>JAUPFT010000006.1:30425966-31105966 GCA_036936625.1 Parnassius smintheus behrii
CTCCACTCTAGTAGTTTTTCAATGGAGCTTAGCTCATTTAATGAAAAATTGTAATCTATGTTTTCTTATTATGACTATGGATAATAAGTCGATCAATCAGTTTAAAAATTATGTTAATGAACGACATAAAAATTAATTATTGACAAAATAATGGTGTGTATGTATTATCCTTTTTTGATGTATAACATTTTTCCTCTTGCTTTACTGCAATTTGCGGGAGTGATTTCGTGAAAAGGGAGGGAAGTGTGTAACAGAACAGTATTATAATATTGTGATAAATATCTTGAGACTATGTATGTTTAAGGTTAACCTAATTATATAAAAATATAAAAATACACAAAAAGTGTAGAAACAATGAAAGTTGCTCTTCTTTTTAATTAAGTATGAGCTAAAAGTTACAAACTAATTGTTGCACTGATCCCTATACTAGAAATAATGCTGTATTTAAGGATACGAAAACCTTCCTATATAATTTTACAATATCAAATTTTAACGATAAATTTTTTGACATGGCATGGAACTACAATATTTAAGCTATCTATTAAGTGAAAAAAGATAAATAAAGATAAGATGTTTATAAAGACTATTGAAAAAAGGAATTGTTAAACTTGCTAAATGTTTCTGTCCTTGAAATATTTCTTTTAATATTTTTCTTACAGAGTATTTAAACTTAAACGTATACCGACTCGATACTCTTGACTTTATAAGACCAACAAGTGTCAAGTAGTAAGTAAAGTACAGTATAAAATAAGTAGAAAATTTTAACGCCTTTGTTCAAACTTGCTTGACAGACTTGACTTTCAAAAGTTTAAATTTATTGTAATTTCAGCACAATCTAACTATGATAAATGTTGGCATTACAATATTAGACACTTTTAGCCGACTTCAAAAGAGGTGGAGGTTCTTAATTCGACTGTATGTTCTTTTTTTGAATGTAGGTTATGCTTCTGATGGAATGATTGTTGTTGACGACGCGGGATAATAAATATCTCTTAAAATTGTTTTTAAGATAAATGTCAAATTTATATTAATTCTATAAAACGATATTTTCTGAAAGATAAAGATATTTTGAATTAACTTAGAGTTTTGGATTACATAGGAATCGGCTTTGCAATACGAATAAAAATGAAATGTTTAATGTTAATTTAATTTAGAATATTGTGTTACATATTATAATAAGTGATAAGAGTTAATGATATTAAGTTAGATAAAAACAAATAGATGCATGGAGTTCACTCCTTAATAGTTGTTTCATTTATAGCGCACTGTATGAAAAACAGATGGGTAGTAAAATCCACGGTTAACAAAAAGTGAAGCCGTTACGGTTTTCCTCTGCGCAAATTACTCGCGTGTTATAACGCGAAATGAATATATATTATTCATTTCGCGTTATATATAAGTCACATGCATATTTTTATGTAATATATTTTATCAAATCAATATAAGTATTTCAGTCTTAGTTTAGGTTACTTCCTTTGCCTTCTGTATATATTTTAGGACAGTAGTTTTTCAGGAGTAAACTCCAGTCACGTATTGACTAATACGCATAATTTTGTACTTAGAATTTTAGATTTTGTATTTGGTTTTTACTTTTTAATATAAGTCTATAAGTTATATTTTACAATTATATAAAGAACTTTCTCGGTATTTTACCTAATTCCCTGTCCGCAAAAATGACGCAATAGCTAAACAATTGAAATGTTCATGTATGAATCACGGGGCAATGAAATGGTAGAATTATTTTCCTGAAATAATATATTACGGTTTTTAGTTCATAGCTGTTTTTAATCAAGATTCTCGCAAAGAAACTACGTGGAAGAGTTGAATAGAGAACGATTTCATTTCAGGATTTCTTGCACACTAATTACGATAAGCTTTTTAATAATTAAAACTCTTTTTATCCTAAGCACCGGCATCGAAGTTTGTGATATTTTTTTATATATTTACTATGATGTTATTCCCCTTAAAATGTATTTATTATTTCTAAATTTACTCTAATCTTTCTTTAATAAATTATATTCTATTAACTAAAATTTGTCTTTTAATATAATATGTTAAGTACTAAGTTCAATTAAATTTTAGATCTTTACACTGTTTAATTATAATAACACTAACAATACACAAAAATTTACGTCTTTTTTTGCTAATGCACTGCACGTTTAAAGATTGAAGTCATCGATGAATGGTGATAAAATGTAATACATTTCGTCTGTCCACACTTACAGCAATAATCAAAATGTAGCATGTTGTCATGTGTCAAACGAAAAAGCGACAGTAAAAAGAGACAAACGTATATATCTATAGGATTAAGTCTGAGTGAGAATGAAATAGAATACATTGTAGTAAACAAAAGTAGCCTAATGGCGGAGTACGGACCGCGAACTCAAAAGGTTGTGGGTTCGAATCTGTCATTCGATTATTATTTTTAAGCTTACCAATAGTGGAAGTGAGAATTGTATTAATGTTAAATAGCATTGCTAGTATTAAAAAAAGTGTTTCTTATTATTTCGGTCTCCTCTTTGTTTGTTTCGGTTCCTCTGCTTTAAAGATAGTTAATATACATTTTAACTATTAAAATAAACAGCTAAAAATTAACAAATAAAATTAACCATAATGAATAAAACTACCTTAATCAATTCCTTAATTACAATCGACCATTTTGTAACTTATCGATTTGTTAAATAAAACTATTACATTAGATGATATATTTAAATCATCTAACGTCTATCTTATGTACCACTTTCAGTGTTAATCAATTTTGTTCGATGAAATGATTTTACCAATAGAATTAAGTAGATAGCGCTATTACAAAGCATTTTTATTTGAAAAAAAAAACTAAAATCACAGTCTAAAAATAATTACTTACGTTAGGTATATTTATTTGCTATAAAAGGAAACTTATATCTTATATTTTTTTTTGTGTTTTTTTTAAATTGATTAACTTTATGTTTTCGTCGCATTTGAATCTTTTCGTCATCATGGATACGTTAAAAAATTGAGTAGCTATGGGATATGAGTACCATCAGAGCAGCAGCACGGCACAAGCGGCGCGCAACGTCATCGACGTTTACTGAGCGAATACCACAAACGAACGCACTACCTGTCGGTTGCTCACTACCAATCTGGAAATTTTGACCAGAAAAATGTACGCCGCGGCCGTTCAAAAACCTTGGTTGACAATAACGAGTTAAAGGTGAATGTAGAATCTACTGCTGAATTCGCATCAGCTTTCGACGTTAACATCGAAACAATATTAATTAAATTAACAAGGTAAAAAGGATTAATAAATGGTTGCCCCACGAACTCAATAATTACCATGCCTTGCACTGCTCAACAGACACACAAACGAAGGACTTTTGAACCGCCTTGTTTCCTGCGACGAAAAATAGATTCTATTCGACAATCGCAATTTATCAAGTCAACTTACTTAGAGAACATCCATAGACAGTAAGTCCTTAAAGTCTGTTTAAACTCAGTTACATCTTTATAAAGACTTCAAATGAGCAGATAAACTAATTGTCGTCTAGAAAATTGAAAAATTACCGAATTACTTGTACATATAACTAGAGCATACAAAAATAGGTATTAAAAGTACCGGACTTTTCCCGTGGAATCCCTGGCAAAGAACGATACGTTAACAAAACAAATACGGTAATATTTTATTCGGCGAGAATGAAATTTATTTAATAGCTGTTAAAATGGTACTGTCACTTGCGCAATGCTGTTTGCTATAATGCTTTATTTTACTAATACATTTTAACAAATAAATTTAAAGTCCCTGACTTCTAATGTAGGTGAAACCTAACCAGGAGCCGCGTGCGCGTGCGTGAGCGTCTGCGTGTGCGTGCGTGTGCGCGTGCGTGTGTGCGTGCGCGTGTGCATGTGCGTGTGCGTGTGTAAACAAAGATATGATGTTCTGCAGGTTAATTGTTGGCCAAAAGTGATTCTGTTTCATGGTAAGCAGCCACAATATTATTTTGTTTTTTACATCATAGCTGTTATTGTTTTTTGCTTTATAAGCGCTATAAAATTTGTTATATAATGGCTCTCTACATCTGACTCTATTCACTCTGGAGCGCAGCAGTGCAGGCACTGCTATTTTTTGGTAAAAATAGGTAAGAGGGACTTTTTGGCATAAAGAGAGTTAGGACTGGCATAAAAAAGTTTAAAACAAAAATTGTAGAGAATAAACTGATATTTAAAAATGGATTAATGCATTTTATTGACTAATCTAATATTTCAAGAGTTATTGGCCACCATTAAATGGGTCATAAATCGTGAATGGTAACAAAAGATGAAATTTTACTCTCTAAAATAAGGGCCTCTATAACTTTTGCCTTAAGACGTTTCCCCTAGTGAACGACCTTGAGCGTTCAGTCCTATACAATTCACGCGCTCTCGCTACAATATATCGCGTAAAAATACGCCCAAATTGTTGGAATTATTTCAATTAAAAAAGAAAAACGAACTTAAGAAATTAAATAAAACGGGAAAAATATAGATTTTTAAATTATCTATCCATTAGTGTAATCCTCAAATGATTAGAGCGTTGCCTTTAGCAACAGATGCATGTAATCAATAATTTTAGTCAATTTTTAAAAGTAGATTTTACGCGTATTTATAACACATAAAAAGAAATCAGAACGTGGAATGTGATGATAGGATATCGAACATTAATAATGTGCTTTTTAGATGTAGTTTATTTCTCATAACTAATGAGATAATAGTCTCTGAAAAACGCACTTTTGCAAGGTTTAGGTCGGGGTACCGCCTTAACCCGCCAACGGTGATGTCGATTTGACTTACATCTTCGGTGACCCCGGTCCCACGCACCGGGGTTTTCAATGGAAGATTTTTCAAAATATTTTATGTAATGACCATTTTATTTATTAATTATAAATTATTTGACATTAAAACAACAACATTTCATTAATCACAGCCTCGTTTATTTAGTTTTTCTTATGATTAGATAACTTCACATAGACCCTATAAAATTTGTTAGTTTTTACACATAGCTATTTTAAAAATTTGAAAATTCAATAATCAACATATTTTTAAAATTAATTTAGTCTTATCAGTTTTTACACTCTAGGAACTTACTCACAATAAAAAAATGGCATCTTACCAACAAAAAATAACAAAAAAAATCTTTGAAAATCACTATTCTTTAGTCAAGCAAATACTGTAATAAGGCACTACGTGCTCAAGACACAAATGTTTCTTGCACTTGTGGCAGGTGTATTTGGTCTTTCTATTTTTTTTCCATCCACATACAAAGCGACGGCCATTTCGTGATGGACCAGCCGTTCCAGGTACCTCCTCTATCTTCAAAATTTCGGACAGTCTTTGTCTCATTGACCGCGGCAGGTGCAAGTGCATCTGTCGTTCTCTTATGTGGGGTTCAATTAATTTCATAGCCAAATTCTCAATGAATTGATGACGTTTCATTTCGGAATTTTGGTTGTTAGCTGTATGTATCACCTGACTGTTTATGGTACTGATATTTAGCATAGCATAAAAAACTGCCATAGGCCAGCGTCTTGTTCCTCGAGCACAATTGTAATTAGCACACAAACGATCTACCACGTCAACGCCGCCTTTGGTGTCATTGTAACACAAAATTATATCTGGTTTTTGACTTTCGGCATCAATTGTAGCATCATTGTGCATTGTGCTAATCAGGAGAACGTTTTTGCTTGCTTTTGGAACATATGAAACCAAAACCATATTGTCGCGAAACCCAAATATATTTGAGTTCACAGTTCGACCACGCAATATGTTGTAGTCAGGGGGAATTTCTTTCTTATTCTTCCGAATTGTTCCGACTGTGGTGAGACCTTTCTCAAGCAATGCTTCAGATAAGGTTATACTGGTATACCAATTGTCTGTTGTGACGTTGCGGCCAGTAATGAAAATGGGCTCGCATAACCTTTGAACCACAGCCAAGCCAGAATTGTCTTGAGTGTATGGGCCTGCATCTGGCTGTTTTCCGGGATATATATCCATATTGAATGTATAAGACATTTTAGCGTCACACAGAGCTTGAATTTTGATAGCATATGTGTTTGGCTTATTCGGAATGTATTGCTTAAATGAGCACCTTCCGCGAAAAGCTTCCAACTTTACATCGACGGTCACAAAAGCAGATAAAGTGTAACTATCCTTACAATTTTGGACAAATTTCTTGAATATCTCTCGAATGTGGCAAATTTTGTCTAGTTCTTTTCTTTGTATCCTTGTAGTACTATTATCAAACCTCAAAGTTCGTAGAAGAAATTGAAACCTACGGCAGACATTGAAAGCCGAAATATTTTCACTGAACCACCATCCGTTCGAAACAACTCTTCAGCATTCAGGTGATTCGATTTTTTCACTCCAGCTAATAGAAGCAAACCAATCAAGCAATATACCTCGTTGAAATCAGTCTGTTTTGCATACGTTTCTCTAGCATAATTATCTTTCACGGAAGCAATGTATTGGTTGGTATATTCGACAATAATCTTTATAGTATCGTCAAAGAAGTGTCTCCAAATTTCGAGAGGGCCCTTTTCACTAGATATAACTCGTTTAGGTCCTGGTAACCGAGTTATTATATTGAAACCTCTAGTACGGACAGATTGGCGGTGAGGTTCTTTGCTCCATTTCGTACTTTTATCCTTTCCTAAATAAAAGGCACTGTTGTTACCTGAAGCTTCTCGGTCACTTAGCTCCTCTTCGCGGTTTGAATCCTGTATGTCGTTTGGTGAAGGATTCTCCAGTTCGATGTCACTTCCAGCTTCACTGTCTGAAGACATTGATGGTCTGTCATCATCAAGCAGTTTATGAAGAAGCGATTCTAGACGATGCTGTTCCCTTTCGTACGACATACTGTAACAAAGTTTATATTTGAAACAAAATAGAATAATTTTGTGATATTTTGATAAAATTGATAAAATCATGCAATAAACTTACTGATTATAGGATAATTCAATAAAAAAATAACAAAGGTAAGCAAAAAATGTACATAAATCGGACAAAAAACGAATATTCAATAATTCAATTCGGCCTGTTTTACTTACATATTCGGTGACCCCGGTGTACCGCACCGGGCTGGCGCCAAAACTCAGGAACGTACGCCTGCTCCGACGTTGTCGGGTGAACTGATGGTGTGGGAGCGGAAATGTGGCAGCTACTCGAAATCGCGACAAAAATCGGCGGCGGGGAAAAAACTTACTCGAATTTTTCAAGTCACCTGATCCCATAGACATATAGGTCACCGTTCCCGGGTTAAAGTGCATAGTTTCCGAGATATCGGCTCAAAACGTTTTTCTAGATAGCGCTTGAAGCGTCACCTGGATCTGTCACCATTTTGTGATTTTGCTCAGTTAGTGTTCAGTAAGTAAACCTTATAAAAATTTTTGGATCGAAAATTTAGTGCAAAGTTAAATTATAGTTTTACTTACCTATTACGCCATTATTAGGTAAATTATTACAAGTCCTTGATGAGTTTTTACAACTGGTTGTGCTGCATTTCACCATCATAAGTTTATAATAACATAAATTCACGTACGACATTCCCCGCATAACTAAATCACAAAATGGTGAATGATGTTCGTAAACACATTATAGCGGCGTAAAGGTCACGCATCTATGCGACTTCTATTGTCTTACTATTACGATTTCTGTGACTGTAACGGTAAATATCAACACCGTCAACGGGGAGAAGCGTCAACGACGAAACGTCTGTCACGTATAAAGGCAATCTGCCAAATATGGCAATGTGGCAAATCTGCCCTACAATGGGCCATCCAACATAGGAGACCCATGTCTACAGTAGTAGCTCGTAAGCTAATGTTTTAACCGTGACTTTGTAAAAATCTTCAACGTTATATTATATCATGTAATTGTGTATGTCGTAATTATACATCTAGGAATAATTTTCAGGATCACAAATATAAGAAATAGTAGATAAATAGCAGAAGTAACGTTTTGAACGTGACGAGGCCATGCTACTATTGCGATTGCAGCACGCATGGTTCGTCTCGACCAGAGACGGTCAATGATCTCACAGAATACTGGCAAAAAATGCTTTGTTTCGTATTGTAAGTTAAAAGAACCGGTGACCGTTTTCCTGGTAACGGGGCATTCTGCAAATATCTTAGTACTCAGAGGTAACCAACGCATTTTTATTTTGGTTCTTTGTCGAGAATACAAGTACGTACTTAAGGACCGCAGCATCCTTACAGGTGGACTGTTTGCTTGCTTGTTACCCTTATTGTATAAAAATAAGAAGTCGCCATTAATAAGGTATTCATAGCAATAAGTTATATAATGCAGTTGCATTGCATTTGGACAACAATCACAACATTTTAATCATTTTCATCTGTTTATTTTTATTATAATGAATTCAATTCAATTACCCACTGAAATTGAAAATCTTAAATGCTATTTGACAGATGTTGAACTGACACGCTCTGATTATTCCAATGGGATTGTTGGGGAATCTATTCTGAAGTGCCTGATTTACATAATGTTTATGTAAATATAAATTTGTATTTTGATATCATCTCGATGGTAAATTATGTGCAATTTATGCTACCTACTAATATAATTAATATCTACAATATAATAAATACCAAAAAATACAAAAAATTAAAAGCTTCTAAATTTGCTATAATTTTTCAATAGATACACTTAATGTTAGCACCGAACTCAGAATTTATTGAAATATAAAGAAATTTTACTTTGTTTTTTTTTTAAATTTTTTTAAATTCACTGCAGTTTTTTTATGTGTTACAATAAAATGTGTTTTACGTATTATATTTCTGATATCTCTAATTATGTTACAGCCTATATACATCCCACTGCTGGGCACAGGCCTCCCCCAGCACTTAAAATTCCAATTAACAATTTCATTGGTGTCGGCGGGGATCGAACCTGGTTTGCCCGCATACTATGAAATTTACAGCGAGTGCTAACCATCTGAGCTATCACGGCTATCTCTAATTGCCCAATGTGAAACCTAGCTTCAAAATATTTTTTTTAATTTTTAAGATATGCAGGTATCCTCTCGATGTTTGCCTTCACCGCCGAGAAAATGGACACTTTAATAGCATCTATGTATAATCGTAATTAACTACTTCATTGGTGCCGCAGGGATCGAATGCAGGTTGCTCGCGTTCGATCCCGAATAAATATCGCTTATCGCGAAGACCTTACCTGAAAAAAAGTATGTACGCCGAAATAAGCATACTTTTTTTCAGGTTGACGCATAATTTTACGTTGTGTATCTATTTAGTTAGGCTTTTCAAAAATAAAAATAAAAACTGGAAACACGGACTATGTGAGGTTATAGGCTCAATTTTTGAAACATGTAGTAGAAATCTTAAACAATCATAAAATGATAAAAAAATTTCTTTGACTATACATTAACAAAAAGCCATTTTTTTAATTTGCAATTTCCTTAAAGTCAATAAAAAATATATATATATATATATATATATATATATATATATATATATATATATATATATATATATACTTTAACATATTCTAAAGCTGCTGAAGCATCATTAAATTAATATTTTTTACATACAGAAAGTAAAGTTACAATTGGAATACACAGAGTCTCTAGGGTAAAACAACTTTACTATACCAAGCTTAACTGTGAACACGGGAGTAGTATCAAAATCCATCGAATACGTTTATAATTTTTACCATTACGTGAGTTTTGATTATTATTTGATGCTTGTTTAAGCAACATGTTTTAGGTGGGAGTCCTTACACTACATTTTTCTGTCAGAGAGTCCATCTGGGCATATATATATATATATATATATATATATATATATATATATATATATATATATATATATATATATATATATATAATATGTATGTATTGTTTATTATATATATTATTATTTATTTTATCCTCTCTATTTGATTATTGCTGCACCGCCTCCGTAATGTCTATCTCTGTTTAGCCTAATGGTTGACTGGGAGAGAATGCCCTATGGCATTAAGTCCGCCATATGTACTTTTTTGTGCATGAAAGCATAAATAAATAAATAAATTCATTAATGGGAGCAGAAATCTACAGGAGATGGGCAGCAGATTGTTCCTGATCTATAGCTCAAAATAATCAAAATATGCAGTTAGCAACTCGCATGCCAAGGTGGCAGCTACGGCAAACATCCAACTTATTTGGCAATCTGTGGGGGAAATCTAATTGATGAACTGAAGTAGAAATATATTAGCCATGTAGGCGGGGAAAAGAAATCACTCCCCCATATAGGCCCGTGGGTGTCGTTAGAGGCGACAGAGGGAAACTGAAGAGGAAATGGGTGGCAACACCTTCTCGATAACAGCGTAAAGTAACAAAAACTTTGGTTCCCAACCCACTTGCCAGGCGTGATCTACTCCAAATATCCGATATATTTGAGAAGCAACGGGGGAAGCCTATGATCAGCAGTGGACAGCCCTATTAAAAGTAAAAATGTAGTTGCATAGATACATCCTATGCAGCCTATACCCAGTCGTGAGCATAGGCTGATGCGAGTTTTAGTACAAAAAGGAGTTGATTTAGTTGACCCCAACGCGGGATGACGCGGGACGCGGGAGGACGCGACTTCACATACCTATACTTTTTTTGCTAGCATTAGTTGACAAACGAGCAAACAATCCACCCAATGGTAAGTGGGTGCTGTGGCCCATAGACACCTACATTTTATCCTCAACTAGGGATCAAAATGCAAATGCACTGTCGTCCCTGAGGACTAAAAAGGGTCTCCAGTAAAAAGGGTTTACAGTTCTCTATACTCATCATACGAAACACAGCAGCATTACGCTGCTATTTTACGCTGGTATTCTATGAGAGCGACCCATTCATGTTATAACTATAATATAACTGCAGCGTGGCTCTACTACATAAAATTATTTCCGAAATATTTTTTTATCTTCTCATATAATATGCAGGTTTCCTTGCGATGTTTTTTCACTACCGATAACATGGTAAATCGAAACTTCAAATTGCAGTTAAAATGTGAGTGGAGTCAGCGCGAATCAAATTTTGATTGCTTACGTACCTAATACGAAATATGAGTGGAGTCAGCGCGAATCAAATTTTGGTTGCTTACGTACCTAATACGAAATATGAGTGGAGTCAGCGCGAATCAAATTTTGGTTGCTTACGTACCTAATACGAAATATGAGTGGAGTCAGCGCGAATCAAATTTTGGTTGCTTACGTACCTAATACGAAATATGAGTGGAGTCAGCGCGAATCAAATTTTGGTTGCTTACGTACCTAATACGAAATATGAGTGGAGTCAGCGCGAATCAAATTTTGGTTGCTTACGCACCTAATACGAAATATGAGTGGAGTCAGCGCGAATCAAATTTTGGTTGCTTACGTACCTAATACGAAATATGAGTGGAGTCAGCGCGAATCAAATTTTGGTTGCTTACGTACCTAATACGAAATATGAGTGGAGTCAGCGCGAATCAAATTTTGGTTGCTTACGTACCTAATACGAAATATGAGTGGAGTCAGCGCGAATCAAATTTTGGTTGCTTACGTACCTAATACGAAATATGAGTGGAGTCAGCGCGAATCAAATGTTGGTTGCCTACGTACCTAATACGAAATATGAGTGGAGTCAGCGCGAATCAAATTTTGGTTGCTTACGTACCTAATACGAAATATGAGTGGAGTCAGCGCGAATCAAATTTTGGTTGCTTACGTACCTAATACGAAATATGAATGGAGTCAGCGCGAATCAAATTTTGGTTGCTTACGTACCTAATACGAAATATGAGTGGAGTCAGCGCGAATCAAATTTTGGTTGCTTACGTACCTAATACGAAATATGAGTGGAGTCAGCGCGAATCAAATTTGGGTTGCTTACGAACCTAATACGAAATTTACGTTTAGATCGATTCGCTTACCGGCTTTGACAGATAGCTTTCAAGATTCTATCAATACAGTTCTACTCATAGTTAAAGTATAAATAAACCTGTGTTTAAATTTTGCTTTCTTTGATATTTATAGTACTTTTTCGCAAGAGTCATTGTTCATTTACATATGTGAATACGAAACCGGGACTGTCACAAAAAAATTAAAAATTATGTCCGAAAACATTAAAGATATCTTAATATATGACAAACTGTTTTAAAATTCTCATTGAAAGTAAAAAGGCTGTGTCAGCGGTATCAAGAAGTATTATACTTACTTATCTTCACGCATAATCCCTAACGGGGTAGCCAGAGAGAACAGATCGCCAAGTGTCACGATCTTCACATACCTCTTTCGCTTCTTTCAGGTTCATTATCTTCTTCATACATGCACGTCTACGTATCCGAGTACTCTTGACCTTCCCCTCTTCGAGTAATTTGCTCACATGGTCTTCGAAAGTTAGTTTCGGTCTACCTCGACACCTTTTAATTTTTACTTTCGCGCTCTATATTTTCTTCACCATTCGGTCTTCACTCATTCGCTCGACGTGCCCAAATCATCGGAGTACGCCCCTATCAATTTTTGTGATAAGGTCATCTTTCAATCTTGCTACATTGCTAATCTCTTTGTTTCGCTTTCGGTCGGCTATGGTAACGCCGCACATTTTACGAAGAGATCGCATCTCCACTGCATTCAACTTACTTTTATGCTTCTTCTGCCATACCCAGGTTTCGCTGCCATATAACAAAGTCGGTACCAAAACTGCGTTATGTATTGCAAGGCGTGCACTCTTCACTACGCCTTGCCTTTTGAGTAACGCATTCAGGGACCATTGACTTTGTTCCCGGCAGCGACACGCCTGTCCACATCTAAATCACATCTTCCATCACGGCTGAAAGCACTCCCCAAGTATGCAATTTAATTTACCTGTTCTAGACATTCCTGATTTACCCATATTTCACATTTCTTTCTCTCTTCGTCCTTTTCAAATACCAGAACCTTAGTTTTATTAGCATTCAAATGCAGACCTTTAATTTCACATTCCTCTTTCATACACGTGACTAATGTCTGCAGTTCTGCTTCTGATGGTGCAATAAGCACTGCATCATCAGCATACAGCAGAGAATTTACTTTAATGTGACCCAATTTCACACCCAAACAGCTATTTTTCAGCTTCTGTAAACAGCTGTCGAGATACAGTATGAACAGCCAGAAAGACATGACACAACCCTGTATACGCCCGCTTGGACGCTAAACATGGGTGACAAGTCACGCCCTACGCGCACAGAGGCTTTACAGTCATAGTACAGTGACTGCACAGCCCTTAAAAATCGACTATCCACACCATATTCCGGCAACCGTTCCCACATTTTCTTCCTTATAACCTTATCAAATGCTTTCTCCAGATCCACAATAGCACAGAAAATCCTCTGGTTAACCGTCAGATGCTTTTCCATGATCATGCGGAGAGAAAACATTTGATCCGTGCATCCTCTTCCAGGTCTAAATCCGCATTGTGCCTCCCATAATAATCTTTCCGATTTCTCTTGCATCCTACGTGTCAAAACCTTCGAGTAAACTTTACTTGCTAAACTGGTCAAGCAGATCGCCCGATAGCACCCGCAGTCAAAATGTGAACCTTTACCTTTATATAAAGGCACAATGACCACGGATCGCTAATCATCCGGGACACCTCTTGTGCGCCAGCACAAATTGCACAGCAGATGAAAGCTGTCCCAGACGCGACGCCCACCGTACTTGACCATTTCAGCAGTAACTCTGTCTAGTCCCGCAGCCTTACCACATTTCAAACTTTGAATCGCACGTTCAATCTCTTTCATGCTGATGAACTCAGTGTCATCGAGGTCCGTGTTTGGCGTGCCAGTCACGGCGTTACCCCCGGATCCTTCACTAAGATCATGACACGCATACATTTCTCTACAAAATTCGCTCCATTATATATATAATTTTATCCATAATATATATAAGTCAATTATATTACCTTATATATATATATATATATATATATATATATATATATATATATATATATATATATATATATATGTATATATATATATATATATATATATATATATATATATATATATATATATATATTATAGATAAAAATATTACAATATTACAGTGCATTTCATTTTCAATAACTTATATCGGACTTGATACAAAAAGAAATTGGTGAAATATTGCTATAGACACACAACATTTCCAACTAAAGATCTCTCTTCATCACAGTTTTGTGTACACAGTTTTGTTATTAATTTTACTATAGTTGGCAATTACGATAAATCACGAAGTCAGCGGCCAGTGGTCTAGATATTTAAAGTCCGACAATTTTTTAATCTGCAAAAATAAGTATTTAATAGAATTGTGTCACAGAATAAATAATAGTACTAACTGTGTTTAATTTGACCAGTTATGTACTTATTAGTTTATTCAGCAGTAAGTTGACGGCACTATTATCAGATTTAAACTATGAAAACCCAAAACTGTACCCTCTAGTACTCAGCCATAATAAGTTGAGGTGCGACTGAAGTGATTCAATCGCACAATAAAGCCGCGAACCTTTGTATAATTCATAAAGAGATCTAGAATCTATATAAAATTCTGCTTTTGTCAAATATCCGCAATCAGCGCTGCTAGATGTGTGTAGTAAAATGATTTTACGATATTACAATAATATCTAGAAATAGCAATGTCGTGTTTAGTTGTCTATTTCGCCAAACAATCTCTATTCATTGATTTGGTCTGGCTATATCGTGATGTAGTCAAGAATAAGTCACAGTTAAATGTTGAAATACCGCCATTTCACGCAATAATCGACTGTCATGTAAGGTCTGACCAATGTATATATATATATATATATATATATATATATATATATATATATATATATATATATATATATATATATATATGTAAATATTTTTATTTAAACCATAAGGATAATAAAATTTTTGTCACAATTGCAATTTTTATCGTTAATAGATAAAAAACGAGTACCTGATAAAACTTTTTACAGATTAGAAATTAAACTTAGAAAGATCCTTAATTTAAATGATTTTTGATAGATGTCACTATTATTTATTTAATTTGTAATTTGTTACTATACATTTTATTTATATCTACTAAATGAAATAACAAAAACTAAAAAAATGTACGTTAGAATTTTTACATCAATTATGAATTCAATTGAATAACCATATAAATGTAGGTTATTTATACTATTTAATTTATTAGTAGCTGGAGAAATAATAAAATGCCACTACTTTTTATATTTTTCGTTAGATGGCACTGTCTTGAAAAAGTGAAATGTAGATTATCGGCGTACTTCAATTTATTACGCAACAGTTAAAACTGATTTTAGGCTGTATTTATTAATATAAAGGTCATTCGAAACATCATCTATCAAAAATAAGGTAAAATAAGTCTTAGTTGACGTGATAAAATCCGTATATATAGTTTTATTCAATATTTTATTTATTTTAATCAAGACAACACCCTTTCCTACCAAGTATGTCCAGGTCATCATCATCGTCTTAACAGCCCTTTACAAGTCCACTGCTGAACGTCTTTTCAAGAAAGATTTCAAGGCTTTTTTGTAGTTTGACCACTTCAATTCCAGCTGAAGGGAGTTAGTCGCTAAATACCTACTGTCTTTCAGTCTTCAATACTAAAGTTGCATATGTATTAAAAAAACCGAGTTATGGGAGGTTACTGGAGTAAATGCAGTTTAATGGTAGAATTTAGAAGTACTTTAATGAAATAAGTAGGCTATACAAAATTACTTTTTATTCATCATCTTCTCTTACAACTACAACATCAAGGAGTGATGCTGACGCTGGCGATATTGTCGGCTGATGTCAATACTGCGGCAAACTTATCACCCTAGGTACTTCGTCATCTTGCTGGTTGGTATTTGGGGGGCTTTGAGATTCTTGGGGTTGAGGCTCAATATTTTGCTGCATATTATGTGTTGCAACTCTCTTGAGTCTCAGCCAACAGGGATGACAAACATGGTCTGTTGAAGTTGCCTGAAACAACCATACGGCTTTGTCTTAATATAAATGTTTTGGCTCATTATTATTAAACCCGAGCAAATAGAAATATTTTTACAAAACAATATAAAATTGCAGTGATACATTCACTATAACATTGATACCAAAAAAAAAAACAAAAAAAAGGTAAGTAATTATTACCTGCCGTGGGGCAAATCTATTTTCAATCACTACATGTATTGCTTGTTGCAACTGAGATTGATTCTCTCTCACAATAAGGTCACGTTTACGATTCCTTAGAGAACTTCCACAAAGTACGCAAACATGCTTGTGGCCACGGGAAGGTGAGGTACCAGGTTCATTAGGTAACCCGGAGTTGATATACCCACTGTATTGCTAATTGCTGACAGGCATCACATACGTAATCTTCTTCAGTGATCTAAAATAAGAATTAGATTATGATGTATGTTTGATTAGAGTTGTATTATGATGTATTATGTTAGTGTAATAAAATAAGTAGGTATGTAAATACGTACTACTATTAAAGAATTCCACTCGCAGATCTTAGAAATTACTCTGGTACCAAGCTCAAAAACGAGATGGCGGCGAAGTGTATCAATGCATATGTTACAATAAACACATAGCAATCGCACGCCTAGTTGTGTTTGTTGCATAGTCTGAATGATGTCTCTCACAACTATTCAAGATGTGAACTGATGTCGGTGACAATCAGTCCGTAAAACAATACCGAGGTCAAAAAAACGGAAGGAAATGACAATAATGGCGCGGATCGATGACCACAGATTAAGGGATGTACATATGTAAATGAACAAAACGTTTCGCTAACTATGACCTACATAATTATTTTTATGACAAGAATCCAGTACACAATAAATCAGCATAGTAGTTGATTTGATGTTTACATACTAATTGAATTGAATTAAAATAAACAACTATTCAGAGAAACGTAAATAATTATAGTCTTTGAATACCAAATCCTTTAAAGAGCCATGGTAGCTAAAGAGCCGTGGTAGCTCAGATGGTTAGCGCTCGATGTAAATTTCATGATACGCGAGCAAACCGGGTTCGATCCCCGCCGGCACCAATGAAATTGTTAATTGCAATTTTAAGTGCTGATTTACCACGCGCTTGGCGGTGAAGGAAAATATCGTGAGGAAACCTGCATGTCTGAGAAATAAGAAAATTAAAAAATATTTCGAAAACCTGTGAATTCGCCAACACGCATTAGGGCAGCGCGGCGGACTATTCCTTGCCCTAAAACCCTCTCAGAAATGAGAGGAGGCCTGTGCCCAGCAGTGGGACGTATATAGGCTGCAACTTTACTTTTTTACCGAGTCCCTTCGTACACGAAATGAGTCGTCATTAGGTGTATTCTGAAACTATTATTTGAAATAATTTTGAACAGTTACAAAAACAGAAATAAATGGATAACTTTTTTGTGGCTACTTGGAGAGGTATATCTTGTGTTTTAAGACCTTAAACAATTAGGGTATTATACATATATATTTCATATTGGGACGTTATCGTTTCATCGTCTGGTACGATTTGGCCATCCTCCTTTATCACACAGAGAAAACCCGAGCATAGCCCTCTCCACAGCTCGCTGAGCTACCGTGAGCACCTTCACATGGCCAGCAGTGAAGGACCACGTCTCAGATCCGTTAGTCATCACTGGCAACATGCACTGATTGTGTACAACTGTAGCTTTTACTTCTATTCATACTAACTCTAGTTTTGAGTTTTTGAGGTATACATGACTAGAAGATGTGTCGTAGTCTTCCGAATGCTGCCCAGCCTTTCGAGCGAGAGCCATTGACCTCTCGGTCGAAGTTGGACTTACCTAGTCAGACTATTTGGCCCAGGTAAACGTACCTACTCGTCAACAACTTAGAGCTCCCAACAACTACCGGCGTAGGTGTGACAAAGACATTACACATGATCTTTGTTTTGTCCATGTTCATCTTAAGACCTATCCATTGGGAGGTACTATAGGGATCATTGAGCATAGTGCTTAGGTACTACAGCGATTCTACTATGTAGTTCTAATATTCTAAGTATGAATCGGAAGGCTATTTAAATCTAGGAAACATTATCATTTCAATAGAGAAGATCGCTGGATGCTACCATCTGCTTGGGATCCTGTAATTATTAAAATTAAATATCTACTTAAGCATACCAGTGCAAGACTTCAAGATGGTATAATATTTGTCTGCGTAGGTAGGGCCATATTTAGTAACTTTAAAGTAACCACGAGTAAAGACTAAAGTACTCAAAACATCGGTTATACAAAATAAATTAATTACAGGCGACAAATCCGTAAAAACTGCTTTCATTCAATATATAATATTATTTAAAATGTAATGGTAAATAGTTTAGGCGGCATCCAATTACATGGAGTAAAACCTGATAAGATATGCAGAAAGTCGATAGATGCAGGTATCTCGGTACCGTGCTTTATGGCATTAATTGAGGAAGGATGTTCAACAGTGGACTTGTGAAGGGCTGTAATGATGTCCATCCTGAATGGATAAATGGTAAGTAAGAGATAGATATGCAGAGAGTCGATGGACGTATGTGACGCATGCTGGTAATCTATAGGTTTTTTTTATAGATTAAGGGTGACAAACGAGCACACAGTCCACCTGATGGTAAGCGGATGCTGTGGCCCATACACATCTACATTTATCCTCGATTAAGGATCAAAACGCAGATGCGTTGTCACCCCAGAGGACTAAGATGGAATGCCTTGTTTGAAAGAAGGGTCTCCGGATCTCTACACTCACCACACGAAACACAGCAGAATTAAGCTGGTATTTTACGCTGGTATTCTGTGAGAACGTGGTCCTTCCAGTTATTCCATTCGTGCTACAACCCATAATATAGCTGCAGCGTGGCTCCACCATGTGTAAAAAAACCTATGATGATGATGAAAATTCAATAAAGATCTTATTACAGTGAGCTGGTATTCTATTTATGTAATGGCAATGAATTAAAATATATAAAGTATGCTTAATAGTTATAATAGCTGTAGTCGATCTTTCAGTGTTTTCACAGCTGAATGCTGTTATACTTATAAAAACAAATTGTAAATAATATCAGAAACCAACGAAAGCATTGTTCGAAAGTGCTACATTAACTATAATACTTTTAAATACTTCAAATATTGAAAAATGATTCATGCCAGTGAAAGTAACTTTCAAGCCATAATTACTTTTAAGTTAACTTTTACTTCAAATAATTCTGTAATCTGACTACCGGGTGGCGCAGTAACTTAGCAATTACCTGCGGTGCCGGGGGACGCGGGTTCCGGGTCTGAATGTTTGTCCTTGTTAAATGTGCATGTGTAACCCCGGCAATACATGTTGGCCAAACCTCAGCCAACGCGAGCGTAGGCAAATTTATACAAGGCGAGTGCTACACTCTACACGTTGGTCAAGTTCGAAAGAGACCAATTCCATGGCCAATGTTCACGAGTTTTTGTGGAGCTGTCTACATGTTGGCCGTAATTAGTCGTCGTTGAGAATTGGTATGATAAGGACACGACGTAAAATTTATTGCTGCTTCTGATATTTTTTTTAATAAGTGCATAGAATTATTATGTCAGTGTACTCCGCAGTAAAGTTAAAAAAAACCTTAGGATGTCCTCGTTATAGTGAAATTATTTTAAAGTTGTAATTTAATTAACTCAATATCGCACCGCGACGGACGCCAACTGACATGGAGGACTAACATGTGGACGCGACTTGCCGAGTTCAGGCGAGCGCCTTTGATTTGTGCAGAAAAACCGACACTGTTCCAAAGTGGACAAATCGTAGCGAGCGATCCCGAGTGGCGGCAAGTCACGCCAAACGGACCGTATACACGTTGGCGTTCGCCTGCACTCGGCCAGCTAGGCGAGCGTCGACGAGCAATGGCGAGGCTGGACAAATTGACCGTCTATACGTTGGTGCTCGCCTTCGCTCGGCCAACATGTATAGCCGGCTTTATCTAAGATGCCTTTACGACTCAAGAGCAAATCCTAGAGTGAGTGTCCAAAATTATGCGAAGTGGCTTGTAAAATTTTGTGTTTTAGAAGATATTTCAATACTCACAACACTAACCGACCATCACCAGTCGGTGAAATTTTGGTTCAACGTTATATAATCGTTTGAGTGTTAATAAACCAAATTCAAATAAAAACCGGCCAAGAACGTGTCGGGCCACACTCAGTGTAGGGTTCTGTAGTTTCCCGTCCGTCACAATAAGTGTTCCCACTTATGAGTTTAAAGGTGGGTATCCATTATGTTCGCGCTCCAATAGCGCTTCGCGCTCCTGCAACTGCTCCCGGTAGTGGGTACCGTTGTTTCCATCCAAGTTCAAAATGATTTTCCTAGAAAGTCCTTATAAAGTTCTACTTTTCAGATTTTTTCATATTTTCTAAACTTATGGTTCAAACACACATTGTTTTTTACTTTTGGAGCGATTATTTCCGAAATTATTGACATTATCAAAAAATGATTTTAGTAAACCCCTATTCATTTTTAAAAACCTTTCCAACAATATATCACACGTTATGGTTAAAATTAAAAAAAAAATCACTTCCCACTTTACATATATGGGGGCTACCCTAATAAAACATTTTTTTCCAATTTTTATTTTACCACTTTGTCGGCGTGATTGATACACATATTGGTACCAAATTTCAGCTTTCTAGTGCTAACGGGCGAGGACGGACAGACGGACAGAGAGAAATGGCGAAACTAAAAGGGTTCCTAGTTGAGTACGGAACTCTAAAAAGGAGGCGTTTCCAGTTTATTTTTATATATTATGTTATGCGAAATTCACAGCAATTGTGAACTGACTTGGAATGAATATTTTGAGGAATAAATATGGGGTGAAATTTATAATGTAACTAACGACGTTTTTAATGCCACATGAGATTGTGTTATTGTTTGGTCCACACCAACAGGTTAAATAATTATACACTACAACAAAAAGAATCATAATGTTTTATCATCATTACAGCCAACTGATGAACAATTTCTGGTCCAACGTCATGCAAGGAATGTCGCTAGGCTCGTTCTAGTCCCAAAGTAATTATTTCGACATTATTGAATAGCTAGTCTTTAATTTTTCGCTACACTTTGTCTTAGCATCAACTTTGGAAGCTATTAAGTTACGTTGGAATTATTATACTTATTATTTTTATTAACATTTTTGAAAAATTATATTGTTAGTTATTCTGAGATTACAGTTGCATAAAACCCGATTATGTGATCCTATTTTATGTACCTAATAAATTTAGAATGCTAGTTACTTTTAAAATATAAAACGTTAGAATAATGTTCTAAATAAAAAAGGAAGAATTCATTTGCCAGTTTCATTTTCTACCAAAGCATTAGCTGCCGCCTGTTTGAATGCCTACGAAAATTGAAAAAGTGGAGCTGACTTTTATTTCTAGATGCACCTTTTTTAAAAGAATAAAGGAAGCACATATGAAAGTGCTCAGGCCTGTTACTTTTTTTGTAAAATTCAGAGATAAAAGGACATGCTATTAAATTTTCAATTAAAGCTTTCGTTTTATTATTAACTATGTTAAAATAAATGTTTATTTCGTTCAGAAAAGTTATATTATCGGATCTATGTTTGCTTAATAAGTTTTGCTTTTTAGCAAAATGTCTCCCGCTAAGGAATTATTTCGCATCATAGGATTCCGAAGCATTATGAAAAGGCTACACAAATACAAAATTAATAGAATTTGGCGTTACCATTACCGTTATAATCTATCAGAAGTCCATTGCGCAACAAAGGCCTTTCCTAAGGTGGGGCTTTTGCCGTAATTACCTCGCTGGGCAAGCGAATGGGTAATTGCAGTTTTTTTTTTCATATAGATGTTTCTTTTTATTTGGTCACCATTTAAATATCCGAGGCGCGATATGGGATAGTGAATATTTTTACGCTGCCAATACCTTCGATCAACAATTGTTAATTGAAGGCCACTACATACGTTTCCAGTGATGCAATATTGTGCACTGATTGTATAGTTATGTTTTCATGTTTAGAAGTATACCTGAAGAGAAGATGTGGCGTAATTTTCCGAACACTGCTAAACCGAGTTGAATCCATTACACATGACCTTCATTTTGTCCATGTTCATTTTAAGACCTATACGTATTGAGGTTATTGAACGTAGTGTTCAGGTCCTCCAGCAATTCAGCCTTATGGGCTATATCGACAACAAATCGAAGATAAGTGATGTACTCATTATTGACCGTATCTTACTCATTTGAGTAGCTTGAAAATGTATTCAAATGCAGCGGTGAGGAGTTTTGGCCATACAACGCAACCCTGTCTTACAACTTTCTGCAGTCGGACAGGTTTCGTATTATGTTTCTGTACTCAAATAGCCATCGTAGTCTTACTGTACAAACGCTTCAGGATTCGGATATACCGACACTTAACTTGACTAGCACTGCCCACTTCTGCTCTATGCCTCCAAAGTAGTAACCATCATATAAGACAAAATTAAAAAGCTTCTGAAGGACTTCTTGTACTGGATTTCCACCCGCAATCACATCGATACACGTGTATTTTGACGAAATTAATTACGTAAAAATAAGAAACTTATATTATAATGATCGTAGTTACTAATTTATGAGAATGAAATCAAGATATACATTACGTGAACTATCTTTATGACACTAAATTAATTAAAATAAAAATATATTGTTATCAGGCTATAGAACCTGTATAAGGGAGACCTCACAACGAATATCTAAGAATAAACTTATTGGAGGATGATTGAGGTGAATAAATATTATACAAATAGAATGGAATATAATAGGTATAGGGATAATAATTAACTACTATGTGGACATATATTATACATTATATTTTAAATTGTCGTTAAATCGGTATACTGCTTACGTATTATTTTCCGTTAGTCTGTTTTCGGTGCCTTTCTTTATATGTTAATAATTGTAAACTGTTTGTGATAGATTACTGGCTTTCTTTGTCATGCAGTTCTTGAGTTTGCATGACTTTGAAACATTATTTTTGTGACGACTTTGTGACGCATCAACTATCAACAAGAGAGTTTTGTAACTGAGCGTGTAGCAATGACTACGTCAGAACTTAGCTTGAATACTACATGTGTGTAGTGAGATTTTAAGATTTGTCTATGTTTTAGTAAAGTAGTCTTCAACACAAATAGGTTATTAACAGTTAACATTTTATCCCTTCTTGTTATTACTTATTACAACTTTCAGACATCCCATACTGCACATTAAGTTTGAGGCTCCATAAAATATCTCCTTTTATTATAAATCAATAAATTTAATTTTTTTTTTTAATTTTAAATACAGTAATTAAAACCAACCTTATTTCCTACTTTATTGAACGAAATGAAAATATTAAATTATAAAGTTAAACTTATTTGTTTCCTATATCTGTATTTTTTTTCTAAAATTGTGAATACTTCTCAAGTAGAATTCCATATAGCTTCATAGAAGTTATGTAAAATTAAAATAAGTGCTTAAATAGAATATTACTCTACTTTTTCAGAAAAAATAAAATAAAGTCACTTCGGTTTAACTGTAAACAATGAATGAAAGGAACAATAGCACCTAAGCTCACGTGCTCTCTGTTTTAGCTTTCACTTGTATTCTCCATTGGTATGTAGCTATTTTGTTAACAAGGCTTTAATATTTTGCGTCAAAAAAGTAGGTTCATATTTCACTTCATTTTTAGAGGTACCTAATCCTGCATAAGTTGATAAATTCAATGTTGAGGTCTCTAGAAAGTTGACGATGTATTTGCTGTTAGTAATACTACAGTTATTATTAACCTTTCCCTTACTGCGGCCGCCATATAACAAAAAACAGCTTTGTAACGGCGGCCTCTGTCATCACCTCAGCTGGCGGCACTTGTTTTTAGAGATGAAGCGTATATACTAGAACAGATCTAGGGACTAAGTATTTAACGAGACTAGGTTGCACCTATTCCAACTTTTAAAATACTCGATCCATCTAGTCTCACTGTGCCTACACGTCGTACTCGTATTTTGTTGCCGTATTTACTAGGCGCTTACGGGCGTAAATCATTAGTTTGTCAGTCATTTGAATTTGAACCATATTTTAATGGACATAAAAGTAACGTGACGCGCACTCGTGTTGTGTAAGAATATATTCTGTCCTTGTTGAACTACACTATTCTGCAGTCTTTCTATCTTTGTCTATCAATACTCGAGACTCGAGACTAGTCGGGAGTCGGGACTCGGAACTTCAACCAAATACTAGTACAAGAGTACAAGGCATCAAGGCAGACGAGTGTCTGTTTATAGTACGGTATGGACTCATGCGAATGTGATCTCTGTGGACGCTGTATTTATGTTTCCATGACTACTTTACGTAAACAATTTATGTTTCCATGACTATGTAATATATTTTGATGAATATAAATTATATAATATATATAATTAATATAAGTAAATGTATCGTGCTTGCTTTCAGTAATATAAAAATGCGTTATTTTACTCACATTTACTAATCTATATATTTTATAATCCTTATGGAGTAAACTTCACCAACTTTTTATTTTTTGTTTTTCAGAACTAGGTATTCTTTTTTTTAATGTTTATTTATAATAATTATACTAACAATATTCTAAAAAAACATTATAATTAGTCTCGTTACTATTAAGATTACATGAGAAATAATATATGAAAATAATCAACTTCAAATTCTCCCTTCCGTCATTATGAGCTACTTTATACTGCATCAACATATTATAGAATTATAGCAATACTAAAAAAACCATAGCAGCTTAAAATCAATAGAGAGATACAAAATCAATAGGTGAATGTTCCCATTCTAGAGTTTTTCAAATAAATCGACAACTTTAAGATAAAAATCATTTAAAACAAATTTTAGAAAATACGAAATTATTCCGTAACCGCACCATCCATCTACCTATACTTTATTGTACCTACTACATATCGAGTAAGTAAAGAAAGTAGGTTAATGGCGGAAGGGAGCTTTTGAAGTAAATTATCTTAATTTATATCTCATATAATCTCAATCCTCGTAATATAGTAACGAGAATAATTATAATATTTTTTTCAGAATTGTAGTTGTATGATTGTTATAAATAACATTTAAAAACAATTATTCTTAGGGGTGTCTACAAAGGATACATATTTTAATTATTTTATGTATTGGTTTTGTACGTGATAGATTAAAGTGTTTATTCAAAAACTAACTAGAAACACTCACGCGTTTATTGTTTTAAAAATGGCTCCTAGAATAAATAGTGTGGCTTGGGATCATTTTACGGACAAAGGGCAAGGACACATGGCC
The DNA here is from genome assembly GCA_036936625.1 of Parnassius smintheus behrii. Lineage (NCBI taxonomy): Eukaryota > Metazoa > Arthropoda > Insecta > Lepidoptera > Papilionidae > Parnassius > Parnassius smintheus. The sequence continues at coordinate 30,451,276 of JAUPFT010000006.1, forward strand.
GAGTGTAATATTTGTAAAATACAACTGAGTTTTAAAAGTTCTGTATCAAACCTTACAAAACACATTAAACGTAAACATCCATTAGTAAGTTTAGTTAGAAGAAACGACGTTCGAGCTCCAGTGATAACATACCAGACTAACCAGCAACCACCAATATCAGACCAATCTGCTAGAATAGTTCAACAACCTGAAGGTGAACAACGGCCATCCACTAACTTGGTGCGATTAGTACTACCGAGTGCGAGAACTATAGCTTCATACATATATAAAAAAATGCTGATAAATGTAAATCTGATATAGATAAGCTATTTAGCATTTGTATGCTCTGGCACTCACTAAGTTGAATGCAATGGCCACGAGTGTCCCTTGTGAAAGATTATTTTCCTCATGTGGCTTATTGCTAAATGACAGGAAAACGAGGCTGGGAATACTCGGAAGTGCAACAATTAATGTTCTTAAATCAAAATTCTTAAGTCTGATTTTCTCCGTATACTTATATATAAAACAATAACTGTAGATTAAGTGATCAAAAAACAAAATAAAAAACACAAAACAAAACAAGCAAAATCTGATTACCTGCATTGAAATAAAAATGAATTAAAATCTTTTAAAAACGTCAACAATTTACAATGTAGTACGTTGTAGTGTAAAGTATGAAGGGAAGATTACAATTCATTATTGCACAGTGCACACGTTTCAGTAGTACCTACGCACGTAAAGCATACTTGAAACTAAAGTTCATCCTATTCCAACAATACTACTAAACTTTGTGCGTACTTGATACTTTATGGACTAGGTGGAACAGGTATTTGGATCGAGTATTTATACGGAATTGGACTAGGTGCCCCTAGTACGAAATTTACCTAGTAGGACTCATCTCTACTTGTTTTAAATATTTATGTTTCTCACGACCTTTCATTTATGTTTAAAGAGGTTTTAGTTACAGTTATTTAAAGCCGATAAGATTTTCGATAAGTAGAAACAATAACCATAACATTTAAATGTTTATTTTATTATGTACAGCTCTTTGTTTCTAACGGATCTTTATAAAGTGTACTTACTGACAATAAATTTTGTTTTATGAATGAAATATCGTAAGTTTTTATTTTACTTTTATGTCCTTACAATCAATAAAACATATTCTTCCTAAATGAATCAAAATTATGCATGTAATAATTATAATAATTCTACTTTTTCACTTGCAAACATTTGCAAAAAAATTCGACAATAGACAGTTTGCGCGCGCTTTGTAACCTCATTTTCAAAACCTTTTTGTGTATATATTATAGTGTCTTCCTTTATTTTTCTTATACAATCATATAGATATAACATTTAGCAATTCCTAGTAAAAGTATTTACTATGGTATTCGAATAAGAAATATACTATTATTATCTTATTAGAAATCTTGATCGTTATGAATTGTTCGCGTAGAGGTTTTTTGTTTCTACTTTTTTATCAATTGAAACATAAAAAGTTACTGTTGTTGTAACTAAGATCATTCAAAAACATTACGTAGTAAAGATAAATAACATTACTTACAGTTTTTTTGAAAGAAAATCCAACTAAAATCACAATCACAAAACTTCAACGATTACGCAACCCACCGTACCGGCATGCAAAAGCGAATGCATAGATTACTGACTATATACTAGAGATAGATGAGCAACTCAAGTTTTATTTACGTTAAGTTCCGTGCCCAACCGTCAGGTGGCGTAAAATTAAGAGTGCTTTGGGCCCGCCCTTTATTTGCACTTTACAATTTTATATTTTCAGAACCATTAATTACATTGCATAAGTGCTGCAATGTAATTAATGGTTCTTTATATTTCTTGTGCTAATTGCTAGTTCCTATTAATAAAATAAAAACCGGATATATTTAAAATGTTTATTGTTTAAAAATTTCTTGCCTAAATTAATAACATTAGATGTGTTAAATTTAACAATATTTGCACAATATCAATTGATTTCTTTCAACATATTCTTTTTAACTGGTTAGTTAAGTTAGGAAATATATTATGTTACAGAGAATACAATACAATAGAATTATTATTATTAAATATAGATTATTACATAATACTTATTGAAAGTCATGTTTTATTTACTACAGATACCTCTGTCCTGGGAAGAACCAACAAGAAACCCAGCGGGACGTTTTTTAAAACATATTTCACTTTACAATCATTTTGTTTATACATTTTTTAAATAAATTTTAATAGTACAGGCATGGTGGCGATCACCTCAATCACAGGGGTTATTATTGATGTATTTTTTGATATTATAATAACACTTTTTGTACATTTTTCCTTAAATAAAACATTTCAACTTATTTATTGACAAATTTTGTACATTTTCTGAAATTTTGTTTTAAAAGCGTATATGTTGCCCCATAAAAGCACTACTGCAGGTATGTAAATAATGTAATAATTGTAATAATGACATTCGTAAGACAACCCCACACCAAGCAAATACATCAAATTTGTAATGTTTCAAGAAAAACACCTTTGCGACTTTCAGAAAACTTTTCATGTGTTGGAGATTATAACAAAAATAATTAAAAACATTTGACCAATGATTTCCCCGAAATAGGATATTTGAAATCATTGTTAATAAATAGCAAATTTCAATTTTTAACATGACATAAACATAAAAAAGTAAGGAGGTATTTTATAAAACAAATTTAATACATGTACATGCACTGACACACACATGCACTGACACACACACACACACACACACACACACACACACACACACACACACACACACACACACACACAAACACACACACACACACACACGCGCGCGCGCGCGAGAGAGAGAGAGAGAGAGAGATCACTTATTATGTCTATAAAATTTTATGATTTCTTTATACAAAAAATTAAATTAATTTAAACAATACAACTATGTATTCCTCATCAACAGGGGAGATGGGACTGTTCTCCTAAATATAGGTTACTAAGTAAACCTAGCTAGGAGAAGCAGGTTTCTACCCATTTCAAATTGGTACTCATAATGTATTGTATATATTTGTAAAAAGTATGTGAACTATGAAAATGTCAGTAATGAATTATTATTGTTATTTTTGGGGTATCTGTATAGTTTTCTCATCTGGTTGGTTTCTATAAATATATAATTATAAATTAAAATGAAAAGATAAATATACGTAAATATCAATAAAATAAAATAAATACAAAAAATACATATTATATTATTACATTTTCATAAATATATTGCTATGCCAAAGTTAATAATATAAATTGAACGTACGTCTCTCTCTTATATAAAACAAATATGGCTTCAATGTCAGTCGCATGGCTCCAATAGTAATACCAAGAAAAACAGTGGTATCCACAAGAAAGACTCAACTACTACCCATTTAAGAGCACACTGATAATTGAATCCTCTCCAAAGGTTTGCTCCTCTTCGATAATTTTAAGAATTAGTATCAATTAATTGTTGCATCTTTTACTTAATATTAAAAGATACATTTTGGAGCAGCATTATTAATCTTTAAAATATGTACTTGATAACGTTATTATATTTTGGTAACATAACTATTTTTTTAAATGTGTGTAATAACTACACTTTTTTAAAATACAAATAATTTACAAAAGTGACTTTCTTATGCCCACTATACCATTGTCTACATGTGTAAATCAATATATTTTTTTCTACAAAATGAGCATTTCATATATGTATTATAACATACCATAGAATACTTTAATGTACAATAGAATAGCACTTCCGTCGACGTAATTACGACCACACATACAAGCAATTACAAAAATTAATATAGTATGTAATTGATGTAATAATTGTAACGATGATCTTTGTAAGACAACCCCACACCAAGCAAATACATCAAATTTGTAGTTTCAAGAAAAACGTTTTTGCAACTTTCACAGAACTTCATAATGTGTTGAGGAGATTATAACAAAAATAAATAAAAACATTTGACCAATGATTCCCCCTAAATGGGATATTTCGAGTCATTAAATTGTTAATAAATATCAAATTAAAATTTCCAACATGACATAAACATAAAAAGTAAGGACCCTTATCATAAATTTGTTGATCAAGTTAATTGTACATAGTTCAGACCCTCAAAGATTGCATAAGAGATGGTGCAATAAAATATTAAAACGCAGACATATTAAAATCGATAATGACAAAATAACACTTAACTACTAACTTAAACAATGAATTTGGTTTTACACAATTTTTATAGATCCTGTATGTTTTCTTACAGGAACCTCCATTAAAAGAATCAAACAATTGATCAAACAGGAGTAGTATATCTGCCGTATCTTCACATTCTTGTGGCAGCAACTTATTTTCTGCAAAGAAATAAAATGTTATGAGCACTTTTTAAATAATAAGAAGCAATAAAATGTTTGACACAAGAGGAAATACAAGTAAATACTAAATATGCGATAAAAAGATATCTTACAAAAAATAATTTCAATATTGAATGTTATTTAACAAAGTATATATACGTACACTTGCACAAAATCGTAAAGCTTCAATTTTTTCTGCTGCTGTTACTTGACTTTTTTGTCTTATATTTTGTTTTTTGAAATCATTATTTTGTTTAACATTTTCTTTATGTTTTATCTGTACATTTTCTTTTAATCAATGTATCTGAAAAAAGTATGCCAAACAGATAATCATATAGAGATCAGATGAAATAATGACAGCGTAGACCTGATTGTATTGGAATCTCTTTTTTAAAGAATTTTAATTCTAACTTCTGCATTGTAATGATATTATACATATTATGCAATATACTATTAGAATGCTTTTGGAGCTGGCACAGTGCTGCTGTGTGCACAGTGCAAAAAAGTAGCATTCCTACTGCATGGCTTGCGGACCAGTGATAACAAAAATTTGAAGTTATATCTGCAAAAGTTTTGAGTCTGGAGTGCTTCCTCTCAAAGTTCTAGTTATTTCAGATGCAACAAAAGCAAGGTGCAACCACGACTAACCCGTTCCTAGGTTTGGATACAGGAATAATTTCGGTCAACTGCCTACCCCACATGTTATTTACCTAGTGAGTTGTGAGCCAGGTTTAGATATAAAGCCTTTTGACTTGTTTCAGCTATAAAAAGATTCTCAGGATATTAAATCTTAATGTTGTACTTGTTATTATTATAGTAAATTCCAGCCTTAAAAAATGACTGCCTCGTTGGTTTAGTAGTTGTATTGGCGCGACTTCTGATCATGAGGTCCTGGGTTCGAATCCCGGGTCGGACGAAAAAATTTATTATTGGGTTTTTCCATCAAGAAATTCTCAATAGCTGCCCGGAGTCAGAAAATTGACGGTATATCACCCCCGTGCTTCGGAAGGTACGTAAAGCCGTTGGTCCTGCGCCTGATATCTCTCCGGTCGTGTCGGTTTACGTCCGATCGGAATATGAGAGTGATGGAGTAGATAGTGCACCTGTGCTTGCGCATACATTTGGGCACTATAATCCTGTCCCACGCCGATGGCTAGTCTCTGTTGAGGCTGGCCGCAGTGACCGAAATTCAGTCTGGAGGACATTATCATTATTAAATTCCAGTCACTAAATCTTTAACTAATCGCACACTTGCTGGTATAGTAATAGAATATAGTTACAATAATTAAGAGTTTATCAATATTATACTACCACCAGAGAATTTTCTGGACCAATACAATTTGGGACTTTCAAGAAATGAGCCTACTCTTTTTTTAAAGCTGGCAATGCGTATGCCCCTAGTGTTGTGGTCCTACATGGGTGGCGGTAGTCACTATCCATCAGGTGAGCCGCATGCTCGTTTCCACGCCGCCTCTTCTTTTAAAAAAATAAATTAAATACCTCTTATACGATTATCGTGTGATCTTGTAGTAGAAATTTGTGAAGAAAGTACATCCGGTATAAGTGATGTGGGTTCAATTCCTAATGTTTCAGCATCTAAACCTGTAATAGTAGTGAAAGTATATAAGTAACACATAAAACTCTCTTGGGCTTGTTTTGTTCACTGCTACGTACCATATATCATAATTACTAGCTTTTTACCCGCGGCTTCGCTTGCGTGGGGTTTAATTAAGCAACATTGATAAATGTTGTTTCATTCTAAATTTAGCAAAATTCAATCACTATTAGAGTCACCTCGCTGTGTGTCTTTCTTTATGTCTGTTTGTCAAAGATTTGGTTTTGAATTCTCAAAGACTATTGAACATAGATGATTGATATTTGGCATAGATATAATATGTTATAGGAACATGTGAATGAAGTTTTTCGTAATTGCATTAATATCTTATGTCTATAATCACCTGCTATTTTTTTATATCAGGTGTATCTTCTGATGTATCCATAAAAAGGTATCAATAACCAAATTGTCTTAAAATCAATTTTTTATTAACCTTTTTAAATTTGGAAAAAATTGTGTTAATATGTACATTCTTTCATCATTAAAATTAGTTTTAACAAAACAATGATGAATTTAAATCCCCCCCCCCCGTGACCATGGGTACTGTCAAGTATCAAAAAACCACTAATTTGGCTTTAATGCCTTTTACTTAGTCCCTTGGACTTGTTTTTTCAAAAATATATTAGAATTACAGACACAACTTTTCTACAGATTTAATAATAATAATAATGTCCTCCATACCAAATTTTATAGTGCCCAAGTGTATGTGCAAGCACAGGTCATCTCATAATCCAATGGGATGGTATTTCGTCACGACCGGAGAGTGAGAAAACAGGACTAACGGCTTTACATGCTTTCCAAGGCAAGAGGGGTGAAACGCAGCTAATTTCTTATCTCCAGACTGCTGCTGAGAATTTCTTGATAGAAATACCCAAAAACAGATTTTGGCCCAACACAGGATCTCATGGTCAACAATTGCATTTACGACACTAGACCAGTGAGGCATTCAAGTGTTATTATAATATTAAGGAATAAATTAATGTATTTTCATTGTAATCATTCACATCACAAAATAAAAAATAAAAAGTACGGGCCAAGTGCGTGGCGGGCCACACCTTAAACCATTAAACCCAATGGACTCGCCCCGCATGGTTATTTACCTCTGCCAAGGTAATGGTTTTAAAAACTTTCTGCATTTATAAAAACTGTTTACAGAATCTATTTTATTATTACAAGAATCATTACCACTAAGTAGGCACTCTTTGCCGATCTGTGCAATTAAGGTGTGTAATAAAGCAGTCAAATACTTAAAATTTACAAAAAGATGAAGTTACACTCTATATGTAGATATTTTTTATTGTGATACATGCTTTTTTTTCTATTAAAATCATTCAAAATAATGTTATAAGTAATAATCGAAAACTTTACCAATTAGGTAATCTGTTACTACCCTAAATTATACTGTGGGTCACCCGCATAAACCAAGAGTATTACAAATGAAACCGTGTGAGGCTATTTCATTATATGAGTACTTCGAAAGGGACAACAATAAATACCAACTAAAAAATAAGTGAAAGTAGTAAGTAAGTAAGATTTCTTCATAAAATGTTTATTTCTTACAGTTCACAATAGCATTACAAAGTTATAATGTTGTTTTATGTCATTTTCTATGGAGTTGTAACAAAATTTTTACTAATCCAACTTGTTAATTCTAATTTGCTGCGATAGTTTTCCTTTTAATTACATTATATATGCTACCATTGAGTATACTTTCCACATTTCCAAAAAAGAGTTGGTAGAGGGGACACATGACATGACTCTAATGAAAAATACGACTAAAGCTTAATATTTAACAAAGAAACCGATAAAAGTGAATAAGCTTTTATTGCTAAGCCAGTGTGTGAATTGTAAACCTTACCCTGCGTTATAATCTAGGGCTTACTGCTAAAAGAATTGCTATTAAACATGACAGTGAGAAAGCTTTTAATAGACTTACCAAGGTTAAGACCGGGTTGTGGGAAGTCTTGGTTCGAGGATATAAAAAACGATCCTCAAAGATCCGATCACAAATGTAGTTATTGTAAATTTCACAATCGGTTTTATCCTTTCTAAATACACACACAGCACAGTATATAAATGCACTAGAAATCGGAATAATATTAAATTGATTTCTATACTATTAGTGATTTTGATTTTTATACTATTAGCTTTACTATTAGTGAGTAGCGACCGCCATTATTGTTTATTGCGTATGTACGTAGCACATGGATTGTTTCCTTTGCATAGACTTAATACATAATTGTGCCCTCTAGTTCGTTAAAAGTAAGTCTTAGTTTACGTGCCCCACACGAAAGATGGCAGCACAAAAAGATATCAATTTGTTCTCAAAATAATGTTCTAAGTTGCACGCCCATGAGCGAATGGCTGTTATATTTGATGATGTCTATATAACCGAGTGAATATAATGCTACAGAATATTCTTTAGTTCGTTCAGAATCGAATGAAATAGTGTTCAATCGAAAATATACTGTATTTTTATATCAATTAATGACGAAAATAGCAGCACGTAATGCGGACATGTATACATGTCCTCGGTACTTAGCGGTCACAAAACTTGGACCTGTCAACATGTCCTCGGTACCTTAGGGGTGTACTGACTTAAAAATAAATGTAACGACTTATTGTTTTATAAAATTTGATGACAATATTTAAATATTCTATTCAACTTTTCATGCCGCCATTTAAGGCTTACATCATTCGCGACGAGAAACACAATGTATTTTATTTTTGATTTCTTGTATTTAGGCTCGCCACATACTACATACGGAATTCCGTATGTCCGATTCGGGTTTCCGAACGCAGAAAGTCCATATAAAATCAATAACCAGTCACACACCTACGGTAGTTTTCCGTACGGGATTTTACGGGCAAAACGCGATTTCGTATAATATATATGGGCGATCCGTTCGTTCCGTTTCGGAATCTCGAAACGGAATTCCGTATATAGTGTGTGGCGGTCTTTAGTTACGCTGTCCCATTCAATCGCGGCGTTATCGCCGTTCTTTAGGCCGGCAATATAAATACGAAATCCCGTTTTGATTGCAAAATTTTGAACGGAAAACTACCGTAGATGTGCGACGGGTCATTTATTTTATATGGAATTGCTGAATTGCCGAATCGGAATTCCAAAACGGAATCCCGAAAAAGAATAACGTATGTATGTGGCAAGCCTTACTGAGATCAAAGTGTATATATAGTACCTAATATATACGGAAAACTCAGTCACTCGCTAGGCGTTAGCATAGATTACTGTGTAGTACATGGTTGACCGAGCTTTGCTCGGTATTTTTCGCTCGATTTTTTTTAATTCATGTGTTTTGGAAATTATATTTAGATACAAATTACATACTGATGAAATATAAATAATATTTTTTGATCTTAGCGACATAACAGAAAAAACGGAACTGGTTATTTGAATAAAAAATCATGAGTGCAATTATTTTAATTTAAATTTTCGTGTTTTTAAAAAATACTAAAAAAAGGGCTCGAAAAAATAGATTTTCTCAAAAAAGAAAAGAACATGAAAAAAAAATTTAAAAAAGTCGGTCGGTCGGTCTGGGCTCGAACCGGGGTTTTAAGATTCTGGAAACGACCATTAAGCTATTTATAATCACGAACAATCCGTCAAAATTTACCTTCTTATTCTAACGATATTGTAGCAGTTTTTCATTGCCTAAAAACACGGACAAAAAGTTTTAAAATAAAATAACACTACAAAGTGAGATGTTACAAAATGTCACGTTGTCTGCACATATGTAGAATGTAACTAACTACAAATGTAGTTATCCACAATTAATCACATGTACAACTCTTATATTAATTTTTAACTTGGAAATGTTTACGTAAAAAGTAAATCATATCCACTGTCTCATCATTTAAAGTAGTAATTTTATTACACAATATGTAACCAGCAGTCAAAAATGCTCTCTTAGCTTCTAAGCTCGTTGGTGGAATGCAATCTCCAGATATTTACCTCTTCTTCCTCCAGATTCATACAAAGCCATTTCTTTTTTCATTATAGTTTTGTATTATGCAGTGAAACACGAGCGGTGGTTTCTGGCGGTTTTTGCATATGTAACAATATAAACATACCCACCACCTCTGTACCTAATAATGCTTATAAATAGTTACATGTTATAAAAAGCTTTTTTCCCTTATTCCTCAGACATGCAGGTTTCCTCAAGATGTTTTCCTTTACCGCCGAGCACGTGGTAAATCAGCACTTAAAATTGCAATTAACAATTTCATTGGTGCCAGCGGAGATCGAACCCGGATTACTCGCGTTCTGTTATATTTACAGCGAGCGTTAACCATCTGAGCTACCACGACTCAAAAAAATATTTCGAAGACATGTGAATTTCGGTAACACGCATTGGGGCAGCGCGGCGGACACTTCCTTGCCCTAAAACCCTCTCAGAAATGAGGGAGGCCTGTGCCCGGCTGTAAATTTATAAAAAAGTTTAATTGTAGTAAATATTTTACCACAAGTCTTAATGGATATGTAATTCGAAATAAGAGCTTACATTAGTTTATATTATAATACCTTGGCCGGCCGCGACGAGGACGTAAACTACGTTTTAATATTAGTGGAGAAGGAGACGAGTTAATACTCTTCTTTTGTCTTACTCGAGATCTGTTCACTGTTTTCTGAACTAGTGGCCGGCTGAGAGTCCGGACTAGCAATAGTACTGTCCGTTGTGGTCAACGACTCTGGCACTGTAAGCATCGTACTTGGCGTAGGTGTTATACCATCTCTAGTTACATTTTTGTATCTGTCGAAGTACAGGTCAGTGAATATCACTTTTTAGGAGGTATCTTAGGGATTAACATTTGGTCAATGTGTCTTCTGCCACGCCTCGTAGACGATGTTTTAGTTATCACCCTGAATTAGTATTATTATTTAATTCGATTAAATGTATATAATAACTAAACTAATATATATATATATATATATATATATATATATATATATATATATATATATATATATATATATAATAGTAAGAACATATTCAAAATTAACTAAACGTAATAAAATGCCTATTTCTATGTTTCTGAAGTCAAGACTTCGATTCTTTTCTTAGCACCGACGTCAGAAACTACCAAAATATGTCAAATTTATTTTATTCTTTTGGTTATTTTAAGTCATAATTAAAATTAAAAAGCAAATAAATTTAATAAATAATTAAACTTTTAAAAAAAGTAAACACCGACTTCAACTTAACTAAAAATTATGAAAGATACCTACTAAATAATTTAATCCATAAGTCATCACTAGCAACACGCACTAGTTGTGTATGGAATTGTAACGTGCTCATGCACTGCTGGCCGTATGATTAAACTCAAAGTCACTCAGCGTGTCATAGAAAGGGCTATGATCGGAATTTCTCTGCGGGGTTCGCAACGAGGATATCTGCAGAATAACAAGAGTAAATCCCGGCTTACTTTTTGAGACGTGACAAGTGCGAGTGGCAAGTGCAACTGACACATGATTAGATATTAGACTAGAATGGTATTCGTTTCCATTTATACGTCGAATACAACTTTAAATTCCCGACGTTTCGGGCACTTCAGTAACTTTCCCTACTGGCTGAAGTAGTTGGCGTCCAGATGTCGTAGTTAACAAAGGCTACCTTTTAATTAACAATTTTGGTCCGATCTACGCAGAACGAGCTTACAGTATCTTGAAGTATTGCAGTAGTATGCTTAGGTTTGGATTTAATTTTATTAATTATGGGATCCTAAGCAGATTGTAGCACCAAGTCATCTTCTCTATAGAAATTAGATTTTTCAATAGCGCTAGCGGGGATTTAACCTTGGTGCACGCAATCCATCTTTATTGCGTATGATGGGTACTCAGGTACTTAGCCTCAGCAGGTAGTACGACTCTTATGTATACGACCAATTAATGACTATGTTAAGGCGACATATACTTATTCTTTGATTACACGGCAGTCCCCCCGCCAAGTCGAAGAAAAAGCGGCACGGCCGTACCATACTTTTCTTGAAACAATTCAGGCCATTTTCGATCCACTATAACTTCGTTGTGGATAAAACTAGAAACCTGAAATTTAGAAACCAAGCAGGCATTGTATAGACACGGTATATTTCAAATTTAATTCAATTTAAAACAGTAGTTTAGGAATTATAATTAGTCAAAGTTTCTTAATTTTGTCACTCACTGACCGACCGGTCATCAAAACTCTAAGGCACTTCTAGCGGACATAGAAGCTTCAAACTTAGAACACAATTAGTGTTTAGTGTATAAATCAAGGAAAAACTAAAATATTTTTAATTTTCGGTCCAGTTTTCTAGATACACTAACTGCATAAATAACTACGTAATAACATATGAATATATAGGATTACAAAGTTACGTTTACAGTGAATGAATCAGTGTACCCGTATGTATAATATAATGGAATAAAAGGTGTAGGTAGATACTTTGTTTTTAATCAAGAAGTAGAAGGTACCGGAAAAAAAAAGTAAGACTATCTGCAAAAAGAAATGAGATGCCATCAAAAACATAACTTGTAAAAAAAAGTCTCGCAACCCAGTTCTTCCATCGTAAAAAGTTGTGAGATCCATGTAATACCAAGTTGGTTAATTTATTCAGTCCCTACTTAAGTCCTACATCTTAAGTAGTTACGTAATTAGCTAACATAACAACATCTTATTCTAACCATATCAATATTAAAAATCTTTTATGTTTTTAATAAGGAGATTGACTTGGCAATCGCACTAAGCAATCGAATTTAATATAATATGTATTACTTGTGAGATACAATGTGTTTTTATGCGATCGATCCAGTCATTATATTGACACGGTATATTTCAAATTTCATTCAATTTAAACCAGTACTTTAGGAATTATAATTAGTCAAAGTTTCTTAATTTTGTCACTCACTGACTGACCAATCATTAAAACTCTAAGGCACTTCTAGCAGACATAGAAGCTTTAAACTTAACACAATTAGTGTTTATTGTATAAATTAAGGAAATACTAAAATATTTTTCAATTCCGGTCGAGTTTATTTCAATCATAAATGATTTTTAGATATGGTCACAATAAGATGTTGTTATGTTAACCAATTACGTAATTACTTAAGATAGAAGGACTCTTAAGCAGGGACTGAATACATTAACCAACTTGGTATTACATGGATCTCACAACTTTTTACGATAGAAGAACTGAGTTGCGAGACTTAGTTCTTTTTACACGTTATGTTTTTGATGAATACCTATATAAATAATAAACACAAGTTAGGTAGCAAAGTTAGGGACGAGGTAGCTCAGATAGTTAGCGTCCGCTGTTAAGTTCTGTATGGTTCCACCACACAGTTTTATTTGGTAGATAATGCAACCTATTTTCAGCCGCACGTCGCGTGTATTTAATTTTACTTATATTATTGCAATATTACAGTATTATACAAACTGAAAGAATTTGTGTAATTATGCCTGTGCTGAACATTTTGTAAGCCATATTATAGCGATATATTACTCTTTAATTAATTGATTTGAACGTTTATAATTTAAACATTAAATGCGTATTTATAAAATTTTAAGTATGTACATGCCACAATAACAACAAACAGACTGATTTGATGTAATTACAATTACAGAATTATGGAATGATTCGTTCAATGTTAAATTAATAACAACTCAGTTTAATAAATTTAATGTTAATTTGTTTTAACTTTAAACGGATATTTTACTGACGAAAATAATTAATTTTATGTTTTTGGCTACATGGCATACATTTTATTTGGCATTATACGGTCATGTACATATATCTCGAGACTATGTATCTTGAAAGTCAACATTGGGTTAGTTGAAACAAAAATTGGCTGACCCTGCCGGCCATCCCTGGAACTTCCCGCTAATCAATTCAATATCAAAGCACTCCAAATTCCACTTATTATGACGATTTTGAGCTATTCGAACTCAAAAACGTCACAATTTTTGAAAACCACGTTTATTAATTTTTTTCAAAATTGAATATTTCACAAACAAATCAACTGATTTTGATGTGATTTACGACAATTGACGCAATTTTATTAGCTAAACAAAAAGTCTATAACAAAAAATATTTTACAGAATGTTTTCAAGTTATTTTGAAAAAAAAATCACTTTTTCGAGATTTCCTTTTTCAACGATACCTCTCGAACGAATCAACCGATTTTAAGGCGGTTCACTTGAAGTCGTTTTTTAAGTTTGTACTTAAAAAACGACTTCAAGTTCAAGCTGATAAGATTATAGAATTGATCAAAGCAACGGTGTCAAAGTAATTCCAATAAAACTACTTTTAAAAATTCAAAAAAGTCGATTTTTCAGATTTTCTCAGAATCAACCGTGACGATTTGGTCTAAATTCACGGGATGAAAGTTCAGCAAGGCTCTTTTGGATTCTGAAAACCGTTTTTCGATCGGATCGCACGCACGCACGCATGCATACACACACGTACGCACGCTCGCACGCACGCACCCACGCATGCTCGCACGCACGCACGCAAGTCGCATGCATGCACGCAAGTCGTCACTTGCTTCGTCAAGTGTAGCGTGCAAACTTCTTGATATGATTTTACCCTGAATTTCTTACAACATAACTATCATATCACATAAACAATTACGAGTGTACCAAAAGTCATCTTGGTACTGATGAAGACGCGCCTAAATTTTGGTGAAACTTAAACAATTTTTTACAACAAAGTGGTAGGTTGTACTCTCTGGTCTTTTGTATAATGTACTGAAAGGTATGTATGTGGTCTACAGTACTATAACGTTTTCGAAAACCGGCTTGTTTATAAGTCTAGAAGTAATAAAAATGCGGCTCGAAAGGGTAATCGTTATGGTTTGCGTGCGTTTTTCGATAGAGCATTGTTGTCTTTCTTTTTGTTGGAGTAAAAGAACACCACAAGTATCCTTCACGCCTCCGGAGTGGTGACATCGTGGAAGACTGAATTGAAGAGCTTCTGAAAAACTTATTACCACTTGCTTTCAGCAGCTCAGCTGTAAATTCGGGTACTTGGGCCTTCCCCAAGTATGTTGCTATAGTTGCTTGACAGCACGTTTGACAGGCGTTTTACAGTGTTGCAGTTTTTTTTAATTATTTCGTTATTATTAGAAAGATGGGCAGCAGTATATTTTCATCTCCTTGCTTGTTTCACCCCTCTATCGGATCTTATGATATAATATGTGGTAAGTAGATATTCATACACTTTCACTTCACGGTAATCACTTCAGTGTAGACGTAATACCAGTGATATAATTATTAAAATTATTTAACTCTGTTAAAGTTAAAAAACAGATCTTTGAGGAATTTCAATAACTGCTATTTAATCAATAACTTACATGGGTTATTCCGTTCACCCACCCTAAGAAATGTCCTTAGAGTAGTACTCGTAAACGCGTGTTCCGTTTATGCACCCTAAGCGGGAGGATCTTCGGAATTCACTTTTTGATTATTGTTCCGCTTTTCCACCCGAAGTACAGTTTAACAGAAAATATATTCATACTTTATTGTTATATACATATTTAAACATTTTTTTGTTTTACAATTAAACCAAATAAAACTTTCTCTTTGTAAATAATAATATGTAATTTATAAATTCTGCAATATGTCCAGGAAATGATCAACACTAATATCATTATTGAGTAGATGTATTTGTATATCCTGTATAAATTCGTCTCTTTTAATGTACATTTGCAACAGTTTTTAAAATTTCTTTGTAACTACAGATGTGTTAGCGAAAAAATGGACGTTTTTTTGCAAGAATTCAAAAACTTTACTAAATTTGGATGTTTGTCTTTAACCTCATTTGAAATAGTTTTATGCCAAGATTCTAATGAATTTGTAGTTCTGTGACACCACGAAAGAATTCCAAATAGCCACATAATTTTCGTTTTTGAGCCATGTCTTTTCATAGTATTTCATAAACGCCGTCATATTATCATCATTATTCAAAAAAGGTTTTACAAAAAGCCATCACGTTTCTATAAACGACTGTGAGGGAGAAAGTCGGAAGAAAAATAATATACGAATTCTGACTATTCGAGTTTGTGTATTTATTTCTATAAAGGTCAAAAATGTACACTAGGCTGAGGAAATCCACAGAGACGTACGCGACGTCTCCATTCCCGTTGAACATGCGAGTCGCATTGAAATAATGGCTAAAGCAATGTTGTGATTTACAATGTGAATAAACCATTTATTTTTGATGTTATGGTTGTAATTTTCATTTTAATAGGGCAATTGTTGATTATGATTATGTTACAAATGATGATTATTATATTTATTAATATTATAATTATCATTATACCTGTTGCTACATATAATTAAAATAATAATATAATAATCATCTATATACCTGGTGTACCTCGGAATAGAGTGCTGGATACGGAATGGACCCACTTACACTATTGAACCGCAATGAAAAGAAATCAGGATTTTGCACGTGGCACTTTTCCAAATAAAATGACTAACTAACTAATAACACTAAGGTACGCAGAAGATAAGATTCTTAGTAAGATTATCGGAAGAATTCCCGTTTTTAATTCTGGTAGGTAAGGTGATTCCAGTAATTTAAATCTATATCTGCACTAATACTTTTACCATAATGTCATAGTAATTTCTACTTTAACAAAATGTCGTAAAAGGTAATACCTAAGGTTTTTTAAGTAGTATGCAGCATTATGTCAAGTTTAATTTTTTATGTTTGAATTCAAATTATTTTTTTATTGTTAAAATATATATGTTGAGAAACTTTATTTGTTTTATATAAGGTAACATTTATGCGTAACGGACGCGCGGCCGGTATAAAATTCAAAAACTTAGGGAGTAAGATGAAGTACATTTTGTACGAGAGACCGTGCGCACGTTCTATTCACGAGTTGTAAATATTTATTGTCGACGATTATTTTTGTGAATTTTGAACTAAAATCGGAGCTTGTAAACAAACTCAGCATTATTTCTCCGCGACTAACGCTAAGCAGTATTGTTTTACTAAAATGAACTGAGGTACAAAACAGACCAAAAGAACTGTACCTTTCATATTAATCAGTAAATGTCGTACATAAATTAATCTATACTACAATCTATCTACATAATATATATATATATATATAAAAGCAAATTTATATGGCAGATGTGAACGGCCGAATCGGGAAGGGACGCCCTAGGAAAAAGTTTATCGACCAAATTGGCGATATTTTGAAAATGGGCCACGTTAGAAGTACCCTTAACCGACGAGCATGTATGCGTAGATATATGGATGTGAAGGAGGCGAAAGAGGTGTGTCAGGATCGTGCCAAATGGAAGTCCGTAGTCTCTGCCTACCCCTCTGGGTGACAGGCGTGAGTGTTTATGTGTATGTATGTATATATATATATATATACTTGCCGTGTAGTGGCGGTTAAGAATATCCACTACCCCATATCTTCCCGTGGGTGTCGTAAAAGGCGACAGAGGGAAACAGGCAGGAGATGGGCAGCAGCATCTTCCTGATAACAGCAACTGTACGACAAAAAAAAACTGCGGTTGCCGACCCGCTCGCCAAGCGTGGCAACTATGGCAATATACCCCCCATGAACAATTACACAAATAGACGGCCCCCAGTCCCCGGTAGCCCCGCTATTCCTGGCTACGGTGGCGACCATGGTAACGGCGGGGCAGGGGGTGCCAAGAATCTCCGGTGGAGGTTCAGTTGCCACCTACGACGACTCGACCTGACAACATTTAACGCACGCACACTGAGGACTGACGAGAAGATCCTGGAGCTGGAAGAAGAGATAGACAAGTTGCGCTGGAGTATTATAAGATTATCCGAGGTCCGAAGAGAGGGGGAGGACACGGTGATTCTCGAATCCGGCAACTTGTTCTATCACCGGGAGGGCAACCATCTGTCCCAAGGAGGTGTCGGATTTATCGTCCACAAGTCTCTCGTCAACAACGTTGTAAAGATTGGGAGTGTGTCGACGAGGGTCGCGTACCTGATACTCAGAATCACCAAACGGTATTCGCTGAAGGTCATACAGGTTTACGCACAAACCTCGGCACATCCCGATGAGGAGGTGGAGGAAATGTATGAGGATATTTCCAAAGCCATGCATTCCTCCATAACCCACTACACGGTGTTGATGGGAGACTTCAACGCAAAACTAGGCACAAGAGAAAGCGGTGAGCTGAAGTTAGGGAAATTTGGAGTGGGGCAACGGAACCGAAGGGGCCAGCAGCTGGCCGACTTTATGGAGAAAGAGGGACTCTTTATGATGAACTCTTTCTTCCAGAAGCGGCCTCACAGGAAGTGGACCTGGTCGAGCCCCGACGGTTCGACAAAAATGAGATTGACTTCATTATGACGACCAGACGTCAACTGTTCAGTGATGTCTCAGTGATCGCAAGGGTGAAAACTGGAAGCGATCACCGAATGATTAGAGGCACACTGAACCTAAACGTTAAGTTGGAGAGGTCTCGTCTAATGAAGTCAACGCTCCGTCCCCCTCGTGTCCAGAATCCCGAAAACTTTCAGCTCGAGTTACACAACCGCTTTCAGTGCCTACAAGATTGCAATGCAGCGGACGATATGAATGACAAGCTCGTGGAAACTGTCCATGCGGTCGGAGCTAAGTTCTGCAAGACCCGCCGCAGAAGAACACAAAAACTCTCCGATCACACTCTTAATCTCATGGCTGTTAGACGGGAGATGAGGCTGCAATCGTCAACAGATTTGACAGCATACAGGCAACTGAACAGACAGATCTCCAAATGCATGTGGCGAGACTTACGCAACTTTAATACTGCTCGTATTAAAGAAGCGATAGCGGAACCAGGGCTCTAAAGTCTTTGCCAGAGATCTGTCTGCCCGTAAGAGCCAACTGTCAAAGCTGAAGACTGAGTGTGGCAGCATCGTTTCCAGGACACCTGAGATTTTGAGTGAGATTGAGAGGTTCTATGGGCAGCTGAACACATCATCGTTGGAGCCACACGCAAGTGTGAGTAACGATCCAAGAGCCTGTCTTATCCGACACTATTCCGATGATATCCCGGACGTCAGTCTAAGCGAGATTAGAATGGCTCTCCAGCACCTTAAAAACGGCAGGGCCTCAGGCGAGAATGGAATTACAGCGTAGCTTCTGAAAGCGGGTGGAACACCGGTACTTGAAGTCCTTCAGAAGCTCTTAAATTCCGTCCTCCATGGTGGCACTACTCCAGAGGCGTGGAGCAGAAGTGCGGTGGTCTTGTTCTTTAAGAAAGGCGACAACGCTCCCTTGAAGAACTACAGACCGATTTCTCTTCTGAGCCGCGTCTACGTGCTGTTTTCGAGAGTCATTACGAATCGTCTCGCACGCAGACTCGACGACTTCCAGCCTCCCGAACAAGCCGGTTTCCGAAAAGGCTTCAGTACCATAGACCACATACATACCCTGCGGCAGATTGTACAGAAGACTGAAGAGTACAATTTGCCACTTTGCCTGGCGTATGTGGACCATGAGAAAGCCTTTGATTCCGTCGAAATTTGGGCGGTGCTGCAGTTCCTTCAGCGGTGACAAGTTGACTGTCGGTATATCGAAGTGCTGAAGTGTTTGTACAGTAGGGCTACGATGGCTATCCGAGTACAGAACCAGAGCTCGAAACCTATCCAACTGCAGAGAGGTGTAAGACAGGGTGATGTTATATCCCCGAAACTCTTCACCGCTGCTTTGGAAGACGTTTTCAAGCTACTGGACTGGAAAGGATACGGTATTAACATCAATGGCGAGTACACCACTCACCTTCGATTAGCCGACGATGTAGTCCTTATGGCAGAATCGCTGGAGGACTTAAGCACTATGCTCAATGACCTCAATAGTGCCTCCCACCGGGTAGGTCTTAAGATGAACATGGACAAAACAAAGATCATGTTTAATGTCCATGTCACACCTATGCCGGTAGTTGTTGGGAGCACTATGCTCGAAGTTGTGGACGAGTACGTTTACCTGGGACAAATAGTCCGACTAGGTAAGTCCAACTTCGACCGAGAGGTCAATCGACGGATTCAACTCGGCTGGGCAGCGTTCGGGAAATTACGACATATCTTCTCGTCAGGTATACCTCAATCTCTAAAAACTAGATTGTACAACCAGTGCGTGTTGCCAGTGATGACTTACGGATCTGAGACGTGGTCCTTCACTGCTGGCCGTATGAGGACGCTCAAGGTCGCTCAGCGAGCTATGGAGAGGGCTATGCTCGGAGTTTCTCTGCGTGATAGACTCAGAAATGAGGATATCCGCAGTAAAACCAGAGTGATCGACATAGCCCAACGGATTAGTAAGCTGAAGTGGCAATGGGCCGGTCATATAGCTCGAAGAACCGATAACCGATGGGGAAGAAGGGTTCTCGAGTGGCAGCCTCGTACCGGTAGGCGTAGTGTAGGGCGACCCCCCACTAGATGGAGTGACGACCTGGTAAGATATGCAGGAAGTCGATGGATGCAGGTGGCTCAGGACCGTGCTTTGTGGTATTACTTGGGGGAGGCCTATGTTCAGCAGTGGACTTGTGAAGGGCTGTAATGATGATGATGATGATATATATATTTAAATACAATTTCATCCATTAAAATGCGGAATTCTTCATCTAGTAAATTATTTTAAACAGAAAATTAATTACTTTTAACTATAGTTACTACTACTGCTATATATTATCATCAATGTTACATAAGTATACCCAATTTCAGCCCAAATGGATGCTTCAGAAATTTGTTACAAATTTTGACCAGAATGACATACTAAGAAAGCAAGTTAAAATTTTTAAAAATAAGTGATAATATCTTTATTTAAAACGCGTAGTAAATCTGAAATTGCTCTTGCTACAATATATCGCGTAAAAATACGCCCGAATATTTGGAATTATTTCAATTAAAAAAGATAAGCGAACTTAAGAAATTAAATAAAACGTGTAGAATATAGATTTTTAAATTATCTATGCATTAGTGTAATCCTCAAATGATTAGAGTGCCATTTTTTAAAAATAAATTTTAAATGTATTCATAACACATAAAAACAAATTAGAACGTGGAATGTAATGATAGGATATCGAACATTAATAACGTGCTTTTAGATGTAGCTCATTTCTTATAACATTATCATTGAGATAATAGTTTCTGAAAAACGCATTTTCGCAAGGTTTTGGTCAGGGTATCGCCTTAAAATGATAGCGTACTTTTTTTTTAATTTCAAAAAGTGTTTTGTAAAAGCCATTTCCGAATAAAAATAAAATTTTACTTCAACTTTGAGTTTGAAACGATATCTTAGTCGATTGTTAAACGATTTTGATAATTATTTTAATTGAATAGGAATAAAGTTCGCACGCCTGAGGGTATGAAAATAGAGGATGAAATTTTTAATGAAACTTTATAGGATATATACGACGCTCTAGTTGTTACCTTGAAATCGTATTATTGTTTAATCCTCTTAAATGTATCGAATTTACACTAATATAAAAATGGAAACCAATCTCTAATTAACTAAAAGTATTAAAATACACATCATAATTAGTTAGTTTGTAGAATAGTTTCTGAAGTTGGACCTATAATTCTTCTATACACTGTCTCTTAGCATCAACGTCAGAAGCTACTAAATTATTTTGAAGTTAATTTATAATTCTGGTTATTTAGAGTCACAATAAAATTTAAAAAACAAATAACTTAAGAACCATATTTAAATAGCAATGAAATAGACAAACTTTAAAAAAAGTAAAAACTTCAAATTAACTAATAATAATAATAAACAACATGATTGAACCCGTAAGCCCTCACGGCAATGCAACCAGTACGTATCGCCGGTGATGACTTATCGGACCGAACCATGCTCTTTCACTGCTGGCCGTATGACTAAGCTCAAAGTCACTCAGCATTTGATGGAAAGGGCTATGCATGGAATTTCTCAGCGGATTAAAGTCCGCAACGAGAATATATGCAGAATAACAAGAGTGACTGAAGTAACCCAATGGCTCAGTAAGTTGAAGAGGCAATGGACCGGCCATATAGCAACAAGAACGGACAGGTGATGGAAAAGAAATTTCTTGTCTTTAGTCAACCCTCCACTAGATGGAGTGACGACGTGATCAAACACGCAGGCAGTCGACTGATGCAGGCGGCTCAGGACCATAAACCACCCATCTAACGCTAAGCAGTATTGTTTCACAAAACTCAACTGAGGTCCAAAACGGAATAAAAGAACAGCATCTTTCATGTTGCTCAGTATAAGCATACATAAATTATTACTATAATTATATTATAATTTAAAATACAATACACAAATTAAATACGAATTCTTCTAGTGAATTTTTAACACGGAAAATTAATTACTTTCGAATGAGCGAAACTAATTGCATATAAACTTCGAACAAATATTGAAATACCGGCAGTGAAAAGATAATTAAACATTCATAAAAGCGAGAATTATTAAGTATTCTAGCACAGATCAGACACAAGAGTATGAGTAAAACTATATGATATACCTATGTGGATTCCATTATACCTATGTGACTTTTCGTATATAATAACGATACTTTTATGAATACGGCTTGGTAACAATTACAATTATATTAATTTCTTATAAATCATTGTACTTGATCTTTTGTAACTATAGTAGAAATATTAAATTTGAAGTTACCTTCTTATTGCGTAAGTAGTTGTTGTAATGTGTCCTGTTTAGAGGTCTAATTTTAAGCATATTTTCACGTGTTGGTGTCTTTAAAGGAGTGTTTATTAGCATGTATATGGAGCATACGTGTGGACACGGGTAGGCCATCAAAATTCCCACAATTCTCCTCACTTTTGCAATCTGAGTAAAGCTAAATTTAAAATTTCTTTCACTGAAACCTTAAATAGCTATTGGCCATTACCTTATTTTTATTAACAACTAGTGACTCGACCAGGGTTAACACAAGTGTCTGCAAATATGCGACTTACCAATGAAATGTGTAATTTTTTGAGACTTGGTTACGAAGCGCTCATATTTATCTATCCTTAAGTACATAGTATTTTACTAGTGCACAAATATCTTTCTCAAGAAATTCTCCAAATTATTATGTAAATCCCTTGAACCTTGATAAAGTGTTTTATAATTTTAAGCGCAAGTGATAAAAAATACGCTATTTAATGATTAGAAAATTCAACCTTCCTCAACGTTATATGTATATTCGTAGAAATAATATGTATTCGTTAACAATTTTAAGCGTAATGTTTCCGATGTAGGTGTGAAATGGACGTTAGAATTGACTTTCGTCTTGTCAGTGTTCATTCAAATTTATTATTGGGAGTATAGCGCTAAGGACGATTTTACCATATTGACTACATCGTCTCTGAATCGAAGGTTTTTCGTATTTGTCGTTGATAGGTTGATAATCCCATAAGACATGCAAGTAGTTGATGCAAGTAACTAAGGACCCTCTGTGACAATCTTTGGACGTAACTCATGTTGATGAGTGCACAGTGAGTTTTAACAGTTTAAATATAATTTTAAAATCAAATTGTTTGTTTTTCGGTCTCACATGGAATACTGTTTCACATTTATACGAGTGGCTAAAGTATTCGACGACCATTGTCTGACGTAATATTACTGTGTAAATCAATTCAACAACATCAGGAAGAGACATTGCATTTGTTTATGAGTTATCGTAATTTATCAAATGTACTAATTTACCACAATACGTGATTTCGATAAAGTTTAGCCGTTAAGTTCCACCATCGCACACTGCAACAACGATTGTTGGCAATTTTGTGCGTAATCCAGGATTTTTTTACCACGCACGACCACATTGAAAAATTCACTGTCGTCAGCGGGTTTTTTCTGACGGATTTGACTTAAGAACCTTCACTAAGAGAGTCTACTGATATCTTAAAGGAAACCACGCATCTGAAATTCTCTCGCGGATGACCATGGGCTGCGGTAGTCACTTTTCATCGGGTCAGCCAGGTGGTTCTTTTGCCCGTTTCCACAAAAAAGAAAATGAGACATTTCAGAAATGTTATCTGTAACGGTAGCAATACGAGTATGTGTAATAAATACCAGAATGTAAGAGATTCTTTAAATTACCAAAAGCTAAAGTACATATTATGTTTATCAATAACATCTTATACACTTGTTAAAGTATAATATATAAGCTTAATCAAGTTTTCATCATTTTCGCATTAAGAACGTATTTTTACTACTATTTAGAATGAATCGAATACAGATACTTAGGTACTAAAACTAAATTCAGATGAAAAAAATAATTAATATAATTTAGAATAATAATTTTCGACAAATACATTCTTATTTGTCGCAAATCATTATTCTAATTTTTTCGGCCTACTTGCTCTCCGTTGCCTCTTTTCGCGTTTAAATTATCTATCTGACTACCTCACTATTGTTGTAAATTAACATAAAAAAGTACGATATGAATAATTTATATACTTGAGGGCTATTAGAAATGAATGCGTTTAAGTTCATAAGATTTATTACTATTTTTAGAATTTTATTTTATTTTATTCAAAGTAATTACTATTTTCAGAATTAGATTAAGATGAGTGATTCAGAACGCTCAGAGTCTGCAACGAAAACGTATTGTTCATCAAGTTCTGATTTTCCAAAAAAGAAAAATACATACAGACGAAAGTACAGTTTTTCAGATGTTTGGACATAAAACTATTCGTTCATTGGATTCACAAACTAATAAGAGGTAGCGTGATTTGACCAATCCCAAATAATAATTATAAAACACATTGCGTATTGCTTCCAAAAGAGCAGTATAACTAATGTCGACAAATATGCCTACAAAAATCTGCTTAATGTAGCTATTGTAACAGTCCCGATTTTAAAACCAAATTCATAATTTTTACCTTCTGTCCCGAAGTTTGACCCACTTGACCTGGCCACACTAGCGTAAACCGATGAAAACGCCCCTCACCACAAAGAATGACACCTTATTAAATGGTATTTATTTATTTAATTATCAATAATTTATACGTTTATTTAATAGATATATTTCGATATATTCGGCGGCTCCGAGGCGGAGTTGCTTAGCAAAGGAGTTGTAGCGCAAGGTCCGTGGGTTTGAATCCCGCACGAAACTAAAATTTGGATATCCTACAAATATTTGTTTCGGGTCTGGATGTTCGTCCTCGTGAAATTTATGTACTTATATAAACTGCCCCCACGATATACTTAGGAAATATTCCTAGTGTATGGGTAACGTTATTATAAAACAACAAAAAAAGAGATAATAAAGAGGGCTTTACAAAATTTACATCAGCTCCCATGTTATCTTAAATAAGTATTAATTGATTGTGACTCAAGACTCAAAAAAATATTATTTCATATAAAAAAGAACATTTATCTAATTTAATTATCATTTAATAACATTGAATAATTTTTATCTAATATCTATATTATGATATATACATATGTATATAATTATATATATCTTAATTTACAGTGCTTAGTGTAATATAAAACTGTGTAAAGTGTGAATTGTGAAAAGAAAGATAGTACCTATTTAAAAACAGACCGTTATTATTTTTAACTTATCTTATCAGTGACATTTTGTGACATTTTGTATGTAATAGTTTCACTCGATCAGAAGATAAAGCAGGAGCACAATGTCACGGTAAACAATGTTACGTTAAAAGTTGTATTTATGCGACATCTACAACATGCGGCATGTACGAAAGTGACACTTTAGGTATATTGATTCAATTAAGTTTTTCTAAATCTTATTTATTTAGTTATAAATTTTTACTTTTACTTTTCTATTACCGAAAGTTTATTTCAAATAAGTAGTATTTATTGATCATCAATTTCATAATATCTTAATGTAAACGCAAAAAATTGTAAAATAGTGCCATAAGCTTCTATTTCGTACACCCTATTTCTTCCAGACGGTAAAAATTACCCGGTTCTGACGGTAAATTCCGTAGTCTATTCAATAGGGTAATAAAGTAAAGCCGACTTTAATTTACTAAAAATAAAAACAATGTTTAATACAACGCTGTCTTTACAATTTGGAGAATATTTACAAAATTAAATTACTCTTCAATAAATCTAATTACATATAATGTATTCTTTACTTTATTTTTATGTCATTATTTTTTATAATCTTGTATGTTTGTTTAATTGTAAATAAAACTTAGTATAATTATGTAAATCACAGAAATTATATTGTAATACCCGAAAAGCTTGGTTAAGTTGTAAGATTCACCGTATTTTAAATTAACGTCGAAATGTAACTCTTAATATGCAATAAATATTTTTAATTTGAATTTAAGTAACCAAAGAAATCTAAATATGTCTAATGTCATCTAGTAACATATTATCAAATACCTATATGTTATTAAACAATAGTACCTCGTGTTAGTGAATTGAAAGTAAGAATATGTGTCACGGCTACCCGCAACTAAATGTAAAAAGTGATGTCTGCGATATTCAGTTTCGCAATTGTGGCAAACATCATATCGGCGACACCGTATTTTCAATGATAAAATAACTTTTATTGTTTGATATCAGTCCTACGTTTGTTATAATCGATGTTTTAGTACTGCAGTGTTAAATTTGTCTATAGGACCAAAATTGAGAAATAGTTTACGAAAACTATTTAAAGAAGCTAAAAATTTTTCGACAAAGTAATAAGTGAAACAGTGAACAGTGAAAGTGAATTTACATTTTTTTTAAATATTATGAACTAATGTTCTAATTGAGTGTTCATAATGACTATTATTCCCGGAAATCACATAGCTAATGTGCTCGAAAGTGTTTCTGTAAAGGAAGGTATGAAAATTTCGGAACACAAGAAACTCATTAATTCTATACCGTGGAAGGCACAATTGGCGGAATTTATTTCAACGTTACTTCTAGTCCTGCTAGGATGCATGTGTTGTGTACCAATATCCAGCTTAGCGCATCTGCCACTGTTATACGGGCCATTAGGTTTCGGATTGGTTGTTCTCTTTAATATTCAGGCTTTTGGACATATATCTGGAGCACATATGAACCCTGTCGTAACATTAGCCTCTGTGTTATGGGGAAAAATGTCAATCGCCACTGGAATTGCATATATCTTAGCTCAGTTTGCGGGTTCTATAGCTGGATATGGAATATTAGTAGCAGTATCTCCAGTTGATTTGACCACAGACGGAATTTGTACAACCCAACCGCATGTACAGCTCACTGTATTCCAAGCATTGGGTATTGAAGTAATTCTAACAGCCGCATTAAACTTCATTAATTGCGCTGTTTGGGATCCAGTGAACAAAGATTCCTTAGAATCTGTTTCTTTGAAGATTGGTTTCACTATTGCTGGGCTATCAATTGCTGGAGGTCCTTTTACAGGTGCAAGTATGAACCCAGCACGATCTTTGGGGCCAGCACTTTGGACAAGTACATGGAATGCACATTGGGTCTACTGGATAGGTCCATTACTTGGTGGATCTCTATCGGCAATATTTTATAAATATACATGGCTGAAAGAAAGTAGTAATAACATATGAAATAAAATGATAAAATATTGTGTTACGAAGTTAAATGCTTGTGAATTACATATTTATGCTACATAATTGATGCAGTGAAAAATAAACAATATATAAAATGTTAATTTTTTTGTAAACATGTCCCCGTAACTCTGTAAACGTTATAAATTATGCACTCACATTAGGATTTTCTCCCGTTTCGTGTCAGCATTCTGACCCGGGACGATCACTTGTAAGTGTTATACAAACATTCGCTCTTTGCTGGATTTGAAACCACGACCCTTAGCACCTCAACCAAACAATTAGCCACAATAAATGTTTTTTATAGAATAAGGATGACAAACGAGCAAACAGTCCACCTGATGGTAAGTGGATGCTGTGGCTCATAGACATCTACAACTATTCTAGATTATGAATCGAATGCAGATGCATAGCTTAGGTCTAAGATGGAATTCGTCCTTTCATGTAAAAAGAGTGTCTGGTTTTCTTAAACAATAATTAAAGAGGTTCGTGGGTGCTTCTGAATCGATGACCAGCCAAAAACCCTCACGCTGGCCGTCACACCAGCAATCCGGTGAGTCCTCCAGTTCCTTACTCGTCGATCTAAGTCACACCACGTTGGGTTCGAGACAACGCAGTGGACACACCCTTCGATAACGCCTACTTCAGAAACAGACACGCCTCTTCTTAAAAGGTGGTTGATGCCTGAGATTACGGGTCTACGCTAGATCCTGGTCTAGACATTAAATATGTGGACTGTATATTTTTTTCACTTTCCCTAACTTTAGACTGGGAACTTACTTTACACTGGGAATGTAACAGCGATTTCTTGAAAATTCTTGAGAAATGTGATAACCGGGGAACTTTTTGAATCTTGATATTGAACCGGAGATTTTTTCGAACTTAGCTGTGTTGGAGATTTCGAACTTAGCCGTGGTGAGCTATGTGTAAAAAGCCTCCTATTTTATTTTTATCACATTTCTCTTTTTATCTAAATAATTTTATTTCCAACAAAGACACACAAAAATTATGCTTTTCCAATAAGAACACATAAGATTACATAATAAGAACAACAAAACATATGCATTTACGTAACATTAATAAAATATAAAGCATTATTACGTAATTTACGTCTTATCATGCGCGTTGTACACCTAAAAATCTTAAATATAAATCTTTATTACAACTTATGTTAACAAATATTGTTCAATTTACACACGTCTTATCATAATTAATACTTATCTTAAACAAATAGACAGCTAAGACAGAAAACAAAGCTTTGATCGCATTTTTTAAACAAAGTTTTAAGCAATTTTAATCTACAAAATATGATAAGAGTAATGGCTATCGCCCTATCACTCTAGCAATAGCTATCCTTGTTTTTCTTAATATACATGTTTACTACTCTAACATTGTATTATCTATTTCTTTCTTTGAAAACAATGGAAGTTTTCCAGAACTAATAATAGCAAACAGTATTTTGAATTATTTTAATCATTTTTACCTTTGATAGTTTAATATTTCGGTTCATGTTGCGCAACCGATTGTTACGTTACACATGACTAAATTAAAAACAAATGTACATACAGCTTTCACTACATTCACATG
Organism: Parnassius smintheus behrii; assembly: GCA_036936625.1. Classification (NCBI taxonomy): domain Eukaryota; kingdom Metazoa; phylum Arthropoda; class Insecta; order Lepidoptera; family Papilionidae; genus Parnassius; species Parnassius smintheus. The sequence continues at coordinate 30,480,317 of JAUPFT010000006.1, forward strand.
ACATTCATTTTTAATACATTCACATACTGTTAAGGTTCAGGGATTAGCCATTCCGTAAACATATTGGTTTACACATTTTATGCTTGCGACTCTAACAATAATTGTAATTAAATTATTCGTATTCCAATTAATATTACAATGTTATACATATGCGAAAGTTAATGAAAATGTCTGGGTGTTTGTTCCTTAACTTTTCATAAACTGCTTTACATATTTGGAAAAAACGGCTAAAGCATGTTCTAAAATAACTCAGGGGATTTCTTCCTACGCGATATCAAAACTTACCACAGTTAAATCAACATAAAAGCATTTCTCTTTAGTCGCACGCAGAGTCGCGGGAAGAAACTAGCATAGTAAAAATTTGTATGATACATTCCTAATCTTCTCTAGTATAGTTTTAAAATTTTACGCACTTTTTGATAAAATAATTACATTATCTCACACATTATTATGCTCTCAGCAAGGAGCCAGGAGGTTTGACAGCCTCATCGGACTCGGCGCTTGCTGCCAGAAAAATAAAATCATTTGAGTCTTATATTTATTGTGATCGTACGGAAGGTTTCAAATAAATATTTGATTCCGTAATACGCTATCACTCATAATTGTTAATGTGAGTGTGAAGCCTAAAAATATATCTTCTCTTAACAAACTATTGTCCTGACTAATAATTTTGCAACGTGTTTAAACTATTGGAAGAAAGAAACATAAAAATTCTACATAGATATCCTAAAAGTAATACAAAATTGTAATAAATGCCGTTTTAGAAGTATTTTGTTTTGTCAGCGATAGAAAATTTCTAAATTTATTTCAAACTAGCTCTTTACCCGCTGCTTCCGTGGGCTTCAACTTAGACAAATTATTATTACATACTCTGTGCCAAAATGACCACGACTAGATCACTTCTAGTTACCTCGGTGTACATATTGGACATAAATGATTTAAATTTGGCAATATAATATGCCTTTGGCAATATAATATAATTTACATAAGTGATTTTAACAGAATTGCATTAACATCGTACATATAGCAAACCTTTTTTTATTTCTGGCATGTCTTTCGATGTGTCTTTATGAAGCGCTAGTTATCCTGGAATCAGAAATGCTTTATTTACATTTATTTATAATAAAAGTTAGTATAGTTTCAAAAATATAATGTTGAATTTTATGGTCTTTTATTAATACACTGCATAGTGTTTACTTGCGTTATTTAATTCAAATCATTCGCCCCATTGAAGATTAATTGGCACAGTATATTGGATGCCTGTATTTTTTTACGTTTAGTTGACTTTAAAATTTCATAAATGTAGTTCCATTTACGTTGTATGAATGAGAAGAACTATATTTCATGAACTTGAGTAGAAATATACGGAAGATAGTAAGTTAAGTAAGGATAGGAAAAGCGGGGAAAAAGAAAAGAAAAAGAAAAAGAGGATCGTTTGAGTTTCTGTTCTGTCTGTTTCCAGACTTGGCCTGGGGATCAATGCGACCTGCGATCTCCTCCAGAGCCATTCGCCAAACTGCTCGCCGGACAGGAGAGCAGAATAAGTGTTAATCTATTTCTAGTCCTAATGAAAAAAATAGCATATTAAAATGTGAGAATTAGGAGTAGATTAACCCCCGCCCAGGCAAAATGTTACTACTTTTTGTATTTTACGTTAAATGGCACTGCTTAGAAGATAAAGATACATTTATTGCATAACTGTGTACAATACAATCTTAGTACAAAAACATATAGTTGTAGGCTCAACAGTTTACCCATTTCGGGTATGCAACAATTAAAAAAATAAATTTTAAATTTACTACTTATTAACATTAATTTTATTAAAAAAATTCATTGAGATTGTAAAAAACATTTTCAATTAACAATTTCTTTAAATTTGTTTTAAACATATTTCCATTTAATTGTTTAATAGCTGGTGGTAACTGATTGTATACACGTATAGCAGTAATATAGGTACTTTTATAGTAAATCATATTTTTAATAATGGGTAAAACATTAAATGTAAATTGTCGACGTGAATCAAAATCCAAACTATTACGCAAAGGTTTAAAATAATTTAAGTCTTTATTTATAAATATGTTATTTATTTAAAAAAACACATCAATCATATAAAATAGAAATCAAGATCTTGGGAAAGGAAAATACTTAACCCTCCTTTTTTAAAGTTCCATAATCTGATAAAAGTAGCCTATAAGTAGTCTCGGGTCGGGGAACTGCCTAAACACTTTCACGAAAATCTGTCTAGTACTTTTTACGTGAATCGCGAATATACAGACAGACAAAAATTCTAAAACAACTAAATTGGCTTCAGCGACCACTATTTAGTCCCATGTACTAGTTTTTTTTTCAAAAAATATTAGAATTACAGACAATACTTTTCTACAGATTTATTATATGTATACCAAGGCCAACGAGCAGCGATACGAACGGTCATTTACCTTAAAAACGACTGTAGAGTTGACAATCTATTATCTATCTCTTTCCATCTTGTGTATTTGTCGTAATGTCTCGTTTTCCCGGCAAAAACATGTTAGGGTCAAGACGGTTTCGTAAACATTCAGGAGGCCATTTTAGTAATTGTTGCTTGTTTATTTATTGTTATTTTGTTTTGTTGATAATTGTTTTTTATTAAGGGTGGTTAACGATGAAGCCACAACCAAGTAGGCCGAGAGATATATCAACAAATTTTACTTCTCCGAAAAAGAAACGTCCAAAGGTGCATAGGAATAGGATATATAATATGCATGTTATCTCGTAGTATTGATTGAAACTTTTTGGAGTTCGGAGTGTACTTTAGTTATCTTAAAGTTATTTAAAAAACAGCAACTGTAATAATAAAACTTTTCTTAATTTATTATGTATGTAAGTAAAGTATGTATATCATTTTAATTTATTTTTTAATTTTAGGTGACTAGTTTTACTGTAAATGAAAAAAAATATTTTAATATCTACAAATATGTTAAAGAAACTTGACCTAATGATAAGTACCAATACAGAAAAAAGATGGCGCAGAAAGCAATTATTTAATTTAAATCTACGTTATACAATAATCCAAATTATAACAAAATTTTAAAAAGTCTATTTTTTGGTTTGCTAGACATTTTTTAAAACTATTTTGTCTACTGAAATATATAATCAAAAAGTTACGCACTCCTGCTATTTCTAATAACCTTGCATTGGTTTTGTTTACATTTGGTATCGCTTCTCGTTGGCCGTAGTATATTGTTGATATCAGATGAAGTAAAAAAAAGGTAAATACAGCGCGGCCTTTGTTATTGGTGAAGCCAAAAAACTCCGCTCCTTTATGTAAGCACACGCGTTCACGCACACACATGCATCAATCTACGCTCATTTTCGCTCGGTACTTCCCAGGGCGCCACAGAGTACATTATATATACCTGGAATAGAGTTGCTAGTCGATTCCGTGGTACAGAGACATCTATAGTGGAGTTGTCGAACTAAACGGATGATATATCTATCTATAAATATATTCTATATATAGTACAGCCCCCATCCCTGGTGTACTGATTATTTTAATGAATTTTACAAGACCACATAATTCTGCAACTAACTAGTTAGTTGCAGAATTATGTAATCAAAGGTAAATCATAAAAAGAAAACTCAATTTAAAAATAATAATCATCTTTATTCGTGTAATTTACACCCATAACCAGTAAAAAAATTAAGAATTAAGCAATCTACACAATTTCAGAAATAAATAAATAAATGTCGATCACTCAATATATTTTATCAAAGTAACTATTTTAAATTCATAAATCCAACAGTAATTATAAGTAGGCAGTAATGACAGTATACAAAGTAAATTAATCGAAATAAAATAACATAAAATTTAGTTTATTAACCGAAGATCTTGGTATTTAAAATAATAAAGCAACTTATCTACTACACAAAAGTTATAAGAAAAATAAAATGAGATGCACAAATTACAAAAAAATTAGTACAATAGACAAAAAGTTGGCAATTTTTAAAAAAAACTTAAATATCAAATATCTTGAAAACGGTTATGTTTGATGTAGGATGTTTCATAGTCGTAACAGTCGGTAATGATGCAAATTACAACACCCTAAAGGGTCTAAGTCGACTTAACCAATATAATTCATATTGAAATATATATACAGGGTTACCCCATATATATATTTCAATATTTATCTACTATGTTCTACTTGGCACAAACATTTGATGTTCGCTGGTCACATACAGTAGCAAGGATTTTAAAGCCAGACCCCTTCAATTTTCTTATATTTCTCTTAATCATTAAGGCTAATTCAGCTTTTTTTGTACTGCAAGCACAAAATGAATATGATATCGGCTGTTTATAGTTTTTAGAATACCTCTATTCTAATTTCAGTCCTCACTACATCACCATTGTCAACTAAACCAGTAATCCTGTAATTTTTCCTGTCATAACCAATATGTGGTGTTAAGGCCATTTCATCAAAAACCAGTGTACACAATTTATCGTTGGCTTTCATTTTACAAATAAATACGAATGGTTTTCCGCGCAACCAATAACCATTACTTCATAGGGAATAACAAAATACAAGAAGTAGAAGTGATAAGGGATCTTGGTGTATATTTTGACAAAAAACTAACATTTGTACCTCATATTGATAGTATTATAAATAGATCTTCCAAAATGTTAGGGTTTGTCATAAGAAATGGTAGGTCATTTAAAAACCCTAAAACAAAAAAAATATTGTACAATAGCCTTGTAAGGAGTATAATGGAGTACTGCAGTGTTGTCTGGCGTCCCCAGAGAGATTGGAGAGAGTTCAAAAACGCTTTATGTGGCATCTTACATACTCTGTTGGAAAAGCACTAAAATATCATCCTATGCAGATATACTTCAATATTTTAATATGCTACCCTTATCGATACGTCTAAATTAATAGATATTATGTTTTTATACAAGGTGCTTAGAAATGAAGTAGATTGTCCACAGCTTCTCGCTCAATTTAAATTTCGCACTCCTATAAGAATTCCACGCAAACCAATTCCACTTCTTTACCAAGGTAATTATAAGTAGGCAGTAATGACAGTATACAAAGTAAATTAATCGAAATAAAATAACATAAAATTTAGTTTATTTACCTAAGATCTTGGTATTTAAAATAATAAAGCAACTTATCTTCTACACAAAAGTTATAAGAAAAATAAAATGAGATGCACAAATTACAAAAAAATTAGTACAATAGACAAAAAGTTTTTACGTGGTAGAGCCATGCTGCAGTTATATTAGTAGTATAGTTGTAGCACGAATGGGTCGGCTCGACCGGGGAAGGACCACGCTCTCACAGAATACCAGCGTGAAATAGTAGCTTAATGCTGCTGTATTTCGTATGGTGAGTGTAGAGAACCGGAGACCCTTTTTACTGGAAATGAGGCATTCCATCTCTGTCCTCATGGGTGACAACGCATCTTCATTTTGATTTGCAATGGAAGATAGATGTAGATGTCTATGGGCCGCAGCAACCACTTACCATCAGGTGGACAGTGTGCTCGTTTGTCACCTTATTCTATAAAAAAAAAGTTGGCAATTTAAAAAAAAAAACTTAAATATCCAATATCTTGAAAACGGTTATGTTTGATGTAGGGTGTTTCATAGTCGTAACAGTCGGTAGTGATGCAAATTACAACACCCTAAAAGATCTAAGTCGACTTAACCAATATAATTCATATTGAAATATATATACAGGGTTACCCCGTATATATATTTCAATATTTATCTACTATGTTCTACTTGGCACAAACATTTGATGTTCGCTGGTCACATACAGTAGCAAGGATTTTAAAGCCAGACCCCTTCAATTTTCTTATATTTCTCTTAATCATTAAGGCTAATTCAGCTTTTTTTGTACTGCAAGCACAAAATGAATATGATATCGGCTGTTTATAGTTTTTAGAATACCTCTATTCTAATTTCAGTCCTCACTACATCACCATTGTCAACTAAACCAGTAATCCTGTAATTTTTCCTGTCATAACCAATATGTGGTGTTAAGGCCATTTCATCAAAAACCAGTGTACACAATTTATCATTGGCTTTCATTTTAGGTAGATGCTTGCTTCTTAAGCTGGTAAAATATGTTTTCATTTATACCAGGCTTAATATTGGCCTTAGATACCATCCTGCTTAAGGTGAAAGGTGATGGCAGAACAAATATCTTTTGCAGCATCCCTGTAGGCTCTTGGCCCATGTTAAAAAAGTTGTGAATTGTCTGTCCCTTTTGTGTTTACCACATTCTCGAAATTGTAGCATCGTAAAAACTGTTACCATTGAGGTAAAACTTTTAAATGCTTTCAAGAAAGTAGTATTTTCTAATAGATTCATTTCTTCTTCAGTCTTTTTGTTCTTTCTTCATACTTTCTTATTTCTCATTTGCTATATTCAAGCTTTTAATTTTTTTTTTTACATTGTAATTCTTGTTCTAATTTGAGTCCTTTTGGGCTTAGTTACCTTAAAGCCTGAAATTAAAATGACAAAACATTATATTTATATAGACCTAGAAAATTTGTAGTATAGTAGTATAGTAGTAGTAGTATACATAGTTTAGTAAAAATAAATTTAATTGTAGCAAGTTGATTGCATTTTGAATCATAATTTGGAACATAGTAGATAAATATTGAAATATACAATATGATAGGGTTACAGGTTAAGTCGACTTAGATCATTTAGGGGGTTGTAGTTTGCATCATTACCGACTGTTTCGACTATGAAACACCAAACACGAAATTTAACCGTTTTCAAGATATTGTATATTTTAGTAATGCAATAGTGGAGTACCTGTGCAGGCGAAACATGATGAAATATAATTGCAAAAGTGATAAAATATGTTTACTTATTAAAGTAATTATTAAAATTAACATTTTGGTGTTTTATTTGGTACAAGAGCAAGCAAAGCAAGCTCGGGACTTGGGGCACACCAACTCAGATAGGTTTGGTTAGAAAGATTTGTGGTTATTTTTTCATAAACCACCCAGAAATAACGGGGGTTCCACCAGCTAAACTTTGGTATTGCTTCGGTGAAGAGGGGTCACGCCCTCTCCCCGACTACCTATTAAGGTGATTTTTCTTATAAATTATTTTATAATTTTTTTATCTTTAACATTTAATGTAAAAATACCATGCATCTTATGGTGGGGTTACAGGTGGGGGGCGAATCTATCCCTCTCCACCTCTCTTCCCACCGCCCCACAACCCCCTATTAAAGCAACTTGATATTAAACCTTTACCAGAACCAGCACAAAACCCAGTGGGACTTTTTTTTTAAATAAAATTAATTTACAATATATTATCCTCAATTTAATTTATAAAATAAAATCAATTTTAACTTACTGGATGTTTGAGCAGTGATTGCACATAACTTGATGTTGAAGCAATTTCTTGTGTATAATGTATTTTAAGAGTATTATTCTTATTTGTAACTTCAGCTAAGATCTTAGCAACAGCACCTGTAAAATCAATATATACAATGAATTATTATATTTACTATTGAAATATATTGACAACTTAACAATAGTACAAAGAGAAATGTGAACTGATGGCTCTAATAAAAATTCTAACCTGCTTGGGTTTGTTAATTGCAAAGATTAGTTCCTCTACTACAAATCAGCAAAATATTGCAGCATACACATATTAGCCATGTAGAATTTGAACGACGAACACTGAAGGACTACCAACATCTTCCAACAGACAATATCAAACAACAAATACCACAAGTAGCATAACAAAATAAGTCAAATATAAGGGAAGCTAACAGTTACACATTCCAATTTATTAAAATAGAAGTTTATTATTAGTATTAGTTGTACAATAGAACACCTGTGAAAAGTATGCACACTATAATGTAAATTATGGATCTTACAGCAATGTCGAATTTTACAAAGACTGAGGCAAATCAAGTAACTTCTCTTGTGATTAATTAAGTTTGGTTAATAAGACCAAATAAAATACTTACTTTTTTGTTCTTAAGCAAATGAATACTGCATAAATTTGGGCATCTAAACTTTAAATATGATATTCTAAAATTGAATTAAGTGAAAGAATGGGATATCAAATTGAAGATCATCATAACTTTAAATAGATATTAAAAGACAATATGATTAAAAAATAATTAAACATTAAACATATTCTACAATTAGTATGTTGGTGCAATATATATTCTCATTAGTACTGGAAAAGATCTTTAGATCACTATATATTTGTTATTACAACATAAACTCATGTTTCTTCCCAGTTGTACTCTGAGCAAGTTTAATATTTATAAACTGGTGTAGATTTTGATATTCATATGAGCTTTAAAAAAGCCTTAATTTATAAGCTTTTTATTATCATTTGAATCAAACCGTTAATAAAAAATAACAAACTTTCCATAAAATTGCTTTGCATGTCATACATAATATTTTGTCAGCATGGAAGTAGAAAATTAGTATTGTAGAGCATAGTTTAACAATGATTCAAAATTTATGCATTCAATTATTCATGTTTTATAGTAAAATTAATTATTTGAGGAACAAAGTTCCATATTAACTTTAACATTTATAATATTAAGAATAGATCATTACAATGTTAATGCAAATTTTTACTAACCTTTCATATGCAATGCTGGTTTTATTATTATTTTATTGCAATATTACTTAACATTTTACTCCGGTCCAGTACCTGGATTCAAAAGGTGTATGACAAATTCTTCGGTACTTAAACACATACATATCATCTAAGCACAGAAAGTTTCCACCAACTGCTTGAACCCGTGTACAAAAGCGTGTTGGATCTTTTGTAGAATTTGGAAATTTGTGAGGTATAAAGCCAACTCCACCCAAAAAAAAAAAATATTTTAGAAGCGTTTTTGAAAAGTGTAATGACAGTAGTATAAGTAGTAGTTTTATAAGTATACATAGCAAGGTATTGGCTCTAAGGGTGGAAAAGTGATGCAGAACACTTGGGCTACCTGCGTCTGCGCTAGGTATCATATTGTTGCCCAAGGTGACACTGACATATATAAAATAGAAAGAAGAAATAATATATTGACTGGTAAAACCTGTAAATAATTATATTATCCGCGGCCATCACCAAACTATACGAATTATGTCCGAAGGAAAGATAATCGAAGTCCCTTTCACGTGCATGGGCCACTATATTAAGTAAAGATAATCGAAGTCCGAGAATAGCCAAGTCGTAAGAAAATATAGGAAAAATATCAAAAATTCAAAACATTTAAAGCACAATCGTTACGTCAAAAAAACAAAATGCCAATGTCAAATTCAAAAACAAACAAAATGGTGGTAGTGGGTGGTCACGTTTAGAAATTAAAACACCAATATTCCATCTTTCAATTAAACGAATAAACTAGACTTAAAGCAGCTCAATCTTAATAAAATTAGTTCTTTAACTCATTTTCTGGTGAAAATATCTAAATTCACATTATTAACACGTCGATGTAGTCAATGTGATATGATCATTTAATTTGATTTAATTAACTAAAATAACGCACTTCCAAACGTAAACTTACTCCAGCGCCGTCCTTTGGAGAGTTGTGGAACTAAATATGCAATGCCAGTTTCTATATCTATAGAACAGAAAATGTTCTAACTATAAAGGCCCTGCAGGGCACCGTGCAGTAAATTTGCCTACAAAATACCGTCCTGTGTAGTTAAATGATGCAAAAACAATACTAAAATGAACAAAAAGTCCGAAGCATTATCGTTTCACTCGTAAACACTCATTTAACTACATTTCAATTTGTTATTCCAACACAATTTTGAAGGTTATTCGCAGCACGAATGTCAACGTTTCGAGATTACGCAATGGGAGAATGTTGTCAGTATTTCTTATTTCTAATGTTCCGAGATTTGGGTAATTAATTTTAGGCTGAGTTATGAAAATATACGTAGCCAGCATATTTTTTTAAATTAGTTGTTATTGTGTTACATCAAATTGAAGTCAAGGAAAATATTTTTTTTAAGTCGCTGATGTTTCTGTTTTAATTGTTGAGTACTTACAAACTATTTTACTATCAAAAAATATTTATGATTTTAGGCTACCGACGAATATTTTAATAAGACATGAATTTTTTACGTGGTGAGCCATGTTGTAGTTGTACTATAAGTAGTATAGTTATAGCACGAATGGGTCGGCTCGACCGGGTAAGTACCAAGTTCTCACAGAATACCAGTGTAAAATAGTAGCTTAATGCTGCTGTTTCGTATGATGAGTGTAGAGAACCGGAAACCCTTTTTACTGGAAACGAAGCATTCCATCTTAGTCCTCACGGGTGACAACGTATGTGCATTTTGATACGTAATCGAGGATATATGTAGATATCTACGGGCTACTTATTATCAGGTGAACTGTATGCTCGTTTGTCACCCTATCCTATAAAAAAAGAAGAGTAGCTGCTATAAGACTGAGCTGAAATGAACCAAAATGGCAGCCATCCTCTTGACTTGACAGTGGTAGAGCCACGCAGCGGCTATTGATGTCGCATTGATGGACCAGCATCAGCCGGGATGGTACCACGACCTCACAGAATACCTTCTTGGAGTAGGAGCTTACCTCTGCATTTCGTTTGGGCGTAATTCCCCCTCCCCCTTAACATCGTAGATCAAATAAAATCAAATAAAATAAAAACTATCCCAAGCGGGTACCCTCACTCAAAATCAAATAAAAACTATCCCAAGAGGGTACCCTCACTCCTGGTGACGAAGAATCCCTCGCTGAGCATCCACGACCAAGCTACTTTACTCTCCCTGAGCGTGAGTGCTTAGGCTGCTCCGCGTATTCTGGGTAGGGGGTGGGGAATTCTGCTCACAACTGAAACTGCTAGAGGCAAGCGGAGCAATAAGACCAAGGCAACCTCTGTCACGTTATTCGTGAATTTTTGCAACATCAGGACACTTCATTCCAATATTAATACCGTCTACTACTACCCGGAGATGGCAAAGCCGGCCTTGCTTTTTTAAACCGAGACTCAGGTGTCCTCTCCGGCTGATACTTCATATCTCTCCTACCCGGGGTACAAATTAGAACATTACTTTGTGCACCCGGCTGGAGTTTGTTCTATTTTGCATTTACTAAAATATACTTTTTTACATTTAGAAAAGTATATTTTTAATTCCATGGAAATTTATTTTTTATTCCAACTTGTTTTTTATAGCATTAATTTTTTTATAATAAACATGTTTTACATTACATATGTTGTATATTTTATAGATGCTTACATGCTCACTGGACAATCTATCAAGAAGACTTTTAAATGATTTACAGACACCTCCTACGTGCTTCATCTTTTTTCGAATTGTTAAATTGTTGAAATTTATTAAAACAGACGGATATACTTTCGCATTCGCATCGCATATTGCTCTTATAGTTGTAGTATTGTATCTCGATTTTCTGGGACTTTAAAAAAAAGAGGCAACATTTCTCTGACTTACACAAAGTTATAAAATTGGTTACAGTTTCTTGTTCTAGGTGCGATATCTACCTTTTTTTACTTCATCTGAGGTGTCGATGTAGGTATTTTTAATTTAATAATTGGAAATGTTGCTGTGATTTGATTATATGTTTAGCAAGGTGCCATCTAATTTAATATTTTCGGGGTGAATTTGCTATGTGTGCTATGTGTTATACTTGTAAAATATGAACCATGATTAAACCCAACTGAAATTCCGAATATGGACAGTCACTGGAGTCTGAAAATGCTATTTAATTTACACCTAATAACGACAAAACCAATAGGACGAGTAATTTTAACAGGCGTGTTCGTCTGTTTCCGCAGATTTTCTGAACTACTTGATACTGATTTTGACAATTGGGGTATCGATAGAAGCGTCATACTTTTTCGTAGGTTTATAATATATCACGTAACTTTTAATACGGCTGCTTATTCAATCAGATTTTAAGTGCTACGTAAAATATTAAATAATGGTCATCTCATCAAAGATCTAATAGAAAGAACGAGTACTTTCCCAAAATATACAGATTAGATAGAAGGTTATATGTAGGTATACATCAATCCAATTAGTACGGCTACAACGCTATTCTAAAAATTTTATGCGGGTTAGGCTGTATATGCATTATATTATTAAATTCAATTAATTAAATAGCTTTTATAATAGAGTAAAATTACAATTAAAATATATATTCATAGCTTACAGTACAGGCAGTGGACACTCACTACGTGTACTGTAAGAATATTTGTTACCCCATTACCTTCGCAGGGGTGTTATTAGAGGTGACAGAGGGACACTGAAACGGCATATGGGCAGCAAAATCTTCTTCATACCAACATTAAACTATAAAACCTGCGGTTGCTAGCCCGCCTACCACGCGTGGCAACTGTGGCAAAATCCATCCTATAAGGATACCCACGGGGGAGATAGATTGTTCAGCTATGTACTATTATAGGCTGCAATATATTCACTTAACAAACATGTATATATTTTGAATTCTCATAATATTAAGTATTTCACTAGAGAATTACATTAAAAAGATTAAATTATATCCTTTAAATTTTTAAATTTCCATAATTGAAATAATTAGGTGGGTATGATCCGATTCCTAATCTCAAAATTATTTAAAATAATAGGAAGTTTCTTTTTAACATAGAATATCAGTAACTAACAAGCGCACACTATTATTAATTAAAAATAAAAATTTAGATGCTTTGTAACCCTTGAGGGCTAAAATAGGTTGTCTCGAAACCAGTAAAAATGGTCTTCAGTTCTCATGACTTATTACGCGAAACACAGTAACAAAATGTTGCTATTTCATATTGTTATTCTGTGACAAAGTGGTCCCCTTCCCTGGTCGAGCCTATTTGTGCTACAACTTGTTTAATGAGACTGTTAAACTCAAATGTAAATGAAAGTTATGTGATGGAATATGGTTATGGTATGGTACAATTACTTCAACATATGCGTTCAATGAAGGTTCATCAGTTATGAACCTAAGATTATCTGATATTTCACCTAGAGCTTCCACCATTTTATTCGATCGTAACGATTTGACTTACATTGAACTATATTTTTTTGAAAAAAATCAAAATTAGTAAAAGTATTCTTCATATGGTAATTCAACAACCTTCTAACTTAGTTTACTAACCAAAACATAAGTCTCGAGATCTTTAACGCGTGATCTTAGACAGGTCCGATGTTATTAACATTTATTTTATTTTATAGAGATTAGAAATATTGCTTTTTAAAAGATATTAATGTTTTTACCACTAGTTCTTAGAAGCATCTTCTGTGGTTAGTTCTGAGATTTTGATTTTGCAACAATATTTAAAATTAATACTTAAATAAGTACTTTTAATATTCATTTTACTTTTTAGCGAAATAATAAACAACGCCTAGTACCTTAAGCAAATAAGGTATTCAGGACTTTTTAAATTATTTTTCTTTCAAGAACATATGTAAAGTTGTTAGGACATCGGACATAGCACAGACTGAAATCTCTAAAACAATTTTCTTAGAAATAATGTTTGAATAAATAATAGTTCAGTGTATTGCAATGAATGCAATACACTGAACTATTATTTATTATATAAGTTTCTCAGTAGAATTTTTCAAGTTTGTATACTTTTTTTGAAATATATAATTTTAGTATATTACTTTGTAGGAACTTTAAGTATAATATTATGACTTCAACATTTAAACGAACTTTGTTATATTTTTATTGTTTTAACTATTAAAATGTCAATGTTTAAAACTACGCCGCGTAGTGACAGAACAGTAGAAAAAAATGTAACGGAAACCACCACCCCGTTTACCGAACAAGGAAATTGGCAGCGGCATATTCCTTCTTAAAACTGAACGTGGTAAAAAACTGCGTCGCTAACCTTCCTGCTAAACGAGGCAACTATGGAAAAATCCCCTTATGAGGTAATGTATTAAGTAAATATTGAACTTTTGATAGGCTGTAATGAATCGTTGAATGAAAAAATGTATGTTTACATACTTGATTGCGAATGAATTGAACGATTCACTTTCTCTATTCTCGTTACGTTTTCGATTTTCATATAAAAAACGATGTTAAAGATCAGGACTACAGAGTTATACATTTCCATGTAAAAGGATGTAGATAATGAATATTGCTATATGCATGTATATTAATTATTATTTTATTTCATTCATATTTTACTTTATAATTCTATTATGTCGTACTCTATATTGCATAAAATAATCCATTCTATTCCTTATTTTCTACATTAATTACAAAACTCCTGAGAAGTAAGATGGAAGGTTTCTTTATAAGTAAAAAGGGTGTCTGTCATTTCCACCAAACACCAGCACTACTCTGCTGTACTACGATGGTATTTTTATTTATTATTGTTTTGTGCTGGAATAGCACTGTTATTTCAAATTGTTAGTGAATGCTTCAAAATTCAATTATAATATATTGGCAGAAAACAACTTCGTCTTAAAATTCATAACTAAATTATAAACTTTTGGAGGTGTCAAACGGAACGTTTTATTTCTAAATAGGAATATTATATGTAGACGTTTTTCATACACATGGATATGGATTTTGACATAAATTTAAAATATTCTCTTGAATTTTCTCTCTTGAAATTCTCTCTCATCTTCACAAGGAAATTCTACTTATATGAATTTTAATATTTCGTTAAAATTGAAATCGTTAATATAACTTATACTATAACTAGCATATAATATAATATAATCATATATAATATAATATAACGTGCATATTTCTAGATCATATTAAAATATACATTTAAGGTGAACAACGATTTAACAGTTTAGCATCAGTTAGGGAGACACCTATTAACATTTAACAGCTTGCTATTTAATGTAATATTTTTAACTTTAATCAAAATATTCCTTGTTTAGTCTACGCAAAGAAGGTAAAAATGTATGCGAAATTAGTAAACATAGTGTTTGTGAAGTAAGCAGTAAAATCTATAAGCTGATTCACATAAATTAAAACCAGATAATAGTTTTAAAATACATCGATTACAACAGTTTCTGGTAAGTGATATTACGTCACCGAAGATAAACTGTATTTTTCCTGTAATTTGTATTTATTTTTTACATTTTATTTTCTTTATTAGATTCACCAACGTTTGTTCTGATCGTTACATTGCTGATTTTTTACATAACTAGTTGTAAGCTAAATCTAACAAACACTTCTGGTTAGTGCTCGTCACCAATCACAATAAAAGAGAAAAGAAAAAAATATTTAAAAATCATAAAATAAAGTATATGGTTACAATCAATACTTAATCTTACTAGTTTTCAGCACCGTTTTCCTATCAATCGATTTGTATGACAAATCTACGATTAACATACATGTATTTACGTGTAACACTATTTTTATTTATGTCACTATTCTAAAATAGTGAAGCGAGTCGATTAATGATTTGAAATAACATTTCTGTTTCAAAAAGTTACATATATCGAGGAGAAAATAAATATTTTGAGAAAATTGAAGTACGTCAATACACGCTGAAAAAACATGGCATACTAATTTCTCCATAACCCTCTCAGAAATGAGTACTAACTATTTACTTTACTTTACACGCACGGTGAAACACAAACACGGGAATCTATTGTATTTTTCTATACAGTGCTTTTGCACTCATAAAGGATTTCATACATACATCGCACATAAAATGGATTTAATAATGCTTGTCATCAGTTCATTGTACTTAGTAGAATTATGTAATAGTATTATGACACATAAATTGTCCTTATCACATTACAATATTATATCCCAATACTTTGTTGCACACTTTTATGTTCTACATTAGTATTAAAACTTAATCTGCTGTCCTTTAATACGCCAAGGTTAAAACTAAAATTAGCGGATTATAAAACTATGCTATCGATTTTATACTGGATATTATTATCTACAAGATTCAATCATCATTTGTTGTTGATGTAAATTTTAAGTCGATTTAAGTGTTTCTTAAATTGTTTCAGAGTAAAATAAGTTACTCGTATCAGAAATCTGCCCTTGTCAGATTTTTTTTTATAGGTAAAAGGTGACATACGAGCACACAGTCCACCCGATGGTAAGTGGTTGCTGTGGCCCATAGACATCTACATCTATCCTCGTTTGCGAATCAAATGAAGATGCGTTTTCAGTCTTGAGGACTGAGATGGAATGCCTCTTTTCCAGTAAAAAGTGCCTCCGGTTCTTTACCCTCACCATACGAAACACAGAAGCATTAAGCTGCTATTTGACGCTGGTATTCTGTGAGAGCGTGGTCCTTCCCCGGTAGAGCCAACCCATTCGTGCTACAACTATACAATTAATATGGATGCAGCATGGCTCTACCACGTAAAAGATTATTGTTTTCATAAGACATTAGCTTACGTAATGTATTATTTATATGATACTAATTAAAAATTGACTGCTTCGTTGGTCTTGTCGCTGTAACACTATTTTCATAATCAATCGTAAACGCATCTGCAGATCACGGGCTTCCGGCTTCAAGGGGCGGATCCATATATAGGCTTTTTGGGCTGCAACCCAGGGACCCGTGGATATAAAGGGCCCCAGTCCCCAGTGAAAGTGAGTCAAAGCTTCAAAAATAATTATGATGATATTATGAAAATATCACGAGTAAAAATGAGGATGAGAAAATTAATTTTCGAAAAGAGGCACTAATTTTATTTAATAAAGTGGCTAAACTCGATACTATTTTTGGAAGAAATTTTAAAGTGGATATTTGTGAAGACAAAAGTTAATTAGGTCATTGAAAGAGTTTGTGAGTAACATACGACACCAATCGGTTCAAAAATTAAAGATATACGAGAAGGAAGTTTAAAATTAAATACTTAAAATATTTTAAAACTTAAATACTAGAGTGGGAGCAGAATAAAGTGACATAAACAAAAGACACATTACTTCAAAGTTTTCAGTTAAAGTTAAAAGAGTCAAGGTTTTAAAGAGTTGGATAAGCTGTTTTAGATTTTGGATTTAAATGGAAGATGCCATATCTATGAGGCATATAGTAAGAAATTCAAATTTTTTATGGATTTTCAAGACAACAATAATGAAAAAAAATCTGGAAAGTTACCTATGTAATATTATTAATCATCCAAAATTACGCAGATGAACATTTAGTAAATGAGTGAATTTGGTTAAAACCTTACTTACGTCTAAGCTAGAATCTTTCACCTCATGCAGTGAAATGTTTATGCTATTTGGTTTTCCCAAATTGCTTTACTATCTTATAGACTTTTAAACTTTGTCAAGCACTATCTGTGTAGCGGAGCGCTCATTCTCGGGGATATCGTATGTATAAAACAAATAAAGTTCAACAGTGTTGAACAATCGACTAAACAATTTATCAGTTTTTTTTTCATAAATTGTGACAAAAGACTGACAATGTCATGAGCAAATAAAGGAATTTTCGGCGTAAAAATCCAGATAACTCTTTTTTATTATATACCCAAATAGACCAGGGCCCCACAAATTCGCGGTCCGCCTTTGTTGGATCCAATTTTTTTATAGAATGGGACAAATGAGATTGCGGCTTACCTGCTGGTATGTGACTACTGCAGCGCATGAACAACTGCACACCAGCAAAATTGCAGTTAAGTTATTTTCGTATTCTGTATCGTATCGGTCCGAAGAAATTGAGGAAAAAACGAGAAAAAAAAACTCTTTACTAGGAGCAACAGTTTTGAACCGCCAAGCATCCAGATGGTATGTATGGTATCATGAGTTTTATTGTGATGTGTGCTCATGGAATTTGGCGGCTGGTATTAGTCCCAATAATTTCTCAGAGCACTCCCCGTAGTAGATACAATAGAACATTTTCTATCGTACAAGTAGTCGTCGACTATTCGAGCCGCTCTGCGGTGGATGACGTCAAGGGGTAGGGGCTCGAACTGGGGTGCTTGGCCCAGAGATGAGAACAGATTCTAAAGTTACAAGCGGTTTGCTGCTATTAAATAATGTCCCGCTTTGCTGAGCATGCCAAGCTTTTTACTGGCCAATTTAGCCACTTCTTCCAAGTAACCATGAAACTGCACATCGTTCGATATGTTGACGCTGAGGATTCTGGTGCTAGCTGAGGCAGAAAAGGGAGTGCCCTGAAATTGAATAGAAACGACAAATTGCGGTAAATGCGCAAACCTATGTCTTTTGAGGGCTAAACTGGACTAGATTTAGCCGTCCCCAATCCGCGACTTTGTTCAACGATAACTCGAATTAAATAAATAAATAAATAATAAATAAATATCACTTCATTTCCACATTTGAAAAACATGTTTATATATTAACTATGGGTAAGTACTTAATCCTAACTAAATTTAGGCAATCGAAGGTGACTCAGCTTTTGATTTCATGTGACAAAGATCCTATAAAGTGCACAGTACAGGCACTCCAGGGAGGAACCCTGTAACTGGGTGGGTCTGAGTGGTCGCCTTTTTTGGAGTCGGTTGGACCAAAGCTGTTTTCCATGACTTCAGGACTACGAAAAGATGCATTAAAATCGGTGACAACTCGGGAGCACACGTCTTCAGCACAATGGGAGGGACTCCATCCGACCCATTTGACTTGTTGACGTCCAGAAAGAGGAGTGCTTTAGGAGCGCTGTGTAAATTACACATCTAGCATAGAGGACTCACATCGCGGGACGGTCGGCGATGTGTTTCCCCCGTCGTTGAGAGTTGAGTTGGACGCAAAGAGAGAGCTTAAGAGATCTGCTTTTTTCTCTGTGTTATGAGCTAGTGAGTCATCTTCGCTGTGCAGAAACGGGATTAATGGTTGATAGAAATTCCCTCGGATGGGCTTGGCAAGTGACAAGAATGCACGGGTTTCCGAAGGAAGTTGAGCTTAGTTTCACGCCAATTAATCCGATGTGTTCTGATATTGAATTGGCAATTGACTCTTTTGAAGGATTTGATAGCGGAATTATACTTATTTTTAAGAATGCCGTTGCTTACCCATCCCGGGACGTTGATGCGTCAGCCCGGGCCCGGTAGCACATCTGTTTTCGCCACCAAGGGAGTATAAGTAGGATACAAAGAACGACCATATTCCATTCTGTCCCAATTTGCAAAAAAAAGACCAGGTTGACGGGGACCTGATGGGTCAAAAGTGATGAATGAAATCAATTACCTCTAATCCGTTAGGATTAGAGGTTAGCAGGAGGTCCAACAGGGAAGGTGCATGATGCTCTATATCTGGAATCCACGTATGCGAAGTAACCGTTGTGTCAGACCATTTGCCAAGGCAAAGTCATCTTCCCGCATAATCCGTTAAACGTGGACCGAGCCATTCGGTGATCACAATCTCTGTGGATGGGATCTGCTGCGGCATGGAAATTCGCATTCCATTTCATTCGGCATTACCGCTGTGGGACCTATGGAGGCACCCATAGACGCACGGATGATGATCGCTGTCTACGCTTAACCAAAATATGAATAGGTCCGAACATTCAATACTGTCCAGGCGGCAAGAACAGATGTCCTCTCTGACGTAAACGCACGCGAACAAAAAAATGTTACAATTTGAACCCCGATTAAAACTACTTTTACGGATTTTATCGCGTTTATTTTTACTTTTTATTTTTTATTTTTAATTCCCGACGTTTCGGGCGCTTTCCAGCACCCATGGTCACGGGGGACTGAGATGACTGACGTCCCGATGTCATTGTTAAACCCGGAGTACCTTCAGCTTTTACCATACCAATAATTAAAAAATTAAAAAAAAAGACCATAAACAATAATTAAAAAAAGCTGAAGGTACTCCGGGTTTAACAATGACATCGGGACGTCAGTCATCTCAGTCCCCCGTGACCATGGGTGCTGGAAAGCGCCCGAAACGTCGGGAATTAAAAATAAAAAGTAAAAATAAACGCGATAAAATCCGTAAAAGTAGTTTTAATCATGTGTAGTGTTCGCGTAAATATAAGAAATCATTAAATTTGAACCCCGATTAGGAGAGATACGAAGTATTATCCGGAGAGGCCACCTGTGTTGTTGCAAAAATTCACGGATAGCGTGCCAAAGATCGGCTTGGTCGTGTTGCTCAGCATGCCCCGAGGAGTTTTTATGTTAACCCCTCCAGAATACGCGGGAAAGCTTGTGAGCACCCACGCCAAGGAAAAGTTGAGTAGCTAGGTCGTGGGTGGCTCAGCGAGGGATTATCCGTTACCGGACCGTACTACCCCAGGAGAGTGCCAACACCCGGTGTTGGCACTCTCCTGGGATAATATGTCATTAATTCCGCCACTGTGTTGATTAGGGAGGGGAGGGGGTAATTGGGCTCCAGCCACCTGCACTCACCAGATAAAAATTAATTTTTTTATTAAAACAATAAACAGATTTTTTGTATGCTTATCTTTATTTTACATTCGATTGTCAAGTTCATGCCACCCACTCACATGAAATAGAGTATATTATTTTAATACCGCATTAATCCGTAAATAAAAGCACATTAATAATTGGAGGCGACATTAATGAATAGAATACAAAAAATTCCACGAAAATTTTTTTTCTCCATCAGTAAAATAGAACCAAGATACTCTATACTCAGTAATATAGAGACAAAATGCTTTCTTATATAACTAAATGCTCGTAATTTGGTTTGTGGGTACGGTAACATGATTGTAAATAACTGAAACAATTAATCAACTAAGCTAATTTGCCGAAAGTTTCCACTTTTGCCATAGTAGCCACGCAAGACTATCTTTGTTCTATTGTTGTTATCTCTCAGAAAATTGTTGCTGCCCAACTCCTGCCTTAATTTCTCTCTATCAATACGACTGTTACTAAGCCCACGGGAAGATATGGGGTAGTGAATATTCTTATATCGCTATCACACGGTAAGGCATTTTTCAAAATTTCAAAACAAAATTGTACAACCAGTGCGTGTTGCCAGTGATGAGTTAAGTTACGGACGTTCATATTATATCAATTGTTTATTCATTAAATCTAGGTTGCTGTTTAAAAAAAACTTGTAAACGTTAGGAAAGTAGAAAGGATTATTCAACATCTCACGAAATAGGGTATTTTACATCATGTAAAAAATTAAAAAAATATATATTTATATTTTTAAAACTTAAATATATATTTTGTAAAAATTAAGCGAGAAATATTGAATTTTATTCATAAATATGCATTATAAATTTTATAATTCCATTTTAAAAATATTTTCTTTTATCTATACCTCAAATCTCCGCCATATTATTCCGTCGTGGTGGCTAATGTGCTGTGTGTTATTTTTTTAAAAAAATTCTAGTTATCATTACGATTATTGAGTATTATTTCGAATTTTATTGAAAAGGCGGAATCATAGAAGACGAATTCGTAAAAGCAAAAAGTACAAAAAATATTTTTAATGCAATCCCGATTTTGTTCTGCCTAGTCAAGGAATGTTAAAACATCAATGTAAGTACCTATTACCAACTTTTATTTATACAATAACACAACACCAGCTCAGAGAGTATTTTGATAATACATTGTTACGTTTGTCTATGATTACAATCATTATCAATCATTAGATTTAATATCTAAGATAACGTATCTATTACAAAATTTGACTTGCAGTACATATCAACTCTTGATGTTTTGTTTTGTATAAACGATAGTTAAATATAAGTCGTACCTACATCAAAATGATCTTCACAGAAGTATAGTCTACTCGTAGTTATTGAGTGTCAAACACGGCAGCAGCCTGCAGAATGCAACCGCGATTTTAGCGTAAGTGGCACCACACTCTAGACAAGACAATGATTCGAGGAACCAAAGGGGGCATTGACGGAGTCCTGAAATATATACAACATGTAACAAAAACCCTGTGGTTCACGTTAAGTGTGTTATCAGTGTCAGTATACAAGCCTATAGAAATAATTTAACACATTTGAAAAAAATAATTTTAATGAAAAAACAATTAATTTGCAAATTGTATGTTGTTTGATTTACTCTAACTCACACGAGTATCGCTAATGCGGGAGTGTCTTTGGTTGCCTGGAAGAGATCGCTATGTAGCGATAAGGCCGCCAAATTGTACTTACATAATATTATAATCTTTTTTGTGTTTTGTTAGCTGTATATTTGTTTGTGGTGTACAATAAAAATATATTCATTCATTCATTAATGCGGGATCTTTGACAATCTTCTTATTCCTCGGCCAATGCAGAGATAATAAAACCACACACAATTTGCAAATTATATTTTTCCATTAAAATTATTTTTTAAACGTTTTTTTTTTGAAAAAAATATATTTCTATATGCTTGGACACTGATTCTGATAACGCAGTCAACGGGAACCACAGGGTATTTGTTACATGTTTTATATATATATGCACTTCAGGCCGGTATCCTGTGAGATCGTGTTACTACACCGGTTTGAGCCGGTCCATTGTACAACAGTAAAGCTGTCGCGTGCTCTACCACTATTAATTATGATATGGTGGTTCACTATCACTCCAGAATTTATTTAAAATACTAGTTGAAAATAGGTTTATGAGGGTGACACGGAAAGTTTTTAGAAAATCAAAAACTGAATAAACTAGCAAGTTATTAGTTGTATCTATTCTATTACTTATTCTTTTCAAAATAGATAGATAGATAGATAGAAAATTCTTTATTGCACTCAAACAAAACAATTTGGTACAAAGGCGAACTTAATGCCGAAATAGTGTCCATTTACATCCATATATCGCTGCATCTGATGGAACCACTGAGAAAAGCACTTTGAACACTCGTCCTTAGGGGTCTCTTCGACGGCATTTTGAAACACCGCCTCTGCTTCCTCGGCGTCCATAAAAAGTTTTACTCGAAGTATTTCTTTTATTTTTTGAAATAAATATAAATCGTAAGGTGTGAGGTCGGGGCTATAGGGTGGGTGACTCAGAAATTCTACGCCTAACGTCGCTAAGTAGTCGATTGTTTGCTTGGCGGTGTGCGCCGAGGCGTTATCGTGGTGAAGGAGGATCCTACTGCGAGGTCGTTTCTCCCGAACTTTTTCCAAGACAAGTGCCAATCAATTTTTAGTGTACTACTCAGCAGTAACTGTTTTTTGATCCTCTAAAATAATTGTTGCGTAATGACCTGTCCTTCCGAAGAACGAGGCCACCATTTTTTTTCCCACGCTTCGACCTCTGTTCACTTTAGTTGGTAACGCCTCGGTATGAAACACCCAGACAGCAGACTGTCTCTTAGGGTTAGGATTATAATAATTAATCCGGCTTTCGTCACCCGTAAGTATGTCGAACACAGCATTTGATTCACCTTCGTTATATCTTTGTACCATTTCACGACACCAATCAACACGACGGAGTTTTGGGCCTCTGTCAAATTATGTAGCATCCACCGGGCACAAAGCTTCCTGACCGCTAAATGTTCATGGAGAATTTTGTGCACTTGACTCATACCGATTCCTAAGCTTGTCCGAATCTGTTGAAAAGTCACAATTTTGTCAGCCTGCCTGATGCCTGATGCGCCTGAGGGACGGCCGTAGAAGGCCGTCTCTCAGGCAGATCATCGGTGAGATTAGTGCGACGTTTAAACTCATTAAACCAGTTGTAAACCGTGGCATGATATGGTACTTCATCGTGAAAGGCCAATCGAAGTCTATCATAAATTTTTGTTGACTTAAATGACATCGAAAGTCATTAAAAGTCAATGTACGAAAATTTTCTCGCGTTATATTCATGCTGACGTGACACAGACAATTTTCAATTTGCCGCCAAATCGTAAACAAATGACAAATTAATAAAATACATACGCAATAATACTGGCAAAGAATTCCATTTTCAAAATTTGAACTTATTTTTTCATTATATCGCTTACAAGTGGCCGGTATAAAAACTTTCAGTGTCGCCCTCGTAATACCCTATTACGCTTCGCTAACGTCGTAAAGAAATTACGTGCGCTTCAACAGTTTGAAATCAGAGACTTAAAAAGAATAGAACATTTGAATTTTAATTTATTTTAATACTAAGCCCAAATTTAATTGCACCATGTAACGATGGAAATGATGTCGGATTAAAAATTATTTATTTATTTATTTAGTGTTATGTTCAATTTCCAGTAAAGAAAATATTAAAAATATATTGTGTCCACTTGTCTTAGATTTTATTACATTCTAAGAAATAGCAAACAAGTTTCGTAAGTTTAGAATTATTGTTATTAAGGTCCATACAATAATATGAGTTGTATTTATTTTGCGAGGGTAAAGATCAAATACAACTTTACTTAAAATTATGTAACGCATGTATCTTAGTGATAATTCATAAAGTTAGTTGTTGTGACCCTGTACCTTGTTACGGTGGCGATACAAACCAAGATGACCGCATCAGAAGAATATTCTGATTGCAGACAACAGGCATATTATGCTGAGTGGGTAAACAGAAACTGCCGAGCTCCTGTATGGGCTCTTATTCATTTTGTTTTAAGGATAGAATTTTAAGTTAGTCTTAAGCGAGTGCTTGTAGCGATTAAACATCTTTAATTAATAAATTAGTATTTTAAAAACGTCCTCCGGCCCCTGCATAACTTGACTGACGCATCCGGTAGGATTTTTACGTCGCGTTTCACTTAAATTCAGTAAATTACGACGAGTGTTTTCTAACGTTTTCAACGAAAATCCACGAACCAAAGAAGTTTGTCGAGAAGAAAAGCAGCGAGGACGTCACGCTACAGAACTAAGACTCATCGGAGGGACATGGGCAGTATGTGGTAGACCCAATCGCTATTCCATTTGCATTTTCCAATCCTAATCCATTTTAATTATAAGTGTCTAGAAAGTGGTAGCGTTATTTCCAAAATTTGAAGTGCGTTTAAATAAGTTTATTATATTAAATTCTAGATTATTTAAATAAATAATGAAATAAAAATATTATTACAATTTTTATTACATATTAGTATTGAACTAAATTAAATTTAAATTACTAAAAATATAGTAACTATCAGCTTTTTGGCAAATATAACTTTGTTGGCGACGCGCCTATAAGAATGTTTCAGTTTATTAAATCAACCGATGACGCATAGTTATAAAAAGCAAATTATCGAGCCACGACGCTCTGATAAGAAAATGCTTAGTTAAATCTTAAAGAAATGTCGAATTAATGATAAGAAGGTCTTGGGTTCGACTCCCAGGCCAGACTAGTTTGTTCGTTTTCCTAAGTAATATCGCTTAATAAATTCATAAGGAATTTTATGTTATAAATTATATTACCGGATTTGTTCCCCGGTTGAAATCATCTTTCCAATGATGTAAATTCAAAGGAATATTAAAGTGAAGTTAGAGATCGGATTGGTTCCCCGGTCGAGATGATCACTCTGTGCACAAACAGAAATAACGGAAATTAATTGCATAAGTATTGTCGTGTATAAGTTTGATATGTTTGTACGAAAACAAATGCCTATTTGTTATGATTGATTAATGAAAACATTCACTTGTATTGTTATCTGATAAGAAGCATGATAACGAATAAGATTCTTATCAGAAATAGTTTCCTACTGTTTGAAAATTATGTAGAAGCACTCGTTTATTTAATATTGTTAAAATTAAGTGTATTTCAGACTTTCATTTTTCTGATAGTCGAGAGCCGTGCAAAGTTAGTTGTTCAAATAGTGTGAGTTCACGGAAGCACGCTGGCCACGCCCTTAGGAGGCCGAATATGTAAAAATGTAAAATGTTTGTAATTTCAGCAATTTATGTAAAAATGACTTGTAAAACATTTCAGGTTGATTGTACGTGCTAAAAAGGTGAATTCTGTGTTATTTTATGTGAAAATTCCTGTGCATAAGTGAAATAATAATAGTTTTGTATAAGAAATTTAAAAGTGTTTTAAATAGTGAAATAAATAGAGAAAATGTAAATTAAACTATTGTATTAGTTAACATATGTATAAATTCAAGTGGGAAACATTGTTTTAACTTTCTGTGTTAAATATTTAAGAAGTTTGGATTTTGGATTTGTGAGTAAAGTAGGCATATTTTGCTTTATAAATTAAAGGATTTTTGTAATACGGAAAAATAATGTATATCATGGTGTAGATATTGTTTTGTGCTATCTAAATAGATAACTTGTATTTGTGTGTGATTTATGTGAATAAAGAAATTAAGTGAAACGTGAGAGAGTAATAGTACAAATTCATGTTGTTAAGTTGCGCAGGCACGCGAATGGCGCGGCTCACTTTCGCGTATAGTTCTGGGGGTAGCTTAGTGAACGGGTTTTATTGCAATTCGTTCGGGGTAATAGTTCGGAAAAACAAGAAAATCCTTCGGGAAAAGTGAAAACCAGCAGTCAAGAAGAAAAGTATAGGGAAAAGTGATTACTCTCTCACGGAACGGTTTGAAGATAATTGCTGTTTCATTCCCAAGATCCCTTAAGTTATACAGTCCACATCGAAGAATTAAGGCGTCGGGACCGGGACGACTTCGGAAGACCCGTAATCCCCGTCTGAACCTACTTGCTGAAAAGGAACGAGGTTATCGCCCTAGTGTGTTACTCCGTTGCGGAGATCACATACGTTGTTCCCGAACCCAACGTAGGCGTTGCAGGAGGCCGGATCGAGAGAAGCCTCGATTCCTCCCTTCTGTTTCAGAGCCCGAAAGCTTCCAAACCTGTTTCCTTTTCAATTGGTCCTTCGGAGCCGGATTAAAGACCACCCGAACCCCGCCAGCTGGATCAAGGAACCAGCTGTGGACTGCTGGTTGTGGAAAAAAGAAGACCTTCGGAGCCGAGTGAAGATCAGCAACCGAAGGAAGCCGGAGGTTTGAGCTGAAGCAATAGGACCAAAGGCCAGAAGACCAGGACGTCAGCGCTGAAGGACGGGACCTGGAACTACCGGAAGAAAGAAAACCGGGATTGCGGCCGGGGGCGTGTGCTCGCATGGGGCACGTATCGCAGCCGGGCGCAGGTGTCTTGTGAAGGCACTCATCGTGGCCAAGCAGGGCTTGGCATTTTTCCTGTCGGACGACCGTGTCTGGCATTTTCCTGTCGGGCAAGCGTGCTCGGCATTTCCTGTCGGACGACCGTGTCCGGCATTTTCCTGTCGGATCATCAGGGTGCTGGACGAAGCATCCACCGCTGCTGCTGCCGGGCGAGGGTGCGCGTGGGCACCTGACTGCATCGCGGCCGGTGGAGGGCGCTTGGACGAGGCGTCACCGGCAACTGGGCGGCGAGCACAGCATACATCCCGACCACCTAACGGTGCCAAACGGTTGGGCTCTGGCACAACACCTTCGGGTGGAGCAGTTCTCTCGAGCGAGACTGCGCTTGCACTACCGCTCGACTGTGTCGTCATATTCCTTGGCGGGACAGTTCCTAAACCTTTCCTCCATTCCATTCCTGCACGACTCCATCCCTGGACGGCTCACCTCGGTAGGCCCCGTCCAGGATTGATAGGGCTGATAGGGCTGTTAGGGTGGTAGTAGGGTTGTAGGTTGGGAGATAAAGGGGGGGGGAGGGGTAGTGGTGTTAGGTTGGGGTGTAGAAGGGTTGTAGGTAAGGGGTTGTAGGGACCGTAGGGACAGTTAGGGACCGTAGGCCAACAATCACCTTCCTGCAAGATGAAGAAGGCACAAGACCAGACAGGGAGAAGCGAAGGGAGCAGGACAAGGACAGGGCTCTCAAGAAAAGCTAAAGAAGCGGAACCATCTGGAGCGACCACAGCTACTGCGTCAAATGGAGCAACTCCTTCAAGTGGAGCCACCACCGACACGTCCACATGCACGTGGGACACAGGGACGTCCGTGGCAACGACAAGCAACAGGACGGACACCAGTGGTACGCAGGCCAGTACCGCACAACAATCCGTTATATCCAGGAGTGAAACGGTGGTCGAAAAAGTAGGTCAAAGGACCGAAGAAGCGGCATCGTCAAGGACAGTAATCGGGCACACTAGTGATAAAGGGTCACAAAGAGGTAGTAGGTCATCGCGATCGGCGAGACTGAAAGCCGAATTAGAGGCGCGGATTAAATTCGAACGCTCAGAGCTCGAACGAGCACAGGCAGCTGCTGCCTTGGCCAAGTCTCAATTGGAGTTGGCACGACTCAACCGAGAAGAGGAGATTGACTCGAGTGAGGATGATGAAGAGCGGAATACTCAGGTGGAACCTTTCGTAAGGAGTTGGATTCAGCAGACCATAATGAGCGCGCCGGTTAGTGTAGCACAACCCGATGTTACTGATAAGGAAGCGTGTAAAGGATCACGCCGCAAAGGGGCGGAGATCGAGCGCAACCAAGGAAATGCACAGAAAACACACGCGAGTGAGGTGTCAGAATTGACCGAAGCGATTGTGAGTGCAATAAAAATAGCTGGTAAAGATAAGTCTTCCCAGCTTCATTTCCTCCAGGAATTACCGGTGTTCGATGGAGACCCGGGTGAATGGATAATTTTCAAAACGGTGTTTGAAGACACGAGAAGCCAATTTTCAGGGGTGCAAAATGTCGCACGCCTTAGGAGGGCATTAAAGGGCACCGCTAAGGAAGCGGTTAAGTCGTTGTTGTTTACTTTGTGTGAACCGGAAGAAATAATGAACGCTCTCGAAAGAAGATTCGGTAGGGTTGAGATGCTCATTCTAGCCGAAATCGAGAATGTAAAGCGTATGCCAAGATTGGCAGAAGATTGCCGGAATATAGGATCTTTTGCAAGTCGTATTACGAACGTGGTTGCCACGATACAAGCGTTGAATCAACCACAGTATTTGTACTCACCGGAGTTAGTGAGCCGCATAGTGGAGAAGCTCGGAACTATGATTAAATTTAAATGGTTTGAATATCGAGCTCAGTATCCTTTGGAGCCAGAGTTACAGAAGATGGCCAAGTTTTTAAATTTATTGAGTGAACAATTTGGAGCGTCCTTAAACAATGAAAATGCGCCTGAAAAAAGGAAGCGTCCTGAATTCAGGAAGCAAACTGTACACACTGCAAAGGGAGGTGTACGCAGATGTGCCGTGAGCGAGCGCTATATGCGCCGAAGTAAGTCGAGCGAGTGTCTAGAACGCCGAAATAGTAAAGGGCACAACCGACAGGTGGTTATGACAACCCAGGATAAGCCTGTAAGTCGGGTAACACATAAGTGTGTTATATGCAACAAGGAACACTCTATAGTGAGTTGTTACAAGTTTAAGGACATGAATATTCACGAGAAATGGGAAGCGGTCAAAAAGGCGAAAGTATGTTTCCAATGTTTGTCACCTAACCATAGGAGGTTAGAGTGCAAAGCGAAAAAATGTGGTGTAGAGGGATGTAGAATGTCACATCATCGAATGCTACACCGATACCCCAAAGAAAAAACCTCGCCACAAGGGGACGAGGGGGGTAAGGATGCTCAGATTACAACTGTTAGTACAGTGAATGCACTGGCATGTGCATACTTAAAGATTATACCGGTCGAGTTGTATGGACCTAGAGGAAAGGTCAAGACAACAGCTCTTCTGGATGAGGGATCGACCATGACACTCATAGAGGAGTGTATGGCTCAGAAATTAGCGCCTCGCGGACGTAAAGAGGGATTACGTATCGAAGCCGTGGGAGGTAAGCGAATTAACGACGACAGTTCGTATCGCTTAAACATTAAGATAAAAGGCATTTACTCGAGCGACTTAGAAGAGATAAGTGTACAAACAATTAAGTCACTTAACCTTTCTCCGCAGTCGGTAAGCCGAGAATTATTGCAACGGTGTTCTCATTTGACACCGATTAAGGATGAGTTGATGTATGAGAGGTCCAAACCTACCATATTAATTGGTCAGGACAATTGGCATCTCATAGTTACTCGTGAATTAATTTCAGGAGGTAAGAACCTACCTGTAGCATCGCTCACCAAACTTGGATGGGTTTTACATGGTCACATATCGGGTGGTATTAAACCGATCAAGATCGTTAACCACATTTCCACCAAGAAGGAGGAAGATACGGATAAATTGATCAAGGATTATTTTAGTTTGGAATCTCTGGGAGTGTCGGCTAGAAAGCCCGTGAACGACCCAGAAGAACGAGCTTTAAGTATTTTGAACAAAACGGTACGTCGTATACCTAATAATAGGTACGAGACTGCTTTGTTATGGCGCACAGACAATGAGTGCATGCCGTCGAATAGAGCGCAGGTTGAAAGTCACCTGTTGAATATTGAAAAAAAGCTCGACAAAAATAGCGAGTTGAAGAAGGAATATGAGAAGCAAATTGAAAATCTCATCGTTAATGGTTACGCAGAGAAAGCGAACCATATTCCCATTTCCCCACGTACGTGGTACCTTCCTCACTTCGCAGTGACTCACCCACAAAAAAGGAAAATAAGGATAGTTTTCGACGCCGCCGCAAAGACGGGCGGACGTTGTCTCAATGATGCATTGTTAACCGGACCGGACTTATTGAAGTCGTTGTTCGGAGTTCTGCTACGATTCAGAGAAGGAAGCGTGGCAGTAATGGCAGACATTAAAGAAATGTTCCTGCAAGTGAAAATCCGGGATGAAGACAGGGATAGCCTTCGATTCTTATGGCGGCACAATCGTGACGCGCCACCGGAAGAGTATAGAATGACGTCACTCATATTTGGAGCGGCATCATCACCATGCATCGCTATATATGTAAAGAATAGAAATGCGCAGGACAACGCGCATATCTATCCAGAAGCAGCTTCCGCTACAGAAAGCAATTTTTATATGGATGACTATCTACAGGCATTTCCCGACGTGACGACGGCCGAAAGGATAGTAAACGATATGTATGAGTTACATAAGCATGCTTCTTTCCAACTGAGGGGATGGGCTAGCAACCGACCCGAAGTTTTAAGTAAGATGGAAAATAAATATAAGAGCGACAGTGCTTCGCTGGGAGATAAAGAGCACACAGAGCGCACGTTAGGTTTGATTTGGAATATCAAACGGGATATAATAAGTTTCTCCACAAGTCTTCGTAACACACCGGAAGAGGTGATGGAAGGTTTACGACCGCCTACGAAGAGGGAGATAACTAGCGCTGTGATGTCAGTTTTCGATCCTTTGGGACTCGCATCACCCATAACGATTCAAGGGAAGTCGCTGATCCAGCAAGTATGGAGGACAGGCATCTCTTGGGATGAAGAAGTTTCACACGAATTACACGTGTTATTTTGTAAATGGATATCGGAAGTGAAGAAATTAGGTCATTTAGAGGTACCTAGACCCGTTGCTGAAGGCGTCGGCAAGGGAGAGTTACACACTTTCACGGATGCTAGTGAAAAAGCATACGCTGCCGCGGTGTATTACGTCACCACGGACGAGCTAGGAATAAGGCGGATTACGCTGATCGCCGCAAAGGCAAGAGTAGCGCCGTTGAAACCAATTTCGATTCCAAGGCTTGAATTGCAAGCAGCTCTTATGGGCAGCAGGCTGGCTGCCTCGGTTAGTGAAGAGAGCAAGTACGAGATGTCCGAGAGAGTATTTTGGACAGACTCACGTGCAGTGTTAGCGTGGATTAAGTCAGATCCTCGCGCCTTTAAACCATTCGTTGCTCATCGATTGGCTGAGATCGAAGATCACAGTAAGCCATGTGAATGGCGATGGGTTCCAACGTCACACAATGTGGCAGACGACGCCACTAGAAATTTCCCTTCCACCTTCGATGTAAGTCATCGCTGGTTTCAAGGACCTGA
This sequence comes from Parnassius smintheus behrii, assembly GCA_036936625.1. Classification (NCBI taxonomy): domain Eukaryota; kingdom Metazoa; phylum Arthropoda; class Insecta; order Lepidoptera; family Papilionidae; genus Parnassius; species Parnassius smintheus. Next base: position 30,511,909 of record JAUPFT010000006.1, read on the forward strand.
ATTCCTCAGGAAAAGTCCTGATTTATGGCCCAAACAAGTGGACACCATAAAAAGCTTAGAAACAGGTGAAGAAAAATCGCCAAAGGGCGTAAATGCGTTAAGAAAGCAAGAACCGTTAAGTCTACCCGACTACGGACGATTTAGCAGCTTTAAGAAATTCCTTGGGGCAACTGCACGCACCTTGCAAGCGGTAGAAAAATTCAAGAGTTTAAGAAAGTCGGTTAAAGGACCCGACGACGCAGCCGAAAAGTCGGTTATGTGTTCCAACAAAGTTTTAGCAAAGTCGGTTAAAGGACCCGATGGCGCGTTGGACATAGCGCTCTTGAAAAAAGCGGAATTATTAATTTGGAAGTTCGTTCAAGACGAGTGTTTTTATTCGGAAATAAAGTGCTTGAAAGCAGGCAAAAGTGTTGAAAGAAGTTCACGCTTAAGTAAATTATCTATGGAAATAGGAGAGGATAACTTACTCCGTTTAAATGGACGTTTACCTTTCAAGTCTAATTTGACCGAGGAAAGTAGAAAACCTGTCATATTGGACGGTAAACACGAAATCGTTAAAATGATGATTAGAGAAGTTCATCATCATTTTGGACATGCCAATCACCAGACGGTGATGAATGAGGTGAACCAGAAATTTTATGTCTTGAACTTACGTAATGTAGTACGTAGTGTGTCACATCATTGCCAGTGGTGCAGGACATACAGATCCAAACCGCAGAACGTGCCACAAGGAAATATTCCTCTGGAGAGAATAGCTCATCATGAACCACCTTTTACATGCTCAGCTGTGGATTATTTCGGTCCTATGAGTGTAACTATAGGAAGGCGACACGAAAAACGTTGGGGTGTTTTATTCACGTGTCTGACTACCAGAGCAGTACATCTGGAATTAGCAGCCTCATTGACACCAGCGTCAATGATAATGGCGTTGAGGCGATTTATCGCCAGAAGAGGAAAACCGGCCGTTATATACAGCGATAACGGGACAAATTTCAAAGCTGCGAATAAGGAATTATTGAAAGCATGCGAAGAATGCCATGAGGGCATGAAAAATGAGTCATTTAAGAAATATATTAAATGGAAATTTATACCTCCGGGAGCACCGCACATGGGTGGCGCCTGGGAGAGGTTAGTAAGGTCGATTAAAATTGCGTTGACCGCTACGCTCAGAGAAAGAAGCCCACGAGAGGAGGTTCTACATACGTTGCTTTTAGAAGCAGAGCACACAGTAAATTCCAGGCCTCTGGTAACATTCAGTATGGATAGTCCTGAAGAGGGTTTGACACCCAATCATTTTCTTCTGGGACGCTCATGTGGTGATCGACCACCTGGATTATTTCTAGAGCGGCATCTGACGGGTCAACTCAATTGGAAAGCTGCACAGAGGTTAGCCGACCATTTTTGGACAAGGTGGCTGAAGGAATACATGCCTACCTTAATACCGCGAACAGGTAATAACGGAAAGTTCATGGAACCTAAAGAAGGCGATATTGTTTTGATAATAGATCATTCGTTGCCACGAAATACGTGGCCGAAAGGCAAAATTAGTAGAACGTTACCGGGACCAGACGGTCACACCAGAGTGGTTGACGTCATTACTAGCACAGGTATCTTGAGGAGACCTACATCCAGAATAATAGTCCTGGTACCCGCGACGCCTCCCAAATGATGGTGCTAACGCACGGGGGGGGAGATTGTTGGCGACGCGCCTATAAGAATGTTTCAGTTTATTAAATCAACCGATGACGCATAGTTATAAAAAGCAAATTATCGAGCCACGACGCTCTGATAAGAAAATGCTTAGTTAAATCTTAAAGAAATGTCGAATTAATGATAAGAAGGTCTTGGGTTCGACTCCCAGGCCAGACTAGTTTGTTCGTTTTCCTAAGTAATATCGCTTAATAAATTCATAAGGAATTTTATGTTATAAATTATATTACCGGATTTGTTCCCCGGTTGAAATCATCTTTCCAATGATGTAAATTCAAAGGAATATTAAAGTGAAGTTAGAGATCGGATTGGTTCCCCGGTCGAGATGATCACTCTGTGCACAAACAGAAATAACGGAAATTAATTGCATAAGTATTGTCGTGTATAAGTTTGATATGTTTGTACGAAAACAAATGCCTATTTGTTATGATTGATTAATGAAAACATTCACTTGTATTGTTATCTGATAAGAAGCATGATAACGAATAAGAGTCTTATCAGAAATAGTTTCCTACTGTTTGAAAATTATGTAGAAGCACTCGTTTATTTAATATTGTTAAAATTAAGTGTATTTCAGACTTTCATTTTTCTGATAGTCGAGAGCCGTGCAAAGTTAGTTGTTCAAATAGTGTGAGTTCACGGAAGCACGCTGGCCACGCCCTTAGGAGGCCGAATATGTAAAAATGTAAAATGTTTGTAATTTCAGCAATTTATGTAAAAATGACTTGTAAAACATTTCAGGTTGATTGTACGTGCTAAAAAGGTGAATTCTGTGTTATTTTATGTGAAAATTCCTGTGCATAAGTGAAATAATAATAGTTTTGTATAAGAAATTTAAAAGTGTTTTAAATAGTGAAATAAATAGAGAAAATGTAAATTAAACTATTGTATTAGTTAACATATGTATAAATTCAAGTGGGAAACATTGTTTTAACTTTCTGTGTTAAATATTTAAGAAGTTTGGATTTTGGATTTGTGAGTAAAGTAGGCATATTTTGCTTTATAAATTAAAGGATTTTTGTAATACGGAAAAATAATGTATATCATGGTGTAGATATTGTTTTGTGCTATCTAAATAGATAACTTGTATTTGTGTGTGATTTATGTGAATAAAGAAATTAAGTGATTAATGTATTTTGGTAGCCTGAAATATTGATAATAGTGATAAAGCATATAACAAAATATTTAAAAAATATTCAAAGCAAAGACTGAAATAAAGTTCGATTTTATTACCAAATTTACGATTAGAACGTTAAACAATTTACGCGAGAACTTTAAAAGTGTTATCCGTTTGTACTCTTTTGAGTGGTTGTAGTAGTGCAACTGCTAATCATGAGGTCCTGTTTTCTAATCCCGGGTCGGAATTGAAAAAGAAAATAGACAGGTGTCAACTATGTTTATTTTGTCTAAATATTTTAATAAAAATAACTATACATTTTAATTGTAAAATTTTAGTGCACAAAGGAAATTTTTATTGTTGTCATAGATTTAAATAGTATAACAGTGGTTTATATAATATCTGAAATTAACTACGAGACATAAAAATTTTTCATGATTGTGACATAATATGCCAAATGTAACAAAACAATTCGCAACAAAGGATTTCTGAAATACTATATATTTGATTGACTGATGAAGAGCTATCGTACCGCAAAGCCACATAAGAGTTTGTCGGGATATTTTTCATATTTGCGCATGGGGATTTTGTTTTTGTTCCCACTACAGTACCTGTTCAGTATTTGAAAAGTTCTAGTCCGCGTATGATAACTTCAAGACACGGTTGCTAAGGCCGCCATCGTTTGTTCTAGCGACGCCATACGTTCGTGGATCTCTTACACTGCAGCTTCCAATTGCAGAACCGTCCTGTGACGCACCTACGTAACGACGCATGCGTCTTGTTACCAAGACAAGCAGCCTTTATATTTTGACTTTGACTTTTTTATATCTTCAGTGTAATTGTTAAGTTACTTTATTGTGTTTTTTTTTAATTTGTTTTAAGTTATTCTTTTTTGTTATTGTATTTAACTGTTGTGAATGCAGTCCGTAACCCAATCTAGTGATGACACGGCAAACGCAACACTTATATGTACACAGTGCAACAAGTCATTCAAATCTTTAAAAGGCCTCAACATACACACTACAAAAACACACAGGAAATGTATTAGCCAAAACAGTTCACCTTTAGACATACACCCTTTTATTCCAAATACGCCTACTTTTGCAGCCAACTTTCCAACTCCTTTCCACACATATCTTAGCCATTTGAAAAATAGTATACAGACAGTTAAAAGAATCCCTCGAGGAGCTCGAATAACCGTTGCTACACATTTGTCACAATTAATCCAGAAATGTTACATAAGCAATTGTACTCAAGACTGGCAGAACCTATTTTTATTTTCATACAGCACACTACATATAACAAAAACTGATAAACCAAATTTATCCTTGACACAAAAGATTAAAAAGAACTGTACTGTCAGCTCCTCACCTTCTCCCGCACCTCTAATCAAACATGATGCCCCTCGTAATCGCAACAAACTAATCGAAAACAAAATCTGTGACGGAGATCTCAAAGGTGCCGCTCGCCTTTTGTTCTCAAACGAGGTACTTTCACCAGATACCCCTGACACCCTTCAGGCCTTACGGTCAAAACATCCTCTAGCTCCAGTAAACCCATATTTTTTCGACCGACCAACAGTAGGGCAAGCATGCCTTCAAATTCAAAACAAAGATGTAACGGATGCCATTTTATCTTTTAAACCAGGTTCGGCTGCAGGTTTGGATGGAATCTCACCGCAACATTTGAAAGACTTAACATCGCATTCTGTGGGTGATGCGGGTGAGCAACTTGTAAATTCAATCACTAAATTAATTAACTTTATGTATTCCGGTAATGTCAATCCAGAAATTGTTCCAATTCTTTTCGGCGCGAACCTCATTGCTCTCACCAAAAAGGACGGAGGGGTGAGACCAATTGCTGTTGGATCAACACTACGACGCCTGGCCTCCAAAATTGCTGTTCGACATATTTTACAGAAATTAAATTCGGAGTTTGAACCCGTACAGTTAGGTTTCGGTGTAAAAGGAGGGTGTGAGGCAGCCGTCCATGCCCTACGTTCTTTCCTAACATATGGACATCCTGACGTGTTGCTCAAAATTGATGTCAAAAATGCTTTCAATTCGGTAAATAGGGGGACCCTACTGACTGAAATAAATCAACATATACCCGAAATATACAATTATCTTCTTCTCAGTTACGCTGACCCAACAAAATTGTTATATCGATCTAATGAATTATCCTCGGAAGTAGGTTGTCAACAAGGTGATCCCCTTGGACCAGCAATTTTTAGTTTGGCTATAAATCCCATAATCAAAAGTTTAAATTCTAAATTCAATATTTGGTATCTGGATGACGGAACCTTAGGAGGTGATATGGAAACTGTATTTTCTGACCTTTTTTCAATCAAAAATAAATTTGAAGCCATTGGTTTGGAGCTTAACTTTAGCAAATGCGAACTTTTTATAAATAACTGCAACTTAAATTTAAATGACGTAAAACACAAATTTAATACTTTGGCACCAAATATTAAAATAGTTAACAGTAATTCCCTTTACCTTTTAGGTTCTCCAATTTTTAACGAATCTATTTCTGAATATATTAATAATTCAATTGCTAAATTTCAAAATTCTGCTGACCGTCTCCTTGAAATTAGTCCACATTATGCACTTTGCATTTTAAAATCTTGCCTTTTTGTCCCGAAATTTACGTATGTGCTCCGTTGCTGCTCCTTTTGGAATCACCCAGACCTTTTGACACAAGTGGACAACTTAATCAAAATAAGTTTAGAATCGATTCTTAATATACACATGAACGAACAATCTTGGACCCAAGCATCCCTACCCATCCGTTATGGTGGTTTAGGAATTCGCAAAATTTCCAGTGTCTCTTTACCAGCCTTCCTATCTTCTGTCCACAGTTCAGCAAATCTCATAAGTAAAATTTTAAGGGCATCCCCTTCAAACTTTGAGATTGCTGGCCTGGAAGAAGCTAGAAACGCTTTCTTAATTACATGCCCTGGTCAAAATTTTCAATTTCCTCTAAATTCACAGAGGAGCTGGGACGACATAAACTGCAAATTGACTTATGACAATCTTTTGAGCTTTAGTACAGGTTCGGCGCGTGCTAGGCTTTTGGCCGTGGGTACACATGAGGCCGGCTACTGGCTTCACGCGTATCCTTCGTCAAATACAGGAACATTTCTTGAGCCTGACACGCTCCGAATCGCAACCTGTCTACGGCTTGGGGTTCCGGTCTGCGCTCCTCATAAATGTCCGTGTGGCAGTGACGTCGACAAGCTAGGATATCACGGGCTATCATGCCAAAAAAGTGCAGGTCGCTTCTCGAGACATGCAGCACTTAACGATATCATACGCCGGTCTCTTGCCACCGTCAACGTGCCAAGTCTACTTGAGCCGTCTGGTATTGCAAGAGACGATGGCAAGAGACCGGACGGTATGAGTTTGATTCCATGGAGGATGGGCCGGGTGCTGGTATGGGATGCAACCTGTTCAGACACGCTGGCCCCTTCCCATCTACGTGAAACCAACAACAGAGCTGGTGCGGCTTGTGAAGCGGCAGAAAAGGCTAAAGTTTGCAAATACAGGGGTCTAGGCTCCGAATATATTTTTGTCCCTTTCGGTGTCGAGACCCTTGGTCCGTGGGATCCTAGCGCTATAAGCCTTTTTAAGGAAATAGCAAAAAGGTTAATCGACGTCACAGGAGACCGAAGAGCTGGCAGTTACCTCGGACAAAGAATTAGTCTAGCTATTCAACGGGGAAACGCTGCCAGTATCTTCGGAACCTTGCCTAAAGGACCTCTTTTTTAATAATTTAATTTAGTTATTATAATATATATTTTTAAGGTTTTTAGTATTAGAAATAATGTTTATAAATTTATGGGTTAGATTTAATTTAAAGTATATTTATCATTGTACATTAAATAGCCTGAATTTAATTGAAATTGACTTCATTACATTCGAATGAAATCTTTTTCACTTAGTTGACTTGCCTAAAATTGTAGATTTTGAGGAAACTTTGCGATCTTTTTCTATCGGGCTAAAATGTGTCAGTCGTCTTTTGGTAACATAATTAACTAAGAAAAATCTTTTAATTAAGTGAAACGTGAGAGAGTAATAGTACAAATTCATGTTGTTAAGTTGCGCAGGCACGCGAATGGCGCGGCTCACTTTCGCGTATAGTTCTGGGGGTAGCTTAGTGAACGGGTTTTATTGCAATTCGTTCGGGGTAATAGTTCGGAAAAACAAGAAAATCCTTCGGGAAAAGTGAAAACCAGCAGTCAAGAAGAAAAGTATAGGGAAAAGTGATTACTCTCTCACGGAACGGTTTGAAGATAATTGCTGTTTCATTCCCAAGATCCCTTAAGTTATACAGTCCACATCGAAGAATTAAGGCGTCGGGACCGGGACGACTTCGGAAGACCCGTAATCCCCGTCTGAACCTACTTGCTGAAAAGGAACGAGGTTATCGCCCTAGTGTGTTACTCCGTTGCGGAGATCACATACGTTGTTCCCGAACCCAACGTAGGCGTTGCAGGAGGCCGGATCGAGAGAAGCCTCGATTCCTCCCTTCTGTTTCAGAGCCCGAAAGCTTCCAAACCTGTTTCCTTTTCAAACTTAAAGATTGCTTAAGCTATTAAAGCTTATTGATAAAAGACACGATCCCAACTCAAAAGTCCGTATTTGGAGGTAGGATAAAATATAAAAAGTATTTTAATTGCTCACATTTTATTTAATTTTATTTGATACAAGTGCAAAACTAGTTATAAGGATATTATAAATTAAAGAAATATTTCACTTGCTTAGTACAATCTTTTTACTTGACTTATCTTTGGTAAAATTTGATTTTTCTTAAAAAAGTGGTGCTGTACAGTTTCAAATCTTGGCACAGTTTTTCACGTTTTGCCTGTAGGTTATACAGTTATATCAAAAATTAGTAAAGGGTAATGTGCTAATATTGTTTTTGAAAATTTTATTTACAAACATTCCTTAAAATTCATTTACACCGCTCTACAACGTACTGAAGTGAACAACATGAATTGTTTCTACTAGAGCAAGTGAAAATATGACCAAACGGTACAAAATTCGTGTTTGAAAATAATTAAAATTAATAGGATTAAACATAGTAGTTTTTTTGTTGCATTATTCAAAATGTTAAATTTATTCTTACTTTAGTAATTTTCTGGGGTGTTCTTTTACTGCATTTTTTTTCTAACAAATCTATAATTTACTGACCTATCGAAAGCTTTATTACTTTTAATTTTTATCACTGTTACTTAAGATAAACAAAAAGTAGTATAAACACACGTAAATTTAGCAAACTAAACAGGTAAGTTTAAATGAATCGCAATTATAACAGTTTAGAGAGCATCGCCGCGTCGCGCATGTTGGTGTAAGGGTCACTTGCACTGGCGAAGGACGTGGAACACGATTGTCTATAGTGGTGCAAGTAACTTGCATTAGTGTAGACAGTTACTTAGCTTAAAATGATGTCACTTGCACCAGTGTACAAGTTTGTATCTTCTATTTGATATTTTACATCAAATTATACAGAATGCAAAATATAGGTTATTTTAAGGCATTTGATGTAAAAAACGGTTTATGACAATTTGCGGGTTGCACCAAATTACGTAGGATGCACCGTCATGCACGGCTAACGGCATGCTTGAGTCTTTGGTTGATATCAATTTTTAATAGAAAAATTGGGATAAGCCTCATTGACGGTGATAACGGTGATGATAAAATATTAAGTGTTAAATTGTAAGTGCTCTATCTATATAACTTTTTTCGAATGACATAAAATAAAATGTGCTCAATTCATCAAAGTAAAAAAATCCTTTGCCACATCTCCTAAATCTACTATTTTCTAAGACTTCTTGGTTCATACATATTTCTTTTAACGTACTCAACGCTCTCATTGCCCTAAGCGCCTCGTAGTATATTACAGTATGCGTCCAACCAGGGTTCGATCCTTGCCGGCACCTTTGAAATTGTTGATTGCAATTTTAAGTGCTCATTCATCACGTGCTCGGCGTTGAAGTAAAACATCGTGCGAAAACCTGCATTTCTTATAAATTAAAAAAAATTGAAAAGACTTCTTGTGAAGTTCGCCAACACGTATTAGGGCAACGCGGCGAACATTCCCTTGCCCTAAAACGTTCTAAGAAATGAGAGAGTCCTATGCCCATCTATGAGACGTATGTAGGCTGTCACTTTATTTTACTTCTTTTACTTTCGTAAGAATCGATTACAAATGGTAGAGCCATGCTGTGGTTATATTAGTGGTACAGTTGTAGCACGAATGGGTCGGCTCGACCGGGGAAGGACCACGCTCAGCGTCAAATAGTAACTTAATGCTGCTGTGTTTCGTACGGTGAGTGTAGAGAACCGGAGACCCTTTTAACTGGAAACGAGGCATTCCACCTAAATCCTCACGGGTGACAACGAATCTGCATTTTAATTCGTAATCTAGGATAGATGTAGATGTCTATGGGCCACAGTAACCACTTACCATCAGGTGGACTGTGTGCTCGTTTGTCACCCTATCGTATAAAAAAATGTTAAACGAGGAAGCAAATATGAGGCAATTTTTTTTTAAAAAAGGATAGTTTATAAACATAAATTGCACATGACATACATACAGACCCGAACAATAATTTGTAAGACATACGAATACTTGTTCCGTGCGGGATTCGAAACCGCGGCTCTCAGCGCTGTAACTCATATCCTATATATATTTGACTTTTTGATGTTGCAGAATGCATCTGGTAGATGATATTTGTGTTATATATTATTGTAAAATAATAAGATAAATTGCTATTTTCTGTATTCTCTTTATCATACAGTAACATATTATTATATGCCTATACATTGTTAAATAATAATTGTTTTCAAACTGCGTGAACACTACGCAGTTTGTTCATCAACTATCAACTAAATATAAAAAATAATTACTGCCGTATTTAGTTTCGCAATCGTGGTAAAATTTACATCGACGTCACCATATTTTCAATGATAAAATAACGTCTAATGTTTGATATCAGTCCTATATTTGTTATAATCGATGTTTCAGTACTTCAGAGTTGTTTTGTCCAGCGGACTAAAATTGAAAAATAGTTTACAAAATATATTTATTAAAGCAAGATTTTTTTCTAAATAATGTTATAATTGAGTGAATAATAACTATTGGTCCTGGAAATCAAATAGTTAATGTGATGGAAAGTGTTTCTGTAATGGAAGATATGAACATTTCACAACCCAAGAAACTCTTTTCTATACTGTGTAAGGCAGTATTGGCAGAATTTATTTCGACGTTACTTTTAGTCCTGCTAGGATGCATGTGTTGTGTGCCAATATCCAGCTTGGCGCATCTGCCACTGTTATATGGGCCATTAGGTTTCGGCTTGGTTATTCTCATTAATATTCAGGCATTTGGACATATATCTGGAGCACATATGAATCCGGCCGTTACATTAGCCGCTTTGCTATGGGGCAAAATATCAATCGCTACTGGAATTGCATATGTCTTAGCTCAGTGTGCGGGTTCTATAGCTGGATATGGAATATTAGTAGCAGTATCTCCAGTTGATTTGACCACAGACGGAATTTGTACAACCCAACCTCATGTACAGCTCACTATGCTCCAAGCATTGGGTATTGAAGTAATTCTAACAGCCGCATTAAACTTCCTTAATTGCGCTCTTTGGGATCCAGTGAACGAAACTTTCTTAGAATCTGTTTCTCTAAAAATTGGTTTCACTATTGCTGCGCTATCAATTGCTGGAGGTCCTTTTACTGGTGAAAGTATGAACCCAGCACGATCTTTGGGGCCAGCTCTTTGGACAGGTACATGGAATGCACATTGGGTCTACTGGATCGGTCCATTACTTGGTGGATCTCTATCGGCAATATTTTATAAATATACATGGCTGAAAGAAGGTAGTAATTATATATGAAATGAGGTAATAAAAGATTGTATTAAAAAGTTAAATGCTACATTATTGTTGTAGTTAAAAAGTAAACATTTTTTTTATATACACTACCCCGTAACTACATAAACGTTATAATTTTGCCCCTCACAAAGATTTTATCCCGTTTCGTGGTAACATCCTGACTCGGATCAATTATTTGTAGGCCATACCATAGAATACTATAATACACAATAGAATGGCTCTCAACCTTATTTTGTACGAAGATCGGCGTCGCCGGAGCACACATGCAAGCAATTACGTCATAATCGTATAAATTTTCGTACATACTCGTATTTATTTGTAAATAGTGTACAAATTAATCGTAAATACAATCGCAGTAAGTGTCATTTTTTTCTTATTATAAATAAAAAATTGTTGAACATGTTTAAGATGCGTACCATCATAATATTAGTCTGTGCATTTAAGGCGGTACCCCGACCAAAACCTTGCAAAAGTGCGTTTTTCAGACACTATTATCTCATTAGTTATGAGAAATAAGCTACATCTAAAAAGCACATTATTAATGTTCAATATCCTATCATCACATTCCACGTTCTGATTTCTTTTTATGTGTTATAAATACGTTTAAAATCTACTTTTAAAAATGGTATGGTAAATGGTTTATGGAAATGAAAAATGAGGTTAGGTGAATATATAGTATATACTATATGGTAATGATACGTGACCAGAAGATCGAATCTAAAATCTTTATTGCAAATTTTTAATGTTACCCTATAGAGGGAACAAATTTACAATTTGATAAAAAATGTTAAAATTGAGTTTATTCGAAGGTCATTAAAATAATATTTATTATCGTATTTCTATTTCGCTAGCGTCTATTTAGCTTTTTATTTAAGCCAAATACAAATTTAAAACCGACAATATTTTCGGGCTTATCGGGATCGGTAAAACTTTATTTCAGCAAGCAGTAGGTACTTCCAATATCTGTTGTTTTGACACATAAATATTTCTATATTGATAACGTCAAAAGAGATATGTTGACATTTATACTTGTGAATTGATATCCTAGTGTCATATCAAAGGCTAACCGGGCTTCGCCCACTCTCCCGTTCTATTATATATGTATTAAAGCATTCTATATGCCATACATACGCTTGAATGGATTCGAAACCACGACCCGCAGAGCCGTAACAAAATTCTTCTTAGCCACTATAATTATACTGTGTATTAATTTTATAAAATATTATACATATTTAAAAGTTATTGAAAATTACCTACCCATAAAAGGCAGTACATATTTGGAAAAAAGTTGACAAACCGTTAGATCATGTCATTAAATAACACACGGGATGTTTTTTACCATGTGAAAACCAAATTTACCGCTGTTATATCAACTTAAAAGCGTTTCAGTTTTCTCAGACGCAGAGCCGCGGGAAGTAGCTAATATTTATATAAATTAATATTATATATCCTTAACCTTCTCCGATACTGCTTTACAATTTTATTTATGTTTTGATAAAATAATCTCATAATCAGATAACACAAATAAGACAGGTAAAGAAAAATGGGAAAATGTATTAATGGAGGTTAGTAAAAATGTCTTGGGGCCTTTTTTTTAATCATTCTTCGTGTCTTATGATTTTAAAACTTGTGTTAAAAACGGTGATTTTTTATATTTTAAAACCATTGAAGTAATATTATGTACTTATGTACTAGAACAGCTATTTCAAACAAAAAATGTGCGCTACTCTGTGTTCGCGTGGTTGGTTTTTTTATCATAGAATAAACATAGGTAGAATGATCCGTAGGTAATAGTAGATTGTATTGTTAAATAGGTAAATTATATCGAGAACAATATTTATATTTTGTCATTTATTTTGTATATTATATTTGCTTATTAATATATTACATAATATTATATCACAATTAAATTTTAATGATAATTTTATCTAAATATTTTAATAGGTATCTATGTCAAATATAAAAAGAACATACTAAATGTATGTTGAACAAAACTTATTAACGTAACATTTAAATTACAAATATATTTATTTAAATTAGAATAAGATTCTTTCATAAATGCTGGACACGCGAGGGTTAAAAATGGACGAATTTATTCCACTTTGATGTGGAAACCTAAAAATAAAATAAAAGAATAATAAACAGATTTAAATATGTAAAATTTTGCCTAATTATAAAACTTATATATGTTTCTACAAAAAATGTATATAATAATCGGCGATATGTCACAGGCATTTGACTATGTAGACCATAATATACTTATTAATAAACTTGACGCTTACGGTATTAGAGGAAATGTCTTAGATTTAATTCGTTCCTACTTAAATAATCGACAACAAATAACAGAAATAACTAGAGTGAATCTTGAAACCAAAAATGAAGAAATATACACTTCCAAGAAGCGCTATATATCATATGGCGTGCCCCAAGGCAGTGTACTGGGGCCACTCTTATTTATTATATATGTTAACGACTTGCCAAATGCAACGACACAGCCTATTACACTATTTGCTGATGACAGTACTGTTACAATTGCATGTAAGGACATTAATCATTATAAATTTGACATCAAAAACGCATTGACATCTATAATTTCATGGCTAAACAATAATAATTTAAAAATCAATTTAACAAAGACAAATATAATGCACTTTGGACAAAGATCACAAAATCCATTAAATATAAATTTGGTTTATGATAATTACACGATAAGTGAAGTTACTTCTACCCGCTTTCTTGGCTTAATTATAGATAGCAAATTAAATTGGAAAGAACACATTAACGTATTATGTAAAAAAAATCAGCAATCTTTCATACGCCCTTCATAAACTTGCTCCAACTATCAACACAGATACGCTTTTTTCGGCATACTATGGTCTTGTTGAATCTGTTCTCAGATATGGCATCATTTTTTGGGCCAACTCAACTAACACAGATATGGTATTTAAAATGCAAAAGCGATGCATACGGGCCATGTTTGGTATTCAAAGTACGGAGAGCTGTAAGCCATTATTTATCAAACACAAAATTCTCACACTTCCATCACTATATATATCGGAAATAGCTTTATTCGTTAGAAGCAACCCACACTTGTTTCCTCGCCTATCAGACAATGTAAGACGTAATCGCCGAGACAACAATAGACTATGTGCTCACCCTGCTAAAACAGCGCTACTGCGTAAAAGTGTAGTATGCAAAGCTCCATTAATATATAACAAAATTCCAAACGACATTAAACAATTGAATACAGGATTATTTAAGAAAACATTAAAAAAAATATTGACTGCAAAATGCTATTATAATGTTAATGACTTCCTTAACGACAAATTTTGAATCATGAATGTAACAAACCTATTTAACTACTATTTACTACTTTATTATATACATTGTTAATATCATTGTATTGTTAATGCCATTGTATAATTATTTTTGATAGGAAATATAATTGACATTTATTACATTTAATTACTTCATGTTCTGACAAATTATTTAGTAGATATTATACCTTTTGTCATAACTCATTAATTATCTGTTACAGCTATTCTTTATTTTCTATTTTTTTTTCTCATATTTGTACACCAACTATGGTCAAACATGTTGATTCAAAATTATAACTTTAAGACCAATAATAAACATGAAATGTATTATTATATAATATTTATTTGCAAAAACATGTGTAGATAATGTGATATTATCTACACATGTTTTTGCAAATAAATATATCTTATCTTATCTTATCTTAAAAAATAATAATATATTCGTCCTATACTTAAATACCCACAGAAATTTCCCATCTGAACATATTAATTTTATAATCTATATTCCATGACACGAGATGGCGTCTTAGGAATAATTTGTTTTATTATTAATCTATAATATTTTTTTATTGATTAAATATCTTTTTAACCGATGAAAAGTAATTCCTTAGTTTTTACTGACATTTCTTGAATTATTTGTGCAATATCTAAGTACATACGACGGCATATTTTTATTAATATATATATATATATATATATATATATATATATATATATATATATATATATATATATATATATATATATATATATATATATATATATATATATATATATATATATATATATAGTAGTTTGTATGTTATGTTTTCTATTATTTTAGTGATTAAAACGTGAACGTACATACTAGGCCATGTAGTGACAGCTGACGGAATCCACTACCCTGTTGACCAAAACTAGAAATGGGTAGCCGTATATGCAGTGCCAAACGTGGAAACTATGTCAGAATCCCCCTATGAGGTAATAATCTGTTTAGTCTATATGAATTTTTGATAAACTGTAATGAATTTTTGAATGAAAAAATGTTTACAACCTTGATTGCATATAGGTAAATTTGACGATTCTCTTTGCCTTTTCTCGATACGTTTACGATTTTCATATAAATAACGACGTTAATCCCAACCGAACGATAACGAACAGCGTTATACAGTGGTTTTTTTTTTCTGTAAAAGGATGTGTTTAATGGATATTTCTATATATGCACATATAGGAATTATTATTTTGTTTTGATTAATATATTTGTTAATTGTATTATGTTATAATCTACAGGATGGGCCACCTGTTGGGCCTTTTTCAATTGATGATTTTTAGTGCGTAATGTTATCTGTTCTAATAAATTATTTGGTATATAAAAACAAATATGTCATTTGTAATCATGGAATTGCTAACAACACAACAGCGCATTATGATTGTCCCAATTTTTTATAAAAGTGATCTTTCAAAATAGAACAATATTTCGTAAATTACGCGAGAGTTTTGGTCGACATGGACGGACTAAGCGTGAAATCAGCAAAATTATTGATCATTTTGAAGAAACTGGTTCAGTGTAATGTCGTAGACCGTATCAACATATTCATCCAGTTCGTACTTCTGGTGCAGTGGGAGCTGTTAGTGATAGTATTCGTAATGTACCCAGTACTTTAATCGGGCATTCTTCACAGAAACTAAACATTTCACGAACCATATTACGACGCATTTTGCATGTTGATCATCATTTTCATCTGCACAAAATTCAACTAACTCCACAATTCTAGCCACCAGACCATTTCAAAACGTCGTCGTTTTGTTAATAGGATGCTTGAACGAAATGTAGGTCTTTCATCAAAAATCCCCTTTTCGCCAGCCCATTTTCATCTTAATGGGTATGTCAGTAAACAAAACTGTCGAATTTGGGAAGCGGAGAATCCTCATGCTATTCACGCAGCAGAACATCATCCTCCAAAAGACACTGTTTGTGGTGGTGGTGTGGTTTATGCGCTGGTGGCATCATTGCTTCGTTTTTCTTCGAAAACAAACAGGAAAATTCCTTTGCGTTGAATGGGGAACGTTATTGCAATATGTTTTTTGAGGTTCTCTTGAGGAGGAATAGAACCTCCTTTCATTATCAATAAAAAATTACTTTTTATTTCAAAATGTGTGTTTTATTTACTCACGAGAAAACGACTAAGAGATGGTCCGCCCTATATTGCATAAAATAATCCATTCTATTACTTGTTCTCTATTACAAAAATTCACTACCGACCTTGTAAGACGGAAGGTTTCGTTATAAGTAAAAAGGGGTCCGTCACTTCCACCAAACACCAGAATTACTCTGCTATACTACGATGGTACTTTTATTTATTATTTTTTGTGCTGAAATGGCACTGTTAGTTCAAATTGTTACTCAGTGCTTCAAAATTTAATTAAAATCTATTGGAAGAAAACAACTTTGTCCTGAAACTCATAACTTAGTTATAAACTTTTTGACTTTTCAAACCGAACGTTTTATTTTTAAACAGGAATGTTATAGACGTTCCAAACACATGCATATGGTTTTTGACATAAATTTTAAATATTCTCTTGTTTCATTGAGCACGTACAAGTACTCGTCTTCACAAGAAAACTGTATACGAATTTAAATATTTTGTTAAAATTGAAAACGCTTAACATAAGTTATGTAACGTGCAAATTTTCAGACCATTAAAATATACATTTTTAGGTGAACAACGAATTAACAGTTTATTCACCTGATGGTTAAAGCCAATTAGGCTAGGCGGAAGACAACTGTTAACAGTTAACAACTTGTTATTTAATGTATTATTTTTTATTTATTTATTCATTGAACCTTTATTGTTAACAGCTTAAGAAAAAAGGGTAACAAAGGGTGGACTATTGTACCTATCGACATTCTCTGCCAGTCAACCCGTGAAGTGATAAGATTTTGTGGTAGATGTAATTATAAATATACATGCACACACACACATATATATATATATATATATATATATATATATATATATATATATATATATATATATATATATATATATATATAGATATAAGATGGATATAGATACTAAAATCCACATATAATATACAAAATGTATACCTATAATTAAAATAAAAAGATATAATATATAAGTTACATATAATAATAAAATACACATATTGAAATTGCAAATAATAATACATATAAATGTATCATCATCACTCTTAACGTCCAACATCGCTTTATTTCAAAAAGAAGTCACATATCAACTTTTATAAATAGCCCTTACTTGGCGATCTTTTTATGTTTTCGGACAAGGAGTTTCAGAGTGGTGTTACCTGAATAGTATACGTATTGTTGGTGAACCCAGAAAAATTACATGAAATGCTAATTTTATGGTTAAATGAGGAGCGAAGAACCCTATCATGAGTTGAAAAGAGATACTGGAATTTATCCTTTAAATACGTATGTCGGAGAAGTTGGACTATTCAATATTGAGAAAAGAACAAGCAGAATTCTAGAGTTTCATCTTTATCGGATATTCAGCCATTTTAGGCGATCACGATAATGAGAGATGTGATCATATTTTTGAAAACTAAATATATATCTAATAATAAGATAATTGCAAGTAAATTTGGAGGTCGTCAGTATACAGATGGTATGAACAGTTAGGTGTAGTTGTGATCATATTTATAAAAACTGCGAAAATTAACGGAGAAAGTACGCCACCTTACGGGACGCCAGCATCAAGACTTACCCACTGGGAACTCTTCTGTCCAAAATGGACGGACTGCTGACACCCGCGAATATATGAAGAGAACCAAACCAAGACCGAGGGTGAAAATCTTAAATGGGACAGGATGGATAAAAGTATATCATGGTCGACTGCGTTAAAAGCATTAAAAGTCAACAAGCAACATTTTATGAATTTTCATTTTGTATCAACTGTCTGATGTCTTCCCTAACTTAGAGTAATGCTGTAGTGGTGCTGTGACCGAGACGAACCCCAGACTGATAATCGCTGAGTAAGTTATTTTTAAGCATAAATTCGGAGACTTGCTTATGTACGCAGTCTTCCAGAACGTTGGATAGAAAAGTCAATACAGATATAGGACGAAGATGATTAGGTAACGTAGGATTCGAAATTTTAAGAATAGAATGTATGAATGCCTTTTTTCAGAGAGTTGGGTACTGACCTGAGTAACTCGAAAAGTTAATAATGTGAGCTAGTGCATGTAGTACATATTCCAGTATATTGACTATCATTGTTCTACTGATTTCATCACAACCCGCAGCCTTAGATTTAATACCTAGACCAAAAAATTTTAATATAATTCTGGTGTAATGGAAAACATTTAAAAGAAGCTAAATAGTCTATCGTTTGAGATCGTACAGTAGCGTTCATTACAAGAGCAGAAGCAAAGAGGGGATTTATGTCATCACAAGATAGGGAAGAGGCGCACTCTAGAGCAGACTCCATCTCGCTCACATCAATTGACCTGAGAAACTTCCAGACATTAGCTGGAAAAAATAATTATATTATTTTGGATATAATTTTTAACTTTAATCGAAACATTCCTTGTTTACTCTATGAAATGAAGGTAAAAGTGTATGCGAAAGTATTAACAATAATGTTTATAAAGTAAGCAGTAAAATCTATTAGCCGATTCTCAGAAATTAAAACTGGAAAATAATTTTATAATACCTCGGTTGAAACAGTCTCTGGTAAGTGATACTACGTCACCGAAGATTTAATTTTTTTATTTTATTTATTAGATTCACCAACGTTTGTTTTCATCATTACATTGCGCAATTCTTTTATAACTAGTTCTAAGCTAAATATGGCAAGCACTTACTAGTAAACACCACTTGCTTTAACAATAAAAAAACCCGTAAAAATGATAAATAGTGTAACAACTACATGCAACAAAAGAGAAAAGAAAAAAAAACTTAAAATCAGAATGTAGCAAAGTCAATGTTCACAATCAATAATTATTGCAAGTTTTCAGCATCGTTTTTCTTTCCATAGGTCGATTTGTATGACACATTGAAAATAAACCAGGAAGGTGACTAATAGATTAACATACACGTATTTACGTTTAACACTTATCTTATATTTTTACGTATGTAACAGTACTAAAATAGTAAAGTGAGTCGAATAATGAATTAAAATAATAACATTTTTGTTCCAAAATGACTGAAGTAATGTGGCGGAATGAGGACTAATTTCAACATAACACTTTAAATAATGAGAGGAGGCATGTGTCCAGCTGTAGGACGTCTATAAGCTGTAAATGCATACTTCACAATGCAAGGTGATACAGAAATCTATGTATTTTTCTAAACGGTTCTTGTGCACACCGAATACTGGATTCGGAAATGCTTGTCACCGACACTCTACAATTATTATATATTGCTTTTATTTAATGCAAATTAAAGCAATATAATAATAATTTTTGAGCAGTTGAATTGTTTAAATCACCCAGAAATAAAACCCAACATTTTCGTGAACCTTTTCATGATATCGTCCAGGTGAGTATTAAAACTCAATCTGCCGTCAATTAATACGATTAAAGTTAATCATCTTAATGATTTTATATTGAATATTATTATCTTCTTTAGTTATTAATGTAAATTTTAAACTGATTAAAGTTACAACGTAAAATATTATACTCGTATCAGAAATCAAACCTCGTGTGTATTGGTATTTTCATAAGAAATTGGCTTTTTTTATAGAAGAGGGGGCAAACGAGCATGCGGCTCACCTGATGTTAAGTGACTACCACAGCCCATGATCAACCGCAACACCAGGGGAATTGCAGGTGCGTTGCCGGCCCATTAGAAAGGAGTAAGCTCTTTTCTTGAAGGTTCCCAGGTCGTATCGGTCCGGAAAAATCGCCGGTGGTAAACTATTCCACAGAGAGGTTGTACGCGGAAGAAAACTCCTTTTGAAACGTACAGTGGTGGACCGCCAAGCATCCAGATGGTGTGGATGGTATCGGGACGTTGGCCGCGTAGTGCGTTCACGAAATTGGGCGGCTGGGATTAATCCGAACAATTCCTCAGAGCACTCTCCATGGTATATGCGAAAGAAAATGCAAAGAGATGCAACAACATGGCTTACGTAATATATTATTTTTGTGATACTAATTAAAATTAACTACCTCGTCGGTCTAGTGGCTGTAAACACGACTGCTGATCACGGAGTCCCGAGTTCAAATTCCGGGTCAGGTGAAAACCAGTTATTGGATTTTCCTGTCAAGAAACTCTCACTAGCAGCCTGAAGTCAGGAAGCTGAGGGTGTTTTATCCCCATACCTCGGAAAGCGCGTGTAACCGTTGTTCTCGCGCCTGACTATTCTCCGATCGTGTCGGATTGCCACCCCGTCGGATTAAGAGAGTGAGCAAAATAGAGAGTGCGCCTGTGCTGTGCATATACATAGACACTATAATCCCGTTCCGTGCAGATAGCTAGTCTCGTTGAGGCAGGCCGTCGTAACCGTAATTCGGTCTGGAGGACATTATGATACTACTCTTATATTAATTTTTCACATACATTATTTACTATCTAAAGTAACTAGAAAGTATTTGTAATATATCCAAGCGGTAAAATAGTTAAGACCCCTGTCTTCCATGACAACGAAAAATGTTATACTTCTGTAATATGTCACCAGCGCAGCTTACCACATATGAGTGATGATGTGAGGGGAATAAATTTTATTTTTTATTTGGATTTATTATTTATTTGGAGACATAAAACGACATAGACATAGACATTAATGGGAGACATTATTTTCTTGTAATTGAAAAGGGGAATGAAAGTGAACGCATGTAAGACGAAAGTGATGGTTTTTGAAAGAGAAGAAAGCAATACGGTATGTGAAATAAGAATAGAAGGAGAGTTAATTGAGCAAGTGGATGAGTTTGTGTATTTGGGATGTGTATTTAGCAGGGATGGTAGATATGATAGGGATATAGAACGACGAGTAAATGCAGGGAATAGAGTGAATGGGGCACTACACTCTATTATGAAGAACCAGAATGTGTCAAAGCAGGCACGTATGGTAATTCATAATGCTGTGTTAGTCCCTACTTTAATGTATGGTAGTGAAAGCTGGGTGTGGCAGAAGAAGCACGAAAGTAGAATAAATGCTGTAGAAATGCGGTCTTTAAGGAATATGCTAGGGTTGAATCTGAATGACAGGGTGAGAAATTGCGTGATAAGAGATAAATGTGGTATGCGAGATGATGTTGTGACCAGGATTAAGAAAAGAATGCTTCGGTGGTTTGGTCATGTGGAAAGAATGAATGAGGAAAGAGCGACAAAGCAAATTTATATGGCCGAGTCGGAAAGGGACGCCCTAGGAAAAAGTTTATCGACCAAATTGGCGATATTTTGAAAATGGACCACGTTAGAAGTACCCTTAACCGACGAGCATGTATGCGTAGATATATGGATGTAAAGGAGGCGAAAGAGGTATATCAGGATCGTGCCAAATGGAAGTCCGTAGTCTCTGCCTACCCCTCTGGGTGACAGGCGTGAGTGTTTATGTTATGTTATTATTTTCTTGTCCTCATCTAGTTAGGATCTTATAAATATATCCTTCTAAACTTAATTCCAGAGAGGTACTTCAGGAAGTCCCAATCAACTTAGATGACTCGGAACGACTACAGAAATAATTACGGTCGGTAGATCACTCCATATGCCGGTCATCTCTTGAAGTTTAGAAATGTTGTTTTCTTATATATTTTTGGTTTTGTGAGCTTCTTGTTATACGTAATAGTTATGTCTACCAAAAAATTCCTTGTCTGTGTCCGGTTCCTTTTCATTTCCCTCTTTCGTCTCATCCTTCGCATATGGGATGACATGGTGTATTGGATTACCTTGATACCATTATACGGCACTCTCTTAAAACAGAAAATAGCTGCATCTTAAATATTTTATTAAATTTAAATATTCTATTCAAAAAAAGACTGTATAAAATGGTTATTATAGTATAAATGGATACCCAATTAAAAACGACCCCCGACAACGAAGTGGTCGCTTCCAAGCTGTTCATAAAATGAATTTCGTAAATAGTTTGAATTGTATATTTTAATATAAAAAAGCCCCGCTCTGTTTCTTGCTGGTTCTTCCTAGTACCAGGGTTTGTTTTTTAGTTGCAAAAGTAAAAAATGGCTTTTTAATGTTCTTATTACATGTTATCTTCTACATTGAATAAAAATATTATGTTGTTGAATAAAAAAAACTGTTACGGATTTTATTGCGTTTTATTTACTAGATTTTAATACCCGACGTTTCAGGTACTTTCCAGCACCCATGGTCACGAGGGTCTGAGGTGATTTATGATGATTGATGATATATATTATAATATTTACGTTGTACTCGTAATCGAGTTACAGAATATTATTCTTAAACAGTTCATTTACACCTCGTAAACAGTAGAGGTTTCAATAATTTCAAAAGAAATCATCCAAAGGGTAAGTGGATAAACATTCATTTCTTATCTAAATGATATAAAATATAACAAGCATTTCAAAAATAACCCTTACATTTTCCAAAAAAATAACAATTATATTTTCCTAAAAAAATTAACTTTCCCTTGTTAAGTTTACTAGTTATTTGTCTTTTTCATGTGAAGTAAGCTCTGCGGAGGCTGACCGCTAATGCTGCCTTGTGTAGAGATGAAATACGTATCGTATTATCGAGGGTGGTGTGTTGTTCTTATTGTGTTGGTATTGGGAGTGGTGATGCTGGGATTGGTGGTGACGGGGATAGTGCACGCAATTGAGGGAGGGTGGGAGGTGATCTTCAGACTGGGCAGGACTCATAATTTTAATTTCACTACGCGAAAATGAGCAAATTAAATTCTAGCAACTTCAATGTCTTGAAGATATAAATAAATTTGCGTAGCCTTAAACGAGGGCGTCAATGACCGGTTTAAAACTTAGGGTTACATCGATAATCACTCCTAGATATTTAACGCTGTTAGTAAGAGCTAATAAGACTAATAAGTATGAGATCAAACAGCAATACCACGGAACCCACATAGAACACATTGAAGCCCACAATAACTTGTCTGGAGGTAGTTGATCTGACCGTAAGGCGAAAGATGTATATTTCGTTTTAGTAACGTTAGGGGTAAGGAAATTATATTTCAGCCACTAACATACAACAAGCTGCTGTGAAATATCGATTACTTCCTATAATAAAGTGGTATCATCGACAAAAGCAAACATTTTTCCATTATTAAGTTTAAGCTGGCATAGGTCGTTAATGTATACCAGGAACAATGTGGCACTTATGATACTGCCCTGAGGCATACCGAAGTTAAAAGCAACATCATCCTGGTAGTTTTCAAAAAGTTTGCAAGGAATGCCGCGTGCTCCATTTTTTCTAATTCGTTTAAAATGTTTTTACGTGGTAGAGCTACGCTGCAGCTATATTATACTTGTAGCACAAACGGGTCGTTTTGATCAGGGCAGGACCACACTCTCACAGAATACCAACGTTAAATAACAGATTAATGCTACTGCGTTGCTTATGGTGGGTGTAACGAATCGGAGACCCTTTTTGCTGGAAACAAGGCATTCCATCTCGGTCCTTATGGGTGACAACGCATCTGCATTTTGGTTCTGAATTGGTAAATGTAGTTGTTTATGGGCCACAGGGACATCAGGTGAACTATGTGCTCATTTGTCACCCTTATTCTATAAAAAGGTGTGAAATCGAGACTGTCAAAAGCTTTATCCATATCACGGAATATATTTAAAGAATATAATTACAGAGAGAGATTCACAAGGTCATAGACAGGGTCATTTGTAGATTTTTAAATGTTTACATTGTAGAGTATTTGAAAGCCAAAAGTCGAAAATGATATAATATAATGAATGAAAGTTTTTGAACTCTAAGTAGTTGATATTAGTCTCTCAATTACTATGTGCTCTAAAATCTTAGAGAGTGTAGGTAAGATGTAAATAAGTATGTAGTTGTCGACATAATCTTTAGCACCACTCTGGTGTACTGATAAGTGCCACTTTCTTGTCCTTTAGATATCCAGAATTTACTAGTTACTTATCATTTGGAAATGGAATCTCTCTAGCGGTAGACCTTTCTTTATAGCCATGTTTAGAATCCTATCAGGAGGAGGTTTGCCGCAAGGTTAGCGTTTTGCATCTATTAACAGGGCTGTAATATATTTATTGAATAATTTTATCTAAATGTCCATTGTTTATAAAATTGAGATGTTTTTAAGAGAGAATGACGAGTGAAGTTACGGACGTTCATATATCAATTATTTATTCTCTAAATTCGACTTTTTAATTTAAACATACTTGTAAATGTTATAAAAATAAAAAAAGGTTATTCAATTTCTTACGCTATTAAACTTCACTACCGTCTTTAAGAAATTACTTGTGCTTCAACAGTTTTTTAATCAGAGACTCGATAAGATTACTACGTTTGAATTTTTTATATTTTTTTAATACTAAGCCTAATTTTTACTGCACGATTCAACAATTGGAAAAGAGGTCTGATTATGATTACGGTTCAGCCTTACAAATCATAATATACATTTTCATTTTTCAGTAGTTTAAGGGTACGCTGTTTCACTGAACCAAAATATACACTATATTGGTTCCGTTCCGTTCCGTTCCGACCTCAAATCTCTATTAATACGCAAAGAAAATATTACAAATATTTTTGTTTTTTATGCCGTCAGCCAGTAGATCCCAGAGCATTATCCGTCAATCAGAAAGGTGTAGGCGAGGTTGGCATTTAAAGGAAAAAATGGTATTCACCCTACACCAAAATAAAAATATAATAAAATATTATATCTTGTATCATAACGTCATGTGTGGGCGGAACATAAGACCTATCTGTTTTTCATGGTTGTCGTCATAAATATCTTTCTAGAAAATCTTTTAGCATAATCGTTTACGAAAGACGTTTAAAAATGAAAAGCTGTCTTAGAAAATAAGCCACATCTGATATAAAGGACGAGCAAGGACGTAACAAGGCCAAGGCTGCTTATTTTAAATCAATAAATACAATATTGGTGTGTTGTTAAAATGATCAGTATAAGAAAAAAACTGTTATATTAACCTTTATTAAAACCTAAAATACTACTTTAGACAAAGTGTTACGATGTAATAACAGCTTTATAAACCGTTTTCATGCTAGCAACAGTAACAAACAAGCACACAGTCCATCCGAAGCTGTGACCCAAGTAGGTATCATTATTACATTTTATATCTCTAATATACCTCAAAGAGACTTGTTCTAATAAAAAATAAAAGTTGTTTGTTTTTATTATCTTTGTTTCACTTATCAACAACAAATTCGATTGAAATAAAGTAACTAACGATTAAATTTAATAAAAACAACACAAGTTTATCAGATATTTAGTTTTATCGCGTTACATTTTATTGATACAATTAGTTGACCAATAGTTAAAAATTGAAGAAGTTAGTTGGTAAAATATCAAAAATTGGTAAGTACTTATCTAAAACCTGGATGTTATGCCGATGTCTTGCGTCTCCTCACTGTGTTAATAAATTTGTTAACTTACGTTTAATGTGCTTGGACATAGTTACAACAGAATATGTAATCACTTATACCCATAGAGAATACTTATACCATACTAGCTTTTTAGCCGCGGCTTCGTTCGCGTGGGCTACAATTTAGGAACATCATTGAATGCTGTTCCGTGCTAAAATTATTAAAATTCGTTTGAAAATTCTTGTCTTCTGATGTAACCATTAAAAAGATTAAAATCTAAATTGCATTTTTAATATTTTACTCTTTATACTCATTCATAATTAAACTTAATTTAGTTTAACAAAATAATGATGAATTTCATGCTAGTCATTTAATTTACGGTATTATATTTATTTACGATATTTGCTTCATATCATTGGCCTGAAACGAACACAGGTCGGTAGCATCAATTTCCTGAGAGCAGATCAAAATAATAAGACCTGCCTTTGCCAAGCCACCTGCCAAGTGTGGCAACAGCTAATATACAGCCCATTTGGCCTACATAGGCCTCCAACCTACGTGGGAGGCCTGTGTTCAGTTCAATGGACACTTTTTATTCCTTCCTCTGTGGTGCCCATCGGAGGCAAATCTCAGCCACAGTTTGGTCGCTCCTGTTAAATAGCGTCATGCTATAAGCAGGAGTGCTCTGAGGAATTGTTCGGATTAATCCCAGCCGCCAAATTTCATGAACACATTACGCGGCAAACTTCCTGATACCATCCACCATCCACACCATCTGGATGCTTGGCGGTCCACCACTGTACGTTTCACTAGGAGGTTTCTTCCGCGTACGACCTCTCTGTGGAATAATTTACCATCGGCGATTTTTCCGGACCGATTCGACCTGGGGACCTTCGAGAAAAGAGCTTACTCCTTTCTTAAGGGCCGGCAACGCACCTGCAATTCCCCTGGTGTTAAAGTTGATCATGGGCTGCGGTAGTCGCTTAACATCAGGTGAACCGTATGCTCGTTTGCCCCCTCTTCTATAAAAAAAATGATAACGATGGTGAGTTCTACTCATTTTCGCTACTCCTAATATATACGATAGAATGAAAACAAAATGTAAATTCTCCGAAAATATGTAATAAATAAAAACCGTAACAGAGAGTTTTGGGCCAAAAAAGTGTTCGCTTCGCTGACCCTAACGCGGATGACTTTGACTGGGGGACTTTTCAGATATTTATTATACGTGGTAGAGCCATGCTGCAGTTATATTAGTAGTATACTTGTAGCACGAATGGGTCGGCTCGACCGGGGAAGGACCACGCTCTCACAGAATACCAGCGTGAAATAGTAGCTTAATGCTGCTGTATTTCGTATGGTGGGTGTAGAGAACCGGAGACCCTTTTTACTGGAAATGAGGCATTCCAACTTAGTCCTCACGGGTGACAACGCATCTGCTTTTTCCTTTTAATTGAGGATATATGTAGATGTCTATGGGCCGCAGCAACCACTTACCATCAGGTGGACTGTGTGCTCGTTTGTCACCCTATTCTATAAAAAAAAAATTTGCAGTTGCTTACGTTGTTTTCCTTCACCGCCGAGAACGTGGTAAATCGACTATTCAAATATATCGAATTTGGGTTGCTTACGAACCATGAAATTTATGTTTGCATCAGTTCGATTACCGCCTTTGACAGGTAAAATAAATTTTTACTTCAGTAAAATCTGCTTTCTTTCATAATTAAAGTATTTTTCGCAATAGCCTGTTCATTTACATATACTCATGTGAGCTATGAAACCTGGACTGTCAAAATAATCTTAAATATCTCTGAAAATATTAAAGATAAATGACAAACTGATTAAGTCTTATTAAAGGTAAAAAAGTAAAGTAGCAGCTTTCATACGTCTCACAGTCTCACGGCTGTGGATAGAGCTCCTCGTTACCTACGAGTATAGTGTTTTGCTTCTATGCGTATTAACGGTTTTCACATTTACACGTATTTTTTTAACTACTCAGATATTTAGATTTCCCCACGAAGCTATTCTTCACCACTTCACCAAACACGTGGTAAGTCAGCACGTAAAATTTCCTATAATAGTTTAATTTGTCCTCGCGAGAATCTTACACGTTTAAATAAAATTCATTTTTATTTAACGTGAAAAACTTTTGCACGATTGCTGACTACATCTACCTAGTAATTAGACAGCACGACGAAGCCATGAATTATTCCATCAAATAGGGATAAAAATCTCACGGAGCGCTTAATTTTCATACACTTAATTTTCATGCTATTGAATAAGTATTCAGTAAAATTCTATAATTGTATTTTATCGGTGACTTATCATTAGTGTATTTAGTAAGTAGATGGCGCTAATATAACATATAAAAGAGTGATGTTGATTCTGTTAAAAATTCTGTTTCTGTTAAAAATACGCTATCGGCTCTGTTAGCTATCGAAATCCATTTGACGATATGACATCTCGTGAAATAGCAATGTTGTGTTCGTTAAGGTTAAACTTTAAGGATAATGAAAGTTTTGGAAAAAAATTGCAGACAGAATGTTCATAATTTTGATAAATCTCACTATTAACTATTTGAATTATTACACTTTTAAAACGAAATAACGAAAAAAACTGAAAAATAAACGTTTGAACAAATACATTTAATAAATCTAATTATCTGTACATATAAATGTAAGTTATGATTTTTAATTTATTAATAACTGTCCATTTAATGATAGATGGCACTGTTTGGAAAACTAAAACGATCATCGTCGGCGTAGTTTCAAATTATTACACAACGATTTAACTTTAAACTTTATTTATAAACAATTTAATTTTTTAGAAACTGAGGGTAAAATATGCTACTTATTTAATTATTTTTTTTAATACGTTACCCCTACATTAAGATTTTCTCTTGTATCTTGGGGGCAGTTTACAAACATAAATTGCGCAAGGACAAACATCCAGACCCGAAACAACTATTTTTAGGCCATACAAATACGTGTTCCGTGCGGGATTCGAACTCGCGACCCCCAGCGCAGCCACTCATTGCTTAAGCCACTGCGCCACGGAGTCGTCAATTTGATGATAGATGGCACTGTTTGGAAAAATAAAACGTAGAACGTCGGCGTAGGTTCAAATAATTATACAAAGGTTAAATTTAGCTATAAACTTTATTTATAAATATCGTATTTATTTGAAATAAAACACCCGTCATCCCGCTTATAACTAACAGAATTATATATAAGAAAATATAACCTAAAGGAAGGAACATACTTAACCTTCTTTTTTGAAGTTCCGTAATCGGATATAAAGTAGCCTATAAGTTGCCCCGGGTTATTAAATATCTACATACAACATTTAATGGAAATTGGTCTAGTAGTTTTGCGTGAATCATGAATACACAGACAGACAGACAAAAATTCTAAAAACAACTAATTTAGCTTTAGCATATTTTATTCAGTCCCCTGGACTTGTATTTTTGAGAATATATTAGAATTACAGACACGACTTTTCTATAGATTTATTATATGTATAGATTTATGAATTGACCCATTTAAAATAATTTTAATTGAGCCATACTTTTTAATAAAATGTGACGTAATTCACTTAGAAAAACTTTTTACGGTAGAATAATTTAGTTGCGAGACTTGGTTTTTTACAAGTTATGTTTTTGATGGCATCTCATTTCTTTTTGGATATTGTCCTACTTTTTTCCTTTCCTGTCCCTTCTACTTCTTGAATACCAAAGACGTACCTATCTACACCTATTACTCCATTATATTAAACATAATTAGGTACACTGATTATTTACTGCAAATGTAACTTTGTAATCCTATATATTTATATGGTGTTACAAAGCTATTAATACAGTTAACGTATCTAGAAAATTAGACGGAAATTGCAAAATATTTTAGTTTTTCCTTGATTTATACATTAAACACAAACTGTGTTCTAAATTTAAAAAAAAAAGAATATTCATAATGCTATAAACGTTACTAATATTCCCCTTAACCACTCGTGGTAAGCTTAAATTGCTTGTGTTACGAGTGGTTCACGCCAATAGTGGAATGGCGGATTCGAACCCACGACCTTTTTGAGTTCGCGGTACGCGCCCTGCCATTAGGCTACTGTTGCTTAAAGCTTTGAAGCTTCTATGTCTGCTAGAAGTGCCTTAGAGTTTTGATGGTCGGTCAGTCAGTCAGTGAGTGAGTGAGTTATAATTCTTAAACTACTGGTTCAAATTGAATGAAATTTAAAATATATCGTGTTTATATAATGCCTGCTTGGTCACTGAAAATTCAGGCTTCTAGTTTTATCCACAACGAAGTTATACTGGGTCAAAAATGGCCTGAACTGTTTCGAGAAAAGGGTGTTACAGCCGTGCCGCTTGTTTGCTCGAATTGGTGGGGGCACTGCCGTGCCTCCAGATAATGTAACTACTATTATTAATGCCTAAAATAATAATGTAATTATTTTAGGCATTAATAATATTAAGTAACCTTACTAATGTAAGAAAAATGCGTCATGCAACAAAGTCAAACATTTTTTTAAATAATACTAAATCCTTAAATTGACGGACATAGATAAGTCTATGCCCTCAGACTTAGCAACCCTTCCCCTTTCAACATGGATGACCGCACACATATCCGTCCCTAGATCCATTTCAATATAATTGCTAAATTCACAAGTGATGTTTAGCAATTCCACAGGATGGGAGCGACTGGAGGCGAATAACTTCATCATCCATACAGAAAAGGTGGGCCACTTTTGTACCTCCTTTCCGAAGCTGAAAACCCCTCCCGGAGTCCTCCAGTAAAGTACTGAGAGGGTGCAAAGAGAGGCAGAACCAGATTGGATTGGACTCAGACAGTCGCACTGGAAGATACCCCTTCTTATCCTTATGCAGTTCTCCGCAGCCGTCATCCGCTTGCCCAGATGACAAAAGATCGTACTCCACTGCCCCATACACTGCCAGAGGAAGTCTCTTACTATACAGTCAACTTTGTACAGCTCGAGTACCCTCTTTAGCGGGGCACCGAGTTGAATGCCTTTCTGTAGTCTACCCAGGCGGCGGAGAAGTTGGAACGCTTCCGCTTAACCACTTTGCGAATGACGGCGTCAATGAGGAGTGGTTCCTTGTTTATTTATTTTATTTATTTATTTGTCACACCAACAAGATATACACTACAAGCTTTCTAAGAGTAGACAATAAATAGTTTAATGCTCAGTGATACCTCTTTTATAGGTGTAAACTACATGAATATTGAGCGTCATACTCACATTGCTTTTTGCTTTATAAATAGTTATCTTAAAGGGAACATTACAATAAAAACAGTACAATCAGATTTATTTTGTATTGTTTCCACGACCACTGCCTCGAAATCCATTTTCAGCGCGTGACATCACCTAATTTCATCCAAGGACCCTCACTATAGCTTACGGGCCGTTACCACAGGTCACGCCAGAATGCCACAGTGTCAGACTGACCCGGTGTGAGGCCTGTTCCATATACCATTGTTCACTACAATGATTTATAGAGCCTCTTCTGATCACTCTGGAAGAGACAATTTTGATTGAACTGCCTTGACCTCTCGTTAAATCGTCGAAACCACTTTCGCCAAGTAGCGATTTTTCGCTTCAGGTCATCTATGCGCTCTGTTAGTTTCTGCGAGATATCCAGCTGGCGCAAACTGGTATGTGTCCCAGCAAACACCATTCTAACGGTGCGCACAACCCTCGCTTTATTATTCCCGACCTGAAGCTTGTCAGTCTGCCGAAAAGTCTAGGTAAGTCTGCCGTAAAGAGCCCTCAAGACAGCCCGATTTCGCTTACTTAGGGGTATGCGAGTAAGTCGCGGTTGATTTTTCAGAGGCGTGCGGCACGTTTTCGAAATCGCCTCTTCCAATATTCTGCTCATTTGCTCTAGTTCATGGGAGACTATTTCATCATCGTCCGAATCAACCACAACTGGTCGATCCATGGCGGCATGTTGTTGATGCTGGTGTATGGCATGAGGAGCCGCATCCCCAGCCATAGCCGATTCATTCGATGAGGGATTAGCCTCACACCGTAGTCGTTCTAGTTTGGCATCATCAAATATTTTCGAGCGTATGATGTAACGAACTCGGTCTGCCAGGTTTTGTTCCGTGACAGGAAAAGACGGCTCCAGCTCAGCAAAAAAGCAATGCATCCAAGCTCGATACGCTACCCCTGCAGTTTCTTCCCCTTTCGCACTATAGTACGCCTGCAATACGGTTGCGTTCATATTTTTTTCCAACGCACGCGGCGTACTCCACTAGTGACGGATATCCAGCGCCACGTGGTATTTATTATTATAATGCTTTCGTATCATAGACCCTACTATCATAAGTCTCTAATATAAGACTATACATTGTACAACAGCACTATAAGTAGTCGGTCACCCGGCAACCCTACATACTTATGTACACCCTCTGGTATGCGTCTTCGGCAGCTCCCTTATATAAGCAATCTTTACACAAACACTCTCCATGTATACATACACACTCTCAATGACAGACAATTTTTGACCAATTTTTTCTAATTATTTTATAAATGCTATTTAACTTCATTATTATAATATTTACGACTTATTTCTATTACTTAATACATTTAGAATATTTTAGCAAAATTTTTGAAAAATTTATTAGTTACGAACAGCAACATTAAGCTTTAAAATTTACTATTATACTTAATGTCTGAAATGTATATATTTTAAGTTTATGCTTGTTAATGTATTTTTAATGTTAAAAATATTACTTATACGATAATTATTAATGGTTTAATAATGCGCCGTCACAATAAGTAGGCAATGTCGTGACGAGAAGGAAATAAATTTAGTTTTAGCTTTCTTATGGTATAAATAAAATTAGATTAACGTTTGTAAATGTAAATAATAGCATATTCAATTACTTATACATCCTACCGCCTACGTTGATATAAACGCTTCGAATCAAAGTTAAATTAGTTTTGCTTGCATCACTCCCCAAACAAGCGCCGAATAATGATTTTTTTATGGAAAATTACGCTTTCTCTGCTACTTGACATCCTTTTTATTGTTTTAAATATTTATTAAATATATACCAATTAGAATTAATTGTCATTTGAATATTTTGTAAAATATTACGTGTATGATTAAATGAGCTACCTACGTAATATCTTTTTGGAATTTTTTTTAAATACCCAGGGTACACTGCTAAATTTAATTTTGTTACCTTCAGGTTATCATATAATAATAATAAAACAAGCGTCATAATAAAATTCAAATAAATAAATACATAAGGCTATGAGTCTAATATTACTGTATGTTACAATAGAATTTGCATTTTATAAAATGTTATCAGGTGATATTGTAAAGTAGTTATAAGCTATTTATATTGAAAAATCGCAGATCTGTAGAGGATTTTCGTTAAAGTTATTGCGTCTATAATAATAAAGGTATGCGCACCCCAACTTCCTATTACTTTTAATACTATTATCGAAACTGGTATGTTTCCTGGATGTACATCTGGTGGTCACATTCTATTCTATATTGCTAGGTTTAAAATTTGTCTGATCACATTGGATCACACAAATTTTAAACCTAGCAATAGTTAGGAACATCAATAGATACTACGGACCCGGAAGAACGACGCATACTTATAACAACTGCTTGCGTTCTATTATTTTTTTATTATTGTATGGGGTGACAAACGAGCACACAGTCCACCTGATGGTAAGTGGTTGCTGCGGCCCATAGACATCTACATCTATCCTTGATCAAGAATCAAAATTCAGATGCGTTGTCACCCGTGAGGACTAAGATGGAATGCCTCGTTTCCCGTAAAAAGGGTCTCCGGTTCTCTACACTCACCATACGAAACACAGCAGCATTAAGGTACTATTTTACGCTGGTATTCTGTGAGAGCGTGGTCCTTCCCCGGTCGAGCCGACCCATTCGTGCTACAACTATACTACTAATATAACTGCAGCATGGCTCTACCACATCAATTATATTATATTTGTAAATTTTTAATTTATATATTAGTTAATTATATGATATTTAAATGTGATGTTAAAAGTTTAAACGTTAAGTTTTTACACCATAATGACAAAAGCCTTGGACGATCATAAAATATTCCCAAAAATTTTCTGAATACAGAAAAATCTTAACATTTGATCTAAAGTCTTTTAAATTTTACAGAGTGTTGGTAGTACAAAAACAGGTTTAAAATGAGTGGGGTCTAATGTATTACCAGATTTAAATAAAGATATGACTACTACGATCATTAAATTAGGAAACACACCAGTTTCGCTACTAGTATTAAAAATAATAGTGAGATGTGAATGCATTTATTATATCACCGATAAAATTTTATAAAATGTAAATTATTCTTTACCTTTACATTTTGTTTGAGAAACGACTCAGTGTAATGGGGTCATGAACTATTTATTTTTTTATATTTATTAAGGCACCTATATTATTATAATTATAAATATATATTTAACCAAAGTTGTTGTATTGAAATGTCGTTATATTTTATATGTTATGTAAGAATATTTTATAATTTTGTGTTCATTCATTCATTACAGCACATATAAATTTCACTACGGATGTGTATAGCAATCTATCATGTAAGCGTACGTACACGCCTCCATCATAGATTTCCAGATAGGGGTAATATGTGCCATAGTTGCCACGCTTGGTTTTTGAGATTCCTTTTTATTTTCCTTCAGTTGCCTTTTCAACACCCATGGGATGATATGGTGTAGTAGATTATTTTAAGCCGCTACTATATGACAAATAATTTTTATATGTATGGTAATTATTGAAGAGTAGGCAGAGACTGCAGACTTCCATTTGGCACGATCCTAACAAACCTCTCGGTGCTCTTATATATATAATAGTATACTATACTATTCTCTTTATATGTATGGCTACGTTAACCGATTCGAGTTTTTCCTTACACTATTGATTAAAGATGTTATATTTATATATCGCTAGTCAGAATAACCGCATAGAAGCAAAAGCAAGCCATTTTATAGAAATGAAAAACGGCTTTCGACCCTCATCAGTCTTGTCCTGGCATAATTTTATAATATTTTAGCAGCTTAAATTAATTGTGAAGGCTTGATTAAGTCTTCCTTTCTTTAAATTAAGCTGTTAAAATTTTTATTTATCCACGACAGAACGGATAATGTGTATGAGTTTAGGGTGAGAGCTTTGTTTGTTTGTGTGTGCAAACGAAGTTCCCATTTATCTCTAAAAGGTTTGACCGATTTAGATACGGTTATGTAAAGAGTTTTTGATTCATCGCCTAAGGTTCTTAGATATAATTAGCTAGGTTTCGCCAAGGGGCGCCACAATTAACATTTTTAACCCGTTAAAATATGTTGTAGCGCATTTTTCCCCGAACGTTTTGACCGACTTAGATGCGGTTTTTTGTGAAGTGTTAGAGATTTATTTATAATCTCTATATTAAGGTTTTTGAATCAATCACTGTGTTAATGCGATAATAACAGATCTAGATCATAACTTTGTGACATTTCTTCAGCTTCCTCGATTTGTGACCAGCTCAATATGCTTCTCAATTGAATTCTTCCAACGCTTTGCATTAATTTATGTGGAATGTTGTAGAGATTACTCAAATTTAAATCAGTTATTACTACCCCATCCAAACACCGTACCCTACTAAAAGCATTAATGTTACTTTCTACATTTATTATTCCCATACCTTATAAATTTTATCTTGAGAGTGGCCTCTCAAAATTAATGTAGCACACATCTCCATTATGGTAAATAGAATCTGTAAGTAAGCCTCATAAATGAACGCATTAAAAGCATAAAAAAATTCTTCTCGTGTGCTGTTGCAAAATATCGTGGAATAATCAAAGTAAGTAAGCAAGCTGTCAGTCATAATATCTATAAGTTGAAATGGTAATGGGGCGGTCATTGAAAATCTCACAATTATTAAGGAAGAAATGTTCTCGAGCAACTCGCACCGGTAGGCAGTGCAGGGCAGCCCGCCAAGGAGTCGTAAGGTGTCGATAAGGAGTCGCCGTACAAGAAGGAGTAACGATCTGGTCAAAATGTAAGCAAAATTAAAATTTCAATAATCTATTTTAAACAAATGAATTTACAAAAGTTGTGATAATATCCCAACCCAAGTCAGCATTTTATGAAATTTCACTTTAGAATAAGTGTTCTCATACAGCTGGTCACCTGATACGTCGATGTACGAGTAGACGTTTTGGTCATAGCGTCAATGAAAATATTACGTATGTTATTTTTACATCGTACATGGAATAAAGACGACTCTATTGTAGTTTTTGCCCTGGATCGTTAACAGAAAACACGGGTTTCAGCTCGTCCCTATTCATGTAAATTGCATTGAAGCTTTAATATCACAATTAACTTATGGATCCGTTATGCGTATATCACGTTATTTGTCACAAAAATAACGAGTAGCTTGAGAGCAAAATGAAAGTGTATTAAAAACATCATCATATTGATTATTTTGGAATTTTCAGTATCAATCATAAATCAATCTCACAGAATACCAGCGTGAAATAGTAGCTTAATGCTGCTGTATTTCGTATGGTGAGTGTAGAGAACCGGAGACCCTTTTTACTGGAAATGAGGCATTCCATCTCAGTCCTCATGGGTGACAACGCATCTGCATTTTGATTTGCAATGGAAGATAGATGTAGATGTCTATGGGCCACAGCAACCACTTACCATCAGGTGGACTGTGTGCTCGTTTGTCACCCTATTCTATAAAAAAAAATCAATAAGTATAACCTATTATCTATAGCAAATTTAATCATATGTAAATTAGTATTTAAACAAATATTTTACATACCGTACAGAATAAAAATAATTATTTATACTTTGAATAAATTATACAATTCAATAAAAAATTTAATATAATTTTATTTTATTTATTATAAGGTTTGACTGTTTCTAAATTTCTTATACAAGAGAAAGAAGCCTCGTTGCTACTAGTAACATGTGTATTTAATAGGAGCGCGTAGTGTCGGTTTAAGAATATTCTCTACCCCATACCGTCCCGTGGATGTCATAAGACTGCTGCTCTTCATCTTCTGTTGTAAAGGGAAACTGAATGAGCAGATGAACAACAGCATCTTCTAGATAACAATTCAAAATAATATACTTGGTAATTATGCCTCCTTAATAGAATTCATGATGATGATGATATCTATGTGAGTAATTTTATCTAAAAACCTTTTGTCAATTATATCAATTTAGGATTTTTATTATAATTTAGGATTAGGGAGTTGGACTATACTGACACCCTTCCAACCGGAATACTTTGCATCGAGTGCACTGCTATTGTAGAGTAGAAAAAGATAAAAGTGTGATACTCATTCAGGTGAACTCCTAGATAGAAAATGAGCCATAAAACCTAGTAAGTAAATTAAAAGTAACAGCGTCTCTCTTTATGTAGATCAACTGCCTTAATCACTGAAACTTGAACCAAACCTTTTTTTATTTTTCAATTTGACATTATTAACAGTTTGTAGTAAAGATATTCGATTGAGACATTTTTCCTGAGCCAAAGGACAAACGCATTCGTGCCTTCTCTTCTCAATATTAGTTTATTTGCCACTCTAATTTTTGTAAATAAAAACGTAAGCTTTTATACGCCTAATAATATGATCTAAGAGAAATTATATTACAAGCTCTTTACCCACGGCTTCACTCGCGTGGGCTTCAATTTAGGAACATCATTAAAAAAAATTATAGGATAGGGTGACAAACGAGCACACCGTCCACCTGATGGTAAGTGGTTTCTGTGGCCCATAGACACCTACATCTATCCTCGATTACAAATCAAAATGCAGGTGCGTTGTCAACTGTGAGGACTGAGATGGAATGCCTCATTTCCAGTAAAAAGGGTCTCCGGTTCTCTACACTCACCATACGAAATACAGCAGCATTAAGCTACTATTTCACGCTGGTATTCTGTGAGATTGATTTATGATTGATACTGAAAATTCCAAAATAATCAATATGATGATGTTTTTAATACACTTTCATTTTGCTCTCAAGCTACTCGTTATTTTTGTGACAAATAACGTGATATACGCATAACGGATCCATAAGTTAATTGTGATATTAAAGCTTCAATGCAATTTACATGAATAGGGACGAGCTGAAACCCGTGTTTTCTGTTAACGATCCAGGGTAAAAACTACAATAGAGTCGTCTTTATTCCATGTACGATGTAAAAATAACATACGTAATATTTTCATTGACGCTATGACCAAAACGTCTACTCGTACATCGACGTATCAGGTGACCAGCTGTATGAGAACACTTATTCTAAAGTGAAATTTCATAAAATGCTGACTTGGGTTGGGATATTATCACAACTTTTG
Source organism: Parnassius smintheus behrii (assembly GCA_036936625.1). Taxonomy (NCBI): domain Eukaryota; kingdom Metazoa; phylum Arthropoda; class Insecta; order Lepidoptera; family Papilionidae; genus Parnassius; species Parnassius smintheus. Next base: position 30,549,819 of record JAUPFT010000006.1, read on the forward strand.
TAAATTCATTTGTTTAAAATAGATTATTGAAATTTTAATTTTGCTTACATTTTGACCAGATCGTTACTCCTTCTTGTACGGCGACTCCTTATCGACACCTTACGACTCCTTGGCGGGCTGCCCTGCACTGCCTACCGGTGCGAGTTGCTCGAGAACATTTCTTCCTTAATAATTGTGAGATTTTCAATGACCGCCCCATTACCATTTCAACTTATAGATATTATGACTGACAGCTTGCTTACTTACTTTGATTATTCCACGATATTTTGCAACAGCACACGAGAAGAATTTTTTTATGCTTTTAATGCGTTCATTTATGAGGCTTACTTACAGATTCTATTTACCATAATGGAGATGTGTGCTACATTAATTTTGAGAGGCCACTCTCAAGATAAAATTTATAAGGTATGGGAATGATAAATGTAGAAAGTAACATTAATGCTTTTAGTAGGGTACGGTGTTTGGATGGGGTAGTAATAACTGATTTAAATTTGAGTAATCTCTACAACATTCCACATAAATTAATGCATAGCGTTGGAAGAATTCAATTGAGAAGCATATTGAGCTGGTCACAAATCGAGGAAGCTGAAGAAATGTCACAAAGTTATGATCTAGATCTGTTATTATCGCATTAACACAGTGATTGATTCAAAAAAAAGGGTCTCCGGTTATCCACAATCACCATATGAAACACAGCAGAATTAAGCTACTATTTGAGGCTGGTATTCTGTGAGGGCGTGGTCCTTCCCCGGTCGAGTCGACCCATTCGTGCTACAACTATACTACTAATATAACTATAGCATGGCTCTACCAGGCTGTTCCGTGCCAAAGTCAAAATTTCGTTCATTATTAGAGTTACCTCGGTAACTGTGTCTCTCTATATCTGTTTTGTCAAAAAAACTTTTTTGAAATCTCAAAGATTGTTGGATGTAGATGATTGATATTTACCGTTACCGATACGCTTGCAACCTATTAAAGTCCATAACTGATCATAGGACTCTCCCAAAGATTGCCTCGTAGATGTATATGCTAATTCGTAACAAAGTTATGCAACAAGCATTTGTTAAAAGAAATTATTAGATCGGAAAAATGTTTACTTTAAACATATTAAATTAAAGGTTATGCATTGGAAATTTGAGTAAAACATGCGGTTATACTTAAAATAATTACAGTGGAAATAATTAAAGACCTGGAATGGAAGACTTGTTAAGAGACGATTGCATTCACTATTCCGTTTCAATATTTCTTTTTTTTTGTAATCATAAAAAACAGTTATTTCGTTTATTACGCCCGTAAAAAGTAATAGACAGTTTACATTTTATATAAGCCGGTCTAAATGCTCATTTTACATACATTAAGTACCTTGTATTCATATTATAAAGTAATTAACATTTAAAAATTATTTCTCGATAATATATGTGACATTTATGTTAGAAATTTTGGAATTATAGGTTGTTTTTTAATTGACAGAGAGGTATAAAAAAAGTTACCCCCACACTAGGATTTTCTCCTGTACCGTCGAAGCATACATTTACATACATAAATTGAACAAGGATATACATCCAGACCCGGACTTTTTATTTGATGGTAAGTGGATGCTGTGGCCCTCAGACATCTAAATTTATCCTCAATTCAAAATCAAAATACAGATGCAATCCACACCTGAGGATTAAGATGGAATGCCCAGTTTCCATTTAATGCTTTTAAATGTCTCCAGTCTCTATACTCACTATATGAAACACAGCAGCAAGAAGCTGCTTTTTACGCTGGTATTCTGTGAGAGCGTGGTTTTTGTCTGTTCGAGCCGACCCATTTGTGCTTCAACCATAATATAGCTGTAGCATGGTTTTACTACGTAAAACTAATTTTACGCATTAAAAGTAAATGATAGATTACGCTTAAATTTTCATACCTAAGAGTGATATAATCTTCAGTTTCCTGTGAAGTGTTGGAGTAACAATATGTACTACTCCATATCGTCAAATACGTGTCTAAAAAGGTTCATGTAAGGACCAATAGTATCTCAGATGGTTAGCGTTCGCTGTAAAGTAATATTACGCGAGCATCCCTGGTTCAGGCAAATTGTTAATTGCAATTTTAAGTGCTGATTTACCACATGCTCGGGCGTGCGCCCAGCAGTGGGACGTATATAGGCTGTAACTTTAACTTTTTAACTTTCAAACGGGTGTCAGTCCCCGTTAAGTTTAAAATTCTAAAAACTTTCAGTACTTGACAAAATTGCAATGTTCACCATGGACGACATAATATGTATTAATATGAAATGCTCGTGGAAACTGACCATGCTATCGGAGTAAAGTTTTGCAAGACCCATCGCAGTAGAACCCAAAATCTTTCTCCAATCAGTTCAAAATCAATTATCTTCTCTTCTCCGTGGCATGCATATTTGTCCAGCACGAATTAATCGTGCGACGTTCGGTGTAATAAAAGTTACTTAATTTGAAACAAGTTTGCTTATCATCAGTATGAAAGGATCTAAATAAAATGAACTCTATGAAGAATCTAATTCAAAAACATGCCTTTCATTTTATCGAAAAATATTATATCCTATACCTTTAAACGAGCAATTCTTCTCGTCTGTTTTAGATTTAAGAAAAAGTCTCCGGTCCGCTTTTTTCTTTTTTTTTTTCAAGTTCCCTTCTTTTGTGAGAAAATCTATTATTTCAAGCCCTTTTTTTAGTATTTTTTAAAAATACGAAAATTTTAATAATTTTTTACTAATGATTTTTTATTCAAATAACCAGTAATTTTTTTTTATATTCTGTCAATAAGATCAAAAAATATTATTTATGTTTCATCAGTATGTAATTTATAAATGTAATTTCAAAAAAAGAAACCGAGCAAAGCTCGGTCATCCGGGTACTGGTTATCTATAAAACGAATACTCGAACGTCAAATTTTTTTTCTTGACAAATTATATTTTTTTAACCTCGATTAATGTACAGTATTTTAAACATCCTTTCAATAAACAAAGTTGAGTATTTAATGTATGCGCATGTTTTTCAGAGTATTTATTATATACCATTTCAAGAAGTATAAATTATCGCGTGTTTAAAATAAGATTTTTGGCTAAACTGGCCTAAATATCGTTGCTCGTTCGTTGCACAGGTAACAAAACTGCACACTTCAACTGGTATAACATCTTACTACAGGTATCTGAACAGATTGTTTTCCAAATGCACAGCTTCAATAGAGCCCTTATAGAACAAGTGCTAAAGCGGAACCAAAGTACAATGTTTTTGCTTGGTTTTTGCTAGAGATCCGTATGCCGGATGGAGCCATCTTTTAAGCTGTCTTAGTTTAAGACAGAATTCAAAATAAAAGGAGTCCTAAAAATAACTTTCAATAAATATTGTTTATATTTTTAACAAAAATTATATGTTGAAGAAAAATTATTTTATTCCAGAATAGAATAAAATAATTTTTGTTCAACATAGATTAATCTAAATCTAATCTGTAATAAATCGTACTAAAATAAATATTTCCTTAATTTTTTAAATAACATTAATTAGTAACATTCGTATATCATCATATTGAGACAGATTACATGTTATTATTCAATTTGAACATTGCCGAATAATTGATTTGGCAATTTTCTAGTTAATTTAACTTCACGAATTTTGGGTTTCACGAATAATACAATGATAAATTAATATGTGTATGTGCGAAGGCTTACCCTTAACTTGTGTTTTGTAAAATCACCTTGTCATTAAAATTGCTTTATAACATATACTAACATACATTGTTGGTACTATTACACTTTTTCGGGAGCACAGTAGGGCTAAAGTTATATCTTGAGTACAATGGACTTTAACTTCGACAAAATATTCAAAATAATGATATCTGCCACGCGTATTAATAGATCGCATCCAGATATTCCAAGAGATAAGAAATGGGTGCTACAATTTTTAATCATGCATGGCGCATTTTCTATAATTTTTTTCTTTTAATTTACAGTATTGTATATCACGATATTAAGAATAATGACTTCACCCAAGCTTGCTCCAACGGTAATTTGTGCGTTATATACAGCGTAGTTACATTTAAATATTGTATAATGTTATCATTTCAAATTTTATTAAGGGATATGTTGGAAAAAATGAAAAATGATTTCCGCTCGGCCACTGAATTACCTGCACATGAATAGAACATATTACAGCAATATGTTCAAAAGGGAAAACTTGTTACTAAACTTTGCTTTTGGATATCCTTTGGCACATCCGCTCTATTCCCAATAAAATCTATGGTGGGTATGTCGTATTACACAATTATAGGTGAATTCAAATATGTTCATATTTATGACTTAACATATCCATCGCAAATAGAAGAGGTAAAAAATGACCTTGGACCATATATAGTCATTAATATATTTTTTATTCTATGATACGTACGCTATGTTTATGTATATGGGATTTGCGCCTATGGGACCTATTTTTATCCTTCATGTTTGTGGTCAGTTGGAAATCGTAAAAAAACAAGTTTTAGAAGTTTTTTCAGGCCAAAAATTTGATTCAGAAAAGTCCATGAATAAACTAAAAGATGTTGTGGTACAATTACAGAAAATATACAGGTCCTCAATTGAAATACATTTTTATTTACGTAATGTTTTTGTACATAAGTTCAAATTTTTTGTCGACAGTTTTGTGGATGACATTAAAAAAGGCTTTAAAGTTGTATATGAATTAACTTTGAAAGCATCAGCAATTGTAATTTCTATTACTTTTCACCAAGATAGGTAAGAGGTTAACAAATAAATTATAGTCAAGAACCACTATATTTTTCAAGTTGTTATTTTTGTTTACTGAAATCAGTTCAGCATTTTTAGAATCAATCATTAAATTTCGTCCTCGGGGCGAAAGAGTGTCTATTAGTTTTATATACACTTTTTACATAACATATAAACATAAACACACGCTTATCACCCAGAGGGGTAGGCAGAGATTACAGACTTCCATTTGGCACTCCTCTCACACTTCTCTCGCCTCCTCTACATTCATATACCTACGCATACATGCTCGTCGGTTAGGGATACTCCTAATTTGGTCCGTTTTTAATATATCGCTAATTTGATCGATAAACTTTCGCCTAGGACGTCCCTTTCCAACTCTGTAGTTCACTTCTGCAACATAAATTTGCTTTGTCACTCTTTCCTCATTCACTCTTTTCACATGACCAAACCACCGAAGCATTCATTTCTTAATCCTGGTCAAAACATCATCTTGCAAACCACACTCTTCTCTTATCACACAATTTCTCACCCTGTCAATCAGATTCAGCTCTAACATACTTCTTAACGACCGCATTTCTACTGCGTATATTCTAACTCTCGTGCTCCTTCTGCCACATCCAACTTTCACTACCATACGTTAAAGTAGGGACCAATACAGCGTTGTGAAATGTCATATATGACTTTTTTGACACATTCTGACTTTTAACAATTGAGTGTAGGGCTCCATTTACTCTATTTCCTATACTGTATCTCCCATCCATGCAAAATACGCATCCTAAATATACAAACTCATCTACTTGCCCGATCAACTCCCCGTCTATTTTTATTTAACATATCGTTTTACTATTATACGTGTTGTAATTTTTTATATGTGGTAGAGCCATGCTGCAATTATATTAGTAGTATAGTTGTAGCACGAATAGGTCGGCTCGACCGGGGATGGACTCTCACAGAATACCAGCGTGAAATAGTAGCATAATTCTGCTGAGTTTCGTATGGTGAGTGTGGAGAACCGGAGACCCTTTTTACTGGAAATGAGGCATTCCATCTAAGTCCTCACGGGTCGCGCACGCATTTCGATTTGTAATCGAGGATACATGTAGACGTCTACGGGCCGCAGCAACCAATTACCATCAGGTGGACTGTGTGCTCGTTTGTTTGTTGATTTTAAATCCCTTCTTAAGTTTATAACATCATTGTAATATTGTTTTACATTATTTTACAAGTTCGTTAAATAGCTTTTATTTGCATTATATCTCTTCGATATAATTACAATATATCAATCTTTTGGCAGGGAGAAAACGTGAGATTGGCGATATAGTCTTGCGGATTGAAAATGAGCTGGGACAGGGGCACGCGCTCATTGTTGATGCTTCGTCTGGTGCGTGTGGCTCGGCCAGTTACAATTCGAACTATGTTCCGCACAGTTTGTCTCGATGCACTGACTGATGTAAGACTTAATTTTGTATTTAATTCTCAACAGTGAAAACTACTAAGTGCTCCTGAATCGTCAAAAGTTTGACAATTTTCGCATACTTTCGGAAGTTTTCAGCAGTCCGGGGTATAATGTATTGACGCAGGAATTGCAAATATTAGTATTTAGCAGTGTTTGCCTACTCTAAGTAAAACTTACACCACAAGGCCGATGGTACGTAATGGTTTGCTAATCGGATGCAGGGCATGTGTGAAAGTAATTAGTGTCATTGCTTAAATACTACGGCTGGAGCGTGAACGCAGTGAAGCAAGTGGAAACGGTGGTACTGCCCAGAAAAATTCGTATTTATTTCCTTCATTACAAAAGTTATTGTGTGGACATGACCCTGTCTCGTTGTAGAGAAGGTGTGCCATTGTCATCTGCCATCACACTTGTCGAGACAATTGGTGATTGCAGTAGCAGGCGTCTCGCACCTGTGGGATTGGCAGAGGCTGCCATCAATTTGAATATTTTAGGTCAAGCGTGAGTGATATTATACCCTCATCATATGATGATATGATGTTTATGACATTTTCGATTGTTGACTTTTTATTCAGCCACGGGGCAAAAAAGTTATAACAAAACTAACACCACCAATACACGAAAATCACAAATGATAATTAATTTTGTAATATAAATGTTGGCTTGGGCTGGAATTCGAATTAACCCTTAACATCAAACATTTTGTATTTTCTGAACATTTCAACAAATCACTAAATATTTTTGTTTCTTTAAATTTTAATAATTTATTTACGTAATGTTTCTTTTACTGAAGTAAATTAAAGTGTGTATGATTTATTGAATATAAATATATAGTACCTGCGGGTAATAAGGCCAGACTAAGGGAAATCCGCAAAAAGTGAGAAATTTCAAATTTGAAAAGGCCGACGTACTTGCTTATAAATGCTCTAAGTTACTCACAAAGTTACTATAAAATAATAACAATACGGTTATATGGTTGAAAAAATTTTCTTTTCCTATTTCAGCTTTTTCATCAATCTTATGCAATATTTAACGTTTTAAATGTTGCACAGAAGTAAAACTTAATAAAGCATTGTTGTATCGTGTTTTATAGACATCACTTCAAAAACGGAGAAAATTTTATTGCATTAAATTTTATTTATTTATTTATTTAAGAAATTTATGATTACAAAGATGAATAGTTTTAGTGTAAACATAAACTCATTAGAGTTTTCCGTACACCATTGCTGTCGACACATTATTCTAATTAACACTTTATAATACATTACATTACCAAAGTTACATTAATATTATTACCAACTTAAATTAGGTGCATTAAATGTTCTCACATTACAAGGAAATAAATTATATACGACGTAGTTAATTTTGTTTTAATTACAAGTCAGATAATCTATCTGCCTTTTTGCATTGACTATGTTTGTTAATAATATTTATACTTATACTAGCTTTTCGACCACCGGTGTTACCCGCGTCCAAGTTGAAACGTCCGGACAGTCATGCCCATACCAATGAGATTGCATAATATGGAGAGCTCAATCATACATATTTTTTCACATATTTCGGCGCGATAATGATCGCACAATTTTAGTTAGGCAAAGGTTACATTGTGATACTGATTCTCAATCTCTAAAGGCTCTACCAGATAACTGCGATACAACGGTCGATATTAAAAAGCATGCCGTTACCGTTACATCATATTTAAAAGTCCACTGCTGAACATAGGAATCCTGCGTAGATTGCTTCATAGCGAGGATATTTACCATAGTTGCCACGCTTGCCAAGCGGGTTGGCAACTACAGTTCTTTTATATTTAGTCGTTATTTGGAGGCTGCTGCAGCCCATATTCTTATTTGTTTCCTTCTGTCGCATTCTACGACAGGAGGATGATATGTGGCATTGGTTATTCCAACACTGCCGGTACTTGCCCACTCGAATTGATATTTGGCATAGATATAATATGCCACAGGAACACGTGTTCAAATAAGTTATTCAGAATTGCATTAATATCATATGTCTAGAACACCTACTTGTTTTTATATCGGACGTGTCTTCCATTGTATCCACAAGACAGTTAAATTGTCTTGGAATCAAAATTTATTATTTACATTGTACTCTTTAAATTCATTCATAATTATGGTTGATTTAGTTCTAACAAAATATTGATGAATTTTATGGTCTTCTATCAATTTATGATACAATGTTTATTTGCGATATTTGATTCATATCATTTGTCTCATTTATATTGATTGGCATCATAAAATAGATACTGATATTTTTTTACGTTCAAGTAGACTTCAAAATTTCATGAATGCATTTCTATAATGATTAATACTACCAGTGGCGGATTTACCAGCAGGCTCAGTAGGCAAATTATGGGGACAAAAATTTTTTCATGTCTCACAGATATTAAAATTTTACAAGATAGATGAAAACATATTTCTGCTATTATCTCGGAAATGAAAGCGGTTTTTTATTCCTTTCTCTGCCCACTCTTGGCAATGTGAAAAATTCAGTGGCTACTGCGACTGCTGAACGTTTCACAAAAGCTTGTCGTTTCTTCGTGTTGTTTCAAAAAAATTTAATATAAGTTCGACACAACGCTGGCAAAAAATAATGATTGAAATCGAGAAACGAAAAACGCTAAAGAAAGTAAATCTGACACCTTGGTCAGCTAGAAAGGACGCATCTCAGATGAAGTAAAAAAAGGTAGATATCGCACCTAGAACAAGAAAGTGTAACCAATTTTATAACTTTGTGTGAGTCAGAGGAGTGTTGCCACTTTTTTTAAAAGTCCCTGAAAATCGAGATATAATACTACACAATTATAAGAGTAATATGCGATGCGAATGTAAAACTATATCTGTCTGTTTTAATAAATTTCAACAATTTGACAATTCAAAAAAAAAAGATAAAGCATGTAGGAGGCGTCTGTAGATATATAGATAGATAGATTGTCCAGTGAGCATGTAAGCTTCGATAAAATATACAACATAATATGTAATGTAAATCATATTTATTATAAAAAATTACTCAATACTAAAAAAAACTAGTTGGAATAAAAATAAATTTTCATGGAATTAAAAACAAACTTTTCTAAATGAAAAAAAGTATATTTTAGTAAATGCAAAATAGAACAAACTCCAGCCGGGGGCACAAAGGATTGTTCTAATTTGTACCCCGGGTAGGAGAGATATGTAGTATCAGCCGGAGAGGACACCAAGTCTCGTTTAAAAAGAAAGGTATTCTGTGAGGTCGTGGTACCACCCCGGTTCAAGCTGGCCTGTCCATGCGATATCAATAGCCGCTGCGTAGCTCTACTACTGTCAAGCCAAGAGGATGGCTGCCATTTTGACTCATTTCGGTTCAGTTTTATAGCAGCTACCTTTCATTTTTTTAAAGGATGGGGAAACAAACGAGTATACAATCCACATGATGGTAAGTGTTTGGTGTGGCAAATAGACATCTGCATATATCCTCAATTACCAATCAAAATGCAGATGCGTTGTCACCCGTGAAGACTAAGAAGGAATGCCTCGTTTCCAGTAAAAAGGGTCTCCGGTTCTCTACAGTCACCATACGAAACGTCGGAGTTAAGCACTTATTTACGCTGGTATTCTGTGAGACCGTGGTCTCGTACTTGTTTAAAATATATTCATAAAACTGCAACAAAACTTTTGTTTGTGTTGACAATATCTAGGCAAATTACTAGGTAGTAGTTAGACAATTTAATTATATCAGATGACAACAAATGAAGTTGGTAAAATTAAAGTTAGGCGTGATAGACGCCCATATTCAACTAAATATAGTACGATTCTAGGGCAGGCGGAAAATAGTACATTGACCTTTGATGATATCATTGGGGTAGGCAATCTTTTTTGCTTAGGTTCATCTTTTAATCCTTTTATCATTACTTACATCATCAGAGAGAAAGGCAAGGGTGCCGAGCGCGAAGTTCTTTACAGGCCCTATGTCTATTATTATATAATAAAGAAAGAAGATTATCCTGTACCTAAACGAATTAAAAATTAAATTAATATTAATTTAAGTTTATTATTTATAAATCATGAGTTATTACAATTTTCATTATTACGTTAATAGTAGGTAAGTACTTTAATAAAATAAATAGATGTTTACAATCATTATTTTTTCGGTTTCCGCTTCTTTCGTGGTGACGTCAAGTCTTTATAAGATTTTCATGTCGATGTACTCGATTTCATAATAGTCATAATAATCAAAACGTCACAAAACAATAACAAACACTTTAACACAAATCGTAATATTAACGAAACAAACTTAATAAAAATTCATCATGCACAGCGTGAGACAAAGGTTTATTATCTCTGAATGACCGCATCCTTCAACTTCCTGGGACCCTTCCCCGTACCATGAGACACGCTTAGCGCATAACAGTACGTAATCTATAAAGAAATGTATGGAAGCAATAACTGTCGTTTTGTTTCGATGCTAACATAATACTTGAGGTCAATGTACTTTTTGCCGCCTGCCCTAGAAACGTACTTTAGCTTATCTCTCAATCTCAGTTTTATGTACACAGCACTGGATACTGTGCACACATAACACAAATATACAGTATCCAGTATAACAGTCTCGTTAGTCATTTATCGAAACGTGGTAATTGCGGAAATCATCCCGATAATGTCCAATGGTCTGGGTATTTTAATGTTTTGATTCTTAACGAGTAAGCATTCAGTAGCATTCTTTAATTTTAATTTTATCATCAGTTTATTTAAAACATGGTGCTGGTTAGGTGCTATTATAAGATGAAATAATGAAATCCAAAACTATAATATCTAGTAATATCAGCAATAGAAGGTTAGGGTGTGACTGCGGTGGCTCTAAACATTTTTTGTTGTATAAATAAGGCATAAAGTTGTGTTGATGCTGTTAAGAATGTTTCTGTGTAACAATACGCTATCAGTGCCGCTAGTAGTGAAAATCTTTGACGATATGATCATATCACGAAATAGAAATGTTGTTTTTAGTTATTAAAATCGTCAAATAATATCTATTCATTGATTTGGACAAGCCTTTTTTAGGGTTCCGTAGTCAACTAGGAACCCTTATAGTTTTGCCATGTCTGTCCGTCCGTCTGTCCGTCCTCGCTTAATCTCTGTGACCGTTAGCACTAGAAAGCTGAAATTTGGTATCAATATGTGTATCAATCACGCCGACAAAGTGGTAAAATAAAAATTGGAAAAAAAATGTTTTATTAGGGTAGCCCCCTATATGTAAAGTGAGAAGTGATTTTTTTTTAGTTTCAACCATGACGTGTGATATATTGTTGGAAAGGTATTTAAAAATGAATAGGGGTTTTCTAACAACATTTTGTAATAATGTCAATAATTTCGGAAATAATCGCTCCAAAATTAAAAAATAATGTGTCCCCCCCCCCCTCTAACTTTTGAACCATAAGTTTAGAAAATATGAAAAAAATCTGAAAAGTAGAACTTTATAAGGACTTTCTAGGAAAATCATTTTGAACTTGGATGGAAACAACAGTACCCACTACCGGGAGCAGTTGCAGTAGCGCGGAGCGCTGCTGGAGCGCGAACATAATGGATACCCACCTATATACTCATAAGTGGGAACTCTTATTGTGACCGACGGGAAACTACGGAACCCTACACTGATCGTGGCCCGACACGCTCTTGGCCGGTTTTATTTATAGGATAGGGTGACAAACGAGCACACAGTCCACCTGATGGTAAGTGGTTGCTGCGGCCCATAGACATCTACATCTGTCTTCGATTACAAATCAAAATGCAGATGCGTTGTCACACGTGAGGAATAAGATGGAATGCCTCGTTTCCAGTAAAAAGGGTCTCCGGTTCTCTACACTCACCATACGAAACACAGGAGCATCAAGCTACTATTTTACGCTGATATTCTGTGAGAGCGTGGTCCTTCCCCGGTCGAGCCGACTTATTCGTGCTACAACTATACTACAAATATAACTGCAGCATGGCTCTACCACGTAAAAATCTTATCATGATATGGTTAAAAACAACGATAAATATCACGAAATGCTGCCACTTCATGAAATGGTTTATGATATATACATAATAGTACACCATCGTGGGTCTAGTGGCTATAGTAGTGCGACTGCTGATCGTGAGGTCCTGCGTTCGAATCCCGGGTCGGGCCAAAAAATCAATTATTGAGTTTTTCCGCCTAGAACTTCTCAGTAGCTGCCCGGAGTCAGAAAGTTGGCGGTTCCCCCCCCTCCCGCCCCCGTGTCTCGGAAAGCACATAAACCCGTTGGTCCTGCGACTGATCTCTCTCCGTTCGTGTCGGTTTACCATTCCATCGGATTATGTGAGTGAGGGAATAGAGAGTGCATCTGTGCTTGAGCATACACATGGGCACTATAATCTATATAACTTAAGCTCTTTACGTAGACCACCGAATTCAGAAGCATCGATAAGCAAGCAGAAGTAGAAGCATTAGTCAAGTGAAAATTATTTTTTCCTTTGTTTGTTAAATAATCTTATATTGTATAATTTGCAATCAATAATCTTTATTGTATTGTTACTTGAATACAATGTTTCATAAAATAGTTCATAACTTTTTACCAATTATTATTAGCGATATAGAACTGATTATATGTTTTAGATCTTCGCAATAATTTAATCATAAATCATGTTTATGTTATACCATTGGCTTATATTTTATATAAAATGTTATGTTCTGATTATTATCAGTTCAGTTTCAACATGAGAATCGGTAAGTTGTTTCTTATTAAATTAAAATAATTGTAACATTAATTGAAATATAATATGTATATTGTTATTTTTTTTTCAGGACGTAAATAAACATGCATTCTAATATGCTACAAAGCGTATTGCTCATCACCTCATGTGTTTTATTTTTTGAACGTGCTTTGGCAAAAGAGGAAGATAAATGTAGTGGAGTATCTTCTTGTGCCGCATGTTTAACAAATACAATGTGCACATGGTGTGTAACTAAAAGTCGCTGTACAAAACAAGAATGTGGAAATGATAATGTTATTTATCCAAAATCTGTAGTTGCTCTTATGTCAGGACCAAATTTTTGCCCGAGAGTTGTCGAAGGGCAGAAAGAATTAGTTTTGAAAAGCGGTCAAAGACAAAAAATGACTATAAAAATAACACAAATATACTTGTACATGGCGTTCACTCCCTGGAAATGTAAGATAAATGTCAACGGAAAGGAGCATATAATTATTGCGAACCTTATAGCAGATAATGTTTATTGTGAATCATTTGAATTTAGGAATGAATCTGATGAACCTTATGTGACTGGTACTGTTTCTGTTTTATGGGACTACGAGTATAATAAAGCGTTCGATGGATATCTACCGTTCCGAGTATGTCGATGTGATTTAGATGATTCTTGTGTTGCCTGTACTAAATGAAATTATATTATTATCATAAGCTTAACATTAACGACATATTTGTAAAATTATAATAAACTTGTTTTTATATGTAAAATAGTGTACATTGATTATTGAAAGTTTTAACTTTGTTATTCGTAGTCCTAATGTTTCAGAAAATACTGTAGAAGGTCTACACCTGGCGATAATTTTAAAGAAATAAGGCCACAGATTTGTTTATGTCCCTAAGGACTATAGTTAAAAGCTTTTTAGCCTGTAATAATAATGAATCTTTACCCTTCAAACCGAAACACACGCTATGCGACACGAAATGCACGCTGGAGGTGAATTATGGCTGCAAAACAAATGGGGATGGCTCGAACGGGGAAACCACCATGATCTGACAGAATAAAGAGACGCATCCTATTCTTCTCAATGGTAATAAGGCATGACATTTAGTCGTCATAGGTGACAAAACGATGTCTTTGGGCGTACACAGCATATACCTTCCACCAGGTATCCATTAGATGCCTGACGAAACGCACAGGTGGTCTACGGATGCAGGTGGCATAGAAGCGTAGTTTATAACAATCTATGAGGGAGACATATACCTACTCAGCAGTGGCCTTGTAAGGCGCTGTAGTGATGAAGTGGTAATGAAGGTTTTAATAAAATACTTAATTTTAATAGTACATTTTTAAATACCTCTATCATTTGTTATTTCATGCTGCGTAATAGAGACACAAGGGAAGGCATCTCTCATCTGACGTCTGTAGCTTATCTGACATTTTCGTAATGAGTTTTTATCCGAAGAGTTCACGGAAGAAACATCGCCGTGTTGTAATTAACTGCTTATTAGAAACAAGACATTGTTTGCCCGAGTTTGAAAAATAATCTCTTTAGCAGAATTTAATTATGTTACAAATATAATTGTTCATTTACACACATCAATATTAACATTACACCATTATATTGTTGACAGTCTATCTTTAAAGATTTTTTAAGTTAAAACTTTTTGGAATAGCAATACGCATTATCCTTCTGCTCACAATAATAATAAATAAATACTTCCAGTCCGAATTTCGGCCACTGCTGCCTGAATTAATAGAGACAAGCTATCTTCGCACGACAGGATTGTAATGAACGATTGTGATGGTAAACGTAGGTAGGTACACCTTTTTTTTGCGCCCGAAGCAATTAAAGGGCTACCCTACACGTAGGGAGGCGGAAAATGCATTACGCATACCACGATAGCCGGTCTATCGTGGTTATGAGGGACTCACTGTCCTACCGGGGACCCTAAGTGATACCCTCTAAAAACCGCCTTTGGGGACAGGCAACTGGCTGATTAAGCTGTATTGTGCCTTATCGTGAGCGACCCTCTTTTGGGAAAAGAGGGCGCAGGCGGCTACGAGCCGCTGAGGGAGTGCCTACGAAGGCAAATTAATATTAGTTAATATAATAATTTAATTTAATTAGAGTTGGCCTGAGCCGCCAGGACGCAGTTCAGGTCGTTTGTTAGTTTATTAGGCGGGTCCGAGAGAGAGTTTCTCGGCCTGCGGACTCGATAGCGAGAGGGGGGTGGGGCTGCATAAGTAGCTGCCTCACGAATTAAATGATTTGGGTGTGACTCTGAGGCTTTGAAGAAGTTCTCAGAGAGTTTTTGGAGAAATTGTTGGATTTTGGGGAGCTCTAGGTCCCGATGAAGGTCAGCATTACGGACGTACCAAGGTGCGTTCGCAGCTCGACGACAGAAGAGGTTTTGAACTATTTGAAGTTCATTAATGATTTTAGGGTTGGCGTGGGCAAAAACGGGGCCCGCGTATGACATGACTGGTCGTATACAGACCTTATAAAGGGTACGCTTGTTTCTAAGGGACATTTTACTGTGTCGGCCCAACATACTGTTGAGCCTACTCAGATAGAACCGTGCGTGACGGGTTACTCTTTTGACGTGGGGCCTAAAAGTGAGCCCTGTGTCTAGAGTGACACCTAAATATTTGGCGGTCGTATGCCAGGGGACAGGGGTACCTAGCATAAGTATTGGTGGGGTTTTTAAGACGGCGTCGTTTATAGTCGAAGTGAACGGCGGAGCTCTTCTCCGGGTTCACATCGATGTGCCATTTTTTGAACCAAGGTCATCGACTGACTTTTGGATCTTGTTCCGTATTAAGGGTAGTGAGATGCCTTTACAGTATATAGCAGTGTCATCTGCGAAGAGGGAGAGCTGAACACCTTTCGACGGGATGGGAATGTCGTTGGTGAATAGGATGTACAGCAGAGGAGCAAGTACTGAGCCCTGAGGGACACCAGCCTTGATAGTTCGCTGTGAAGATAGCGTGCCTTCGTGTCTAAAACGAAAGGTACGATGCTTTAAGTAGGAGGCCACAAGACGTACTAGACGAACGGGGAGACCTATTTTGTAGAGCTTGTAGATAAGGCCTGTATGCCAGACTCTATCGAAAGCTTTAGCTATGTCGAAAAAGACCGCGATGGTCTTATGACGACGAGGATAGAAACCACTGAGGATGTATTCCACAATGCGGTGAACTTGTTGAGGACATGAGTGTTGGGCTCGGAAGCCGAATTGATGGGGAATGATAAGAGTATCACCATCTATGGGAAACAGATAGCGCCTCATACGTGTTTGGATGACTCTTTCAAAGAGCTTGCCCATTGCCTTGAGGAGGCTAATGGGGCGATGGCTGGAGGGGAGGTTGAGAGGCTTGCCTGGCTTGGGAATTCCAATCACAGTTGCCTCTTTCCACGTAGTGGGAAAGTAACTAAGGTTGAAGCAGACGTTGAAGATAATAGATAAAAAGGTTAACACCTACTCAGGAAAGTGTTTTAGGGCTTGGTTGGAGATGCCATCCGGGCCCGGAGCCTTTTTAGGCTTAAGTCCTTTGATGAGGGATGAGATCTCATCATTGGACACAGAGATAGGTTCGGAGGTCGTGGGGGGTGAGTTCCGGCGGCGGACCTCATCCTCCACTGCCTGGACGTGTGAGGGGTCGACGGGTTGAGAGCTAGGCGAGCATTGAGCGGCAATGCTATCTGCAAAGCACTCAGCCTTTTCCTCGTCCTCGAAGGCAACCGTGCCGTCGGGACGGGAGAGAGGGGGAGTGTGGGTGATAGCGTCTATGCGGAGGGCTCTGGCCATCTGATAGTACACTGTATGAGATCGAGAGATATTCTCCATGAGTTCACTCTTTTCGAGGTCTCGAAATTCAGAGAGGCGGAAACGGAGTTCTCGTTGAAGACGATTGGCCGCGCGCCTATATTCGGGGGTGGGATATTTTGCTGCTCTCCGGAAAGCAGCTTTTTTGGCTTTTAATAGGTTGCTAATATGTAGGGGAAGCCCATTATTGTTAGCAACCGGGACGACCCTTTCGTTCTCCTTAAGGGAGGATTTAATAAGGGTGGAGAGTGAGTCGACCGCGGTGTCGATTTTTTCGGGACTGTCTAAGTCCGACGGTAAGGAGATGGTAGATCCTGTGAGTCCAGAGCTTTAGCTAGGGACTCCTTGAATCCCTTCCAGTTAGTGAAGGTTTTCGTGTGTGTTGGGGGAGGTGGCTGATGGCCAAGAATGAGGGAGACCGGTCGGTGATCGGATCCTAGATCGTCTAGTGTCTCGATTGCTCTGAGGTTGAGAGAAACTCCTTGGAGTAACGCAAAATCTAGTACATCGGGGGCGTGATCGGTGTTATCGGGAAAGTGAGTAACACCGAGGGGACTAAGGACGGTAATATCAAGAGACTGCGTGATATCGAGTAGTATCTTGCCACTAGGGGACGTAGTACGGCATGTCCATTCAGTACGCTTAGAGTTAAAATCTCCAAACATAATGACTGAATTGCCTAAAGATAAAATGGCCTCAAAATCTTTTTTGAGGGGATGGGTTCCTGAAGGGATGTAACAGGAGGCTATGAGGATGGACTGATATCCAGTCATAGCTAGCCTGCATACCGTGGCTTCCATGTTGGTAAGCTGCGGAGTAGAAATGGGCGAGCAATGAAGTGTCTTCTTGTAATAGATGGCCGTTCCGCCGCCTCGGCGGTCGGGTCTGTCGTTACGAAGAAGAGAGAAGTTTTTAATAGAAAGGCCTTTAGCGTCCTTGGTTTTGAGATTAGTTTCCTGTAGGAGGAGGAAATCGACTTCACGATTCCGACGAAAGAGCTTAAGCTCTGGGAGGTTATTTCGCAAGCCGCGAATATTAAATGATACAAGCGATAAACCCTTAGGTTTGATACGACCGTGAGATTTTGGTAGATTAATTTGCACTGACATTGAAGTTAAGTTAATTAAGTTAACTTAACTTACAACGCTAACAGGAGATTATTATGTTCTGCAAGAACGAGGAGACGTTCTTGGGGGGACTTCGCAGCGCGCAGTTTGCGTGCTACTACCGTGATTTCCCTGATGTCTATATTCCTAATAGCGGAATATAGTGTGTTGTAGTCATCAGGTGTTGGCTCTGCCTCATGGGAGTAGGGGGTTGTCCGCGGTGGTTCTGCTTTTTTGGGGCCCCAGGGAAAGACTGGAGGCTGCATAGGCTTGGAGAAGCCCGGAGGGGGCCGAATTATGCCCTGAGGAGGCCTAGGGGGACCCTGAGAGGGTCGAGAGAAGCCCTGGATGGGCTGAGAAAGGCCCTGACGGGGCCGTTGTTGGAGGGCCGGGAATGAGCGGTCATTGACCGGCGGTGGAGCTTGCCTACTGGGGCGAAGTTGAGGTGCGCGGGGGCAACCCTTACCCTTACCGTTAGCCGGGTGTCCTGTCTGCTTGCACAGGACACATGCGGGCGGGGATTCGGCGTCTTTGGGCCGGGGACACTCTTTAGTGTTGTGGGGTTCGAGGCACTTAACGCACCTGGGTGGGGCGGAGCAGTTGGCCGCCGCATGACCATATAGTTGGCAGCGGTGGCACTGCGCCGGGAAACCGGGCCTATGTGGGGGCTCTACCTTCACCCTCGACAGGCCACACACTGTGCGTACACGCCGGAAGATGGCTTTAGCCTCCGGCATGTTGGATAGGATGACTAAGGCAAGGTTGTATCTCTTGCCCGTTCTATTGTGCATTTTGTGCACGGCTTCCACGGGGAAGCCTTGGGACTTAAGGTCCTCAAGGATTCCCTCGTTGGAGAATTCGAAAGGGACGCCTCGGATGACGGCCCTGACTTTACGCTCTTCCGGGAGAGCGTAGGTGTGATAGGAAACTCGTTCGGCTGTGAATAGCCTGGTGAATTTGCGGAAATCTTCGATCGAGCTGGGGATGATTTTAATAGCCTCCCCGAGGTTGACGGCATGGTCGTACTTGATTCCTGCGTCGTAGCAGGTTTTCGACAGCTGGGTGAATTTTGCCTTGTCTCTTAGGAGGACAGGGGGCGGGACTTGCTTCTTAGCAAGGACTGGAGCACATCGAGAGGATGGTTTTGTTGGAGTTGGGATGTCTAGTGACATGAGTGGGACGGCGGCAGCGGCGGGGGCTGCAGAGGTTGTAGGAGAGGCAGGGGCCGATGAGGTACGGGGGGTGCGTTTTAACGCGGCGCGCTTTCCATTACGCTTGGAGTTAACGGTGGTAAATGTAGACTCCCCGGTTCCGTCGGAGTCATAGGACTCCGTTGAACCGGAGCCTGAAGTGGTGGCGGGCCTCTTCCGGGAGGCTGGCGCCGAGGACTCGGAGCATGCGTACTCCATTTCTAAGGGGGCAGAAGTCTCAAGGGGGGCGAAGGAGTTCCTCGTTTCGAGGTATGTCGCGATTACTGGCGGCGGATGGTGTGCCTGAGGGGCAGGGATGGTAGCCTGGGCGGCGATGGTGGCGATGGCGGCGAGGACCGTCTCATTGCCATTTAAACCGTATTGGTTTATGAGGGCGGCTAGGGACTCAGTGAAGCTGGATGTGGCCATTTTGATGCAGAAGAGCTAAGCTCGGTAACGATGAGGACGGGTCCCTGCTCTCGGTAGAACAGGGACTAGAACGCGAGACGTAATACGGTACAATACACGTAATAATAATGCAAGAACAACAAGAAAATAAAAGAGACAGTTAAAAAAAATGAAAATACCCGAAGACAGGGGGGCAAGAACTGTAACGTGAAAAAGACTCACCAGCCTCGACGCTGTTCAGCGTGAGCAGGACAGCAGAGGCGCGTGAGCGAGACAGCACTACCGTACTGTACGAGAGCGCGGACCACCTGGAGGCGACCGTCCGGGAACGATGCCACCGACGGAGTGAGCACTGCGTCGGCGCTGTACAGCGCGAGCGGGACAGCGGAGGCGCGAGAGCGGGAGAGCACTACCGTACAGGGACGAAAGCGCGGACTACCTGGATGCAACCGCTCGGAAGCGATGCCACAGGCGAAATGATTATAGGTACACTTTCTATTTACTCACTCTTATAGTCTGATAAAATGGCAATTAGACACGACCGGAGAGAAGAGAATAATTTAGGAGGGTACGAAACGTCAGTAAATTGAAGGATATAAAACAAGTAAATAGGATACGCTCAAATTATATCTGTAGGTGATATGACTTTGACGTGTATGGACTTCTGTTGAATCATGTTGTCATGATTCAACAAAAGTCCACACACGTCAGTGATAAGGATGTAGAACGTCGAGTAAATGGGAATAGAGTTAATGGGGTACTCACTCTATTATGAAGAATCAGAATGTGTCAAAAAAGGCACGTATGGTAATTCATAATACTGTGCTAGTCCCTACTTTAATGTATGGTAGTGAAAGTTGGGTGTGGCAGGAGAAGCACGAAAGTAGAAAAAATGCTGTAGAAACGCGGTCTTAAAGGAGTATGCTAGGGTTGAATCTGAATGACAGGGTGAGAAATTGCGTGATAAAAGATGAATGTGGTATGCAAGATGATATTGTGAACCAGGATTAAGAAAGGAATGCTTCGGTGGTTTGGTCATGTAGTTCTAATGAATGAGGAAAGAGTGACACAGCAAATTTATATGGCAGATGTAAACGGCAGAGTCGGGAAGGGCCGCCCTAAAAGAAAGTCTATCGATCAAATTGGCGATATTTTGAAAATGGGCCACATTAGAAGTACCCTTAACCAACGAGCATGTATGCGTAGATATAGGGATGTAAAGGAGGCGAAAGAGGTATGTCAGGATCGTGCGTGAGTGTTTATGTATATGTATGTATGTTGTCATTTTTGATTTGTTTACTTATGTTTACTATTATTTGGCTAAAATTATTTTACTACATTTGTGAAACATTTCACAGCACGTGCTAACTACGAATATCAACCTTATTATTCTTAGTTAAAAGATCCTGCTGGATACAAAGATGTATTAAGGACGTACTTTTAAAAACATCTTAGGCTGGATATTATACTAGGTAAGTCTGCTCTGTGATAGTGGTTCTTCAGCAGGAATTACTTCGGTGTTACGTAGTTCACTCAATAAGTTTTGAGATGCTTGATGAGATTGAACGTGTAGATGCTCGTGTATGAGAATGTTAATAAATGGAGCGGATTTGCTGGCGGGATGTTTACTGGAGAGCATGCAGTAGCAGTTAGATGAGCAATAAATAACACTTCTTGAGTGTTTCTTATTATTTATTTTCTTGACTCCTTATTATTACATTGCCGGATTTGGAATGTTTTACCACAAAAAACGCCCCTTTTTAAAGGCAGTTGTGACCAATCAGAATTAAGAAAATTTGCACGCGGCACTAATGAATTTGCACACGGCACGTCGACCAATCAGGGCACAGAACAGCCTTTTCTAAGGAAAATTTACAATTTTCTTTAATAAGTGTGGTAAAACATACCTTACAATATTTTATTCATTACTGACAGTAGATATGGCTTATCTTTATTATTTCGTATATAAAACATTCATATAACTTTTAATTTATACTTGTAAAAAATAAAAATAGTTGCGCGGTCTTCTTATGGTTTAGCTCCGGAGTAGCTAAGCTTTTTCCGCTCAACATACAAGTAGCGCCACCAGGCGGCAGGAATGCACAACGCTTATCACGATAACACTATACTTAAGACTCTACACAGAACATATTTCGACTTCTTATTAAATTAAAATCTATTTCTATAATAAGTAATTAGATTGCATAAGAGATTATTTGACATATTATTGTATTAAATTACTATAAGAGAAAGAGGAATAAACAAATCATTAAATTTACACTTAAATGTTAATATCTCTAATGCAACTCTTTAAAATTGTAATAAGAGGTTCTAATAGGTAACTAATCTCATATCTTGTTTTAAACATTCTAATTAAACTTTCATCTGTTGTGTTGCCCGGCGTGTTGCGTAACCCGACGTTGAAGGCTAATGCATCTTCTTTTACCAGCCATCTTAGTCCCAGAGTCTTCTCTTCTTTGGTCAGTTGTAAAGAGTTTTCTTTATTGGTGTCTTCTACTTCTGATATTACCCCTGAATTATTACTGGCCCAACCCTTCAGATGAAAGTTTGCTCTCGCGTGGATGTCTTTCACTTCTTTGGATATCTTCTTTGCTTCGGTTGTAGACGCGAAGCTCTGCAAATAGTCGTCCATGTAATGGTTTCTCTTAATTGCTTTCACCGCTTCGGGATGAGTGTTCTTAAATTCTTCTGCGTTCTTATTCATTACGTATATCGCTGTTGCCGGTGATGACGCTGCTCCAAAGATGATTGAAGACATTCTATACTCTTCAGGCTTGCCGGTTCTTTGGCTTCCACGCTACAGGAACCTGAGACTGTCTCGGTCGTCCTCTCTAACTTTGACTCGGAGGAACATGTCTTGTATTTCGGCCATAACGGCTACCGGTCCCTGTCTGAAGCGCAACAGTACTCCAAATAGCGATTGTAACAGGTCTGGGCCCGAGAGCAAGGCGTCGTTGAGGCTCTTTCCTTCATGCTTGGCAGCTGCATCGAACACTATTCTCAGCTTCTTCTTAACTGGATGCACAACAGCAAAGTGGGGTAAGTAGAACGTTCTTCCTTTGTTGGAGGTTTCTGGAGCTATCTCTGCGTATCCTTTTTCGATCAGACTCAGGATCTGTTCCTCGTAGTGCTTTCTTGCTTCTTGGTTTTGATCTAGTTTCTTTTCGATGCTGAACAGGCGTCGGACTGCCTGATTGTAATTGTTGGGTAGGGTTTCGTCTTCTTTCTTCCACAGGAATCCGGTTTCATATTGACCGCTTGGCAGTTTCTTCGTAGTCTTCTCAAGGGTTTCTAATGCTCTTCTATCGCTGTCGTTGGATGGCGATCGATTCTGGATCCCGAGAGACTCTAGTTGAAAGTGTTCTCGGACGATATCTTCTATGTATTCTTCGCCAGTGGTCGCTCTGCCATAATGAGTAAAGTTTACTGTGGCAGTTGCTCCTGTTTCACATCCGTGTAACACCCATCCTAAGTTCGTGAGGGAGGCTACAGGATCTGATGGTTTGCCCTTCTTCAGCTTTCTTGTCACTATCAGTCCCCAATTGTCTTGGCCTATCAGTAGCTTGGGTCTCTCGGTGACGTAGAGGAGTTGATTTTCAATTGCTTTCAGGTGCTCTCAGTTTCCCACGGTATCCTTGTTTATGCATTGTTCAGACAGCTTCACGTCGTCGATGGTTCTCGCTACGATAGTCCTCTTTTCTTTTCTATGAGCCCCTTTTATTTTGAACTCGATCTTCTGTGAACTATCTTTTCTTAACACTTTCCCGCCGACGGCTTCGATCGTGAGTTTTTCTTTCTTTCCTTCGACTCCGATTTTCTCAGCAATTAATGCGTCTAAGAGCGTGACCGTTGACCCTACGTCTAGTAGTGCTAATACGCAAACTTGTCCTTTTGGGCCATAGAGGTTCACGGGGATCATCTTTAGGTAGGCCTTTTCTTCTCCTTTGGCGTTATGAATTGATGCGACCTTTTCTTCTGAGGTGCTACTGATGTCTTTTGCTTCTTTTTCTATCGGTGCCGGTGGTTTGTCGGAATGTAAGATGGTATGATGCCATCTTTTACACAGCTTGCAGACTGGTGCTTTACAGTTGATCCTTGAGTGCCTGAATCGAAGGCACTTGAAGCATATCTTTGCCTTCTTGGTCATATCCCATTTTCCATTCAGGTTAGCTTCTTTGAACTTTTTGTTCTTCAAGTGTTCTTCCTCACAGAACGGACATGACTTCTTATATATTTTCTTTTGACGCTTCTTGTACCAAATGAACGGGTTTTCTTATTCCTCTTCTTTGTTCTGAGGACGCTTCAGGCGAAACGAAGTCTCCGCACATGTCGGCTTCTGTTTCTAGGAACGCTTCGACGAGTAATAGCTCCTGAATTTCCTCATTTCTTCTGCTTCTGTGGTAGACGAACCAACGGAACTTCATTGACGTCAGCATCTTGTCTAATATAACTCTCAGCATTTCAGGTGAACTGAGATACTGCGGTTTATTCAGGGCTTTGATTGTCTCAACTGCGTTCTTTACTTTGCTCGCAAATATGCATATGTCTTGGTGACTCTTGGGAGGTTCTTCATTTTTTCTAGTTCTGCTAATGCTAGTGCTCCAGGTCTTCCGAATCTTGCTTCTAGTCCCTTGATCACTTCGCGTGGGTCTTCGGCGGTGAACAGCAGGCTTTGGACGGCTGCTCTAGCTTTTCCTTGGATTGCTATTCTAAGGCGCGCTAGGTTCTGATTATTACTGAAAGAAGCGGCCGTATCCTCGTATGATCTTTTGAAGGCTAACCATTCTTCACAAGCCCCGTTGAAGTGAGGGAGTTCGAGGTGCTTCGGTGAAACGGTGTCACGTGATTTTTCGGATAGCTTTAGTATGACTGAAGCTAGTTCCTGGATGTCACTCTTCTTCTATTGGTTTGTGGTTCTTATTAGGCATGTCTCCGGTCTGGATGAACCAGCGCTCGACTTTTCGAGTTCGTTCGAACAGCTCTTCTCCGGTACCATTTTCTTCTTCTGACTCCGCGGTGAGAAGTTCTAATTCCGCTTGAGCAACTTTTGACCGAGCTTCTGCCAATTCTAGCTCCCTTAATGCCATTGTCATTTTTGCTTGCGTTTCTGCTCTCTTCCTATGCGACGAGCGAACGGAAAGCGTGTCTGGATCGCGGGTCGTCTTCTTAGGGTGAGGCTGCTGCAGAGTCTTCATTGCGACACTTCTTTCTTGAATCTGCGGCGTTGGATGACTCTCTTCTTGGTGAGGAACTGACGCTTCGATGGTGCGGGTCGAGGGGGTGGTATGGGTTACGTCCCCCGATGTTGATTATTTTCCGGCAATGTTCTTATTAAGAAGTACGGGTTGTCTGTGTAGGCTGCTGGGCGATGCTCTTGTAAGCGTCGATCGATCTGAAGTTGACGCGTTAGTAGCCGTCGTACTGGTACCCGTAGTAGCGTTACTTTCACTCGTAGTCTTCGACTGCACTGATTTTGATCTTGTATTTGAAGGCATCTTCCTAGTTTTCCTTAAACCCGATCCGGCTTTTCGAAGGACCAATGTAGATGCTCGTGTATGAGAATGTTAATAAATGAAGCGGGTTTGCTGGCGGGATGTTAACTGGAGAGCATGCAGTAGCAGTTAGATGAGCAATAAATAACACTTCTTGAGAGTTTCTTCTTATTTATTTTCTTGACTCCTTATTATTACATTGCCGGATTTGGAATGTTTTACCACAAAAAACGCCCCCTTTTTACAGGCAGCTGTGACCAATCAGAATTAAGAAAAGGGGGATGCCCATATTAGGCCATCGAACGCCCAACAATGTGCATTTGTTAAAAAAATATATCTTTATTTATGGTTATTAATCGCGGTATTCATTTATCCTAAAACAATGGGAATATTTTTGCACAAATTAAAAGTACCGAAAAGATAAAAATAAAATTAGGTAAATACGTAATTCATTAGTCAGTGAATAAAATAAAAAATGTTGCCAATCACAAAAATCATTAAAAAATCGATTCCCCTTTTCAATCGATTACTTATGGTGTCATTATTACAATGCTTATATGATCTTTCGATAATTATTACGATGTTATGATATAGGTTTAAAATAACCGTTGACAATGGATATTTATCCAAAGCAGTCGATACGCAACCGTTATTAACCAAATGTTTACCGACTACAGACGAAAAAGGATGGTTATGTTTTTACTGTGTGTGCGGATTAGGCTATGTTGAATCGTTTTTTGCTATGGTGCTTAAAACGTAGGATGCATTTTATTATTGAGGGAGCTACTATCAAAGAATATTTTATTCGCTTAACTCGTAAAGTACTTGACCAACTTTAAGAATTCTTTCACCACTAGATTGTTATGTATAATTTTAGATATCTAATATAGGGTTAATTTTATTATTGAGGGCGCTACTTTCAATGAATACGTTTTTTGGCTAATCTCAAAAATTACTAGACCGATTTTGAAAATTCTTTCACCATTACATTGCTAATGAGGGCGTTAGCTGTGTGATAAATTATATTATTACAATAAATAATTGCGAGATTAATATTTTCTAAATAAATAAAACTAAATACCTACCTAAGATGTTCAAATCCAATTATTATTTTTACAATTTAAGAATCGTATTTACACACTGTACTTACTCAGATTGATTATTGTAGATAAAGAGGTAATAAACCTAAAGTAAAAGAGCTCCGCTTAAACGAAAAAACTATTTATTAGAATAAAACTAAATGTTGAAAAAAAGTGGTTCAGTGCGAGTCGGACTCGCAGGCCCATGAAGAGTTCAGTAGTAACAAGCATATATTTTAAATCGAGTCAAAATACCACTGTCATTATCGCCAGCAACAAATTATTTTGTTTTTCATAGTGTTTGTATAAATAACAAAGTTGTTTTTGCGGTTCCTTAAAATGTGCTACTTGTATCAAAAAAAGGACTATTATACATTAAAGGGGTTTCTGTGGTTTATTCATTACCAAAGAGAAAAAACTTATTGCGCAAAATAGGTTTTTATTAATTTCAAGTCATCAAAAGCGGCAGTCAACCATTAAAAACTAAAACAACCGTTGTTATAGGCTCGGTTGAATTCATTGACAACCTTCACATTTATAGTTATGATAATTAAACAAGCGAATTACTAGCTGATTTACCAAGAATTCTTTAGAGTATAACAAAACGCTACTGCACAAGTTAACTGTTATTCTTATCTGTTTTTAACATAACATTTGAAATGGAATCATGTTATGATAATTCAAGAAGTTAATTTCCAGCTGATTTACCACGAATTCTCTAAAGCATAACAAAACAATACAGCACAAGCTAACTGTTCTTAAAAATACATTTGAAATAGAGTTTCAATAAATAAAGGAAATTATATTTTAAAAAGCGTGCAGAACTTAAAACGCGTCAAAGATTATTCTTTTTATGATATTATTAATCGAATAAAAATCGATATCATTCCATAGATTTTATGACCGTTAAGTGGCAACATCGTATCCGACAGGTAGGCCGCTGTCACTGTTATGTCACAAGAATTAAATTACGTGTTGTTATCATGTTATTGTTTTGTTATAAAAGTAAAATGCAATTGTTGATCTCTCAACAATTGGTTCGAACACAGCAGGTAAATAGTTGGTACATATCACGATGTGGTATGTCTTCCTCTAAGAAATGCTTTATAACTGAGTTTACTTGAATAATATCAATATAATAATTGTAGCTTCTTTATTAGGTACAAGTTTCGAGTACAGTGAACGTGTAGTGTGGCACTCGCAAAATGCACCAATAGTTCGTCTTGAACATCTATACATCAGCTGTGGCACTGACACTTATGAGAATAAGATCACACACATTGTTTGTCTTCGATTTTCCACGTGAGGAATTATTTGCGCTACGTGAGGTAAGTGTTTAACATGTTTAACATTTCAATTTATTAAATGTGATCCATATATCTGATAATTATACATGTTTTTACACTGATTGTATATCAACTCAAGAACTTGTTTTATTTTTTCACATCTGCCCTAGCTGTATCTGACAAACATACTAGCTTATTTATGAGATTAACCAGTTTTATCAACTACCAAGAAAGGAGACAGTTGATTTTTCATTGTTTTTGGACTGCTGGTAGTCTGTCAGTCCTTAATTATTAAATAATATAGGGCATTAAATCCGTCCTTGTGCAGTAACATTTAACTTGATAAATATTTTATTTATATTTGAGTTTGAAATAAATCTATTTTATTTTTATTTTTTCACTTTGACTTCATTTTTTGTATTTTACATTATTTCAGTTGTCATGCCGTGTATATCATAATTGCTGGCAATGAACTGATAGAACAGCATCATGTTCAACTGCAGAACGGGAACCATCTGAATCATCTAGTCCATCCTCGTTGCAATCTGAAGTGAGTAATGTATTGCACCCAGAACAACAAAGCTTAGATCATACATCACACAGTGTACTGCTAACTAATTATATAAAAGCACAATGTTTTTTACCATGTTGTAACAGTTCCATCAGCATTGCAAGTATGTCTCTTTTGTGATTAACTACATTTTGCGATAACAAACATACATAGTGACAAGTACTATGTATGTGTGTTATACTTGGTAGAGCCATGCTGCAGTTATATTAGAAGTATAGTTGTAGCATGAATGGGTCGGCTCGACCGGGGAAGGAGCACCCTCTCACAGAATACCAGCGTGAAATAGTAGCTTAATGCTGCTGTGTTTTGTATGGTGAGTGTAGAGAACCGGAGACCCTTTTTACTGGAAACGAGAAAATGATTTAGTCCTCACGGGTGACAACGCATCTGCATTTTGATTTGTAATCGAGGATAGATGTGGATGTCTAAGGGTCGCAGAAATGTCTCCAGCAGATGGTGAATTTCAGTTAATGACAAGATATGCTAATAAATCCAGAGCCGTGACTATGTGTCGATATGGGTAGTAGAGGTGGTGAATGGCATTTTTAAAACTGAATTTAAAATATTTCATCAAAATTACTTTAACAGGGCTTCTACACATTTGATGATAGACTGCTGTGGCTTCTGCTATAGTTAATAAATTCCACACAAAAATAAGGGACAGGGATGATGCGGCTCAAATACTTGAAATAGTTCATCAAAATATGGAGACAAATAATGATTTTTCTGAGTATGCTAGGGAAAACAATCTAAATAGAGCTAGGGCAGGCAGACTTTAGAAATATAAATGTAGACTTTAAAATGTTAGGGAATTTCCTGTTTTAACTTACAGCGACTTAATATTAATTGCTTGTGTCACATACCAATTAAAGCAAGCTCGCTACTATTATGGTGAGCATATAAGATTTAATGGTTGCTACCGGATAGAACTCTGTAATAACCAGAGGAGCAGCATTATGGAAGGAATAAAGTTAAGCCCTAGCTGATCTTTACTTAGGGCTAGAATTGCAAGTCATCACTATTAGTCGTAAAGTGTATTTTATTATATAAATTCTATATAATATCTAATATATAAATTCTTTTTTAGGAAGGATGCTTGCTACTACCACCTGCTTAGGACCCTGGTAATTAATGAAATTAAAAACCCAAGCATACCACTGCAAGACTTCTAGACACAGTAAGTTCATTCTGTAGATCGGACAATAAATAAAAATTAAAAATCTGAAGGTACTCCGGGTTAACACTGACATTGGGACGTCGGTCACCTCAGTCTGCCGTAACCATGGGTGCTGGAAAGCACCCGAAATGTCTGGAATTAAAAATCAAAGAAATAAAACGAGATAAAATCGATAAAAATAGTTGTTAAAAAAACTGCATTTGTGAAAATAAAAACTTCAAATATTTTCAAAACCCCGACTTTTTTTAAAGCAATTCCTTTACCATTTCATTGTTTTAATTGCATATTATCATATCTATATGCTTTTATATGTGGGCACTCATGGCCGAAGTGTCTATGAAGACTGGGCATGCCCCTTTGCACGCGGCACTTATAAATTTGCACACGGCACGTCGACCAATCAGGGCACAGAACAGCCTTTTCTAAGGAAAATTTACAATTTTCTTTAATAAGTGTGGTAAAACATACCTTACAATATTTTTATTCATTCCTGACAATAGATATGGCTTATCTTTATTATTTCGTATATAAAACATTCATATAACTTTTAATTTATACTTGTAAAAAATAAAAATAGTTGCGCGGTCTTCTTATGGTTTAGCTCATATGTCATCATCTCATATGATCATCTCATATCTCATATGATCATATGAGCTCATATGGAGTAGCTAAGCTTTTCCCGCTCAACATACAAGTAGCGCCACCAGGCGGCAGGAATGCACAACGCTTATCACGATAACTATGCTTAAGACTCTAAACAGGACATATTTCGACTTCTTATTAAATTAAAATCTATTTCTATAATAAGTAATAAGATTACATAAGAGATTATTTGACATATTATTGTATTAAATTACTATAAGAGAAAGAGAATAAAACAAATCATTAAATTTACACTTAAATGTTAATATCTCTAATGCAACTCTTTAAAATTGTAATAAGAGAAGGTTCTAATAGGTAACTAATCTCATATCTTGTTTTAAACATTCTAATTAAACCTAAATAAACAATTAGATTTATATTTTCGATACGTAGTTTTTAAAATAAGAATTCGAAGCTAATATAAGTTATTATTTCACTCTCTTGGTATTAATGCTATTAGTTTTCATACTTAGTTTAAATCACAGATAAGAAACAATTGAGATTAAACGTTTAAATTCACTTTTCATTTCTAACACTTAGTTTTATATCACAAATAAGAAACAATTAAGATTAAATGTTTTTAAATTCACTTGTCGTCGCTAACAGAACGCATCCGTGTTTTATGTTTATAAAAAGCAAATTTATTTAAAGATAGAACTCGATAAGCCAATTAATCAATATTAAAAAGAAAACAAAGTTCCATTTATTTTCCTGCAACGCTTCCCGCGCTTTTCATTTAAAACGATGGATCTTAACCGTGAACATTTGCGCGCTATGATCTACGAGTATTATGATCTGAAATGGGGTTTAACCGAACAATTAAGTTTATAACGGTTACTATTAGCATTAGGGGACTCAGCTCCATCACGCAAAAATTTTTGGTGGTTTTCTAAATTCGAAAGGGATGAAATTAACCTTAAAGATGACCAAAGAACCGGGGCCCCGAAAAAGCAGTAACGGCAGAAAATGTGTGGACTACTGAAATGTTGGTGCGAGAAGACTCACGAATCATATATACGGACATCGAAAAGATTGTAGGCATTGATTTGGGGAGCTTTCACACCATCCTACATCAATATCTTGGAGTGAGGAAGCTTTGTTTTCGATGGATCACCCGTTTGCTCTCCGAAAACGAAAAACAGAATTGTGTGGATTGGTGCCATGAAATGCGTCTACGTTTTGAAAACGGGGCATCCAGGCGTGTAACGAGATATGAATCTATCAATAAAATCCGGAAAATAAAAGGCAATCATTGGTATGGGTCTACTCAGAAGGACAGTTGTCGACAAAACTGCAAAGACCTCGCAATGTCAGCAAAAAAATGGTGGCTAGTTTTTTTTCGCAGAGGAGATATTTGTCGACGTCAATGCTGGAAAATTGTAGGTCAGTGAACTCTGAACGGTATACTACAGTAGCATTACCCAAAGCTTTTCAAGCTGTGCGGGAGAGAAGAGCAAAGAATGGGCTTCGGGGAATCATGCTGCATCACGATAACGCCTCTTCACATTAATTCCACTTAGAACGAAAGCATTTATTGAGGAATCTAGTGTTAAAACTCTAAGTCACTCAAGCAGCAGCCCTGACTTAGCCCCTTGTGATTTCTTTTTGTTCCCAATAGTCAAAAAAATAAATAAGAGGCCAGTTTTTTGGCTGCCTACGAATGAGCGATTTCCGACCTGTCAGATCAAGACTGGCAAAAAAGTTTTCAGAGTTGGTTTAGGCGAATGGAACTTTGTACAGATCATGATGGAGAATGTTTTGAAAAGATGCAAAATAAATATTAATAGTATCTATAATACTTTTTGTATATCTCAAAACTTATTGAGTGTCTCACGTATCATGTAATTGGCCACTTTTTGAAGAAAAAATATATTTTCATATTTTGATGGCTTATAAAAACAACATAGTGGGTAAATTGTAATGAAAGTATTTTAATTAGGTAGTATATCTCTTAAACTCTTATGCCATATTCTTACAATTATGTAAATTGTAAATAATAAATACAGCGAGTTAAATTCGTCGAGACCCCCAAATTTGACGAAAAACTAGTCTTTTTGGCACTTACACTATAAAACATATTTTTTGATGAAAATTTAATTAATTTGTGACTATCTAAAATGTATCAATGTTAAGCTACTTCATCGTGCTTTGCGTGTCTTTTTTATAGAAAAGAAAAACGCATTTTTTTATAGATTTATTACTATTTAAACTTAAGTTCCATATTTTCGCTTCTATGTTACTATTTTGTATGTTACCAAAATTTTCCCTGAAAAACATAGTAGCACAGTTTGGTAGTGTTTTGTAATTGCATATGCAACACTAAGTATTCAGACATCACAATAAAATAAAAAAACTGGCCAAGAGCGTGTCGGGCCACGCTCAGTGTAGGGTTCCGTAGTTTCCCGTCCGTCACAAAAGTGTTCCCACTTATGAGTTTAAAGGTGGGTATCCATTATGTTCGCGCTCCTGCAACTGCTCCCGGTAGTGGGTGCTGTTGTTTCCCTCCAAGTTCAAAATGATTTTCCTAGAAAGTCCTTATAAAGTTCTACATTTTAGATTTTTTTCATATTTTCTAAACTTATGGTTCAAAAGTTAGAGAGGGGGGGGGGGCACATTGTTTTTTACTTTTGGAGCAATTATTTCCGAAATTATTGACATTAACAAAAAATGATTTTAGTAAACCCCTATTCATTTTTAAATACCTTTCCAACAATATATCACACGTTAGGGTTGAAATGAAAAAAAAAATCACTTCCCACTTTACATATATATATGTAAAGTGGGAAGTTAGTTAGTAGTAGTTTAGTTAGTTTGTTAAAAAAATTAAAGTGTGAAAGTGGATGTTTAACTTGTTCTCTTGCTTACGCAATCAATCATTATCAGCAATAAATCACCGTACGCATACCACGTATGTGTACAATAAAAACTGATATTTACCTTTGAAATTTACAATTAAAATTCACTGACGAAAAGCACTCGTGCACTTTTGACAGACTCCAGAGACGAGAAGATGGCATCTTTTCTTTTTAGGGTTCCGTAGTGAACTAGGAACCCTTATAGTATTTTTTTTATTATTTTTTTTTATAGTATCGCCATGTCTGTCTGTCCGTCTGTCCGTCCTCGCTTAATCTCTGTGACCGTTAGCACTAGAAAGCTGAAATTTGGTACCATTATGTGTATCAATAACGCCGACAAAGTGGTAAAATAAAAATTGGAAAAAAATGTTTTATAAGGGTAGCCCCCCTATATGTAAATTGGGAAGTGATTTTTTTTTAATTTCAACCCTAACGTGTGATATATTGTTGGAAAAGTATTTAAAAATGAATAGGGGTTTACGAAAATCATTTTTTGATAATGTCAATAATTTCGGAAATAATCGTTCCAAAAGTAAAAAATAATGTGTGTCCCCCCCCCTCTAACTTTTGAACCATAAGTTTAAAAAATATGAAAAAAATCTGAAAAGAACTTTATAAGGAATTTCTAAGGAAATCATTTTGAACTTGGATGGAAACAACAGTACCCACTACCGGGAGCAGTTGCAGGAGCGCGGAGCGCTGCTGGAGCGCGAACATAATGGATACCCATCTTTAAACTCATAAGTGGGAACACTTATTGTGACGGACGGTAAACTACGGAACCCTACACTGAGCGTGGCCCGACACGCTCTTGGCCGCTTTTTTATAGTATAAGGGTGACAAACGAGCACACAGTCCACCTGATAGTAATTATTTACTGTGGCCAATAGACGAATTAAAATGCAGATGCGCTGTCACCCATGAGGACTTACATGGAATACCGTGTTTTCAGTAAAAAGGGGTCGTTTCCTGTAAAAATTTATAGATTTTAGACAAATTGAACATTTTATTTCCTGCATGAAGACCCTAAAAACTTTAATTTAAATTAAAATGGACTTTAAGTTTTTTATTTGACCCTGACTCTGACTGTCAGACTTACCCGTATTAATGTATAATATACCGTAGTGGTGTTGGGAGTAGTGGTGCTGGGATTACTGGGGACGGAGATTATCTCCGCCGCCAGTAATACGGCAGACAATTGAGGGAAGATGGGAGGTGCACTTAAACTTGGTGAGATACATCATTTTATTTTATTACGTGGATCTCAAATAATTAATTTTTAGCATATTTAGTATAAAATCCAGTAAATCATATTAAAATCACTGCTTTAA
This sequence comes from Parnassius smintheus behrii, assembly GCA_036936625.1. Lineage (NCBI taxonomy): Eukaryota > Metazoa > Arthropoda > Insecta > Lepidoptera > Papilionidae > Parnassius > Parnassius smintheus. Next base: position 30,583,730 of record JAUPFT010000006.1, read on the forward strand.
TTTTTTAAAATTATTTTTGAAATTTTTCTCACTGAAGAATGGCCAATTCTTAAGCATCATTAATTTTGATTTTTAGTCGATGCTAAATTTAGATGCCTATGGACCACGGAATCTATGCACTATCAGATGAACAGTGTGCTCGTTTCAAAAATAATATGAATTATATTTTAAAAAAGGTTAACATTTATTTCTATCCTAGATATAATAGCGAAACCGCGTGCAATATCTATAATAGATTATAATGTCGTCATACGATATGCGAAATCAACTACTAACAGATTACAGTTAACCCGAGCATTATCAGTTAACAGTTTATCTAAGTTCATAATAATAAATGAAATTGTAAAACTCTATGATAATGAATAATAATGGATACTTAACCTATCTGTTATGATGATTTCAAAATAAAATATATCGAATCGATCTCCTTTCGGGCAAAATATTACATCAATGTTTAAAAATAAATTAATTGAGTTATAGTATAATAACAGCATATTTATAGAATTTTAATTAAAAAAAGAGAAAAGAGTCTGTATTGTCGCTTCACATATCCTTGAAATATTTATAATTTCTTGACAGGTTTCCTCGTGAACGTGGTGTTTATTTACAACGCGTGTTAATTAGCACTTGATAGGGTATTGAATTATTTTTCCTCTCGTACAATGAAAGAAAAATAAAGGAATATGCTTTGTGAAAGGAGTGTAAGAAAATATCCGAAATCTTTTCTTTTAGAAGACATTATTCTACAAAAAGAAGAATTTTTAAGATCAAATTTCGCTTTATGTATGTAAACTCTTTAGATTAAAGTCTGGACCAAACATTTAAACTTTTACAAATTTAACTATTTAGTAACTATACACTTCATCCATTTTGGTATATAAAAGTATTTTTTTTTATTATTTTAGTAATTCTACAATAACTTATTAAATAATAATACTCTACACTCACCACATGAAACATAGGAGCATTCAGCTGCTATTTTACGCTGGTATTCTGTGAGAGTGTTGTTCTTCCCCGGTCGAGACAACCTATTCGTGCTACAACTATAGCTGCAGCGTGGCTCTACCACTGAGATATGAGAAGTACCTCATAGCTCGTAATACCGTCCGGTTACTTAATACTTTCTTACCATTTCAATCTGAGCAGCAGCAGTTAGAAGGCAGAAATAGGAAATACGGAGGTGCCTACCCAGTCAGAGTCGAAGACAGAAATGAACTAGTAAAAGTATTTTTAAATTTGAGTTCCATCGTATCGCTCATGCTGCAAGCATTATCAATGATGTGTATGTATCATATAGACCAAATATTTCAATTTATTTTTCGTTTAATCGCTTCTTTTGTATGTTACTTATTCAAGGATAACCAAATGCAATAATCCCAACATTTAAAAAAATTCTTCTAGCCTAATGCTATAAAAATTACCTTGTCTGGTGGACATTATATATTTGTGTAAATCGCATACAAAACAATGCGGAATAAAACAGAAAATAATTCTAAATGAGGGACGAAGGATGAATATATGATCACGCACTGCTCGACAGTTTTCATCCATGATAACAATTCTCGGATAATCAGATTCAAAAGCACGCACTCGACCCGTGTCCGATGCAACGTTTATGTGATAGGTTCAGAGGTAGGTTCGGATCAAAGAGAATATATAGCTATTTTGGTTAGAATGTATTATCAGACTAGGAGAAAATTATGTTTTTTCGTAAATGGGTGAATATATACAGAATATATGTACATAAGTAAGAGTTAAACAGATTTACAGTCAGCTTACACGATTATCTTTCCTGTCTTTGTCCCAATTGGACTAATATAATTGTGTTTATGTACCTTTGCCTCTAATCTTAGTTTGTTGAGTTTAAATGTTTATGCTAAGATAGTACTGAAATATTAAGCTCTTAAATTAGAATAGAATATTGTTATTAAGATCCGAATTTATTGTTACTATTCATGAACCTTGGGATAAGGAAGATAGTGTAAGTTTTTTTGCATCAAACTTTATGGCTGTATAACAATATCTCCATCATCATCATTACTACAGCCGATCACAAGTTCACTGCTGAAAATAGGCCTCACCCGAAGAATGTCAAAAAGTCCTGAATCTAGATGCACGTATCCCTCGACTTCTTGCATCTTTTTCCAGGTCGTCACTCCATCTAGGGGCGGGTCACTCGACATTTCACATGCTGGTACAAGGCTGCCTCCGAGAACCTTTCTTCTCCATCGTTGGCTGTTTTACGAGCTATATGACCGCCTCATTTTACCTTCAGCTACCGACTCGTTGAACTGTCTTAGTTACTCTGGTAATACTGCGTATATCGTCACTACGGAGTCAATCACGCAGAGGAACTCCGAGCTTAGGCTTGTCCTTAGTTCGTTGACCGGTAATGACCTTTCTTATACGGCGAGTAGTGAAGAACCACGATTCTCGTCGATGATTTGCTACACTTTAGCAACACGCAGCAGTTGTAGACTCTTGTTTTGCTGATTTTGTTTCCGCTACTCAGTCGAGTTGGTTCTGTTGATATAAACCGCGGGATAATTCCTTGTGGGTCAATGGGTAATTACCACAATTGCTGATTATGAGGAATCACGAGTCGGACCAAAATAAGTTATTGAAATCAGCTAAAATTAAATAAAATAAAAAATGTATGCGACACAAAGTCCGATAGATAATATAATAAGCATTTCATTTGCCAGATGTATAATAACAACTGGCAGCGGTGTTAAAGACACGAAACGTTTGGCACGGCAATCGTCAAACCGCCTTATTAGTGCGACGATTAAAGTATGTTTTCCCTACAATAATAGACGCCCATGTCCATCAGTGGACTTCTATGGAAAAATGTACCGTATAGTGGTGGTTAAGAAAATCCACTACCCCATATCTTCCCGTGGGTGTCGTAAAAGGCGACAGAGCGAAACAGGCAGGAGATGGGCAGCAGCATCTTCCTAATAACAGAAAATGTACAAAAAATGCGGTTGCCAACCCGTTAGCGAAGCGTGGCTACTATAGCTAACCCCCGTGAGCAACGACATAAATAGACGGCCCCCAGTCCCCGGTGGCCCAGCTATTCCTAGCTACGGTTGCGACTAGGGTAACGGCGTGGCAGGGCGTGCTAAGAATCTCCGGTGGAATTTCGGTACCTAGAACGACTGGACCTGGCAACATACAACGCACACACCCTGAGGACTGACGAGAAGATCTTGGAGCTGGTAGAAGGGATTGAAAAGTTGCGCTGGAATATTATAAGAGAGAGGGGAGGACACGATGATTCTCAAATTCGGCAACTTTTTCTATCATCGGGAGGGCGACCATCTGTCCTAAGGAGGTGTTGGATTTATCGTCTACAAGTTTCTCGTTAACAACATTGTAAAAATTGGGAGTGTGTCGACGAGGGTTGCATACCTTATACTCAGAATAACCAAACTGTATTCGCTAAAGATCATACATGTTTATGCGCCAACATTGGCACGTCCTGATGAGGAGGTGTTGAAATGTATGAGGATATTTCTAGAGTCGTGTATTCCTTCAAACCCACTATATGGTGTTAATGGGAGACTTCAACGCAAAACTAGGCACAAGAAAGGACAGTGAGCTGGATGTAGGGAAATTTGGGATAGGGCAACGGAACCCAAGGAGCCAGCAGCTGGCCGACTTCATGGAGAAGAGGGACTCTTTAAGATAAACTCTATCTTCGAGAAGCGGCCCCACAGAAAATGAACCTGGTCGAGCCCCGACGAAAAATGAGTTTTTAAAAAAAAATAATTAACAATGCTACAAACATTACTAATATTCCCCTTAACCACCCGTGCTAACCTTAAATTGCTTCTGTTACGAGTGGTTCACGCCAGTAGTCGAATGGCTGATTCGAACCCACGACTTTTTCAGTTCGCGGTCTGCGCACCGCCATTAGGCTACTGTCACTTCATTGTGACGAATAGACGGCAACTGCTCGGTGATGTCTCAGTGATGGTAAGGGTGAAAACTTGTAGCGTTCACCGAAAGGTTAGAAGCAAGAAACGTTAACTTAATCGTTATATATAACGTTGGAGAAGTCTCGTTTAATGAAGTCACCGTCCTGTCCTCCTCGTGCTCTTATCCGAAGTCTAAAGCATTTTCAGCGCATAGAAGACTGCAATGTAATGGACGATATGAATGACAAGCTTGTGTAAACTGTCCATGTTGTCAGAGCTAAGTCCTGCAAGACCCGCCACAGAAGAACACAAAAACTCTCCGATCACACTTCTTACCTCATGGCTGTTAGAAGGGAAATAAAGCTGCAATCTTTATCAGATTTGACAGCATACAGGCCATTGAACAGTCAGACTCAGATCTCCAAATACATACGGCGGGACTTACGCAACTTTAATACTGCTCGTATTGAAGAAGCGACTGAGCGAAACCAGGGCTCCAAAGTCCTTGCCAGACATCTATCTGCCAGAAAGAGTCAACTGTCAAAGCTGAAGACTGAGTGTGGCAGCATCGTTTCCGGGACACCTGCGATTTTTAGGGAGATTGAGAGGTTCTATGAGCAGCTGTACATATCATCGTTGAAGCCACACGCAAGTCTGAGTAACGACATAAGAGTAAGCGTGGTTAGAATGGCTCACCAGCACCTTAAAAACGGCAAGGCACCAGGCTAGGCTGGAATAACAGCGGATCTTCAGAAAGCGGGTGGAAAACTGGTACTTAAAGTTCTTCAGATGCTCTTCAATTCTATCCTTCACTAATACGAAGTCGTGGAGTAGGAGTGCGGTGGTCTCGTCCTTCGGAAAAGGCGACAACGCTCGACGACCAACGCAATGCCATGCTGTTTTCGAGAGTCATTACGAATCGTCTCGCACGCAACTCGACGACTTCCAGCCTCCTGAACAAGCCGGTTTCCAAAAAGCTTAAGTATCAATATCATAGACCACATAATATACATGCCTTGCGGCAGATTGTACAGACAACCGAAGAGTATATCTGTCACTTTGCCTGGCGTAGGTGGACTATGAAAAAGCCTTTGATTCCGTCAGAACTTGGGCGGTCCTACAGTCTCTTCAGCGGTGCCAAGTGGAATGTCGGTACATCGAAGTGCTAAAGTGTGTGTACAATAGGGCTACGATGGCTATCCGAGTACAGAACCAAAGTACGAAACCTACCCAACTGCAGAGAGGTGTAAGACAGGGTGACGTTATATCCCCGAAACTTCACCGCTGCATTGGATGACGTTTTCAAGCTACTGGACTGGAAAGAATACGGTATTAACATCAATGGCGAATACATCACTCACCTTCGAGTTTGCTGACAATATAAGGACTATACTGCACTATACTACACGGACTTTATTGCAGAATCGCTGGAGGACCTAAGCACTATGCTTCAATAGTGTCTCTCAATGGAGTCTTTAGATGAACAAGGACAAAACAATGATTATGTTTAATGTCCATGTCAGACCTATGCGGGTCTTGGGAGGGTAAGGGAGGGTATTGGGAGCACTAAGCTCGAAATTGTTGAAGACTACGTTTACCTAGGATAAATAGTCTTACCACGTAAGTCCATCTTCGACCGAGAGGTCAATCGACGGATTCAACTGAGCCGGGCAGCGTTCGGGAAATTACGACATATCTTCTCGTCAAGTATACCTCAAAACCTGAAAGCTAGATTGTACAACCAGTGCGTGTTGCTAGTGATGAATTACGGATCTGAGACGTGGTCCTTCACTGCTGGCTGTATGAGGATGCTCAAGGTCGCTCAGCGAGCTAAGGAGAGGGCTATGTCCGAGGTTTCTCTGCGTGATAAACTTCAGAGTGACCGGCATAGCCCAACGGATTAGTAAGGTGAAGTGGCAATGGGCCGGCCATATAGCTCGAAGAACCGACAACCGTTGGGGAAAAAAGGTCTTCGAGTGGCTTCCTACCGGTACGAAGGTAAGAATACTGTAGGGCGACCCCCCACTAGATGGAGTGACGACCTGGTAAGACATGCAAGAAGTCGATGGATGCAGGTGGCTCAGGACCGTGCTTTGTAGCATTACTTGGGGGAGACCTATGTTCAGTTCAGTTGACTTGGACGGAGCTTTCATTATTCTATAATTAGTATTAGCACCGAATACAGAAGTTATTTGAAGAGTATTATTTTAGTATTTTAGAACCTCGAAATCGGCTTTTACTTTTTATTGTTCTAAGTAAAAATTTACTGCTTTATATAAATATTTAAGCTAGGTATAGGAACTAAAATTCGTGCAATCTTGATAAGTCCATGCTTACCATTTCGGGCTGATAGGTTCGTGAGCAAAGAGAATTAGAATTAGAAGAATAAGAAGCTAGTTTAAATTAAACCTATATATAAATACTTTGCCAAACAAACATCACAAATGCAATAAATAGTTACAAGAAAATAAATCAACTGCGTATTTGTAAAAGAATTAAAGGTTTGATATAAAATAAAGCCTATACATGTATTATCGTTTAAGCAAATTTCACTTATAGGAATAAAAGAGAAAACTAATATATAATGATTTCTTAAATTTACGCGAACACTACACATTGAATAAAACTATTATTTACGGATTATATCGCGTTTAATTACTTTTAATTTATTTTTATTATTATCCCGACGTTTCGGGTGCTTTACAGCGCCCATGGTCACGGGGGGGACTGAGATGTTTGACGTCCCAATGTCATAGTTAGTCCGGCTACCTTCAGTTTTTTAATATTAATTTTTGGTCCGATTTACGCAAAACGAGCTTATAGTATCATGAAGTCTTGCAGTGGTATGCTTGGGTTTGGGTTTAATTTTGTTAATTATAGGATCCCAAGCAGATGGTAGCACCCAACCATCTTCTCTATTGAAATTTGGATGTTTTTTAATTTCAATAGCCTCGCGTATCATCCTTGGTAGGAATCGGTGTTCTTTTGCGAGAATTTGTGGTTTATCAAATCTAATGTAATGGTGGGGACGATCTTGAACATGTTCGCAGACTGCAGACTTCCCAGAGCGTCGGTGCTTCACATCAGCTATATGTTCCTTCACGCGGGTTTTTATAGATCTCTTTGTTTGACCTATGTAAGAGAGACCACATTCACAATCTAGCTTATACACACCTGCATCTTGTAGAGGAATATTACATTTGATGGATGGTAAAAATTGACTAATCTTCTTCAGCGGCTTGTAGTATGTCTTAATGGACGCTCGCTTCAAGATGTAGCCAATCTTGTCCGTGACTCCTCTAACATATTATGGTAGTAGAGCAGGCGCGCGCTCGACTGTGGCCGGCTTCACTCGTTCACTGTGACGTAGGCGCGGGACCCGAAGCTTGTTGTCTTGCAATACTTGCTTGACGTGCTGAAGCTCCGCGGCCAGATGTTTTCTGTCACAGATCCCTCGTGCTCTCTGAAACAAAGATTTACCCACGGTAGCTAACTGTGAAGGATGATGGTGAGATTCACCATTTAGATATCGGTTGGTATGGGTCTTTTTCCTATACACAGTGTGACCAATAGTGTTATCAGGATTTCGGATGACTAAAACATCTAGGAAAGCTAAAGAATTATTTGCCTCTAACTCCATTGTGAATTGTATTTTAGAGTTTATGGAGTTAAGGTGGTCTAAAAATGCAGTTACTTTGTCAGATGGTAAAATTGTGAAGGTGTCGTCTACGTACCGCTTGTAGAACCTTGGATTTACAGGAGCAGTAAGAAGGGCTTTCTCCTCAAAGTCCTCCATGAATATGTCGGCGACTATGGGAGACACAGGTGAGCCCATCGCCACACCATCTACTTGCTTGTAGAACTCCTCCTTCCACAATAGATAGCCAGATGTGAGGCAATGTTCAAGTAGTATTGCATATTCTTGAGGCATGTTATTTTCTTCTAGCTTCCTAGTTACAATTGAGATGCAGTCCACAATAGGTAGGCATGTAAATAGTGACTGAACATCAAAACTGACCATAGTTTCATTGTTAGCGAGATGTAGGTCTTTTATCTCACTCACAAAATGGTATGAATCCTTTGTGTGTGCTCTGGTATGTCCTCTTAGTGGTGATAGTATTTTTGCTAAGTATTGTGCCAGCTTATAAGTTGGTGAATCGATCTGGCTCACTATGGGACGTAGTGGAGCGTTTGGTTTGTGTATCTTCGGTAACCCATACAACCTCGGTGGTTTGACACATGATGGTATTAGCGAATTCACGTCGAGATTTAATTTTTCGGAGTATTTCTTTATTAAATCGCTAGTTGTTTTAAGCGTGTTGGTTGTAGGGTCTGTTTTGACCTTTTTATATGTACTTTCGTCCGATAAAAGTTGTTGTATTTTAAAATTATATTCCGACGCGTCCATTACTACCGTAGCATTTCCTTTATCCGCGCGGAGAATCGTGAGTTCTGGTCTGTTCCGTAAGTTATTTAGCGCTGTAAATTCGTCTTTAGGAAGGTTTGGTTTCGGCACTGAACTACGACGTAACAAGGACGAAATATCTTGACGTATGGCCTCCAAATCTTCCTTACCGATATTATTCTTAAACAGACAATCCTCAACACTGCAGATAATTTCTTCGTACGGGATTTTTCGCGGAGTTAATGCGAAGTTCATTCCCTTCGCTAATACTTTCATTGTCGGTTCGTCCAGTGTATGTTTTGACAAGTTATAGACAGTGCGTTGTTTATAGTTTGTGTCTATGGTCAACGGTTGTTTATTGTTCTGGCGTTGACTTGGATGTTTGGCATTTGATTTGATCGTTAATTTTTGATATTTTTCTATTTGTTTATTTTTGCATTCATTGTATTTTGATGTTTCTCGCTTGTTTAAAGTTTCGATGCAATTATTAAAATCAAATGTCGTTAAAATTGTCTTTAGTTCACTGGACAAATTGTCTATGGTGTTGTTTACGAAATGTAAATCGAACCGTTTCTGCTGAATCACCGTCCGTAACAACTTTTTACTTGCCTGATTTAAGATCTTAGCGCTTCCTCGAATGTCCTTCTTTGTTGATATTTTGACACACGTAGGAATGAGATTATGGTCTCTGCATCTCTTCAAGAAATTTAAAGATGTTATATATCTTGCGCGCTTGGTTTTAAGATCTTCTAATCGGCGAATTTTATTTGCTATTACCAGTCCGTACTGGTTTACATAATGATTTCTTAAATTTACGCGAACACTACACATTGAATAAAACTATTATTTACGGATTATATCGCGTTTAATTACTTTTAATTTATTTTTATTATTATCCCGACGTTTCGGGTGCTTTACAGCGCCCATGGTCACGGGGGGGACTGAGATGTTTGACGTCCCAATGTCATAGTTAGTCCGGCTACCTTCAGTTTTTTAATATTAATTTTTGGTCCGATTTACGCAAAACGAGCTTATAGTATCATGAAGTCTTGCAGTGGTATGCTTGGGTTTGGGTTTAATTTTGTTAATTATAGGATCCCAAGCAGATGGTAGCACCCAACCATCTTCTCTATTGAAATTTGGATGTTTTTTAATTTCAATAGCCTCGCGTATCATCCTTGGTAGGAATCGGTGTTCTTTTGCGAGAATTTGTGGTTTATCAAATCTAATGTAATGGTGGGGACGATCTTGAACATGTTCGCAGACTGCAGACTTCCCAGAGCGTCGGTGCTTCACATCAGCTATATGTGCCTTCACGCGGGTTTTTATAGATCTCTTTGTTTGACCTATGTAAGAGAGACCACATTCACAATCTAGCTTATACACACCTGCATCTTGTAGAGGAATATTACATTTGATGGATGGTAAAAATTGACTAATCTTCTTCAGCGGCTTGTAGTATGTCTTAATGGACGCTCGCTTCAAGATGTAGCCAATCTTGTCCGTGACTCCTCTAACATATGGTAGTAGAGCAGGCGCGCGCTCGACTGTGGCCGGCTTCACTCGTTCACTGTGACGTAGGCGCGGGACCCGAAGCTTGTTGTCTTGCAATACTTGCTTGACGTGCTGAAGCTCCGCGGCCAGATGTTTTCTGTCACAGATCCCTCGTGCTCTCTGAAACAAAGATTTACCCACGGTAGCTAACTGTGAAGGATGATGGTGAGATTCACCATTTAGATATCGGTTGGTATGGGTCTTTTTCCTATACACAGTGTGACCAATAGTGTTATCAGGATTTCGGATGACTAAAACATCTAGGAAAGCTAAAGAATTATTTGCCTCTAACTCCATTGTGAATTGTATTTTAGAGTTTATGGAGTTAAGGTGGTCTAAAAATGCAGTTACTTTGTCAGATGGTAAAATTGTGAAGGTGTCGTCTACGTACCGCTTGTAGAACCTTGGATTTACAGAAGCAGTAAGAAGGGCTTTCTCCTCAAAGTCCTCCATGAATATGTCGGCGACTATGGGAGACACAGGTGAGCCCATCGCCACACCATCTACTTGCTTGTAGAACTCCTCCTTCCACAATAGATAGCCAGATGTGAGGCAATGTTCAAGTAGTATTGCATATTCTTGAGGCATGTTATTTTCTTCTAGCTTCCTAGTTACAATTGAGATGCAGTCCACAATAGGTAGGCATGTAAATAGTGACTGAACATCAAAACTGACCATAGTTTCATTGTTAGCGAGATGTAGGTCTTTTATCTCACTCACAAAATGGTATGAATCCTTTGTGTGTGCTCTGGTATGTCCTCTTAGTGGTGATAGTATTTTTGCTAAGTATTGTGCCAGCTTATAAGTTGGTGAATCGATCTGGCTCACTATGGGACGTAGTGGAGCGTTTGGTTTGTGTATCTTCGGTAACCCATACAACCTCGGTGGTTTGACACATGATGGTATTAGCGAATTCACGTCGAGATTTAATTTTTCGGAGTATTTCTTTATTAAATCGCTAGTTGTTTTAAGCGTGTTGGTTGTAGGGTCTGTTTTGACCTTTTTATATGTACTTTCGTCCGATAAAAGTTGTTGTATTTTAAAATTATATTCCGACGCGTCCATTACTACCGTAGCATTTCCTTTATCCTTTTTCCTTACCTTTACGGTAGTAATGGACGCGTCGGAATATAATTTTAAAATACAACAACTTTTATCGGACGAAAGTACATATAAAAAGGTCAAAACAGACCCTACAACCAACACGCTTAAAACAACTAGCGATTTAATAAAGAAATACTCCGAAAAATTAAATCTCGACGTGAATTCGCTAATACCATCATGTGTCAAACCACCGAGGTTGTATGGGTTACCGAAGATACACAAACCAAACGCTCCACTACGTCCCATAGTGAGCCAGATCGATTCACCAACTTATAAGCTGGCACAATACTTAGCAAAAATACTATCACCACTAAGAGGACATACCAGAGCACACACAAAGGATTCATACCATTTTGTGAGTGAGATAAAAGACCTACATCTCGCTAACAATGAAACTATGGTCAGTTTTGATGTTCAGTCACTATTTACATGCCTACCTATTGTGGACTGCATCTCAATTGTAACTAGGAAGCTAGAAGAAAATAACATGCCTCAAAAATATGCAATACTACTTGAACATTGCCTCACATCTGGCTATCTATTGTGGAAGGAGGAGTTCTACAAGCAAGTAGATGGTGTGGCGATGGGCTCACCTGTGTCTCCCATAGTCGCCGACATATTCATGGAGGACTTTGAGGAGAAAGCCCTTCTTACTGCTCCTGTAAATCCAAGGTTCTACAAGCGGTACGTAGACGACACCTTCACAATTTTACCATCTGACAAAGTAACTGCATTTTTAGACCACCTTAACTCCATAAACTCTAAAATACAATTCACAATGGAGTTAGAGGCAAATAATTCTTTAGCTTTCCTAGATGTTTTAGTCATCCGAAATCCTGATAACACTATTGGTCACACTGTGTATAGGAAAAAGACCCATACCAACCGATATCTAAATGGTGAATCTCACCATCATCCTTCACAGTTAGCTACCGTGGGTAAATCTTTATTTCAGAGAGCACGAGGGATCTGTGACAGAAAACATCTGGCCGCGGAGCTTCAGCACGTCAAGCAAGTATTGCAAGACAACAAGCTTCGGGTCCCGCGCCTACGTCACAGTGAACGAGTGAAGCCGGCCACAGTCGAGCGCGCGCCTGCTCTACTACCATATGTTAGAGGAGTCACGGACAAGATTGGCTACATCTTGAAGCGAGCGTCCATTAAGACATACTACAAGCCGCTGAAGAAGATTAGTCAATTTTTACCATCCATCAAATGTAATATTCCTCTACAAGATGCAGGTGTGTATAAGCTAGATTGTGAATGTGGTCTCTCTTACATAGGTCAAACAAAGAGATCTATAAAAACCCGCGTGAAGGAACATATAGCTGATGTGAAGCACCGACGCTCTGGGAAGTCTGCAGTCTGCGAACATGTTCAAGATCGTCCCCACCATTACATTAGATTTGATAAACCACAAATTCTCGCAAAAGAACACCGATTCCTACCAAGGATGATACGCGAGGCTATTGAAATTAAAAAACATCCAAATTTCAATAGAGAAGATGGTTGGGTGCTACCATCTGCTTGGGATCCTATAATTAACAAAATTAAACCCAAACCCAAGCATACCACTGCAAGACTTCATGATACTATAAGCTCGTTTTGCGTAAATCGGACCAAAAATTAATATTAAAAAACTGAAGGTAGCCGGACTAACTATGACATTGGGACGTCAAACATCTCAGTCCCCCCCGTGACCATGGGCGCTGTAAAGCACCCGAAACGTCGGGATAATAATAAAAATAAATTAAAAGTAATTAAACGCGATATAATCCGTAAATAATAGTTTTATTCAAAACTAATATAGACAGTGTCTTTTACACTGTCTTTATTAACGTTGTACTGTGTAAGACTATATAGTTAAAATTAATTCTGACAGCTGTGTAATCAAATTGTCTTGAACATTTTCATTAAACTAAAATAGGTGACCTAGTTTCAAAAATGTTTCTAATAAGGCAAGATATTATTTGTAAAAGTCTGTTTAATTTTAATTTTTTTCATAGAATAGCGTTGACGAACAGGCACACAGTCCATCTGGTGGTAAATGGATGCTTTAGCCCATAGACATTTACAGTTATCCTTTATTAATAATCAAAATTCACATCTGCATATTTAATTTTATAGATGTCACCCCTGGGGCCTAAGAAATCCTTGATTCCAGTAAAGCGGTTCTCCCGTCCTTTACACTTACCACACGAAACACAGCAGCTATTTTACGCTGGCATTCTGTGAGAGCGTGGTCCTAACCCGGTCGAGCCAGTCCACTATTACAGCTGCACCTTGGCTCTACCACGTATATTAGAATATAGGTACTACGTATGTTAGTATAGTAAAATTTAGTTTCTACAGAAGCTTTTGCTATCACAAAATATATTTATCTTTGAAATGCCTAATGAAATTTTAAAGCAAAATGTTAGTTTGTGTTCATTGCATATAGATACAGATTTTAGACAACTTTTGTTCAATCGTTATAATGAAAAACGTCCTTGTAATCGCGCTGCTATCATATTTATATACGTACGTACATAAATATGGCAGTACATAAATATCTTTACATATTACGTAACGCAAAGATGTATCGTGGTTGTCATTAAACTGTGTCTCCAGGAAGACTACTGTCTCATGAATGGATTATGACAAAAGTGATAACGGTGCTAAAGGAGGTTGGTGTTCAGATCTGAGGGATTGAAACCCGTGGCGATGTCTGTGATTGCTGTTACAATCCACATTATATAAATGTATTGATAATTTATATGCAGGTCAGTTCGCAGCTGACCAACGTTCAACACGGGTTTTATCCGGGTCGAAGTACGGCGAGTAACGTGCTGTCATTTATGACATATCAGACTCCAGCTGTCGATGCGTGATATGTGGGAATCACACGATGGGATTCACATCGCATCTTTAAAAAAAATCGCGAGTTACCTTGGTGAACGCCGACAGTACGTCGAGTACGGGAGGTATGAATCCGAACTTTACTTCACGTTTTCGGGTATGGGTCAGGGGAATAATATAAGTTCATATTAATGAATTAGAGTTCGTATTGATGATAAATGATCTCACAGAGTTCGTTGAAGTTTGAGATGCCTCCTGTTTGCAGACAATCTAAAACTGTTTTTTTCCGTAGCGGATGATTGTAAGCATCTTCAGAGAGACATAGATAAGGTCGTGCAGCGGAGTGCAACCAATAAGTTTTATTTTAACACAGCGAAGTGTGAGGTAATGAGTTACGGCCGCAGACAGGCGCTATCACAGGCCTCTAACGAGGTTGACAGCACGGTAATTCCGCCTGCTATTTTCGTACACGACTTAGGTGTGCATTATGGTCTCTGAGTTAACACTTCGTAAGCACATTGTCATTGTCACATCTGCGGTAAGTCCTTCAGAAACTTAGGTTTTATCCTGATAAATTGCAGGAATTTTCTAAGAACAAGGGTGATTAGTGTTTTATACAACGCACTTGTTCGCAGCCAGCTGAAAACTAGTGCAATAATTTGGATTCCTCATGAAGATATATTTGTGTAAATCGGACCAAAAAAATAATATTCAAAAACTGAAGGTCGACCTAACTATGACATTGGGACGTCAAACATCTCAGCCCCCCCCCCCCCCCCCGTGACCACGGGTGCTGTAAAGAACTCGAAACGTCGGGATGATAAAAATAAAGATGAATTAAACGCGATAAAACCCGTAAATAATAGTTTTATTTAATGTGTAGTGTTCGCGTAAATTTAAGAAATCATTTCAAGCAAGATCATATTAAGCAAGACCCTGATCTCGGTCAGTCTAAAGACTAGCCGTCGTCCAGTCACAAGCAACAGCAACGCCTCCAGTACGTCGGGTTGGTGCAGCTGGCTACGTAGCACGCACCACACGTGTGGTGCTGGCTGTAGCCGACCATGTCGATCACAAACAAGCTCGGGTACATCAGCGGGTAGAAAGGATAATCGCCGTACCTACTCCTTAAAATAAAGAAACCCGCGTGAAGGAACATATAGCTAACGTGAAGCACTGACGTTCCGGGAAGTCTGCAGTCTGCGAACATGTTCAAGATCATCCCCACGATTACATTAGATTCGATAAACAACAAATCCTCGCAAAAGAACACCGAATCCTACCAAGGATGATACGCGAGGCTATTGAAAAAAACATTAACAAAATTAAAAAACATCCAAATTTCAATAGAGAAGATGGATGGGTGTTGCCAGCTGTTTGGGATCCTATAATTTACAAAATTAAACCCAAACCCAAGCATACCACTGCAATACTTCATGATACTATAAGCTCATTTTGCGTAAATTACTTACTTACTTACTTATCGTCACGCACAATCCCTAACGGGGTAGCCAGAGAGAACAGATCGCCAAGTGTCACGATCCTTACATACCTCTTTCGCTTCTTTCAGGTTCATTAACTTCTTCATACATGCACGTCTAGGTATCCGAGTACTTTTGACCCTCCCCTCTTCGAGCAATTTGCTCACATGGTCTTCGAAAGTTAGTCTCGGTCTACCTCGACACCTTTTAATATTTACTTTCGCTCTATATATTTTCTTCACCATTCGGTCTTCACTCATTCGTTCAACGTGCCCAAACCATTGGAGTACGCCCCTATCAATTTTTGTGATAAGGTCATCTTTCAATCCTGCCATATTGCGAATCTCTTCGTTTCGCTTTCGGTCGGCTATGGTAACGCCACACATTTTACGAAGAGATCGCATCTCCACTGCATTCAACTTGCTTTTATGCTTCTTCTGGCATACCCAGGTTTCGCTGCCATATAACAAAGTCGGTACCAACACTGCGTTATGTATTGCAAGGCGTGCACTCTTCACCACGCCTTGCCTTTTTATTAATGCATTCAGGGCACCATTGACTTTGTTTCCGGCAGCGACACGCCTATCCACATCTAAATCACATCTTCCATCCCGGCTGAAAGCACTCCCCAAGTATACAATTTCATTTACCTGTTCTAGACATTCCTGATTTACCCATATTTCACATTTCGTTCTCTCTTCGTCCTTTTCAAATTTTGCGTAAATCGGACCAAAAAAATTAATATTCAAAAACTGAAGGTTACCGAACTAACTATGACATTGGGACGTCAAACATCTCAGTCCGCCCCGTGACCACCCGAAACGTCGGGATAATAAAAATAAATTAAAGTTGAATTAAACGTGATAAAATCCGTAAATAATAGTTTTATTTAAGGGTCTTGCTTGAAAACTCATCGGTACATGTCAGAAAATTGTATCACCGAGAGGCTTTACTAGATAATCCAAGAAAGTCTAACTTTGGCTCGTCTTTACTACTTTTTTTTTTATAAAAATAAAGCCTTTTGACGATTTGATGGGACACAATTACAAACCTCTAAAAAATTTTAACGCAGGGAATATTAAATTTATCGTCAAAAGTCAAAATACTTTTTTTTATTTGTATTTTATCAAATAATATAAATTACATTGTCCCGTTTGTAAATAACAATTCCTCGCAATTTAAATAAAATCGGTTTAAACAATATGGCACCGAGTTGCCCTATGGCAACATGCATTTATATCATCAGTAGGTCAATTTGAAGAGGATCGCATAAAAAATTGAGGTGGAATAATTTTCGGTACTCAATACTCATACGCCGGTTATATTCTCTTGGACTACTACTACAGTACTCTTGGACTAATAAATGAAATGGCGACATATCGGTTGAAGTTTACAAAGTAAGCACATTCCAAATTCAAATTTATAAAGGCAAATAAATGAGTTCGTGTAACTTTGTAAGTGTAGATATAATATACAGTAACGAATAGTAAAGTAACCGTAAGTATAGTGTAAGACTCATTAGTAGGTAGGATAGAAAAGAGTCGTACTGACAGACCTCAAACGACCTCATGAAAACTATGTTCCCACCTTTAGGCTTCATTCTACGATCTTCCATTACAATATTCTCCTGCAACGAAATACGCGTTATTAAAATTTCGATTACCTATCCATTCGAGAGAGAATATGGATTTAGAGATGTGCCAAGAAACACGCTCCTGAGCCTCCTGCATATCTTACCAAGTCATCGTTATATCTAGATGCCGCCCTACAATTCGCTTATCTGTAAACGCCTACCAATTTTGTAATTTGATTTTTAATGTAGAGTTATCAGCTTGCTGATCCGTTAAATAAAAGTCATTACTCTGAGTTTACTCCGGATATCTTTATTACGAATAATATCACGAGTATCTCTCACCATTGCTCATAGAGATCAGAAGTTTGCTCATACGGCCATAATTGAATAACCACGTCTCTAACCCACAGGTCATCGCTAGCAATGCGCTGATATATATGGATACTTAGAATATATAACATTCTTGTATTCAGGTTTTGAGGAATATGTGACGAGAAGATTAGTTATTTAAGAAGTTATCAAACCTTACTGCGTTATAAGTTGCAATTAACATTTACGATCAAACTCTGTTACTACGTGAGCCGTTCACTACGCGAGTCTTAGTAGCACAGTCTTAATTTTGTATTAATATTGTGGTTGTGGTAAGGGGATAAGCGGCTGCCTTAGAAAAACAAAATTATATTAATTATTTATTAAACACATAGGTAGAGTTACATTTTTTTCATAAATCTTAAGTAATTTAACAATTGATTGAAATTTCACATTAATGCCAACACACTATCCGAAAGATTGTCTAAACATTTTATATAATTTATATTGTCATGATTGATACATAATACATTGTTTGAAAAATGAAAATTTATTGTGAATATTTTACTAATTTAATCATAGCTTTCTTAAGTTATTATTTCATATTAACACTACTTATATATAATACGTATGTGATACGCAGGTAATACTTGTAAAGCACTTAGCTTTGGTTTTAAAGATCCATAAATCATTTAACTTCATCACCATTACGACAGCCCGCCAAAGGTTTGCCATAGCTAACATGCTCGAGTTGGCAAAAGTTTTTTTCACTTTAAGTTGTAATCAGCGCTATTTATACCTCATCTCCTGTTTGGTTTCATAGCTTTGCCTATTCCTTTTTAAAAGGTCGGCATCGCATCTGCAACCCCTCCCGTGTTGCAGCTGTTCATGGGTGACGGTAATCGCCTACCATCAGGTGAGCCGTATGCTCGTTTGCCCCCTCTCCTATAAAAAATATGGCTTTGGTTTTAAATATGCATCAATGAACTTACTTTGTATTAAAATAATTGAACGAAAAAAATTTACAGTACACGTTATATAAATTAGTGGTATACGAATTTAGCATTATGAACGAAGTAAAAAGAACATTTTGTGACAATGAAATATGTTTCCAACGACAAAAATAGTCACGTGAGTATTTTAACCGCTGCTTTATATATTTTAGGACAACTTTTTTAAGGCAATATAAAGTTGACGCCCACATTCTATATTCTATCATGACGTCATGAGTAAACATAGAGTACGCTTCTATATTATAAGAAAGCAAATGACAACAAAATTGTGTTATAAAAAAAACTGCAATGCGATTGAAAACGTATCATTGTTAATTTTATTCTAACAAAGCGTTGGTCTATTCAGTCATGTTCTAGAATTTTTTTTGTAATGAAACTTACCACAGTCAGAGATATAAAGCAGCATTTAAAAACACTTAAATGGTACATGTTTTATTTAAAAATTCAATTTAAACTAGTAATTTATTATGTATAAACAATGAAATTTTAAGTCACACGTTATTAATTGCCGTTGATAATTTTTATCAATAACCTAAATAATGTAATTATTTACACTATTTATAAATCTACTTGATAGTCGGAAATGTCTTATATGAAAAGAATATTCGTTCCTATATACAAATTGAAATAATTTTATACGAAAATTATATTTTTTATTTTAAATTTACTTCATTTATACAAATAATATTCTCTGTTGAAATAAATTCTATAACAGATGTTATACTTAATTGTATTTATATTATAATTTTAAAAATTTAAGATTAAAATAAATAAATATTCTAGTTATTTATTACATACTTGAACATTAACATTAATTAAAAAATTATTGATACATTGTAAATATGTTTCAACATAATATACCCTTACTGGAATGTATAACGTTATCTTATTAGAAAAGATGAAACATTATAGTTAAATACATTATAATTGATACGTTGGTACAATTAATAATAATAATTTTGGTATCAAAATTGCAGATCTTCATTTTATAAGATATAAAAATTGCAATACATTTAAAAATCAAATTAGAAATATCTATTTAACTTGTATACATTATAGAATTTAATAATCACGTTTACAAACGTTTCAAGTTCCCTATAGCACTACAATTCGAACAGATGTAGCCATAAGCATTCTTAGAGTAACACGTAGATATATGATGGATATTAAACGTATAATTTCTATGCTAAGTATTGGGATGTTTTAAATTTCTGGCAGTGTCTTACCTATGATCAATAAGTACTTGTAAAGTTTATAATAGTTCACTACTTGAATAACATTTTTGAATTGATGGGATATTAAAACAAACATTAAAGTATCTACTGGTAACTATAGAGTTCTATAAAATACTATCAATTTTAATTTATTTGTAGGAATAACGATCTGAAATCTGTATGTTCTCTCTGTTCTGATTTAAAAAAGTGTATCCCTGTATTTTGTAATAATGCGAACATTATTAGTTAATTTTGTAACATAATTGCATCAAGCGCCGAAAGCTTCTCGTTTTTAACATTTATATAAAGTTTGTTGTCACCATCCTGCTCTTTTAAAATTATCCATTTACTTCACAATGTTGTTTTATATCAACAAATTCATATTTCGATTACAACTTAATTTATTTTAGATTTAATTTCCTAAAATTCTTACGATGCCGTAGGACAACATTAGTAAGAAATATGTATATGCTAGACGTGTATTTTCGGCTCTACCTGTAGCACGTATATCACTTTCCAAAACAAAGGGTTCATCTATTACGTGAATGATACCGTTAGTGCATTCCACATCTGGTCTAAACACGTGAATCCAGTGTCCATTCCACTCCACGTAGTAATCTGGTAAAAATGAAATGTTATAAATTCAATAAAAACAACAATAGGTTGAAAGATTAAAAAAAAATCTTTTGTAAACTTACTTTTGTCTGATTCTTTGACGCGCAATTTAAGAGGATCTCTGGTGGTTGGAAGAATAATGGGATGAGTTTCGTTCGCCAGGAGTTTTAAATCCGATACGGTATAAGCCCTACCAGCTCGAATTACGTGACGTTCTAAAATCTGCTTTGTCTGCAAAGTAAATCGGGGTTTTGTTAAAAGCATTTCTCTTTTAAAGTGATTATTTACATAACTTAAATATATACATTGTGAACCATAATTACGATGGAATTAAATAAAATTTCATAAAATGAATCTGTAAAAAATTTACTATTGGATATTCTATTTTTAATGCAAGTAAAGATTACAAAAAAGCACACGTTATGTCTACATCTAATTCTTAAGTAACCAGGCTTAAGAATCAGGGTTAAAATGCAGATGCAATGTCACCCCGGATAGAATGAATTGCTCGTTACTGGTCGTACGAAAAACTCCAGCATTATAGCTGCTATTTTACGCTTGTATTTTTTTGAGTTTTATCTGTTTATGATCATGGTCGGCCGAGTCAAGCCATTCTTGATACAACCATAACACAACACAATTGCAATTCGTTCCAGTAAACAATTGACATTACAATAGTGCAGTGGATAACTGTTTTACGGCGCCTCGAGTCCGCAGGTTAGAATTCCATTCACAACAACTATTTGTATAACCCCTACAAATTATTGTTCCGGGTCTTGATATTTGTATATGCACATTATATGTGTGTAACCTCTAACGTAAAACCCCACCACGATTTGAGTGAATATCCTTATTTTAGGCAAAGTTTTATCTTTTTTTGGTAAAAAAGTATTTTTTCTTTTAAAGTTTAAAATTACTAAAAATAATAAATTGGGTATAAATATTTACTCACGTAATAACCAAAGTCATCTCTAAAAAGTGCTTTATATGCTGAGGGGTGCCTTATTTGGAACTTAAGCCAAGCGTGGTCTCGTGGTACAAAATAAGTATATCTATGTTCCATTTCATTTAATTGATGATTAAACATTTGACGCTTGCCGAGATTGTATGTTATGCTGGAAATAGGAGCACAACAGACTAAATAGAATAATAATATAAGAAATATAAAAAAAATTAATTTTTATTAAAGAATACAAAATTTATTGTAGAAAACTTCATACTTGAGCATAGGGTCCGTCTTTAACTTTTCAAATACAGTCGTGTAAGGGACTCCTAGAACTCTGTCGATTATATGTACAAATCCATTTGTAGCTGCTATGTTGGGTTGCGTGACTGTTGCATTTACTCCACCGCCTTCTACGGTTAATGTCTGATTCGAATTAGTATTTATTACATTGAAGTAAAGATACTTGCGTGGAGCGGCTGTCGGTGCTTGATATATCTAAAAAACAATTAAAAAGTTATAGATTAAATTATAATGTAAGTATTGTTTTACACAATCATTCACTAGACTACATGTTTGGTTCTAGCTTTTAGCATGCATCTAGCTTAGTCAGATAAATTATAACAGGGTGAACAGAGAACATGTCATGCCGGCACACAATGACTCTGAAAACTAAACTAAAAGAACATTGAACGAATATCACATCTTATTGAGAACAAAGTACGACTTTATAATGATTTAACGTACAGATCCAGGAAGCTGTTCCAATTAGCAGCGAATCAAGAGAATGAAGTCGTAAATTTTTTATTTAATACATTTCCTTTGCCTGCCTTTACAATAATTTTCTTAAATATGTTCTATTTACAACAATAAGATGAAATATAATTACTGACCTGATTCATGTTATTGTGAATGATGGCATCAAGCGGTAACCTCTCCCTCACTAAATGCAAGTTTAATATGTCCTTAAGCTTCTGTTGATTTCTGTAAAAGACAAGAAATTTTAAATATCTTCTTTATAATGTATATATCAGTATATAACAAGAAGAACAGTGAATTAAGTTAATTTTTTTTCTGAAATTATTTTTTCATTTAAGTAGGTATTACAGGTAAATAAGAAATACCATGTAATAATTAAAACTCAATATATTTTCATTGTACGAATTAACAAAAGATAGAAAATAAAACTTTGATATTTAAATATCGTTACATAATTTTTACCATAGAAAAGAATGTCCGTATGAAGCGAAGAGCTTTTGTTGATATTCAAACGCGGAAAAGGTTACAGGCTTTGAGTATAATACTAAAAGGTTACAGGACGTTATAAGTGGCTAAGGTACATAGTAAATTATTTGTTTATTAGCTTTAGCTCGCAATTTCGTGCGTTCGACAAGAATACTGACAGATCTATAACAGCGGTTTTTGGGCAAGAATTTTAACTATACGAAAACACAGTCCACAGAGTTTTTGCTATTATCTCAGTAGATAGTGATCTCTAGAACTACGCGCGATATTAGAAAATTATATCACACAAGTATTTATTTAAAATAAAAATTGAAGATCTATTAATTTTATGAATAATTAAGGGGATATAGTAAGTCAGCTCAAATTCTAATTTCGTCCCCACTTGCCCGCGCGTCATATGCTATGTACCGACATGTTTGAATCACTAATACTGTAAGTAGAAAGGTCGTTAGACACTTATTAGGTTTATCATATTTATGTCTGTTTCTTAACACCAAGCCAGTCGCTTCTTATTTTTATTACGGTTATTTCCCATTTTAATTTTACGTCGTCCTGTTGCGTAACGTATATTCTGATCGTAAGTGACACAACCTCCCCCTTCAAAGGCCGAAGCGAAGTGACTGGGCGGCAGGAACCACGCTTTAAGAGGCCGATAGTTTAGGTAATTTCTTTTTACAGTGAAAATAATGGTATTTTAAAAAAGTAAATAACATAAGCACTGCTTTATAGTTAGTTCAGTTAGTATGCAAAGTTTCATGATTTTATTTAAAGTATTTTATGAATAACAGCGGTTTATTGTTTATTTTGGAGGTAACTTTGGATTTTTTTTTCCATCGAGAAAATTTTACGAAATCGTGTTTTCGTCAACATAATCCTTAACATTAATCCTCAACTTTACCATATTTCAAAATTAATGCTGCAATATTTTCGGCATAACGAAGGATCTTGCTAAGCCATTTGAGATTATATTTCCCCTTAAGATCTAATCACCTTGTTCCTAAACACTCATAGTTTTTGTTGTAAAATGGTGTTCATGTAATGGAGCATAAAAACAGTTAAAATTCAATTCTATATCAAAATTTAAGTGTAAGGACATTTTTGTTTCAATTTTACAGACAGATACTCTAATTCTAGTTATATTAAGTATGTGTGTTTTATTTATAACGAACGTTTTGTTTTATTTAAATGAACAGTTTGCATATTATATTTTATTGTTTTTCAACTCACTACGTTTTAATTATTTTTTATGTGGAATATAGAATAAGTTCTTGTAAACGTTTATTACAACATTTGAATATTAATATAAGTGTGTGACACATTTATAGAATATCTCTCCTGCCTTACTCTTGTACCATATAACTAAACATTTTGCTATAGTAGTATTGAGCCATTTGTCGGATTAGAACATAGCTCATAGCTAATTATTGTACTTCTACCCACTTTTATTCATTTCTTGATTGCGGTTGTTTTTATGTTTTTGTTTTCCATTTGGTATGTATTTAATGAGGAGAGCTTAGCAGCTGCAACACGTTTGGATTCAATAAACATTATTATTATAAGTATTATATATATATATATATATATATATATATATATATATATATATATATATATATATATATATATATATATATATATATATATATATATATATATATATACTAATCTAGTAATATAATTATAATTCTAAATTAATGTATGCAATTAATGTAACAACGAAAAAAAACATTCAAGACCGAAGAGATAAATATGTCGGCAATTTAAAAAGAGCTGCAAAAAAAATTAAAAACTCCAACTAATTTCGCGACATGGACATTGGATCTTCAGTTCCTGTTGTAGTATGGTTGTTCTTGTTGATTTTTTGATCGTAGATTTAAGGTGCAGCTGGGGTGAACCTTGGGCCACCCTAAAGCCGCATTAATAATGATATAAAATATAATATTGAAAGAATTCAAATTTTTAATTTAAAAAATTCAAAAAGTATAAGTCATAAGTAGTTTTGACTAACATTCTTAGTCAATTAAGTTAATCTCTCTTATAATCATTTCCCTACTCATATGCTTATAATTATTGCCCTAAATTAGTCTAGTAAGGTAGTTATATTACTAGGTCGTGCTTTATATCATAGTTATATTCCGGTATATAGCTATACCTATATCCGGTAGAACCTATATAACTTTACCACGGCTTCAACTTATTAAAAATGATAGGTCACAGTAACTATATACTCTGTTTTATTACAATACCTTAAATTATTTTTGGTCGTTCTATACACTTAATGGTAAAGGAAAAAACAATTTGAATGTTTCGAAAAACTGATTTTGATTGTACGTATATTTATGTGAAATTTTGTAACAAATGGTTGTGTATTATTTTTCGATTCGAATAACAGTTTTATAAACGTCGAGATAAAGAAGCCAGTTAAAATGTGTTAATGCGTTTTATTACAAAATTGATAAAAATATTAATATATTTTTACTATTTTATATTTATGGTATAAATTAGAATACGTGTAAAATAGGCGAAAGCTTTATTAGAATTGTACAAACTCATTTTTTGTACAGATTTAACAAATAAACATTACTAAATCATATTTAAAAAATATCATTTGACTATTTTCCAGCTCAAAGTGGTTCGTTAATTCAAACGTTTGAATTTAAGAGCCACCTTTTCTTCCTGTAGCCTTACTACTACGTTAATATTAGAGGTAGTATTCGCGTTCTAACAACAAAAATTACTCTTCAGTCCATACGGCACTATAAAATTTATGGAAATTTAAAAAGAGGCCAAACCCCCACAAGTACCTGATAAGATTTTGCACAGTGATCTCGTCCCAAGCTTCATTAGAAGGTGCGAACAAAGTTATATCCTTTGCCAAAGTTAGCTCATTCAGGAACTGATTATTTTCACCTAAGTCCATTATCACCTCGTAGAACTTGCAAAGTGGACCATCATCTTTTTCCTGTTATTAAGCAAATACTCATCACCCATCTCATTAAAAAAATCGTTCATTGATTTCAACCACTGCTGAACATAAGCCTCCATATAGGTTGCCTCACAAAGCTTTAGCTTTAAAGCTTGGCAAGCAGGTTAGCTGTCGCATTTTTTTATATGTTATGGGAAAGACACTACTAGCCTTGTGTCCTTCTGTCGCCGTTTACGACACTTCCGACAATATAAAAGTATTTAATTGTTAGCTATAAAGCATACATCTAAACTTATTATTATTTAATTACTTAGGGACTTTAAAGAGAAGAGTCTACTCGTTTTTAAAAGGCCGGCAACGCACCTGCAATTCCCCTTGTGAGGCAGTTGTTCATGGGTTCATGGGCGACGGTAGTCACTTACCATCAGGTGTGCCGCATCCCCTATGCCTGGTCTTATATAAAAAAGTAATTTGTATAATTTGTATTAAAGGAATATTTTATTTTATTAAATATTTAATAAGAATAATGTTATAATTTTGATTCAATAAACTTTATGTTATTAATCAGTTTATGTAAAAATAATGTTAAACATTTTACGAAAAAAGCCTAAATTGCATTAACTGTAATGAAAAACGGCAACCATTTTACCACGTTTTTAGAACTGAGCTATATTAAAATTTTAAATCTCTTACTCATCGGTAAGTTAGTTTAAAGAAATTATTAAATTTTTGGAAGTCTATAGGGAAGTTAAGAATCTTACCTTTACTAGGCATTGTACTTATTGTTATAAAAAAAAATTAAATTTTAAAATTTTAATTTTAAAATTAATTAAAATGAAAAATAGGATATGGAACAAGTGTTGTAGCGGAAATTCTACAAAAATATGAGTATATGCTACGTGCATCGATACTTACAATACCCTAAAGATGATAATTTCGTGCAGGATCCATAAGGTAGGACGAACAAATACATGAAACAGAGTAATTTTTTTTAAAACACTTATGAATATTATGTACAAAATTTGATTCAATGATGCTACAACTACAAAGAAAATTGTTTTGGTACCGTTAATTTTAATTCTAAACGCAAGGCACTGTCTTTGATTCTCCGCACTACTGGGTTTTGTACTTTTCATGGTGAAAACATTTTTAATTACATTAAAACAGAAATGACTTACAAAATAAATAAGTTATTCAATTGTGCTTGTGGTTTAAATTTTCAAATCGTAATAATTTTATAAAAACCATTGAATTATATGTGCGTAGTACATATATATCGATGATTAAAACAGTCATAAACTATAAACTAACGGTCCACTATTTGAAAAAATCTTCATATTACTCACGTGGTTTTAAAATTAATTATACATACCTTTCACATCTCTTGTAAATGTAAAAAATGAAGTAATAACAAAACAGAATCAAAAAATATATTATTATGAAACATATAATTTAGCTTTCAGGTGCATGAATGAATACAAAATGACAAACAACAAGGATGTATACGACGATAATGATAAATTTTCAAATGTATTAAGAAATCTTATTCAAATGAAATGGTAATTTTTTATAAAACATGACATAGGTGTATAATGTAATAATACGAAAATGCTTAAATCTATAATACTTTGAAATTTAAAGATCAATTCAAACGTGCTAAGTATATTCTCATGACCTACAAATAAAAAAGAAAAATATTTCAAGAGGGAAAACAGACACTCACAAATATAAAAAAAACATTTCGGTTTTACCTTCATTGCCTGGTTTCCACATAAATGTAGCGATAAGTTAATTATTTATAAGTGGCAAGAACAGCTATATAAAAATTTTGTAATTTTGCTAAATCGATACGAATAAAAAGTGAATTATAATAGAAATTGAGTAAAGTATATATTGAGCTTAGAATAATTAAGAAAATGAGGTTATTTCGATCAAGTGATGATGGTGTATTAATTTTTTCATGTGTTCTCATAACATTGTTTGTTTGTTTGTTACATGTTAGTGTTCGCAAATAACAGAAAATTACTGTCAAATATTATGCGAAAAGATTTTCTTCATTTATCTTTAATATCATGATTATAAATTTCCTTTTTGATAACTGTTGGCTGTTTTATATGGTATTTTTACAACAGTAATACAAAACATTTAATTAATATATTGGTAATCGTATTTATAAAATAATCTCCGAGATAATATAGTCTATTATTTTCAGTAGAATATTTATGTTCAAATAACTTTAAACACTATTATACTTAATATAATAACTTGCCTTTAGGAAATCAATCACTGACGTATCAACCACCATCAGAGGTCTTTGTATGAGGTGAACGACGCCGTTCTTCACTGGTATGTTAGCTCTCACAATATCAGCAAGTACCACGCCGCGACTGTGTTTCGTGTCACCAGCCACCGTGTTGGATTTGACATATGCTAAAAAAGTAATTTCAATAAAAATTACCTTTTAATATATATATATATATATATATATATATATATATATATATATATATATATATATATATATATATATATATATATATATATATATATATATATATATATATATATATATATATATATATATATGATCCAACTTCAGAAAACCTTTTTGGTTTTGATATTCAGTCAAATTGTTTTCAGTTTGTTTTACTTACTAATCTCTTCTTGCCCATTTACAGCAGTGCTGAATGAAATTATGACTTTTACGTTATCACTAAAGGCCATACTTTCAAATTCTTGACTATCGGGCGTTGCTTTAGTAAATAATACATGATGGGGTATAACATGGCCATCTATAACTTTTTCATCTATAAAATCAGACCTGGCTGTTGGCTGGAATATAAAAATAAATATATTTTAAAACGTACGACCTAAAATTCCAATTATGTTGCGTAAGTAAAAGAAAGGTAATAAAATTGTTAGAGAAGCTACAAAATGATAAAATGAGCTTCTAAGAAAACAGAAATTTTAAAAGGAATCTCAAACTTTCATACCTTGAATCCTTCATCCACGGGAATGAAAAATGTGTGCCTTCCGTCAGCGTTGAAAACTTCTTTCTTTTGAAGTTGATATACTTTTTGCCGAAAAGACCTTTGAAATAGAATATTTTATATAGATTTTGTGTTAAAGCGACTTTCTATTAAATAAATATGATCCAATGTTTTATTAAAAATATATAAGTCAAAATTGGTATAAACGAATTCAAGTGACGGTTTTCAATTTATTAAAGAAATAGGCATATTAGTGGTGACTACAACTGGAATCTTAAGCTTCAAAAGAAAGATTTATTCTTCACCAGTTCATTAAAATTCTAAAGTTCAATAAAACTGTAACTTATTTTGAAATCTTGTTGTAGGTAATTGAAACACGCCAACGGATAATTACGTTAAAGTTTCTACCGACTCCTTTGTTATTGTAGTCGGATTTTTTAAAATTCTATTATACCTATAAATGCATTCTTTGAAAATTACATTCTCATTTTTTACAGATTTTTATCGCCTTATTTTATGTGCCCAAGGCTTCGGGCATTTGCATTTTAAATTTTACAGCATTTATGGTCACCGATGGAACTGAGGAGTTCAACGTCACAAAGTCATTATTAATAACGGCACTGTATTAAAACGGATTAAATCTTTTAATTTTTGGTGCAATCTGCGCATTATGAACTTATAGTATCTTCGAGTCTTGCAGTTGAATGCTTGGGTTGGGATTTAATTTTATTAGTTAAAAGATCCCAAGCAAATGGTAGCACCCAACCATCTTCTATATTGAGATTAGGATGTTGTTTGATTCAATAGACTCGCGAATCATTCTCGGCAGTAATTTGTGAACTTTAGCGATAATTTATGGTCTATGAAATCTGATGCAGTGACGAGGGCAATACTGCAGACTTCCCGACCGACGAAGTCTTTGAACACGTATAAGTAATGATTGTAATGCATATTTTATAATGTAAAATGGTATATATGAATTATTTCATAATTCTTTCTAAAGTAAAATATTTACATCTATCTTGTTGAGAAACAACTAAATTATTAATATGCAAAATGCTTAAAAACATACCTTAATCTGTGCTGACCAATATTAAATACATCAGAATGTTCTAAAAATTGATACGCATTTGGGTTATAGACAGGTGTGCTTGTAGAAATTGGACCGTGTGGTTGTAGAGGCTGAAGAACTTGATCTATTACGTGTAAAACCTACAAAAAGAAACATATTCTCAAAAAAGTGGAAGGCTGGTACTGATCACTGAAACATCCCTAGATGTTGTCAATTATCTGAAATAAAGGTGCTATGGTTCAAATAAACCTAGTAAATCAGCAATGAACAAACTATATGTATCACTTCTTCAATATTCAACTTGACTCGATCATCAGTTAGGGCGTATCGGGTGGGTTGGACAGTTTAACTGAGTTCGCCCAAAAATAGCCGGAAACAGTAGTACCCCAATCAAAGTCATTAATTTTATTTCATTTACATGTAATATAAACCAGCTATCCTAAACAGGGTGAGAAAAATAATTCAATCTAAAAAAATACATTTTTAGCGGATCTTCTGAAAGCGGGTGGAAGACCACTAACTCTGGTTGCTTGGAGCAGAACTGCGGTGGTCTTGTTCTTCAAGAAAAATAATAACGCTCTGTTGAAGAACTTCAAACCGACTTCCCTTCTGCGCCACGTCTACGTGCTGTTTCCAAGAGTAACTATGAATCGTTTCGAACACAGACAAGACGACTTCCAGCCTCGCAGCAAGCCGAAACAAGCAAGATTATACAAACAGTGTGTGTTGCCAATGATGACATATGGATCTAGGACGTAGTTCGTCACCGCTGGCTGTACGAAGAAGCTCAAAGCCACTTAGCGAGTTATGGAGAGGGTTATTCTCCGGATTTCTCTGCGTGATAGACTTAGAAATAAGAATATTCGCAGTAGAATCAGAGTAACTCACATAGCCCAACGGATTAGTAAGCTGAAGTGGCAATAGTATGACTATATAGCTCGAAGAACTGACAAGCGACGAAGAAAAAAGGTTCTCGAGTGGCAACCGACAACCTCGTAACGGTAAAGGAATTTTAGGGTGGCCCCCCAATAGATGGAGTGACGACCTAATAAGATATGCAGGAAGTCGATGGATGCAAGGTGCTCAAGACCGTACTTTGCGTAATTCTTCTGGAGAAGCCTATGCTCGGCAGTGGACTTGTGAAGGGTTGTAACGATGATGATGATGATGAATAGACTGTATTGAAAGGGACCTTATAATTTATGTATGTGTGCGGAATATCTATTAAAATAACTTTATGTTTTGCTTTTGATACAAAAAGTTAGTTAATTAGGTAAAAATTAAATGACATTTTTAAAATTAATTGTAGATCCATCATTGTTTTTACCTTTATTTATATATATTTTTTTATTTTACCTTAAAAGACCATAACAAGAAAATTTACCATCTATCTACCTACACATAATATAAACAGAAATCATTATTTTTATTATTGTTTTCTTAAAGATAATTCAGTGTCAATATAATTATTGCTTTCAATGAGAAAAACAATCCACTTTTAAGATAATAATTATGATTCTTAATGTGTCGGTGTGCAAAGATAAAAAAATAATTGATAGAATCAGGCGTTACTTTGCGGAAATCCATTATAATAAAAAATAAAAATATAAATTTCTTCGCAACCTTCCGCTAAACAAATACAATGATGTGTCTTACCTGGATTGAAGAGCACCTCCCGCCCTCCCTCAATTACATGCACTAACTCCGTCCCCACTAGTCCCAGCACCACTACTCCCAACACCACTATTCCAGGCAAGACACACCATCGACGACAATACGACACGTGTTACGCTTCTACACGAGGCATCTTCAGGTAATGTACAAATTTTACATTGATAACAATATTTTCAATCTTTTTTTCAATCTTTGTTACATACATTACACTAGTCAGCACATCACACAACAACAGCACATCTCTTATTTTATTTTCCGGTAGTGCCACGATATAATAATTTAGGAATAAGTACTCACTCAGTTACCAGTTATCAGTTTCAGAAATATAATTTATCGAGTTAGAATCGAATTTATCGAGTTAGAATCGAGCATTTGGCAACGAATCATTGCTGCTACTGTTGCTTATGAATTTCGGCTTAAGTCTCTTTCTTCTTTTGTGTAGCTTTGGTGCTTATCTTTGATTCCCTTTTTTCGTTTTAAACCCTTTTCTTTGATTTGGTTTTGTTATTTATGTAAAATACGATGTATGAAAATTTGTGCCACATGTTTTAACTTTTTTGGGCGTATTCTGTTTTAAGGATATCCATTATGTTTTCTATAAGTTTTTTTTGCTAGGTATTCTGTTATAAATTATGCTTATATCTTTACGGTTATATCCCGTAGTTTTTCAAAATGGAGCTTAAGAATACGGTTTAATTAGTTTCAGAGTTATTGAAAGGTTAGAAGAATTCGAAGCTCTAAGATTATCTTAATTCGGAACCGGAATATCCAATTTGTGGTTCATTTGAAGCAGAAAGATCTTATTCTTGATGCGCATTAAGAGTACCACACAACAAAGAAGTGTTGTTTCTAGAAGACTTTTATTTTGCCGATTATTTTAATTGTCTCTTTTAACGTGTTCCTTTCATGCCACCTCTTTTATAGTTATATAAGTTATCCATCAAATCTAAATAAAAATTAATTTTTGTTAGTTCGTATTTTATGTCTCTACTTTGTCAACTTATTACTTGTACTTGCGCAAAGGTTATAGTCATAACACAGTTAACTTATAAAGGTACAATCCGTTATTTGCCTTCGCCTTTCGAGTGGTAAAGGATAGAATTTCCACATTTGTCGTAATAGAGCTTAGAGTTCTAGTGGATGTTTACTCGGTAGCAAAGGTGTTTAATGAATTTCATCTGGATACGTTCGATTCGAGCTATATAGGTATTATATTGGGCGCTCCATACCTATGATGCATATTCCAAAATACTTCTTACGTAGCAACAGTACAAAATTTTCAAATTCAATCATAATACAGTTAACTTGCACTAGGTGGCGCGCGCATCATACCGACAATTTATTTGAAAGTTAGATAGATCATTCAATTTCAATAATTGTATTATCATTCTTAATAATACATGACAAATTTAAGACGATAATCCGAAAATTACTCCTTCTGCGGTAGCAATGTGTTCAGTACCAGTTAGTAAATAATAAATATAAAAATGAAAATATATCAAACCATTTTATTAAAAAAAAGTGTAATTATTAAATTGTTTATTTAGTACATATTTTAGTGAATACATTTTATCTGAGGATTCTAAACTTGATCTTTAGTGTCATAAGCAAATATATATATATATATATATATATATATATATATATATATAATTTTGTTATATGATTTAAATATTAACTATTCAGTAAAATTCGTAATGTAAAATAATTTCAACTTCGACTCGTCACTAAAGCAGTAATTCTCTAATGGAGCCCTACAGTAATACACGCAGCTGCTCCTCTGTTCTAATTGTATACGACAGTTAAACATATTAGACTAATTTACAAGAAATTTAAAAACAAGGTACAGTTAATACGTTTACCAATTTTGATGAAATCAATAGGGTTAGGTATATAATCTTTTTAATCTGGCACAGTTATTTCATTACTCTTTTCCGTAAGTATCCTATTACTGAACAGTATTGGATTCAAGCCATTTTGCTCCCGGGAATGGTTGTACTCATTGTATACGTACGTTATGAATATCAATACAATGTTTTATACCAAGTTGAACTTACATAACGCTTAAAAGTAATCAAAAAATATATGACTGAATTATTGAACATTATTCAAGTTATTAAAATTAACTAAATTTAGTACATAAGGTTAATTACATTAAAAATATTATAACATTTCAAGGAATAAACACAAAAGAAATTATACTCGTACCTCCATCAATACCAGCAAGCGCATGTATTTTTAACATACACGATGTCACAGGGATAAAAGTTAAATAATGATTTAATTAAATAAAGAACACTTATTTACGTGAACACTACACATTAAATGAAACTAATTAAACGGATTATATTTTTTTGCTCTACCGACGTTTCAGGTGCTTTACAGCACCCACAGCCCGGGGGGGGGGGGGGTGAGTTGTGTGACGTTCCAATGGTATAGTTAGCCCGGCTACCTTCAGGTTTTGAATATCAATTTTTGGTCCGACCTGCACAGAATAAGCTTACAGCAAGCACCAAATAACTATGCTTTTAAAAAGCTTATACGTAGTTATCTATTTATAGGAATATTAAAAAAAATTCGCATTTTACATGACTCATCCATGTAATAAAATTGTTTAACATGCGCATAATTTAACAGACACATAGTCATTTTGTATGTACTAATTATATTTGTATTTAAATATGTATATTTGTATGTATATGCACGTATTTATACATTTGTATAGGTATATTTGAAGTATTGCAGTGGTATGCCTGGGTTTGGATTGAATTTTATTAATTTTGTGTAATTTTTGAATATATATATATATATATATATATATATAGGAAATTAATATAGTATAGTATAGTAAAATTCTTATCATAAGAGTAAATTTTACTACCTCTCCCCTTTTCATGGTAGGGTCCTTCTCTTGGGACGTTCTTTTTCTAACAACAAAATCTATTCCTGTTCACTGCACCGATTCTTTGGTAACTCCTTCACTGTTCAGGTTATACGCCTTTGGAATTCCTTGCCCGATGGCATCAGAAAAGCACCCAATAAGTACGCTTTAAAAAGTTTTTCCGTAGCCGTAAACGACGCCTCAGAGGGACCGTTTACTCAGAAAGTCATTTACCGATTATTCAGACCAGGGGATAAGCCTTACGCTGGAAGCTTGCCCAAAAGGCTAGCGTGCTGGGCCGCATCAAAGTGATTTCCCACTGCTGATGAGAGGCATACGTTAAAAGGTCCCAGTCAACCAATTTTGACGAAACTCCTTTCTAGATATACCATGTGGTAGGCGATCAGTACCCAGTCTATAATGTTGTAGAATTTGGAGGTAATTGGATTTGGCCGATAGTTGGCAGAGTCGGCAAGGCCGCACTTTTAAGGCAAAGCTGCACATTGGCTAGCTTCCAAGATTTAGGCACTATACCACACCTAAATTATAATTAGCTATTCGCTTTTTTATATTTATTTCGTACCTATCTGCATTGTAAAACGATTTACTTTTCATTGGAAGTGTATTATTAAGTCTAGTCATAAGATTACCTATACATAATGTTTATTTTGAGTATTAAGTGCTAATTTGTTAAGAAATGGCCAATATCTCTTTCTAAATAAGAGGACGTCTCAACACAGGAGACAACTCAAACGCACGTGCCTTTAGGACTATAGCTGCTATATATCGTCCGGTCTACTAACTTTGTTCACGTCTAGACTTCGCAAGGTTTTAATAACTTTGTTTTTGATTCAGACATCTGACATAGAGGTACCGCAGGGGTCGCGAAAGCTTCTAACTAACGAGCGAATCAACTCTCTGCTTACTACAATAACTATACAACTTATTTTACAATGTAGTTGTATCTAATAAATAAAAATTTATTTTGTGCTGCCATATAGTTCATCAAATAGCGCTAAAACTTTGTCAACTTATTTCTTGCACTTGCGCGAAGGATATAGATATAGTATAATTAACTTACAGTATGTGGCGCGCGTATTGTATAGACAAATTTATTTCAAAGTTATTAATTTATCATTCAATTTTATTGAATGTTTTAACATCCGTCATTAAACATTATAACTCTTACGAATTTAAAGCATTTCCACAATTATTTCTTCTGCGGTAGCAATGCGACGGGTACCAGCAAGTATATGTAATAAAAAAGTGGCACGGAATAAGAAAAACATAGAAGAAGATGAATGGACTACGAGCTCGTTTTTAAACACCATAGCCTGGCACAAATGATATTATTACCAGTAGTTGAAAGATT
Organism: Parnassius smintheus behrii; assembly: GCA_036936625.1. Lineage (NCBI taxonomy): Eukaryota > Metazoa > Arthropoda > Insecta > Lepidoptera > Papilionidae > Parnassius > Parnassius smintheus. The sequence continues at coordinate 30,618,862 of JAUPFT010000006.1, forward strand.
TTAAACATTAATTTCCGTTTATCACATACTCAGTAATGAAAGCAAAAATAACGTAGAGAACTTGAATTTTTGAGAAACACAAAAAAATTCGAAGATATTTATTTGGTTTAACGACGTTTTTATTAGCTTGATCCATGCATGCAACCTTTCAAATGAGAAGTGATGGACACCTTAGTAGTTGGGCTTCGCTTATTTAACGTGGGACCGTTAGGTACCTGCCAAAGTCCACGGCTTAATACAAGCGTTCCATAGCTTGCCTCATAGGGGAAATGTGGTTGTCACGCTTGACAAGCGTGACAACTATGATGAAGAATTTTGTGAAAGAATTTAGTCGTTAGAAGACGCTGCTGCTCATCTCCTGCCTGTCTCCCTCTGTCGCCTCTTACGACACCCACGGGAAGATATGGGGTAGTGGATATCCTCACACCGCCACTGCGGTAATTATATGATATTGCACGGCTATTTAACGTGAAACATGTAATGGATTTTGCAAATAAATTATAATTATTTGCATAAATAGATTTCCAAGAATTATTTATCTGCTTACCTGTAATTTACCGTTTTTGTTAACAGCTTGATAGGACCTAGTAATAAGTACTTTCGCATTGTTGACGTATATGTCATCGTGCATAGTATCTCGCCGTCTCGTCACCCAAAGTGGAGGATTCCCATCTAGTTCTGACGAAATAGAGTAGTCTAAATTGTTAAGTGTTGTTGCAAGATTAGCTGCAAACAAAATGAATTTGTGTAATAATACAACCTAATCTACGACGTCACAAATACAATGTGTAGTTTGTGATAATGCATATGCCACTAAATACTCTTTATATTTAAATGATATATTTTGTTCATAAAAGTATTTAAATACATTTAAAAATAATGAAAATAAACATTTAAACAAAAGTTAATGGATATGTAGTTTAGCTCTTAGGTTCTTTCAAAATCCAGTACAACAAAACGTTGAGAATTTTAAATCTGGATATCATAAGAGGTGACTATGAAAAATGCTAGAAAAATAATATAGTTTTTGTTATATGGCAGTAATATACTACCTTGTTTACGTTATGGAAGTTACTTGTATTAATTTATTATATTAATTATTAGTACTTGTTGCTTTAATATCGTCTACGCCAGACGTTAAATCCAGAGCAGCGATGGGCAACACAATATGGTTATTGTTAGACGAGACAAGACTTATGGTTCTACGATCGTGAATCCTCCTGCCAAGCATAACAATTATGACAAATTATCCATAGAACGGGAGGGGCTGATTACAGTAGTGGCTACAGTAATAGCTGTGGTAGATGGCACTTCTACTGCCATCTACTAGTGGACATCGGATTGTTTTAGTATTTCCCAGTTAACTCTTTTACGACACCCTCGGGATGAAATGTGGTGGTAGATTCACTTACACTGACATGAGTTAATATTTTAATTTAAAGTACGTTACATTCATCAGTTTTCATTAATCATTTTTAAATTTAAAAATATGAGCTATGTGATATTTATAAGTAATTCATAAAACATTATAAAAATAACTTGCATATGTGATATAGCACCAGGTTGTCATCCATTTCACCGTTATATCTTTGAAATGCTTCGTTGGTAGGTGCAAATATAGTTAGCTGCCGGTATTGTAAGCTCATATTGGCCACCATATTCCGATCCAATAGCGCAAGAAACTGAAACAAACATATTAAAATATTATTATAACATCAATTAATTGTAATGATTTCTTATATTTACTCGAACACTAGACATTGATTAAAACTACTTTTACGGATTTTATCGCGTTTTATTTATTTTATTTTTAATACCCGACGTTTCGGTGCTTTCCAGCACCCATGGTCACGGGGGAGCACGCCAGGTAATGTCCTAACAAAAAAAATGGTTCGTATAGAATGACATTGCAAGAATTGAATCTGACGTTCTGCGCCTCTCTTTAGCCTTCTTCACCCCCGTAAACTCCAAGCGCGCCATTTTGTGATGTCAATGTCACTCACCCGTCATTGCTTATTTCGTGTTGATAAAAGTGCTTGCTTCGATCATCTTTACCTTTATCCACAAATAAAGCAATATCAGGGTGAAATTTCGGAAAATGTTTCGAAAGTGTTGTGTTTCAGAGTGCATTACGTTACATATATAAGTATAAAAAAGTCATATTCAATTCTTGCATACGGTTCAAAGACAATATACGTGATATGGCGGTCTGAAACGTCAGTTTCTCTATCTAGTCTGTGCGGGGGAGTCAAGAGGTGACTGACGTCCCGATGTCAAAGTTAATCCAGAGTACCGTCAGCTTTTTAATTATTGTCTTTGGTCCGATCTACGCAGAATGAACTATGTTTTGAAGTTTAATCAATTAATTAATTGTTATTTATTTAGTTACGGTCTGTATACTTATACGCCTCACTGCTGCACACAGGCTTCCTCTTATTTCTGAGAGGGTTTTTATGACAACGAATTGTTCGCCACGTTTCATGTTTGCGAACTTTCGATGTTTTTTTTTACTATTCTCAGCCAGCGCTCAACTACAAGACCACTTAAGAGGATAGAGTAAGTCAGCTCAAATTCTAATTTCGTCCCCACTTGCCCGCGCGTCGTATGCTATGTACCGATATGTTTGTAATCACTAATACTGTAAGTAGAAAGGTCGTTAGACACTTATTTCATTAGGTTTATCATATTTATGCCTGTTTCTTAACGCCAAGCCAGCCGCTTCTTATTTTTATCACCGTTATCTCCCATTTTAATTTTACGTCGTACTGTTGCGTAATGTATATTCTGATCGTAAGCGACAACACTTCTCCCTTCAAAATCCTAAGCGATACTAAACGGGTAACGGGGCGACAGGAATCAAGCTCAAGACGCCGATAGTTTAAGTTATTTCTTTTTAAAGTGAAAATAATGGTATTTTAAAAAAAGTAAATAACATAAGCACTGCTTTATAGTTAGTTCCTTTAGTATGCAAAGTTTCATGATCTTATTTAAAGTATTTTATGAATAACAGCGGTTTATTGTTTATTTTGGAGATAAATTTGGATTTTTTTCTATCGAGATAATTTTACGAAATCGTGTTTTCGTCTAACATAATCCATAACATTAATGCTCAACTTTACCATATATTTATTTCAAAATTAATGCTTTAATATTTTCGGCATAACGAAGGATCTTGCTAAGCCATTTGACATTATATTTCCCCTTAATGGTAATATGTGATGTAGCGTAAGATAATGAAGCGCACTGACTTAACAAAAGCCTATTCCCACTTTAAAAATACCCACGTTTTAATCGGACGGCAGGACAGATACTAGTAACTTATTCCCCTCCTTTGCTGTACGCATGAAGAAGCGTATAGCAAGCTGTTTATTTCGAATGCATGGTAAGTCAACAAGGAAATGTTTGAGACTAGCCGAATAACTAGTTGCCTGATGGTGTAAGAGAGAGGGAGGAATTAAATAACGCAATTCCTACGAACACTCCAAAATGCATCCCGTAGAAAACCGAAAGGATGGTAAATTTGCGCCTGTGTTCCAGGCTAGTTAAATTGGTTTAAACCAGATTCGGGTCACCAATAACCCTCTTAATAAGCTTTTCCATTCAGTTGAAAGCTGCTAGGTAGCATTTTGCAGCACCAGCCTATATATGGCAGCAATGCTCCATTCACGCCGGACTTACGCTTTATATAAAGTAAGCAGCTGTCCCGATGTCTAGTACCGCCGTACCTTTGCAAAGACTCCTAGCTTCGGTGCAGCTGCCTTGGCTTTAAACTTAACGAACTGACTGAAGTTAAGGTTTGAGGTTATTTCAACCGCCAACAATTAAAGACGAACAGTGTAATGGAAATAAGCCAAGGTAAGCTGGTTCCTTTTTGCAGTAAAGAAACACGCTTGAGTTTTGGGAGGCGTTGAATGTCACAAGATTATCATCGCTCCCTTTTGAAACTGCATATAGTGTGAGATTCATCGCTCAACCATAGATTCTCGTTCGGACTGGATTTGATCCCGAATGATCCGAGCACTTGATGGGTATCTCTCCACATCTATGCTGTCATCTGCATCCTCATAGATACCGGGCATAAGCAGATCGTGCTTGTACGTGGTAGAGCCTCGTTGCAGTTATATTACGGTTGTAGTACGAATGGGTCGGCTCGGCCGGAGTAGGACCACGCTCTCACAGAATACCAGCGTGAAATAGTATTTCTATTTACCATCAGGCGGACTGTGTGCTTATTTGTCATCCTATGTTCTATTTAAAAAAAATATATGAGTGTAAAGAACCGGAGACCTTTTTTACTGCAAACGAGCTATTCCATCTTACTCCTCACGGGTGACACCCATCTGCATTTTGATTCGTAATCGAGGGTAGACTTAGATGTCTATGGGCCACAGCAACCACTTACCATCAGGTGGACTGTGTGCTCGTTTGTCACCCTATCTTATAAAAAAGTTTTACTGCAGCACACACTTAAAATATAAAATCATCCGAAATAAATTTAAACGCAACAGAGCCTGTTATATTCAACTCAAGTTCGCAAGTTTTCTGCTTTAATGAACGTGGTAAATGGAATACATTAGTAGGTGTGAATATGAGAGTGTGGATGAGACAAAAGCTGCACATAATGCTGTGAAAATGTGTATTTATGTAGACAAAAAAGGCTTTTACTTTTTAATAAAACAGAAATTTATATTTCAATTGGAACATCATGTACTAGGTTTATGTTCATGCATTTATAAATATTTGTGAATCTTAAATAAAATTAATTTGGACTTCAATTTAAACCGATTTAATAGTAATAATGCAAGAACAGTTTTCAATTGACAGTCATTTCAGTAACCATATCTGTACTAAGTAAACTGTACATTTTATATATCTGCTAATAGTGACCCGCCCGGGTTTAGCCTGGGTAGGGTCTACTAATGTGGCGTTATTTAGATGTATACGATAGTCATCAAAGACAATTTATTTTATTAGTTGATTAAAAAATCTATTTTAGATAAAATATAGCCTAGATCTTTCCTGACATGACCCTCTATCAGTTATTGATATCATAACTAGTTCAGCCATTCTGAAGACACAGACAGTATTAGTGCGACTGCTGATCATGAGATCCTGGGTTCGAATCCCGGGTCGGGCCAAAAATTCAATTATTGAGTTTTCCGTCAAGAAATTCTCAGTAGCTGCCGGAGTCAGGAAGTTGGCGGTGTCTTACCCCCGTGCCTCGGAAAGCACGTAAAGCCGTTGGTCCTGCGCCTGATCTCTCTCCGGTCGTGTCGGTTTACCGTCCCATCGGACTATGAGAGTAAAGGAATAGAGAGTGCACCTGTGCTTGCGCATACACTTGGGCACTATAATCCTGTCCTGTGCCGATGGCTAGTCTCCGTTGAGGCTGGAGGACATGTAATGTCCTCCAGACCGAATTTCGATATATAATAAAAATATGTCTGGTGTAAAATTTTTAACTACGCAATTATAATAAATCAATACTCAAGTAAAGCGTGGAAAGCAAAAAAATTTGCCCGTATCCCAAAAAAATAAATCTATAATCAAAGATTGGCACCTGAAGCTATTGGGTTTATGTATTTTCAAAGGATCGAACAAATTAGGTGACGACTTGTGTACAAACGTGAAAGGAAAATTATTACGCCGCTTTTTTCATGTTATCGTATATCGTTCCCGTTCACATTCAGAGTAATATTTAGGCTATCTACATGCACTGTCGCAGCCGTACTGTAACCGCAGCAATTCTATTTCAACTTGCCCGGGTAAACAGGAAATTCGAGCAGTGCAATGCGATGAATATCTTATACTACCTACTTCCGAACTCTTATCTTGGTTTTATACGTATCTTGGTTTTACACGTATTTTAGTGTAATTAGTTCTCAGCTATATTTTTTTAATCAATCGTGTTTATAGTTATACATATTTTTATGTAATAGTATGTAAGTATATCTTAATGCTGTTTTATAACAGACCTAACAGCATCATATCACTAGTTCTTTTAAGACCGACGCTGGACATTTTTTCAACAATGTCAGTTCGTATTATTTTAAAAAATTAGTCCGTAGACGCCACCCACCACGCCATGCAGACATAAGTGAATAATATGAAAGAGGGTTGGTGAGCACGTAGTCAATACTTTCGGACGTTTGATATGTTGCTCTTCTTCCCCAGTCTAGGAGATTAAGTTTCAACGGTTTTGGGTTGATTTTTGCCGTTAATCGGTTGTCAAAGCTACGTCCATAACTGCTTACTGACCGGGTTGGACCGTGACCAGGTGATTTCAAAATTTTGAGAAGTGTGGATGTTACCAATTACACCACTTAAATATATAAGTACTAAAAACGTTACTTTTGTTACATTACTTACTTAAGAAATTTTTGTTTTGCTTTGTTTTACTTATATTGGAAAATTGTCAATAACAAAGCAGTAAAAAAGGGGTCAGTCTTATATCGAAATAGGTTAAGCTGTGATTTTCGTAGAGTCAAAATGGCGCCCTAGGCGTCACGCTGACGCGCCGATATTGTACAGATATGTCTGTTAGCGCAATCAGCGCTTTAGATTTACTGATTTCATATCCTTTTAACTTCCGATACTCGCGTATATAGTTTTTACATACTTCAAAAAAAATGAGAGCCAAAATTCCCTCTGAATATTTTAAATGTAACAAAACCATATCACTAAAGTTAGTTATTTCCTTAGGTCCTACATAAATTTAATCCAGATGAACAAAGTTGGTATATAGGTGTTTTAATCCAATTGTCATTAATACACTACCTACCACACTATAAGTATATAAAGTTAATAATATGAAAGCTATTCATATTTTTTTTAATTGTAAATTAAAGAAAATTGGCAAAGCTTAATTTTAGAAGTACCTATATCTTAAATAATTATCATGCCTGACCAATTCATGTTTGAATACATTTAAAAATTATTTTGTATAATTGCAATGTTTGAACTTCAACATAAAAAAGAACGACAAAAGAAAACGCATTCATTATACCATCAGTCATTAAATGTGTTTCCTGAACAAACACTTGTCAGTCTCGAGAAAGTGATCGAAGAAAAAAATCCTGCAAATTGCTCTTTGGTTCGACAACATGACGAATGGTTTCAGCTTCGTATTGTTTCTAAAAAATATTCGGTTGATTTTGCTATTTTCTTGTTGTTATTTTTACATTATATTTCTTGTTGCAGAATATTAACAAATAAAAGCCACTTTAGCATATTTAAAATAAAAAATGTATATTATACTTGATTTCCATTTTTTTTTTATAGAATAAGGGTGACAAACGAGCACACAGCCTACTTGATGGTAAGTGGATGCTATGGCCCATAGAAATTTACATATATCTTCAATTAAGAATCAAAATGCAGATCCGTTGCCTCCGTCTCTGCCGTTCACTTGTGAAATATAAATTTGCTTTGTCACTCTTTCCTCATTCATTCTTTCTACATTATCAAACCACCGAAGCATTCCTTGCTTAATTCTGGTCACATCATCTTGCAAACCACACTCTTCTCTAGTAGTCGTCCCTACCGTCCGTAGACTTCGACCACCTAATCCTAGGCCCATCCTACACGTGTCCCCCGGTAACTGACAAGCCCAAAGTACAGACTCGGCTACTCGCCGTGTGGTAGCGGCGTAAAATATACCACCCCACAGTTTCGCACCTTGAGGTACCAATTAATACAATCTTTATTTAATAAAGTTTGTGAAGTTTCACAAACAACAGTGAAGTTACAAATTGAAGAATGAATTAATGACACTCAGTCCAGTAGTTCTGAATGCCTCGTTTTTAGTAAAAAGGGTCTCCGGTTCTCTACATTTACCATACGAAACACAGCAGAATTAAGCTGCTACTTTACGCTGGTATTCTGTGAGAGCGTGGTCCGACCTCGGTCGAGCCGACCCATTCGTGCTGCAACCACAACATAGCTGCAACATGACTCTACCACGTAAAAAAATTTAAATGTAAAAAGTTATTTTAAATGGATATAAATTAAAAATATATCCATGTCAAAATAACAGCCGATTTTTACGATATTTAATGATAACATCTATAAAATTGGAACTGTAAAAACGCTTTAAAACTATCATCATCATCATCATTATCATTACAAGTCCAATACTAAAAATAGGCATTTCCCAAGCAACGCCATATAGCACTGTTCCTAGCTACCTACATCCATCGACATCCTAAATCACTCATTAGGTCGTCGCTCAAACTTGGCGGTATTTAAATAACATCTACAAAATGGTAGATTGTAGTGGTTAACTTCGGCCTTCTGTACAATTTTCCGAGGTTTGTTAATATGGTTTATGTTACTAAAACGTTTTCGGAAACTGGCTTGTTCGGGAGGCTGGAAGTCGTCATATCTGCATCTAAGGCGATTCAGTAAATGATTTCGAAAACAGTATGTAGAGTCTACATCCTCCAGATCTGCGTCCACATTGTAGACCCAGATCAGGAGGGAGATCCTCCTGTAATTCCTTGATAGGGCGTTGTCTGCTGAAATTCCTTGATAGGACCTTTATGGAATGAAGAACAAGACCATTGCGCTTCTAAACTCCTTTGGGTTATTGGCATGATGGAGGATGGCTTTGAAAAGCTTCTAAACAACTTCAAGTATGCTTTCAGAAGTTCCGTTGTAATTCCATTCATCAAAACTATCAATATAGTTTTGATGAATGGATAGATTATGAACTAACACGAGAATTTCGCTATAGACTAAATATTGCAAGTTCCTAGTCAGAAAACAATAAGGAAATCAAAAAAATATGTTTGCAAGCACACAAAATAAAATTAAAACTGTAATAAAACTGTGTTTTTCATTGAATTTTGAAATGGTGTATTATTATAAAAATAAAATAAAAATATATTAGAAACAGTTTCAAGCTTTTTTAATATTTTTGTTTTAACTTTTGCGTTTATCATTAACGCTTTCAAATAAACAACAATTGCTAATCACAGTCACTCATTATTCATCAATAAAATATCATTTTAATATTCAAAAGAACCTTCCCTTTGTCGGGTTAGTTACTTGTGCATGTATTGCATACAATGTCCATGATTATATTTACCGATAGTTTCCTTTTTCACTCAATCGCTAATCATGCCTGGCCCTTCCAATTGTGAGGCAATAATAACTGCGTAGTATGCAGTCACACAAGGGAAACCGCAAACGATGGTTGTTGAAGCAAAACAATGGCTTGCTTCTTCTCATAAGGTGCCAATATCCTGCCGACCTGGATATACTCCTAAATACTCACTATAAAATTTTAATTTCTCATACTATTGCTAGTAATTTCGTCTCTGGTTATGAAAACTAAATGCAACATTACAAACACTACCGTATCTATTAATATTGGTAAATGAGTTAAGGCGACACCGTGAAAAAATGCACCTCCTTTCATCGAACAGTACAGGACTATGACACCACTAACGAAAATAGGATTTTGATATAGGTAAATTTATGTCTTTATCTTGAAGTTGATTGCTCAAAAACACGATTGTATAACTTTGACTCGATCACAATTATTTGCGAAAACACCTCTAAAAAATGACTATAGTTGAAATTACAACGAAATCATTTGATCTTTATGCTTGAAAATCACTCAAATATATTCATAACATCAATATTCATAATTTACTTGCTCATTATTTTGATAACTTAAATCAATAATTTTTTAAAAAATATTTTAAGATTCTGACAATTTCTAAGCGCTTTTAATCGTCGCGGGCGCTACGCAATTTTAGACCTTATGACGGATTTTCTTCAAGTTTTTATAGAAATTATGTATTCACTCGGATCAGTACGGCGATAGCGTTTTCAATGTGTCGTCTTAATGTTACCGCCTATATACCTCCCACTGCTGGGCACAGGCACACCTCCCATTTTTGAGAGGGTCTGCCCTAAAATCAAAGGAATGTCCGCCGCGCTGCCCAAATGCATGTTGGCGAACTTCACATGTCTTCGAAATATTTTTTATTTCTCGGACATGCAGATTTTCCCACGATGTTTTCTTAAATATAAAATATAAAACATTATTAATCCACGAAAATATGGTAACTAATTGCTATATTATATGATTGCAGCAGGAATGGGTCGGCTGGAAAGGGGAAATACCTCCCTGTCACGGAATAACAGGGTAAAATAACAGCTTAATCCTGCAGTGTTTCGAATGATGAATATATAAAACTGGAGACCCATTTTACCGGTAAAAGGCATCTTGTCTTCTTCCATCTTAGTCTTCAAGAGTGAGTGAGGAGTTTAAGATGTTTATGGTCCACAGGCATCCATTAACAACAATCAAATGAACTTTGTGTTCGACATTATTTTATTAAAAATGGTGTCTTTTTCCTAGTTTTGAATTATTTATTTTATCTCCATTTTACTGTCATTCATTCATTACGGTTATCAAAAGTCGACTCCTAAACATTGGCTCCCCGTTATTATCCTCATAGGGGGGAAATTTGCCGCTTTGGCAGGTAGGGTTTAAAAAATAAAAACTTAAAAAAATACTCTAACTAGAGGTACTATCTTTTGCGGCATTGGAGACGTTTTACAAAGATAAATTGTACATGGGAAAACATTACAAATTTGTTTGTAATTAAATGAATCATCTTCTGTACTTGCCGAATATAGACTTAGAACTAAGAATTAGGGAAGGCACTGTTTCCCTAGATATAGGTGATAACCTAGTTCAGGAGACAGAGCTCCTTTGTATTGGTTGCTAATAAACGTTATTTATTTATTTATTATTTATTAATTTTGTTCCTTACGGAAATCGACAACGCTGCCGTTAAATGGTTCTCATTTATTTGTTCTATATCTGAGACAGTAAAGAATAAACAGTTGAATCATTTTAATCTAATTTATATAAAATGCATTGAAGTAGATTTGTAACCTTTAGTTAAAAAATACTTAGCGAAAAATGAGAGAGCAGTTTAATTTTTCACTCGTCAAATTAATAAGACAGTGGAAGCTCATTCATTACTAACTTATAAATTAAAATGGAAATTGAAATGTAGTAAATTTTTATTTTAACAATAAAATGCAGTGCAATAAGTATCATAATAAAAAATGATATCTCATATTATAAGCAAATAGTCTTTACAAAGCTTATCCACACAATAATGTATTGTTACCGCAATGGAACCACAACTTATTCACAAAATATTCCTCTCGTAAAAGCAACGTTGTAGCTGTACTTGTTAATTTTATAATAATTTTATAATCAATTTGTAATCATTGCGCAAAAACAATATCTTTTTATACAAAATGAGGGTGTGCGATTCTCGCCACTCACCATACGAAACCCAGCCTGAAATAGTATATAGCGTGATCCTTCTCCAGTCGTGCCGATCAATTCGTGCCGTAGCCGTAGTATGCTATAGCATAGACATATACAGATGGATCTAAAGAAGTTCTACTTCAGTCTTGTGGTCATAAGCACACTCGTTGTTTTACCTAAGACCGTTGTATGTTTCATTTTTAATATTATTTAGTTTCATAACCAACTCACATGTCGTAAAGTATACCAAGCAACATTTACGCTCTAATGCAAGTTTGCCTACCGTATAATGTATCAAAGGAAATGACTTACAAATTCACTGAACGTACTCCGTTACATTTTGTTAAGGCGAGCATATAGGAGCTATTGTGTATCATATTTTTCTGCTGTAAAAAGATATTTAAATTCTTGCAATGTAATAACAGCGTAATAGAAAGAAACAACTATGAAGAAGGCCTGAAAGACCTAATGGCTTCCGATAGATGACGATTTAGTGTCAAGTAAAGGGTCAGGTTTAGAATATCCTTGATTAAGATCAAACAGATACAGAAACCTTTTTATTCAATATAGATTATAAATAATACTTGAAAGTCACTTTTGTTAATTTACCACTGGTTCAGAAAAATATCTTTGTCTCTGTCTGTCGGAAAGAACCAGGAAGAAAGCCAGCGGGACTAGTTTTTTAAATAACCGCTTACAATCATATATGTTACAATTAACAGAACAAAACAACTTAGAAATAGCTTGGTAGCGATCACCCTTCACACGGGTTAAATCCAAATCATGTATAATCAACTAAACAATAATGCATTATTATAATTTGTGAGTTTTTATTAACGTGCGTGTTATAATTTTCTTTCGATTTGAAATTAAATTGCAAAATTTCGGATTTATTGTGTATTACGAAGAAATCGTGTCTCCATTTTTCCACTAACTGGATATATATATCCAATACGATTTTTGTACGTGGTAGAGCCATGCTGCAGTTATATTAGTGGTATAGCTGTAGCACAAATGGGTCGGCTCGACCGGGGAAGGACCACGCTCTCACAGAATATCAGCGTAAAATAGTAGCTTAACGCTGCTGCGTTTCGTATGGTGAGTGTTGAGAACCGGAGACCTTTTTTACTGGAAACGAGGCATTCCATCTTAGTCCTCACGGGTGACAACACATTTGTATTTTGATTCTTAGTCGAGGATAGATGTAGATGTCTATGGGCCACTGCAACCACTTGCCATCGGGTGGACTGAGTGATCGTTTATCACCCTATCCCATAAAAAAAATTTTTGGTCAAAATCCTAGAATTTTGCCTTGTAAGACATACTTCACAACAAGATTATTTTTTTGTTACGAAGGGATCCAAGATCTTTTAGGCCTTTCTTTAAAAACATCATTCTACAGCATAAACCAGATATGATGGGTTATCGTTTATCTTATAATTAGGCAAGGCAAGACAACAGGGCTGTTTATTATGTTGTTTTTACTTAGTAAGGCAAAGATGTTAAAACGCACTGCCAAAAACTAAATATATATATTAGTTTTTTTATAGGATAGGGTGATAAATGATCACTCAGTCCACCTGATGGCAAGTGGTTATGTGGATTATGTAAGTGGTGGTATATATATATATATATATATATATATATATATATATATATATATATATATAATGATGATGAAAGTATAAATGAGAATGGTGAAGACCTCCTCACCGTATGTGCGGAAAAGAATCTTTTTGTGACGAATACTTTTTTTCGTCATAAGAAGATTCACATGTATACATGCGAAAGAGGTGATGATAGAAGCATGATAGATTTCGTAATTGTGGATGAAAGAATGAGGAGCGCAGTCGTAGATACAAGGGTTTACCGGGGGTCCAACGTAGGGACGGATCATTACTTGGTCTTATGTCGAATTAATGGTCTTTTCAAGCGTTGGCGGCATCGGACATCTGTGTCTACCACTGCGTTACAGCGTATAAGAATAGAGAAGTTACAAGATGAAGATGTGAAAGAGAAGTATAAATGTAGACTGAGAGAAAATATTAGATGTTTGAATGAGTTGTGTATGAATGATTTAGACTTGAATACTGTGTGGGATAATATTAAGAAAGGTTTGGTGGATACCGCCACCGAAGTATGTGGTGTAAGTAAGAGAACAAATGAAAGGAAAAGTAATACGCTATGGTGGGATGATGAGGTACGGGTGGAAGTTGAATCAAAGAAGAAAGCATGGTTAGATTTACTAGCAACCAAAGCTGGTAATTCTTCTGGTATGAATGATGAGATTGAAAGAAAAAAGGCAGAATTTAGACGTCTAAATAAGAGAGTAAAAGAAGTAGTTGAAAGGAAAAAGAAAGAAAGAACGGATAAGAATGACAGAAGGATATCTGATAATTTTCAGGCTAACATAAAAATGTTCTGGAAACTCGTAAGAACTGCCAGGGGAAATACAAAACAGCCTATAATAAATGCTATAAGAGACGAGAATGGATGTATTCTGAATGAGGAAGTTTCGAATTTAAACAGATGGAAGGAATACTTTGAAAGCGTATTTATGAGTGAAGAGTCGTCTGAATTAAATGAACTAGAAATTCCGAAAGAAGTGGAAATGGGTATGGAGATAAGTGTAGATGAAATAATGAAAGCAATGAAAAGCATGAAAGCAGGTAAGGCAGCTGGATATGATAGAGTATCACTTGAGATGCTAAGGGCTGGAGAGGCAGTGGTGGCAGGCCTGCTGTACACCTTGTTTAATTTATGTTGGGAATTAAAACGGGTACCGGATGACTGGTGTAAAGCAGTTATAGTACCAATATATAAAGGAAAAGGGTCACAGCAGGAATGCAAAAACTACCGCGGTATCAGCTTGCTTAGTATTGTGGGTAAACTGTATGCTAAGGTGTTAATTGAAAGAGTTATGAAAGAAACTGATGGAAAAATTTGGGATGTGCAAGCGGGTTTTAGAAAGGGAATGGGGTGTACAGATCAAGTCTTTTCCATGCGCATGATTGCGGAGAAGTTTTTGGCCAAAAACCAGAAAGTTTTTTGTGCATTCATGGACTTGGAAAAGGCTTATGACAGAGTGGACAGGAATGTGTTATGGCAAACACTGAACTTATATGGGTTGAGCGCTGGTTTGATACAGGCATTAAGGTCTCTTTATAGGGACTCTAGTGCTTGTGTCAGGATCAATGGGGTCTACTCGGACTGGTTTGGCATCCAAAAAGGTGTCAGACAGGGCTGTGTAGCTTCCCCTTGGCTGTTCAACCTATTTATGGACCGGTGTTTGCAAACTTTGAAAGATGAAGAATGTGGGTTAAGAATGGGCGAGTTAACCGTCAAATGCCTTTTGCCGATGATCAAGTCATACTTGCGTCATCGGCGGCTGAGTTGCAAATGATGGTTACATTAATGAACTGGGAATTAAAAGAAAGGGGAATGAAAGTGAACGCATGTAAGACGAAAGTGATGGTTTTTGAAAGAGAAGAAAGCAAAACGGTATGTGAAATAAGAATAGAAGGAGAGTTAATTGAGCAAGTGGATGAGTTTGTGTATTTGGGATGTGTAATTAGCAGGGATGGTAGATATGATAGGGATATAGAACGACGAGTAAATGCAGAGAATAGAGTGAATGGGGCACTACACTCTACTATGAAGAACCAGAATGTGTCAAAACAGGCACGTATGGTAATTCATAATGCTGTGTTAGTCCCTACTTTAATGTATGGTAGTGAAAGCTGGGTGTGGCAGAAGAAGCACGAAAGTAGAATAAATGCTGTAGAAATGCGGTCTTTAAGGAATATGCTAGGGTTGAATCTGAATGACAGGGTGAGAAATTGCGTGATAAGAGATAAATGTGGTATGCAAGATGATGTTGTGACCAGGATTAAGAAAGGAATGCTTCGGTGGTTTGGTCATGTGGAAAGAATGAATGAGGAAAGAGTGACAAAGCAAATTTATATGGCGGATGTGAACGGCCGAGTCGGGAAGGGACGCCCTAGGAAAAAGTTTATCGACCAAATTGGCGATATTTTGAAAATGGGCCACGTTAGAAGTACCCTTAACCGACGAGCATGTATACGTAGATATATGGATGTAAAAGAGGCGAAAGAGGTATGTCAGGATCGTGCCAAATGGAAGTCCGTAGTCTCTGCCTACCCCTCTGGGTGACAGGCGTGAGTGTTTATATATATATATATATATATATATATATATATATATATATATATATATATATATATATATATATAATAAGTAATCTTGTCTTGAAGACGTGCGCATTGTAATTGAATACTGTTACCATTTATTGATAAATATTATTTTCACTTTTATTTTATTTAAAAAAAATTGTACGTACTCGTGGACACAGAAATTTTATTGTAAATGTATACTTTAGAAAGTTAATGATATTTACTTAGAGTTTGATATGTGCGCTCACCCAGAGATATGATTACGTGATTTCTTAAATGTTTTGGTTAGTATATTCCTAAAATAGTTATTATCCAGCCAGTATGTTATAATTGCTGATAAGGAAGAAGCGTGTAAATACTTTTTTGTTTTAATTTATTTTTGAAATAATGAAATAAAAAATCATACAATAACAAAGCTTTAACGGATTTTACATATAGCTACACCGATCAACAGCACGATACAATCAATGTAGAGGGTCGCAATGGACATGTGAGATTTTTTTATCCCATTCGGATTTGGGGTCGCTTTTGTTGGTACAGAAGTTTAAATGAAAAGAATTACGTTTTACAGCCCTAATCTTGATTAAAAGCTTTCACAAAGCACCCCGCTAGGTGAATAAGTGTTAATCTGATTTAATTTATTGTGTAATACTTGCTCAACGGGTGTTGTTTGACATTTTTCTAAATAAGAGGGTCCTTTAAATGTCAGTTAAATCAGAAAACTGCTCTTTCGATTTGATGTTAAATAGAGGACATTAAATAAATAAATGTAACTTTTTTGATCCAAAAGTGCTCCCTTTTTACATCTGTATAAAAACTAGTTGATCGAGTCCATGAAATATTAAAAACAAATTTTTTTGAATTGAAAATGTTTCAAACATTGGATAAGATAACGTCTTATCCAATGTTTGAAACATTGATTTGATTTACTATTTTTACTAAAGCTCAAAGCAATTTTTACTGTTACCTTAAAAATTTGAATGTAATCTACATCATCGAATTTTTATTCAACATTCAAAAATTGTGTAGTATAAAAAATCGATTGACGTTACAATTTTTTTAATAACTGTAAAGAATTTCTTGAAATAACCTAATATCAAAATGTGCAATGGTTTTTTATTCTAACAGGATATTAAATAAAAATAATTTTATAAATTTAGTAAATGGAATATATTGTAAAATAAAAACAGTTTTACAAAAATAGGATTTACTGTTTTTAGTGATTAAAAAGGAAACCAAATTAAATAAAACACAAATTTCTTAAGTAATAAAAATTAATAATTTGCTAACACAACACTGCGGACGGTAATAATGCTTCGGCAACAATTATTCATACTCATAATATAACCTCAATATCTCCGCACGTTCGACGAAGATGCATAAAAAATTCATCTTCGTCATTAGATTTCCAAGAAAATTCCCTACAACCTTTCGTTGGAGTTCCTATGACTGCTTAATGAGAATTTCAACTCGAGGGCTGTACGGACTAGTCCGAGATAAATATTGCGAATATTATGTTGCTACAGTCACTAAGTTACCACTCAACCGTATGTGGGCGAGCATTGTTATGAGTAAGCATAAAACTTTCACCCATTTGCAACCGGGGATTCGGACAACTATAAATAATACTAATAGACTTTCTAGGGACTAAGGAGTTGGTTCTTCAGGTCCAGGTATTCGCAAGGCCTGGCTGTCCAGCGCATTATGCTTTCACAGTACGAGATAGGTGGATTGGGCGGGGTGTTAAAATTCCGTGGCCTGCCTGTTCACCTGACTTAAACCCCATAGATTTCTTTTACTAGGTTACGATAAAGGCTAAAGTGTTCTCCAAACCTAGCTACCTAACTCAAGAAACTTTAGACGAGCTGCGGCATAGAACTGCAGAAGATGCTGAATATATTATCAACTCGACAAGATACGTCTCATTACACGATTATTTTTAGAGATGTAGAAATTGCATTAAAGCTAAAAGCAAACAGTTCGAACATTTGTTGTAAAACTTTGTAAATCTGATTTAATAAAAATCATAACTAAAGAAATCCTACATCTGAATTTTATTTCAAATGCACCTAAAACGAACAAACTAGTATTTTACTTAATTAAGAAGCAGCAATTAGTAAGTGTCATACCATTTTGGAATCCAGACTAAACTTGCCATTTTTTAAAATTACTTTGCAAAATAGTACAGTCGGTTAAAGCTTGGTGATGTAATTATTTTGAATTCAATGTTGGGCAAAAATCTAACATCTTATTTAAAACTAAAGCTTTTATGTTCTAAATTTTAACTGTAATTTACAGAAGAGTTATAAATGGTTACATCACATAAAATACTGATCAAAAATTAATATTTGTAGTCACAGGACATAAAAAACAGGGTTTTTTTTAAATTTGAAAAGTACATAACTAAGTTTTTTTTATATTTTTCTAATAACTGTCACGACTTGGCTTGCCTGTTTTCGATTTGACGTTTATTTCTGGGACGCGTGATATATGGTATGACATTTATTTGCGCTAAAAGAGTTTGATTTTCGCTGGCACCAATTGCTGGCTGCGCTAACTTCCCACGTGTCCGGCGGTAAAGAAAAACAGCGTGAGGAAATCATCGTAATATCAGAGTTGATAAAAAATTCCGAGGCATAAGAATTCCGCTAAAATTATAAGGCAGCAAGGAATTGCTTCCATGTCAACGTCCCGCTGGGTTTCTTCCTGTTTCTTCCCAGGACAGAGATGTTTTTCCGAACCAAAGATAAAATCAAAAAATCTTTCTGCTGATTTTAATTCTTTAATTTAATGAGGCTATGAAACATTTTTAGAGACACTGAATTTTATTTAAAGAAGAATTTATATTAGTTTTAACGATACGATTAAGAGGTGAGAACAGTGTTCATAAAATTTTGAAAAACCTACTGAAAAAACAGAGCCGTGGTAGCTCAAGGGTAGCTAAGGACTCACTGTATATATTGTACGTGAGCAACCCGGGTTAGACTACCGCTAACACCAATGAAATTTTTAATTGTAATTTTAAGTGCTGATTTACCGTGTGCTCGACGGTAAGGGAAAACATCGTGAGGAAACCTGCATGCCTATGAAATAAAATAAGAAAAAAAGGACAAAGTGAGGAGGCTTATGACCACCAGTGGGACGTACATAGACTGTAACTATAACTTTTAACCGAAATATAAACATACCTGAGCTGAGATACAAATCGAATCAAATGTAAAAAAATTAAAGCTCATATTTAATAGTACACATTAATAGTCACTAATATGGAACAAATATTGCCAGTAAGCTTTATGACACAAATTGGAAGCAAAAGAAGCAAATACAACATGATTTTCTCAAAACTATCATTCATCCTTATCATTACATTAACTTCCTGCACATCTTACCGAGTCGGCAGTCACTCCGTCTAGTGAGAAATCATCTCAAAATAAAATGTAAAATAGAAAAGTGAAATAATGTGAAACTGAGTCTTGACACAATGTAGAAAGTTTGAAATGTTATTTCGCGAAGATGTGAAATAACATTAAACCGAAAATAATGATATACATATATTTTCAAATGGTGCTTCAAAGAAATTTTAAATAGCATTCGTTCATTTTAAATAACGTCCACTGCTGACAATAGCCCCTCCCCCCCCCCCCAAAGGAATGCTACTAAGCACGGTCCTGAGCCACCTGCATCCTTCGACTTCCTGCATGTCTTACGAGGTCGTCACTGCATCTAGTCCCCAACTAGCTCACGCCCTACACTTCGCCTGCCGGTACGAGCCTGCCACTTGAGAACCTTTTTCCACCATCGGTTACCGGTTCTTCGAGGTATGTGGCCGGCCCATTGCCACTTCAGTTTACTAATCCGTTGGACTATGTTGGTCACTCTGGTTATAATACGGATATCCTCATTCTTATGTTTATCACACAGAGAAACTCCGAGCATAGCCCTCTCTATAGCTCGCTGGGTGACTTTGAGCTTCCGCATACGGCCGGCAGTCAATGAAGTCTCAGGTCCATAGGTCATCACTGGCAATACGCAATGGTTGTACAATCTAGTTTTGAGATTTTGAGGTATGCCTGATATGATTTATCTTTTTTCTTTCCATTCATCTGTCAATAAATAATGTCTGTATTAAAATGTCTGCATATTATAACTATGCCAAATTTCAACCATGTACGTCGGAGTTCTAACAGATACCGAAATCAATCCACAAGTTAGTATTCCTTACCTTTAGCCGACCGAAAGTCCACTGGCAATACAAATGGCAAAATATTATTAGCTGTTAGACACGCTGCTTCCCGCGTCTTGGTTAGTTGCACTTTGTCGCCTCTTACAAAACCCACAGGACGGGGCGTCGTGGTATATTCTTACACCTCAACTGCACATTTAGCAAATTTTTGTACGTATTACTAATGGTACTTATAAGCAGAAACACTGTCACTTTCACGTCACACAGTCACGGAAAAAGCAAGCAGTGTTGCCAACTTGACGGGTTTCCCGCTAGATTTGACGGGTCAGCGAGGTTGGCAACGGGAAAAATTGCGTTTAACGGCTAACAGATTTTCAACGAGACGGTTATAGGTATTATAAAATGGATGTATGTATATACTTTAGTAGATTGAATTCTGAATAGGATTCGGTTTTGACGGGATTATAGTGTTCTCTACAACGGGAGCTAGATTTTAATGTTGGCAACACTGAAAGCTAGTATATTATAGCTTACGGGAAGCCAAAAGTGCGAGACGTCTTAAATATCGTCTGACTGCAATTTAATATCTATATAGATGAAATATTAGCACAATTGTCACTTTTAGCAGGCAAGTTGCCTATACTATAATAGCATCAGACGTTCTGCATATTTGATACTACTTTCAAACATCCTCATTTTCTCTTCTCAGGAGGGCCAAGATTTAGTCACTACAAGATTTTAAAGAATTATTAATTAATCGTTTCGAATCTTATGGCATTCTCGGCTTAAAGTTGGCTGTTTGATTGTCTTGCCATCGCCAAACGATAAATGGAAATATAATAAGTTAGCCGACGTTCGACTACGGTGACGACTTCTGAGTAGTCGACAGTTATTACTTCTTTATTTTTATATGGGCAGTTAACACAGAAGCACTTACTCGTCCTTATCTGGTAGTGAACTACTAAAGGTCTCCCAACTCGACATTTCGAGCATTGGGTCTTCGATATTTTTGGGGCGGAAATTATGGCGCCTTTTTATGGTCAACAACACTGCAATTCTTGAGGAATTTCTTTGCTTTAATGATATTCTTGTTTTAAAGGTTATTAAGGTAAGGTAAGGTTGTAACTTGCTCATTCAGTCGTTCAATCAGCTTGTTTCTTATCTTATAAGAATAAAGTTGCCGTCACCCATTGGATGATTGGTAGTGGATTCCGCCGTATAGTGGCAATGTAATTGTTAACCAGCTTTTCAAACGAGGCTACAACCGCAAATTTCCCTCCTATAAGGCTAAATATGGAGGAGGTACGTGTTCAACAGTAAACATTTTACAATTTGGGTAACATTAATTTTGGATTGTATTCCTTTTCTCATAATCCCTTTTCAAGAAAAAAATCCATTTTTCTAATGGATTTTTTAGACATATTGATGTACAACACACCGCCACGTTTGCCAACTATTTAAAAAATAAAAAAATTGATTATCCGAAAATGTTGCTGTACTTGACGAAATAGTTTTGTTGGTCATCTAATTCTAATTCTCTTTTAATATTTTAATACACCGTATCTTTTTCGTCCTGCGTGTGTGAATAAAAAAGTACAGAGAATACGTAAGTAACGGTCGGAAGCGCGAGCTAGGTACAAACCACGCTCTTATTTCACCTTATCTTGTACGAAAGTGATTTTATGAAGGCAACGCCCAGAATTTTACGAAGTATATACATACAATAATTTAATATGCACAAGCCGAAACATCTATTATGCTTAACATAGAGTTAGGTTCACTTAAAAATAGACTTCACATTAATATACCTCTTTTAGCTAAGATGCTAGTGCTTTGCTTGCAACAAAGTTCTGGCGCCAGTCAGACGCGACATTTTCAGAGCCATTACGGCGCCAGTGGCAGACGCGAACATCGGGAGTCTACGCTCTTTATCTACTGCTGTCTATACATTTCAGCAAACTCATTTCGACACTACACATAGGTAGGTATAACGTTAAAAGTTGAAATAAGACAAAAATGTTGTTCAATTTATTTTTAATATATATGTTCATCCTTCTGACGCAACGACTGTAACTTGACTTGTTAGAATTTTCTAATATAGTAACCACAGTAGCCTTTACTGGGGTGTGGCGTGTTGTTGAACCTTAATAAACCCTTACATTTTGTTTAAAAATAACTTTTAACATACGATCCACAACCCAAAATACAGCTAATAATTATTACTTAATTTTAAATATAATAAATAATATTTTCGGCAAGATATTACAGGACCTCGTACATATAATTCGCTTTTACATAATTAAGTGAATGTTCAACAACGCTAAGCCGAAACGCTGTGTGCCATATGTGATGAATACAAATTCGTAGCTATAGCGGGAAAGCAATTATTATTAAAGCCTTAGTTTATTTGCACCGCTAATTCCCTTGACATAAATCAGACTTGCGCGCCACTTGGATATACGAACTGATTAATTTTGCACGAGCAATCGCGCGCGCTTTTGTTCGTTACATCTGGACTACAGAGTACATATCTGGCATGTCCGTCTGCGGTATAAAGACTGCAAAATTCCTTTAAAAACTTATAATCTTATACATTTTCCCAATTTAATACCGATTACAGATTAATTTATATACTGATACAATTACAGGCTTTTAATGTCAACTACTGAATATAGCCCTCGTCCGTAGTTTGCCTCGCAGGGGGATATTTGCCATAGTTGCCATGCTTGGGAAGCGGATTGGCAACAGTAGTTTGCTTGTTTTTATTTGTATTAGGAAGACACTGTACGCAGTAAAAGTCAAATAGGCAAGTAGCACTGTATATGCATGTACCACATCAAGGAGTAACGATCTGATTTACTTCCATCTGTAGCCTCTTACGACGGCACGGAATGATATGAGGTAATTTATAAAGCAATAAAAATTAAATTCTTATTCTTAGACAATACTCCTGAGTGGTATATAAGAGGAGTAACTGTCTTTTATAGCTTAATTTATCCTTCGTATTTTTTTATATAAAATAAGGGTGACACAGTCCACCTGATGGTAAATGGATGCTGTGGCCCATAGAAATCTACATTTACCATCGATTAAGGATCAAAACACGGATGCATTGTCACCCCTAAGGACTAAGATGGAATGCCTCGTTTCCAGTAAAAAAGGGTCTCCGGATCTCTGCACTCACCATACGAAACACAGCAGCATTTAGCCGCAATTTCACGCAGGTATTCTGGGACAGCGTGGTCTTTCCCCGGTCGAGCCGACCCACTCACGCTACAATACGAGGGTGGATTGAAAAGTACTCGGCCTAACACAGATCCATTCAATTCTAAAAATCAAATCTACCCACATTATTTAGTTCAGTTCAGACTAGTTCATTGTGTGAAGTTCGAAACGTGTGCGATAATTAGTTGTGATTTTATAAATTTATTAACAAAGTAATCAGACATAATTTCCGCGAATGGAGCAAATCGAGCAGCGTGCCGTCATTAAGTACCTCCATAAGAAGGGGCTATCATCAAAAGCCATCCATGATGACATGGTCAGTACATTAGGCGATTGTGCTCTGTCATATTCATCCGTCAAAAAATGGATAGCAGAATTTAAGCGTGGTAGAGAGAGTGTGAAAGATGAACCCCGCTCTGGAAGGCCTTCGACGTCAACTACTTTTTTTTTTTTTTTATAGAAGAGGGGGCAAACGAGCATGCGGCTCACCTGATGTTAAGTGACTACCGCCGCCCATGATCAACCGCAACACCAGGAGAATTGCGGGTGCGTTGCCGGCCCTTTAGAAAGGAGTAAGCTCTTTTCTTGAAGGTCCCCAGGTCGTATCGGTCCGGAAAAATCGCCGATGATAAACTATTCCACAGAGAGGTTGTACGTGGAAGAAAACTCCTTGTGAAACGTACAGTGGTGGACCGCCAAGCATCCAGATGGTGTGGATGGTATCGGGACGTTTGCCGTGTCGTGCGTTCACGAAATTTGGCGGCTGGGATTAATCCGAACAATTCCTCAGAGCACTCCCCGTGATAGATGCGATAAAATACGCAAAGAGATGCAACATCTCTTCGCAACGCCAGTGAATCGAGCCGATCGGAAAGCACTCGGTCGTCGACGATTCGAGCCGCTCTGCGCTGGATGCGGTCAAGTGGAAGGAGCTGGTACTGGGGAGCCCCAGCCCAGAGATGGGAACAGTATTCCATGTGCGGCCGAACCTGCGCCTTGTAAAGTTGCAGGCGGTGTGCCGGCATGAAATACTGTCCCGCTCTGCTGAGCACGCCAAGCTTTTTAGAGGCCAATTTGGCCTTCCCTTCCAAGTGACCACGAAACTGTACGTCACTCGATATGTCGACGCCGAGGATTCCGATACTGGCTGAGGCAACAAGGGGAGTGCCTTGAAACTGAGGGGATACGACAAAGGGGTTCTTTTTAGCGGTTAACGCGCAAACTTGTGTCTTCTGGGGGTTAAACTGGACTAGATTTAGTCGTCCCCAATCCGAGACTCTGTTCAGCAAAGACTCGACTTCAGACACAAGTTTGTCCCGGCACTCGCAGACGTTTTCCCGAGAAATATTGGCTCGGCCGGTGTAAAGAGCATCACCAGTGCTGTCATCTGCATAGCAATGAATGTTACGGGTATGCAACATATCATTGATATGCAGAAGAAACAGCGTTGGCGATAGCACGCAGCCCTGTGGAACACCAGCATTAATAGGATTGCAATCGGAGCTTGCACCGTCTACAACGACCTTGATGCTCCGATCTGCAAGAAAGCTGATGATCCAATTGCACAATTTCTCGGGAAGCCCATAGGAAGGGAGCTTCGACTGACACTACTGACGAAAATGTTAAAAAAGTACTTGATTTAATAATAGGAGACCGCAGATTAAAAATTAGAGAGATAGCCGAGATTATAGGCATCTCTTATGAACGAACTCAAAACATCATTGTCAACGAGTTGGGTTTCCACAAGGTGTCTGCAAGGTGGGTTCCGCGACTGCTTTCAGTTGAACAAAAAAGGACGCGATTGACTATTTCACGCGACTGTTTGGAGTTATTTGAAGCCGATGCAGATGATTTTTTGAATCGTTTTGTTACTATGGACGAAACATGGGTTCATTACTGTACACCGGAAACAAAACAACAATCAAAACAGTGGAGAAGACCTGGTTCACCACCCCCTAAAAAGGCTAAGTCGATTTTGTCGGCAAATAAGGTGATGGCTTCAGTATTCTGGGACTCGAAAGGTGTGATTATGATTGATTGTCTTGAAAGGGGTCAGACTATAAACTCTGATTACTACTGCACCTTACTACGTCGTTTACGAGAGGAAATAAAAGAAAAACGTCGAGGAATGCTCAGAAGAAAAGTCCTGTTTCATCAAGATAACGCCCGTGTTCACACGTCAGTACAGTCAATGGCTGAAATTCACAACTGTGGCTTTGAACTGTTACCGCATCCGCCGTATTCACCTGATCTGGCACCATCAGACTTCTTTCTGTTCCCTAACCTAAAAAAGCACTTGGGAGGTCAAAGATTTTCGACAAACGACGAGGTCAAAGCAGCTGTAGACGCATATTTTGACTCTAAGGAAGAATCATTTTTTTTCAACGGTCTAAATGCTTGGAAGGGGAGGTGGCAAAAGTGTATTGAACTTGATGGTGATTATGTAGAAAAATAAAAATATAACTGATTTAGTATGTGTTTATTTTCTTGGTTATGCCGAGTACTTTTCAATCCACCCTCGTATATAGCCGCAGCATGATTCTACCACGTAAAAAATAAAAGTATACAATCAATATGCAGGTACGGTATCACTCCTGTGGGTAAATATGATGGAATGTTCCTACTTATTTTTACTGGATTTTTGGTTCCTATCGCTCATCCTAAGAAAACGCAAACCGCACAGCGCGGGCGTGGTTCTTTTTAACCCACCCATTTCGCAGTCATATTTATTTATCCACTTTAGCGTCGATCTATCCATTAAAACCAAACGAAGCATTATAATTCATTCGTGAATTAGTGACTCAGGATTTAAATACGATGTTATAACCCTATGAAGATTGTTGGGTATATAAAATTAAAGCATCATTCATAACCAGTCTTCTCTAAACTTGCGACAGTAATAGAGACAAAAGAGTCGGCTGTACTGATTTTAAAATATTTTTACTGGCCACTATGTCTAAAATATCGAATGTTATAATGTAATGACATTTATTAATCTATAAATATATAAAGATTATGTTTAAAAGCTGCCAGTGTCAAAGTAACGAAGTAACATAACTGCGGTCAGTACATAATATGCGGAAGCCATAGCGGTAGCAGTTAGGCATTCCGCTCGAAACCGGAACAAGCACTGAAGAGGTTTCCTTGTATTTACCTAGTTTTAACAGAATATCGTTAAAAGCCTTAGACTACAACTCAGAGTTCATTCTCAGACAGAATTCGTTCGGTTTAATCGTGGAAAATTTCCAGTCTTTTAACCGAGTATAATTTTTTTAAAGAATTTCTTTGTAGCATTGAAAGTCGAAAAATATATTAAGTGTTTTATAAGTTAAACATTGAAAGTTAAAGAATGACTTATTTGTACCTGTATTTCGTTCTTATGTTTCATTCTTTTGTTATTGAAATAATAACTGAAAATATTGACTATACACAAGCTGTTGTTCCCGAACACAAAAAAACAAGGATCATTGTTAGAAGTTTCGTGCTGTCGCCTAATGCATAACAAAGGCAGTTACATAATACCCATAATATTATTATACCCTAACATGCAACAAAACATCGAGAGATTATGTTGTGCAACATGGAGCCATTTGAAATGACAAACAAGGCATCGCGGCTTACATCCGAATTATTACTTACCCGCGTACTCTTTAAGTCTGTCATAAAGAATAGCATCCAATAACCGTTACGCAGTCAACCGTTAGCTAAGTGATTTACGTTAGGTACTTATTTTATCTAATTTGGATAGTTTCGAAACGAATTACATTTAACACCTACGAATGTACTGCATTTACAAACTGTTTGTTTTTTTAACGTTTTTTAACTTTTTTTTGTTAATCTAATTTTCTCAGTTAATACAGTATATATTTTTTTTATGAAATTAGGATGACAAGCACACTGTCCGTCCGGCGGTAAGTGGATGCTGTGGTCCATACACCTCTATCGTACATGTATTTTCGCCCCTGAGGACTAAGAATTTATGATGGAATAAAACGGGTGTTCCCTTCTTTTTCTTTCTCATTTACCATACAGAACACAATAGCATTATGCCGATATTTTATGCTGGTATTCTGGTGGGGAGAGGATGGCCTTTATTCGACCGAGCTGACCCACTCGTGCTGCAACATTTACGTTATTTTGATTACCGTTAAATTGGTTTTGTACACAGCCTAAGATATTGCGTTATACATATTTTTTTAATTACAAATCGAGCAAATAAATAAGCTTAGTGACGTTTTATATCAATCTCAACAATTAATAGGTAATCACATAATTCACCTCTACAAATTAGTTACATAAATTCAGTAAGTTTAGTCAAACTTTTGTATTGGAATTTTTACCAGTGCTCGATTTTATACATTGAACGTCAACTTAATAATTGCAGATTCATTACCCGGAAGACCAAAATTGATACAAATTAGTTTATTTTTTTATCAGGTGTGCATGAAAAAAGGGAAGAAAGTGGCTGACTGACTAGCATTCCATACAGAGAAACTACTTATATATTACGTAGAAACTAAAGAGTTAAAAATAATTGTCAAAGTTATTATCGAATAAAATCAAAATGACTTTGCAGAATAAATCTGTTGAATATGAAAATAAATACGTATTTAGTTGGTTAAGAACAATCTTCCCCTCAGAGGTTGTAAGAGTCCATTCTTCTTTACCCTCTTAGAAGTAGTCTTTGTTCAAAATTGGAACAAAAATAGCGTTCCCAACCGCAACCACTACTATAAAAACCTAAGTTACTAAAATGCTTGAACGATTTTAAAAATCTACTCCTAATAGAATAGAGAAGGAAATAAGCAATTCATATCGGCTCCAGAAATTAGGAAATTCGCACAAAATTCTGTATTTAAGTTCTCTTGACTTATCGATTGGTAACCAAGTCCCAGTCATCTCACACATTTGACGCTGCTGTCTATCGCCAGTCTGTGTAATTTACGATAGTTAATAAAATGAGGCTATTTACTTACTTTACGGAAATCCATTATATTAAAGAAGTTAAAAATTTATATTTTTTACAGAAGAGTTAGACTTTGAGTTATACGAGATGCGGCTCACCTGATGGTAAGTGTCAACCGGCGCCTATGCAACTGCAACATCGGGGTAATCGCAGGTGCCTTGCCGGCCTTTTAAAAACGAGTAGGCTCTTTGCTTAAAGGTCCTTAAATCGTATCGGTCCAGAAAATCCGCTGGTGGTTGTCGATTCCACAAGAAAGTTGTGCGAGGAAGAGAACTTCTTGTTAATCGCACAGTGACGGACCGCCAATCATCCAGATGGTATGGATGGTATCACGAGTTTTATCGCGATGGCTGACGGTGAAATTGAGCGGCTGGAATTAGTATTAACAACTCCTCAGAGCACTCCCCGTGGTAGATGCTATAAAATACACAAAGTGATGCAACATCTCTTGGCAGTGCCGGTGAATCAAGCCGATCAGAAAGAACTCGATCGCCGATGAATCGAACTGTTTTGCACTGAATGCGATCAAATGGAAGGAGCTGGCACTGGGGAGCCCCGACCCGGACATAGGAACGGTATTCCATGTAAGGCCAAACCTGAGCCTTGTAAAGTTGTAGGCGGTGTGCCAGCGTGAAATACAGTCCCGCTCTGCTGAGTACGCCAAGCTTTTAAGAGGCCAGTTTAGCCTTCTCTTCCAAGTGACCATGAACCACGAGCACCGTCTACTACGACTTTGATGCTCCAATCTTCAAGATAACTGGTAATCCAATTGGCCAATTTATCGGGAAGCCCAAGGAAAGGAAAGTCCCAAACCCGATCGAAAACCTTCGCTATGTCCAAACTTACAGCCAAGGTGGAGGACCTTGGACTCTACTGCCTCTACCCATCTATGAGTCAGGTAGACCACACGTACACCATCTGATCGACTCCTTATTGGCGGTCACTAATCGAGTGGTCCTCCCTGTGCAGTGATGGCAGAGATGGCTGGTAGAAGTTTCCTTGGACAGCCTTCGCGAGAGGCCAGTATGTATGTGTTCCCGAATGAAGTCTGACTAGTTCCTCGCTAATTCTGCCAATGTGCTCTGACTTTGCCTTGGCAATGATATTTTTGAAGGACGTGGAGACGGAGTCATACTTATTTAAGAGCGCTGATGTTTGCATCCCTAGACGTCGAGGCGTCAGGTCAAACGCAGTAGCATTCCTATTTATGACGTGATGCAATATTACAGAAGTGACCATAGTTTGATCTGCTTCTGCGGCTGAGTTCTGCCTTCGATAGGCCCCACAGATAATGGAATAAAAATTTCAAGAGTCAACAACAACATTAGGATCATCCGGCGAGAAGCAAACCCGCCCCCAAGGGTAGGATGTAAAAATACCGCATCCTAACCCAATCGACCGAAAGATAGTGCCAAACACGGCGGCAACCTGCAGACCGCAACTGCAATGGGAGCCTGATTGGCACCGTACTGCGGATCAAAAAATGGTCCGAAGATCAAATAGGGGGGCATCGACGGGCACCTGATATCCGTCTGAATGAGAGGTCAGCAGAAGGTCCGTGATGGATGGTGCATGATCCTCCACATTTAGGATCCGTGAAAGCAAATTATCCAGTTGTGTCAGACCATATGCCGAAGAAAAATCATTTACAGATCTACCAGCATGATCGGTAAAACGGGAACCAAGCTATTCAACGTGGTGGGCGTTAAAATCACTGAGGATCACGATCTCAGCGAATGGAACCTGTTGTAGCAATTAGCTAAGAGTCACGTAATAAATCCGCGTTATTACGCAGATCTTAGCATAAAATTATTTATATTTTTGGTTTGGGTAATTTATAACGGTAAGCTCAATAATAATACCGGTATCGGTCGCTATAAAATATTTCTGGTATTTCCCATAGTCACCTTTTACGACACCTATGAAACACCTAAATAAACTTCATTTATTACTTACCCTTTATCCGAATGACTAAATATTAACAACTTGCTTTAGAGGCAGGTCAGACGGTAGAGCAGTCACTGCACTGATTAAGTTAAAAACGTCCCACTTTATTAAATTTTATTTTCTAAGTGGAAACTTTTAGGCAAATACTTGTATTATTTATCTGTTATTATTGGTTTATCAGGTAAAGCTATATTAATGGATTGGCTTTCGATTGGACAGACTTTAAAATGTAACAAGATTTAGACCATTTAGCATCTAAATTATGTATTACGGTTAAATTAAATTAAACGTCATTGGAGTTAGTTGCAAGCAGTTCATTTAAATTGCAAATAGTCTAATCGACCCGTTTATTTGCGATACTCAACACAAAAGGATCTCACAAGTCCGCGGTAAGCTTCGTCAATGTGTAAATTATGTATATATACGCTCAAACATGTTATGTAACTTAAGAATTTAGGTCGTTTTCTCTGAAATTGCCTCTACATAGAGAATATGCCTCTGCTATAGGATTCATGGAGTCGAGATTAAATGAATAAAAAATATTTTGAAAAGCGGGTGACCCTGCAGGACATCCCGTGTGCACCCACGCACGCACGCTAGCCCGCAAGCACGTAAACACGCACCCACGCACGCACACACACAGGCGCGCGCACACATAGACACACATTGATTTTCATAGCGAAAAGTTAAAAAAGAAAATGTACAGTACAAGTAAGGTCTAGCGAGTATAATGGGTGAAAGAGTCAGTACACGTTTCTGTAACTTTAAGAAGTTTGTGAAGTGTGTGGATGAGCGTTATTGTGCAGAAATAGTCATCATCATCATCATAACCCGTAGAATACCTCTGCCGGACAAGGGTTTCTCCCGTTGTAGAAAGGATCTACCTTAATCATTACGCTTGACAGTCATTTGACAATCGCAATACCAGACCTCTCGCAGCATGAACACTGCTTCTCTTCGCCGATCTAAATATTTTTTCTTGATTCTTCTTAAGAAGCCAAAAGAATTTTCTTGGTATTTCCAATAGTCGCCTCTTACCCTATGGGACAATATGAAGTGACAGATTATCTTACGCCACCACCGCACGTCGTAGAAGTAGTGGACCAGAGCAATTAAAAAGTCTCGGTTGCTGTGATCGAAACTAAATCAATAGTGAGTATTAGAGAAAGGATCATCATTTGTAACCATTGACATTATACTCATACCTACTTAGCATTTGGTGCATTAAATAGTTAAAACGAAATAGAATGTTATTAAGAAGATTTAAGGAATAATGCTAAAATCGTCCACAATAAATAATAGCGCGGTATTGCTTACTGATAGTCACACCATAGAGCAACATGGGCCACCGTTGGATAGGAGGGGAGTAGCCATATACAGGCGTTCCCTCCTGTCAAAGTTTAAGTTATAAAAGTAGTTGCAGTTGCACTGCTCACTAGAGCTTGGCACTCGTTCAGATCTTAACTATTTTATCGGCGAAGTCCAAAACCCCTGAACGCCGTTTGAAGAAAGTTGGCCCCCTTTTCATATTAATTTTCATGGGATCAATTTTACTGCATTGTAGTCAATTAGAATTCGTGTATGTCAGTACGTCATTTGAATTATTGACTATTCATAATAAGAGAAGTCTTCTATATAAAAATTTATTTTCATAGCTTTCAAAAACCGCCATGTACCATAGTTTCTATTATTTTGTAACAATCCTTGTAGGTTTGTATATTCTTATAAAATAAAATCCTTCATAA
Source organism: Parnassius smintheus behrii (assembly GCA_036936625.1). Taxonomy (NCBI): domain Eukaryota; kingdom Metazoa; phylum Arthropoda; class Insecta; order Lepidoptera; family Papilionidae; genus Parnassius; species Parnassius smintheus. Next base: position 30,650,423 of record JAUPFT010000006.1, read on the forward strand.
ACTTATTTAAGAGCTAAAATTCTCTAGGTCTTATTTGATTTAGATTTTCGCAAAAGCAATATATATGAATATTTTGATTAAAAATACTTTTACGGATTTTATCGCGTTTAATTCATTTTATTTTTAATATCCCACGTTTCGAGTGCTTTCCAGCACCCATGGTCACGGGGGACTGGATGGTCATGCGAAACGATGGGTATTAAAAATAAAATAAATTAAACGCAAAAAAAATCCGTAAAAGTAGTTTTAATAAATGTGTACTGTTCCCTTAAATAGAAATCATTACAGGAACATGTTCAAGAATTTTCTGTGCTACGCACACAACGCCTTGACATAAAAATTCGTTTAAAGTTAGTTTATTTTTTTGATTTCCTTTTAACAAAACCATTATCCTGTTGACAACTTTTGCTCACAACGGTAAATGACATGGTTTTAACCTAACAATAGGACATTAGAAAAAATTCTAACCCTACAGCTATAGTAGACTTACATATAAAAAAACTAAGTAATGCTCCAGCTGGCCTGTATTAGGAGGAAGATTTGCCCATACTCTTATAATGACAGATGCATTGTGCGATCAGAGCTAGTGGTAGCCTAACAATTGTAATGCTGTTTCTAAACACAAGTCTGTGAGACTGCAGATTGGCTTTGTGTAACGGATTTACTGCAATTATTCGGTCACAAGTATGCATTTCGAAATTCTGGAACTCTGTGACTCGGAAACTGAGAACAATTTCCCCAATAATTCATTCAATACCGTAATTAAATTCGTATTATACTCGTAGTTATTTTGATATTTAAAAATTGTACACGTTAAGCGAAATTTTGATCTTTCTTTAATCTAACGACTGTGGAACTTCCACGCGTGAATTTTTGTGGATTTTGTTTCGTGTGTTGTGTTCATATTTTATAAAAGCACTCAGTTTGATTGTGAAAACCTTGCTGATTTTGCTTGAAAAAAAATTAGTTAATATTGAGACCCGGAAGAGCCTATTTTGTTGATGAGGAGGGTATTCCGTGTGTAGATGAGGCTTGAATTGGACTAACCACAAATTACATTTACCATTTATATTATTAAAAGTTTTTGATTCACCTTATACTCCAGGTAAATCATTCTTATTTTAAAAATACTTTATCAATATATTTTTTAATTCTGTTAGGGTATTTACTTTATTCAAGTCCGTATGCATAAAATTATGTCAAATAATACTTACATTGTTCAAATTTTGGCATACTAACTACGGCTCATCTACTTTTATTGAATGGGGCAGAAGCAATAAATTAATAACGATGACGTAGTTAATGGCCTGTGGATTCATTCTGAAATAAATTCGCAAGAAGTTTTTGGTTGGGGTGAATTTTGAATTATCTGACTGAGGGAGATTTGTATTCAGTAATTGGAAAAAATTAACAAATTCAATATTTTTATAAATAAACATAAACTAAGTTTCATATATTTAAGAATTGTGACTTGGATTTTTGAACTATGATAAGATCACCTATTTTAAGCTATTTCATAGCTTTTATTGCAGGCTTTAAGCGCGGCGACCGAATCAAGAAATTCCGTAACGAGAAACCCTAAAAACCTAAAAACCGAAAACCTAACATTGTCTAACGTCGTTTAAGTTCGGCAGACTTCGGCACGGTTTTGTGTGCGTGCGACGTATGCGGCTAGACTAGCTGCATGTATTATTGTAAGATAATAACAATATTTTAAACAATAATATAGTTTATTGCAAGAAGCATATTCTTTGGATTTATATGAGTCGTCGTCATGCTAGCAACTTTCGTGAATTTAGAGTACTTAATAAACACAGACTTTATAGAAAATTATCGTTTGTCGAAACTCGTTAATATCCATAAACCTATAGTTTCAATGATTAAAATTTCTAAATAACCCACATCTATGGTACGATAATAAAAATATTTTAAACAATATTAACTTCTCATTTATTCAATAAAAGAAAAAAAATTGTTTTCTTATCGGTCACCGCGCTCAAAAAGTGTAACTTGAATTAATATCAAAGAAAAAACTTGAATTTATATCAAAGAAAAAAACAAAGAAAAAAATAATGCATAAATAAAATAAATAAATAATTATAATTGCATAAGTTGATAAAAATGCTATGCAATAGCTTTACCGTGGCAATCCCCGAGTGCCACACGTATTTTTTATTATTATGTATTGATGTTGGTAAGAAGCCTTGCTCGGTCAGGTCGTTGGTTGCGTGGTATGGTACAATACGTGTAAGTGAAGTAAACGAATAATATAAAACAAATTCAAATTAGCATTAAACTTTTAGCATTTTGATTCAAAAGTGCCGATTCTAAATCCCATAAGCTGTTCATGACTAACAGCATTACCAGAGTTAACATTGTCAGTTCTGCTTTCAGCGACCCACTTGTGCACGCCAGTTGGCACATTCTTTCAACTGCCTGAATACAGCAGTATTACATTAATTGCATAGTCTTATAAATCTTTCACACATAATTTGCTTACATAAGCAGCAATTTAAATTGTGTTTATTACACGGCTCTTACTTCGCTTCGCTTACCTTGACCTGCTCTTTGTATATGTAACTGTTTTACTTGAATTCTTGGCATATTAAATTATGTTACATTCCTATAAAAACCTTTAAATTATTATTTATTATAATTACAGTCCATCAAGACTACTGATGAGCATAGGCCTTAAAGGACCACAAATTAGTCTAGACCCACTTGTATATCAATACTTTGTGAATGGGAATTACCAATTTGGTTTCAGAAGTTAATTAAACCTAAATTTAAGTGTAAAACGAGTTTATTGTCACATTTAGCACGCAAAGTTGGATAAGCGTAGAGTACCGGTTACATAAGTGCACATACACATCGAATTCACTACGCAAATGTACGTGGCCACTATAAATGTATGATAAACGTTTCGCTACGCAGCATTTTTACAAGCACTGCAGCCATACAACGAGGGTTGGTAGGGTAAAGCGATAAGCTAAACGGATGCCCTGTAGACAAAAGAGCGTAACAAGTCCGAGCGTCACGTATTGCGCTTCTAGTGTGACGCTTCAACTTCACCGTTTCTTTCTTTTAGCAATGTACGATTTGTGTCTACATATTATTTTAACTTAAAAAGCATAAGTAAGGCGAATTCATTAACCTGATATAAGTAGTTCGTTTTCGCAAGATAATGACAAAATAAATTTATCTTTATTTACATGTTTACTGTCAGAGCATTCGAATGTATATACTTAGATTAAAAACGCAGCCAAATATTCGAATGGGTGCTCATTCGGTGAGGACATTTTTGGCACTGATTGTGTATCTAGTTTTTTATTAGTGATCGATGTCGCACCATTCGGAGACTGCCTGCAGCTAGAAATTCACATGCTCAATCGTAGGTTCTCTATCGGACTGAATTTGACCCCGATTGACCCGAGCATTCGGCTGTTATCTCTCCACAACTGAGTTGTCATCTGCATAGGTTGTCGTCTACATAATCGAACGCTCCGTAGCTCAGTAGCTAAGCGATTCGTCGCGGCGCTGTGGGGTTGCGAGTTTAAATCTCACACGGAACAATTTTTTGTCTGACCTACAAATAATTTTTCTAGGTCTGGTCTAGGTATGCGTGTCCTTGTGCAATTTACTTACGTAAAACGACTCCACGATACAGTGAAACCCCAAAATTGTGGAAAATGTTTAAAGAATCTAATGAGAAGGCATAGCAAAATAGGGTTAGACGAGAAGGCATCGATTACAATTTAGAGAGACCGTTCACTCTGTAAATCCTTCACCCAATAAAAGAGACCAAAGGATAAGCCGTACGTTGGAAGCTTGCCCAAAAGGCTAGCGTTTCAAACCCTATCAAACGCCTTAGAGGCACCGAGGAAAACAGCAAGTGCTTCCCTACTGTTCTCGAGGGCCTCGCGCTATGTTATATAAGTGACACGCTAGAAGGTCCCAGTCATCCGATTTCGTCGAAACATGCCAATCTGTTGCTTCATTATCTTGAGGTATATGTAAGAAGTCGATAATTTGTAGAGTCGCCACGGCTGCCTCTTTTAGAAAAGCTAGCTTACAATTGATAATCGTGTCCACACGGGAGACAACTCAGATGCACAAGTCTTTAGAACTAAAGCTGGTGTGATATGTGGCCCACTAGCTTCATTTACATCAAGACCCTGCAAGGTTTGTAGGACCTCCTTGTTGATGATGGGACCTCAGACATAGAGAAACCATAACTAAGGAATTCACGCTGTAACCACTGTCTAGACGCGAATTACAGCAAAAAGAGACACAATCAAGCCCGCTCTTTGCTTAGCTTACATGCGCCGCAGTGCCATTTGGGTTTATCAGCGGAGGCAGCGTATACCGACAGAAGTTTGTCTCGACTACCTTGGCGATAGACCAAAAAACTTTAATGGTTTGGCAGGCAGCATCGTGCCGATATGTTTAATGTCGGTTGAAACTTACTTTACGTAATGTTTTTCTGTAGGCGGTTGCTTGATTAAAGTCTCTCTTCGTATTTCTGTTGTGTATTGGCTTTCAAAAAATCAGATTTTTTATTTTTATTAAGCCTTCATTGCTGATACTAAACAATATATTTATTTACATCGTAGAAGATTGTTTTAATTTAATAATAATCTAGCATACCGGTTTTCCAAGTTTAGTGATCAGCGTGTCCTGTGAGACAAATCCCTCTTCCAGCTCTTTCCATTCTTCTCTGCTATTAGCTTTTCTTGACCAGGTTGTCCCTCCAAGAGTCTTAACATCGTCTGTCCATCTTTTTGCTTTTCTGCCTCTTTTTCTTTTGCCATAACGTGGTTGCCATTCCGTTATGATTTTCGTTCATTTTATCCTGCTTTCTCTTGTCATATGTCCTGTCCATGGCTATTAACTGCCTTATTTTCTTAATTATGTCCACCTTTGTTGTAGATCTAACATCTACTGCTCTTTTGCGGTCTTTAAGCGTCACGCCGAACATCTAAATCATCACAAACAACAATCAATCTAATTTATTACATAATTATTAAATTGTGATGCTTATACATAATATATAATTTATTTAATATTCACGATACTAAGTCATTACAATAACTTCTATTTATTATAGATTAAAATAATATTTATTGAAAGTAAATTGTGCTTTATAACTGGTTAGAATTAAACCTCCGTCACGGAAGGAACTAGCAAGAAAGTCAGCGGGACTATTTTGAACATTAGTTTATTAATAACTTTTTACCATTGAGTATGAAAACATTTCCAAACATCATGGTATATATCACCTCATTCTCAGGGGTTAGTCTCAATCATAATATACTAACCTTTATTTTGTTGTAATTATGGTGAAATTGACCATCATAATAATGGTATATACTGCTTGGAGTTTCCTATGCTGGCAAGCCTTATCAAGTTAAGGGCATTAGTCGTTTAGTCAAAACATCGTAGACTTCCAAACTAAACCGAGCCAATCTAAGTCGACCGTGACGTGATTGTCGTTAGCCCGATCCGATAGTTAATTAGTTATTTAATAGGCCTCAGGGGTGACAACACAATTTGGATTTTGGTTCTTAATCCAGCATATCGTGGACTTTCTTTCAGGACTTTCAGGAAAATTATGTTTTTCTGTCGCCCTTACTTTGATTAAATAATTAATTACTCTAGATTTTTTAATATTTAGTATATTTATTTTATTTCTATCAATATTTTTATTATTTCTTCTAATATTCCTTATTTTGAATGGGATAAACCAGTAAAATACCCAGCATAAATATAGTTTTCAATGACGGAAATTGTAGTATTTTAGATAAAATATCTTGTGTCAAATATACATATCTATATCTACATACATATAATAAATTTGTAGAAAATGTGTGTGTTCGCGATTCACGGAAAAACTACTTGACGGATTTCCATGAAAATTTGTATATAAGCAGTAAATGACCGTGTATATATATATATATATATATATATATATATATATATATACACTACTACTATATATACATAGGCAACTTTTTGTTTGCTTACAGAAGAGCATAATAAGGGTAATGAATTTCCTTTTTTTAATTTTGTTGTTATTATGGCTGCTGATGGTTCTATTTGTCCTAAAGAGGATTTATACCTGAAATGCATCTATATAAAAGTGTGTTTGTGGAAATGAAACACATCGCGTCAGGAACCAGAAAGGGCAGAACAACGTCTACCGGGCCAGCTAGTAGACGTGGGCGTTATTTCAAGTCACTAGATACAGTAACTGGCTACGCGCCATGTAACCGAATCACTAGTTTCGAGTCATGTTACAAGTAGTGATTTTTGTAAATGCGTTACTTATTACTGTTAACCGTGATTATTGCGGGAGTCGACTGTCGGTCGCTCGAGCGCAAAGCGCACATGTGGCATACAACAATAAACAAACCATCGTAAGTAACAGTTTTATTGTACGTTTAATTTTCATACGTAAGACTATAGACATAAACAATAAAATAGAGTAATCTCTGTTTGTAGATATTTAACGGTTTGTGATTCCGGGAAGCGAGTCACATTGAATTTAACTAAAATAATTTTTAAAACATTTTTGACGGAGTCATGAACTCGTTTATTCATAAAATTAAAATATAACTAAAAAATGAGTATAAAAATTTAAATGTTTATAATATTATAAAACTTAAATACTGTGTGTAAATAGCCAAACAAACAAACAAATTAATTGTACAGTGTAAATAAAAGTGCAAAAACAAATGACAGTGAAAACGTTGAAAAAGTGTAAATAAACTGTAAATATCAATAATCATTGTATATACAATCAAATTGACTTGTAAATATGCATGCATTAATAATTTTATGAAAATATTAGTGTCATAGTAAACGCAAATCAATCATAAATACATTTAATGCAGTCTGTCCTAAACCTGAATAAAGTATGAAGGGAAGTTAATTTATTGATTTAACAGAAAACAGTTACTGTATATTCGTAGCTACAAACACGGATTGTGATTTTCGTTTCGTGTGTAACTGTATAGTTGGTGGTGATATTTATGCAAACAATCACAGTAGCCGAATAAAAATAGCCAGTTACAAAAATCACTAGTTTCGAAACAGGTGACGCCGATCAAGTCACTGGTTTCGTTACGTTTCTTGAAAATGAGGTAATGACCCACGTCTACCAGCTAGTAATTAATAATAACACTGCCCTGGTCGTGTTCAGTAGTGTCCAAAAAGTAGTAGCGTTGAGGGATGTAGTGAAGGCAACGAAAATGCATGCAACAGTAAGAGAGGCTAGGTAATACATGTCGCCACCAACTAGCTTAATTAGCCATTCTATGAACAGCCTAGCCTTTTCACGTTTAACTAGCGGTCTGAATGATATTCAGCCCATGCGTTTCAGCCGATGCGTCTAATACGACATTTCATATCAAATTAGAAGAGTGTGGTTTGCAAGATGATGCGGTGACCAGGATTAAGAAAGGAATGCTTCGGTGGTTTGGTCATGTAGAAAGAATGAATGCGGAAAGACTGACAAAGCAAATATATGTTGCAGAAGTGAATGGAAGAGTCGGAAAGGGACGTCCTAGGCGGAAGTTTGTCGACCAAATTGGCGATATACTAAAAATGGGCCAAATTAAGAGTACCCTTAACCGACGAGCATGTATGCGTAGGTATATGAATGTGGAAGAGGCGAGAAAGGTATGTCAGGATCATGCTAAATGGAAGTCTGTAGTCTCTGCCTACCCCTCTGGGTGACAGGCGTGAGTGTTTATATATATACATATATATCAAATTATGCGCTAGGTCCTATATAAAATAAATATACTTTAGGGCCCACGGGTCATTCCAGCCGCACCTTAAACTACTGTCGCTAATATTATTACAAGACAGTTGATATTATTATATTAGACGCATTAACTGAATATCATTTCAGGGCGTTAGTTGAATGGCACCCTTTATTAAAAAGTCTAGGCCGTTAACTAAAGGGATAATAGGGTATTTTACACCATGTAAAATAAAATCAAAAAATATATATTTATGATAGATTTTGTAAAAAGTAAACAAATATTAATTTTTGTTCATAAAATTGCATTATATATTTTAAATTTCCATATTAAGTATATTTTTTTCGTCTGTTCCTCAAATCTGGAAAACGCTGTCGGCCATATTAGAACATGTCGTGACGTTACGGATCCAGCCTAAGGATATTAGTGTTCTGTGTTACTGATTAAGAGAACTAGCTAACGTGCTGTGTTATTTCAAATTTTTGAATTTATAATTACCTATTGAGTTTTATTCCGAATTTTATTAAATAGGCATCATGAAATACGAATTCGTAAAGTACTAATCTACAAAGGATAAATAAATTAATGGTGGCAAAATTTTTTGCATGCAATCCCAATTTTTCTTCTGAGTTGAAGAATGTTAAAACGTGAGTGTAAGTACCTATTACCAACTTTTGTTTATACAAAAACACAATACCAGGTCAGAGTGTATTTTGATAAAACATATTTTAGTAGCTATCATAATTAAGTTTATCTATAATTACAATCGTTAGTTATAATATCTAAGTAAACGTAATTTATTACAAAATTTTACTTGCGATACCTTTCACCTCATGATGTTTTGTCTTGTATTAAACGATAGTTAAATATAAATCATACTTACATCAAAAGTATCTTCACAGAAGTATAGTTTAGATTTTGTATACAATGCCTTCGGGTCTCTTCTTACCAGTTTTAACCAAGTATTTCTCATATTTAAATCAGTTGGCACTTTAATCCCGGCGTTCTTGCGCTCGTATTTTTGCATTCAGGCACAACACAATAATGATATAGATGATGATAATAATAATAATGTCCTCCAGACCGAATTTTGGTCACGGCGGCCTGCCTCAACGGAGGCTAGCTATCGCCGCAGGACAGGATTATAGTGCCCAATTGTATGCGCAAGCACAGGTGCACTCTCTATTCTCTTACTCTCATAACCCGATGGGACGGTAAACCAACACGACCGGAGAGAGATCAGGCGCAGGGTCAACGGCTTTACGTGCTTTCCGAGGCACGGGGGTGAGAAACCGGCAACTTCCTGACTCCGGGCAACTACTGAGAATTTCGTTCAATAATTAATTTTTTGGCCCGACCCGGGGTTCGAACCCAGGACCTCATGATCAGCAGTCGCATTACTAAAGCTACTGGACCAACGAGGCAGATAGCAGATAAATAGATGATAACACATTATTAAACATTAAAAAGTATTTTATTCCTTTGCAAAATCGGCAGAATCGACGACTGTGACGTCACGAGTTGAACAACATGGCGGCTATATATTAGTATTTTTATAGCATTATTTGGTTTTAAAAAAATTATATAAAAATTATAGTGGTTCATTATCACTAGGGTTCATTTAAATAAATTTTTGAAAATAGGTAAAATACCCCATTAAGCTAGTTGGCTGCGACCACAGAAATCGTAATAATATTGTACGATTTCTGTGGCTGCGACCATAGAAATTTTCTTATATCTATGGCTGCGACAGATACACACCATTTCATTTTTGAATGCAGCATTAATTAAGGTTCACTATTTTTTACTATTATTAAGTGTGTGTGAAACTATTTTTATTGTTATTGCCTGTAATATTACCGATTTACGTTTGCATTCATAACACGTGTAAAAATAATTTTTATGTAGAAAAAAAAAATTGGTTGCCTGTAAAGTCGGTATACGGGCGAAAGTTTTACGTGACAACGACTTTGAGTGGTAAAATAATTTTAATGTGAATATTCATTCGTATAGTAGGAAGAAGGATGAAATAACACTTTTTATGTCTGTCTCTCTCGCTCTTAGGCGGGCTAACCATGCCCGAGTGGAAGGGACGCGTGCCTCTCACTCGCTCTCATTGTGAGCGCATAACGTGAGCGGAGCGTAACGCAGTTTCTTGAAGTGTCACCCGGCAAACCAATTTATAAGACGTTGTCACGTCAAAACATTATAAATTAGATGATTATTTAAAGGACCAAAATGGATGGACTTCTTTTGACCTTTTTATCTTATGTATTTCATCATATTGTGGTGAAACTTGGTCAACTTACTGCTTACACTTGCGCGAAGGTTATGGGCATAGTACAATTAACTTAGAGTAGGTGGCGCGCGTATCGCACCGACAAAAACTTATTTGAAAGATTTATATGTGTATCATTTATTGTCAATGTATGTTTTATCATTCCTAACTAAACAATGTAAGTCTTCAAAATTTACAACGATATTTCCACAATTATTTCTTCTGCGGCAGCACCGTGCCAGGTATCAGCAAGTACAAAATAAATATATAAAATAACTTTAATATATCCAATAATTATCACAGAAGTCACAAATTTCAAAAATTTATGTGTAAGGGCCAGTCACAAAAACAGCCAGCATACAGCTTAGACTTCCCCTAAATTTAGGGAAACGGGAGGAATCTACCGCGCTGTGTACGTGTTAGCGGTTTTCATAAATAATCCACGTTTGCAAATAACAGTTAACAGATAATTTGCTGCTGGTAAATTTTTGTATGTACTATGAAATTCTGTTGTTTATTTGGCATTTTACTTTTATAATACGGGATTAAAAATATACGATAAAATAGTTTATTTCAGACAACTAGGATTTATAACAATTTAGTAATATTATGTGAGACTGTTAAGTAAAATAAGAAAAAGCAAGGTAGAAAAAGGGAGTCCCATTCCCATTCTATTGTGTATTTAACTACGTTGCTACCTACATCATGTTTATTGTAAAAGAACAACTGAAGCTACACTTTTAAATATAAGGTTAATTCGATTTTGTACGTGGTAGAGCCGTGCTGCACTCATATTAGTAGTATAGTTGTAGCACGAATGGGTCAGCTCGACCGGGGAAGGACCACGCTCTCACAGAATACCAGCGTAAAATAGTAGCTTAGTGCTGCTGTGTTTCGTATGGTGAGTGTTGAGAACCGGAGACCCTTTTTACTGGAAATGAGACATTCCATCTTAGTCCTCACGAGTGACAACGCATCTGCATTTTGATTCGTAATCGAGGGTAGATGTAGATGTCTATGGGCCAGAGCAATCACTTACTATCAGGTGGATTGTGTGTTCGTTTGTCACCCTATCCCTAAAAAAATGCATTTGAAAATCCCTAATAGTATTTATGTGGTAGAGTCACGCTGCAGCTATACTAGTTAAACTACTATTATCTAGATGTTAGTGCTGTTAGTCTATGCGACTCTTACAGCTTCATGTTCGAGCTAATTAAAAAAGGGAAAGGCAATGAGGTGAGGATGATGACGAGATGGTTTATGATTTGATATTGTTACCAATCATCATGTCGCCTTTTAGGCGTTTTTCTTTGAGCTATCCAACCGCAGTCCGAGGGGGGAGTGCGGACCCCCGTCTCTGACTGCTCAGCTCGTGTCGGTCGAGTATATTAGTTAAAACACGAATGGCTCGGCTCGACCGGACTACGAGTAAAATTAAGGCTGCTGTGTTTCGTATGGTGAGTGCAGAGAACCGGTTACCCTTTTTACTGGAAACGAAGCTATCCATCTTAGTCCTCTGGAGTGACAAATTACCTTCAATTTGATTCTTAATCAAAATTAAGGTAAATGTGGAAGGTCTATGTGCTACAGCATCCACTTAGCATCAAGTGAACTGTATGCTCATTTGTCACCCTTATTCTAATAAAATAATAATAATAATGATTCGACGATATACCGCGAGATTAAGGCGGTTCAACCACTATCGCCTCTTCCAGAGTGATCTGAAGGGGCTCTATAAATCACTAGAGCAGCCATCGATACGTGAAACGGGCCAAGGGCTAAATCAAGTTGATACTACCTTCTAGCGAAGCCTGTGACCGGAGTCCGTTAGTCCGAGCTCCAAGGAAGGTTCCACAAGATTTTTACATGAGCCTTTCGTAGACACAGTTGCTTCCCTCCACTGGCTACGTTTTGGTGACCTCTTTGAGAAAATCGAGGTTGTTTTCTGTGCGATACAGGATTAGGTTGTTAAGATCAACAACTATCGGAGATTCATCCTAAAGGATGGCACCGTCAGCATCTGTCAAGCTTGTCGCCATCCTGGTGAGTCACTTAAGCATGTCATCTCCGGTTATTCGGCGCTTTCTAACTCTGAGTAATTGCACATGCCTAAAAACCTAGGCACAAACCTAGTAGCGAATAAGCCCGATATTGTGCTGATGGACCGGGTACAGTCAAAGTTTTTTGGTCGACATTACCATTCTGTATGACGACAACCTACTGGAAACCGAAACAGATAAGCGAATTGCACCTAACTCACGAGGTGTCCGACATGTCCACCCCAAAGCTGACTGAAATTATACTTGTCGTTGTTTCTGCGTACGGACTAATCATGGTCAGCCTCTCGGGTCATATGAGGTGACTGGGATTATGTGACGGACCACTCAAATGCAGAAGGCAATACTCCTAAGGTCTCCATCTGGTTGGCTTTTTATTTATTTATGTATTGTATATATATATATATATCAGTATTCAAGCGTATAGATATAATTTTTATTTCAAATACACATTTAAAAAAAATTAATTTCAATTAAAAATTTTTTTTTCAAATTTTATGTGGTTTTATTATCTATGCATTGGTCGAGGAGTAAGAGGATTGTCAAAGACTCCGCATTAACGATACTCGTATGAGTTAAAGGAAATAAAACCACATACAATTTGCAAATATTTTTTTAAATTAAATTAAAAAAAAATTATGGTCTTGTTTTCCGAATATATATATATATATATATATGTACGTAGGCGGTCCCATAATGAATTGGCCTAACTATGATCCAATGACGGAAATGAAACGAAACCAATTTTATTTTTCGATATAATCACCATGAATACTAACACACTTTTGATATCTCTGAAACAACATCTTTAAACCTTTATAAAAATTATCACATTTTTTATCCTCAAAATGACTGAAGACGGCCGCCTGCAACTCTTCATCGCTTGAAAATTTTCTTCCTCTTAAGTGCCGCTTTAAATTTGGAAATAAATAATAGTCGGACGGGGCCATGTCTGGACTGTAAGGTGGATGTTGAACTTCTGTGAACCCGCATTGACGAACTGCATCCTTCGAAACACCAGCGGTATGAACAGGGGCGTTGTCATGGAGCAACAGGACACCTTTAGACAGCTTGCCTCTTCGTTTTTCCTTTATCTTGTCTCGTAATTTATATATTAAAGAAGCATAATATTCGCCGTTCACGACTGTATTACGTTCTTTAAAATCCACCATCAAAATGCCTTGAAAATCCCAAAATATTGTGCACATCAGTTTTTTAGTCGATTGTTGCACCTTTGCCTTTCTAGGGGGCTTTTCACCCTTATAACGCCATTCCATTGACTCGCGCTTGCTTTGTGGATCATAATACAAGATCATAGTTTCATCATCAGTCACTAGCCGCTCGATCACAGTCTTTGGATTTTCGCCACAAAGATCCAAAAACTCCGAAGCGCAGCGCACTCTTTCCTGTCTCTGTACTGCTGAAAGAAGTTTCGGTACCCATCTTGCACTCACTTTTTTCATGTGAAGATGTTCATGGATCGCGCGATGAACGGTACTCTTAGAGAGCCCAAGCCTTGCTGCAATTTCTCTAATCTTCAAACGGCGGTCACTCAGAACCTCCTCTTCGATAAGAGCAATCGTTTCGGGAGTGAGCACTTCCACAGGTCGACCGTCGTGGCCTAAGTCTTCGACGGTTTCTCTCCCGAGGCGAAACTCTTTCACCCAATTTTTCACTGTGTTATAGGAGGGGGCGGACTTCTTATACACGCCATCCAATCGTTCTTTTATTTGGGCAGGGGGTAAACCTTCTTTAAATAGAAACTTTATGACACTTCGATACTCAGTTTTCGACATTTTGAAAAAATACGCGACTCTCGTTATTCAAATGCCTGTTAAACTAAGACTAAGCATTTCATGTCGATGCATGTTTCTTATATTAAGTGCACGATAAACGTACTATTTAATGCAACACAACATATAGCGACATGTCGCGTTGAACTATATCAGGCCAGTTCATTATGGGACCGCCTGGTATGTATACTTAGCATTTTCATTTATGTTTATACAGCCCAACCAGATGAAAAAAACTATTCAAATACTCCACATAATAATAATAATGGACGTATCAACGTTAACTCACAAGATTGTCGGTTGCTAAACTATCAAATGCAGCATATTACAATACGTTGAAATACGTTAGAATAATATATTGTATGAAGACGTGTCAGCCAACGTTAAGACGATAGTGGAATACGAAAGTGACAGAGATGTATCACGGCGCCCGCCCGCATCTATAATATGTTCATATCGAATTCCTAACCAATTGTTATTTGTCGGTTCTGTGAGTCCCGGAAACAAAGGCGGGAAGTTAAGATGAAGGTAAAATTTAAATATCTCAAATCTATTTTTGACTTGTCTGATCATGGATAACAAAGATAAGTAAAGACCATACTACAAAACTAGCTTAAACTTTTAACTTTAAAACTTAGTAATAACAATATAAAACAGAAGCAAATATTTTTATAGTTTTGCAATGTTTATTTTTACACTCTTAATTTACTTACTAAAAAAAAAGTTAAATTACTGCCTCTAAACGGGCCACTATTAGGCTTCCCTCATTCTATCTCGCACTTCTATGTTTTCTGAGGTAATAAAGCAGTAAAGAGTCCACCACTCTCTCTTTTGTGGATTGACGAATGTTATTTTGAATCTTAATCGAGGATAGATGTAAGATGTAGATGTTTATCGGCCACAGTCTCCACTTACCATCGGGTTGGCTGTGAGTTCATTTGCCGCCCTTGTTCTATAATAAAACGTAAAGGCACCCATGACTCATTGATAACAACCCCTCACCCTAAACGCATACACCGTCCATGTCAATCACCGTCGTTCCGTCGCGGGTAAGAAGCAAAATACTCATTTTTATATATTTCCTTAACACATAATTAACAATTATCTTCGATTTACGGACGATATAGTTATTATGGCAGAACGCTGGAGGACCTTACCAGTGTTTTTAATTACCTCAATAGTGTCCCCCATATCTCCGATTATAAAATTAATATCAGAAAATCTAAGATCACGTGTAACGGATCTATGTCTCATCTATGCCGGTAATTATTGGGATCACTATGCTCGAAGTTGTTGACGACTACGTTGACCTAAGACAAACTTTCCGACAAGGTATGTCCAACTTCGACCGAGAGATGAATTGACGGATAAAACTTGGCTTCACAGCTTTGACGACATGTATTCTCGTCGCGTATGCCTCAAAAATTAAAAACAAGAGTGTACCATCAGTACGTTGTGTACAATTTCGCCAGTGAGGGTATATGGATGTAAGACATGGAGCTTTAAGCTCAGGGTCGCTCAGCAAGCTATGTAGAGGACTAAACTTGAAGTTTATCTGAGTCATAGATATCGTAATGAGGATATCCGCAGTGGAACCAAAATAACCGATATACCTCAACGTAAGTCGAAGTGGCAATGGACTAGCCATATAGTTCGAAGAACCAACAACAGAAAGGAAGCCTTCTGTAGTACTTAAAAATGTTTTCAATTGACGAAAATAATAAAAATATATAGTAATAAAAAATAGTCCAGAATTGACATTTTCTTCATTTTTAAATCTAGGATAAAGAGTAATGAAACCGTTATAATATGATTTAAAGATTCTTAATAACGTCGGAGGAAGCTTAAATTATATTAAACTGTGCTCGTTGATTGGATAAAGGACCCGTTGTCCGATATAATTATTCCTTGAAGGAATCAAGTAACATGAGCGGCGCTTGAATGGTCCAAACACTAAGAATTTCTTAAAATATGTTCTTGTATAATTGTCCTTACCTACTGCTATATATTTTAATTCGTCTTTAATTAGTTAATATCTTTTGCATTCGCCGAGGACTCCAAATAAAAATTTAATATATATAATTAATAAAATAAATTCTAAAATAATAATTTATAATAAGATGTTAAAATTCTGATTATGTTATTTTGCTTGGTATTTCATAGTGAAGCGATATGATGTAGCCTTCTAAGTTATTCTTCTTCAAGTTAGACCACTAACGGATGTAATCGTTTAAACCGTCTATTCAATTAGGCAAGACTGCGTGGCCTTCTATTAGAACATTCCTGCCTATGCTTTTCGTTCCTGTATATAAATCTGTAAAAACTTTTGAAATTTGTTTACGATTTATACGTTTTTGAATATTTATTAGGAAAATTCCGCTGGCGATTTCCTGTTGCATTTCTTTCTGTCGCTTCTTAAGAGGAAATATAACCTCAAATGGCTTAGCAAGAGCCTCCGTTATGCTGAAAATATTGCAGAATTAAGTTTGAAATAAATATACGGTAAAGTTGAGGATTAATGTTAAGTACTATGTTAGACGAAAACATGATTCCGTAAAATTTTCTCGATATAAAAAAATCCAAAGTTACCTCCAAACTGAACAATAAACCGCTGTTATTCATAAAATACTTTAGATAAGATTATGAAACGCATACTAACTGAACTAACTATAAAGCAGGGCTTATGTTTTTTTTTTTAAATTACCATTATGAATTTCCACTGTAAAAAGAAATTACCTAAACTATCGGCGTCCTGGAGCTTGGAACCGGGCGACATAAAAAAATGGATTATCTTTAAGCTACTCCATAAAATATAAAATATCTCCGGTTGCTACCCACCAGCCAAGCGTACACATAAGTGGCAGTTTTGCCACAGTTACCTGTGGCAAAACTGCCACTTATGTGTCAATCTATGGGAAAGGTCTATGATCGGCAGTGGACATTTGATAGGCTGTAATCTGTAAATGTAACATTTTTAATTAACAGTGTAATAAAAGGTTTTTTCTCAACACGTTTTTTGTAATTATATAAAATTTATTAAAAATGTTACTAAAAGTATAATTAACTGCTTAGTGGCGGTGTAAGTAAATCAACTGCCCCGAATGATCCTGTGGGTGTCTTTAGAAGCGACGGAGGGAAACAAACCAAGGCTAATAAGGGTTATATATATAAAACTTAAAAAGTAAAGTTACAGCCTATATACGTCCCACTGCTGGGCACAGGCCTCCCCTCATTGCTGAGAGGGTTTTAGGGCAAGAAATATTCCGCCGCGCTGCCCCAATGCGTGTTGGCGAACTTCAGATGTCTTCGAAATTTTTTTTCTTATTTCTCAGACATGCAGGTTTCCTCACGATGTTTTCCTTCACCGCCGAGTACGTGGTAAATCAGCACTTAAAATTGCAATTAACAATTTCATTGGTGCCGGCGGGGATCGAACCCGGTTTGCTCGCGTATTGTGAAATTTACAGCGAGCGCTAACCATCTGAGCTACCACGGCTCTATATATATATATATATATATATATATATATATATATATATATATATATATATATATATGTGTGTATGTATGTATAAGCAGCACTGTCTACTTAATAACGAGAAAAAATAAAATTGTGCAGGTGGCCTGTCAGGCGTGGTGATTATGACAAATATCCTATAATAAATTAATGTGGGGGACTACATTCAGCGGTGGGCTTTTGATAGTCTGTAATGATAAAAACAATAAGTAACGTAACAGCCTATAGACATCCCAACGCTGGGCATAGGCTTCTTTCTCCTATTTAGAGATTTTTTGCAGCAGGTAAGAGTCCGCCGCACCGTCCTAATGCATGTTGGTGGACTTTGAATGTCCTCTAAATAATTTTTTTTAAATGTTTTCCATCTGCGTGAAGTAGATAAGTATCACTAGTACTGTATATATAATAATGATTTTTGAGATATTTGACATTACAATTTGGAATCCGGTGGTCCCAAAGTGACTTGATAATATAAATTGTTGTTGAATTGTTGATGCTTCGTAAATGTAAGTAAATGATAACATGAAGTCAAGAAGATTATATACGAATGTAACAGGATTGTCTCAATATGGAAACATACAGAATGCGGTTAAACTATGACTTTCATTACATAAACATGCGATACATTAATTAAATTAAAGACCTAGGTAGTAGCTATGTTACGTATTATTTGCATGGCCATGCCTTAATTTAATAAACAAACGGCTAAACGTAATAACATCTGTATACCTATTTATTAGTATTTAAAAAGATTACAATAATCAATATTGGTATCAAATGAATTGGTTTTAAAATGGTTTGTTTACGTAACTACTTATTTTTTGTTAGCTAAGCAAAGAAAAAGGAAAATTAATAAAACCAGAACGTAAAGAACAAAAGGGGATGAAAACATTAAGTACGACTGCACTTACATTCATAATTAAATAAAAAAGTGAGCATTCAAGAATTAATGGTTCTCATAATTTGGTAAGATTTCATGCTCTACACAATCTCTTTGTCATTTATAAATATTTATTTGAAAATTTGCTTTTGATAACTATTGAACTTGAATAACCATTGAACTTACAAATAAACTCTAAAAAACTTTATTATAATGTATTAATAACGCTTGGTCATTTATTAAAATAGAAACAACGTTAAACAAAAGATTATAACTTTATAGCACGCAAAATTAATAACGAGTTTTCAACGCTTTAAAGTTTAGAGAGAGTTTTAAGTTTAATATACCTGTGAGAGGTCTGTATCTTCTTGAAGTTTCTCGGCGATAGTCATTTTTCTTTCTGCAAAAACTAGACATGGCGATATCACAAACAAAAGCACTATTAACCCACTCATGATATGTAGTAATACAGGTTCAACACCCAGAATTTCTAGTAAAGTAGGTACACTAATTTACACTCGTGAGATTCATTTGACTCTTGTAGAGCGAAGTACGCGTGGAGCGACAAGGCTCGCGGCAATAAATGCCGGGTAATGCCGCTAGAGGCAGTAACGCGTTGACGTAGATCGCAGATGGTATGTTTCTATCCTGCTCACACTTGCGACGGTACGGCGGTCAGCCGTATTGTCATCGCGGTAATGTAACGAATATGCTTAATTCAAAATACAACGAATTATGCAACAATGGTAACATCTTGTAAGATGAAAGCTCTGTGGATAAACGATAGAAATATGCAGAATTAAGTGATTTAATTCGCAACTAAAAGCCTACATACTCGTAGTAAAAGATTAAGGCTCTATGCAAGCAAAAATCTAAAATTATGACTACGTCATGGGAAATGTGTCACTCAAAAGGACTTAAAAATTTGTAATTTTTCCATAACTATGAGTGTATAAGAAAACTTACGTAGATGGGGCTAAACATAGATATGAGTAATGAAGTTAACGATTAATCAATAATTCCATGTTACTTGATGACAAATGTGAGACACTCGCAATTAGGTATCTATTTTAACTTCACTTCTTTAATTTAATTTACAGCTTTATTGATGTCACCTTTTAGAAATAAATTCACACGACGATTCACGAGCTTACAGTCCACCTAATGATAAGTGGATGCTGTGGCCTATAGACATCTACACTTATTACACCCCCTGGGGACTAAGATGGAATGCCTCGACTCCGGTAAAAAGGGTCGCTGGTTCTCTAAACTCACCATACGAAACACCGAAGCATTTAGCTGCTATTTTACGCTGATATTCTGTGAGAGTGTGGTCATGCCCTATTCGTGCTACAACTATAGTATAACTGTAGCGTGGCTCTACCACGTAAAAATTTTGCCCTCAAATTCTTTGTTTCTTTTAAAAAACATTAGAATATTCTCCAATATCATGAAGGTGTTTTACATACATAAATTGCACATAAGCCAACATCCAAACCGGCTACAATTATTTATAGACCATACAAACACTTTTTCGTCCGAGATTCAAACCTGTGGTAGGTATGTAGCCACTGCGCTATCTAGCCGATGGAGTTCCTTCAATAACAGTAATTTTAGGTAAAGATTAAAATACAACGCTGTGGCAATATATCTTATGGCGAAAAATTCAGTTCTTCGAAAAAGAAGTAAATAAGTACTTTCAAAATTCTACTAAACATAAATACTAAATTAAACTACTGTCGCAATGCAATGGAAAAGAAATATAATTATTGTCCTCTAGTAATACGCAATACTATAATGATTGTAAAAATACGTACCTAGGTACACTAACCTTTAAATTTTACCTGCTCCCAATAATTCCTCGTTTTCTCATATCGGCAACAAACATGACGGGAACAGATTATGACCCATTGTTGTTTACGACTATTAAATCATCCATTTTTTATAACTTTGTGATTTTTTGGTACATTTTGTGATTTACCTTTGTGTTTTATCTTATTTTACTAATAAAAATAAAACAATCCATTTTAAAACATGTAGGGGTGATAAGCGGGCATCATACACTACCTGATGGTAAATTGATGCTGTAGACACCTCAGACGAAATAAAAACTCTTTATTTCGTCTGAGGTAGACACATTAAAAAATTTATTCAGATTCAGAATTAAATTGCAGAGTATAATTCACTGGTGATACTTTCACACCGGCCGTGCGATTTTTTTAATATAATAAGTAGCAGTCGTGCATACAGCCCAACTCTATAATCTAAAATATGTTCTCGATAAAGAATCACAATGCAAATGCGTTGGCACCCCTGAGGACTAAGATGAAATGCATTGTATCCAGTAAAAAGGATCTCCAGTTCTCTACACTCAATGTACGAACGAAACACTACAGTATAGAGCTGGTATTTTACGTTGGTATTCTGCAAGAGCATGGTGCCTCCCCGATCGAGCTGACTCATACGCGCCACAACCATAACATTGCTGTAACATGGCTATACCACGTATAAATTTTTCCAAAAATACGTCGTTGAATACCGATAGAAAGTTGTGCATGAAGTCAAGCCTTTGCTAAAAAAAGTCTCAAGTCTCAGATATCAAAAACGACTAATTCTAGTCCAGTTTAACATCAAGAGAACACGTTTGCGCGCTTACCGCTAAAAATAACGTCGTATCTCCTCAATCTCAGGGAACACTTCTTGCTGCCTCAGACAGCATCAGAATCCTCGGCGCAGACATCGGCGCTGGAAAGGAAGGCGAAATTGGCCTCTAAAAAGCTAATAGCTAAGCGCGGTAGAGCTGGACAGTGTTTTATGCCGTCACATCACTTGCACTTGACAAGGCGCAAGTTCGGCCTCACGTTAGTACGTTAGTAGTTAGGAGTACGGTTGACATCTCTGCACCGTGGCTCATCATTGCCAGCTTCTTCCACTTGACCGCACCCAGCGAAGTGTGAACTGAATCGCCGACTCTTTCTGATAGACTCGATTCACTGGCAATTTACCGGGAGGGTGTTTAGAGAAATTTTTCGGTTCAATTCCAGCTGCCAAATTGCATCTGGATGCAAGGCTTCTTCCTTGTTCGACTACTTCGTGAAAACGTATACCACTACCGATTTATCCGGACAGATACGACTTAATATTTAAAAAATGAACTTACTCCTTTTTAAAAGGCTAGTTACGCCACCTGTCATTCTCCTGATGTTGAAGTTATTCACGGGCTGTGATAGTTACTTAACATCAGGCAAACCGCATGCTCGCTTGCCCTCTCTTGTAGAAAAAATACGTTGTCACACTTGAGGCCTAACATGAATTGCATAATTCCCGTTGCGTCGTGCCTTAAACGGTTGCAGCACGTTATTTCATACAGATTTTTTCTTATTTTATTAATTTGCTCTTACAGTGAGAAATCTTCATTTGTTCGTTTCGTATTCTACTTAATCATACAGAATAAATGCAATTAAATGTAGCTCTGTTTAAGAGAAAATCATTTAAGCAAATTAATACACCTATTGTTAACTTTCGTCTCTCAATATATTCACGAAATAGTATTTATAGTATAGTATCCGGATGACCGACATTTGCTCGGTTTTTTTTAAGTTACATTTAGATACAAATTACGTGAATAATATTTTTTGATCTCATTGACATAATAGAAAAAACTGAACTGGTTATTTGAATAAAAAATCATGAGTGCAATTAGTTTAATTAAAATTTTCGTATTTTAAAAAACTAAAAAAAGGGCTCGAAATAAAAGATTTTCTCTCAAAAGAAGTGAACTTGAAAAAAAAAAGGAAAAAAGTCGGACCCAAGACGGGACGCGAACCAAGGCATAACGATTTCACGACCGCTCGATATCCAATTGATCTATTACAATCATTAAGAAAGTGTCAAAATTTACCTTCTTATAATGTAGCAGTTTTTCACTACTTGAAAACACGGAGAAAAAGACATTTTCTAAAAATAAATCCTAGCTAGATCGATTTATTGCCCCCGAAACTCCCTAGACACTAAATTTTATGAAAATCGTTGGAGCCGTTTCCGAGAATCTAATTATATATATATACAAAAATTGCTCGTTTAAAGTTATAGGATACATAAAACATTAGCAGTTTTTAGAAAATAAGTGATATAATGTGTTCTACCTATACTCGAAAAAGCGACAGGCGCAATATATACCAGTATCTTGACTCCACAAATTCAGTAATCCATTCATAGGGCAATATACAATTTTACAAGTTAATCTCAGAAAATATACAAAATTTCTCAATAGCCAAGTAAAAAAATAATATTAAAGAAATATCTAAAAATATTATTATTAAGGAATGAATCGATGGCAATAACCCCTAGAAATTAAACTTTTTTTATTACAATTTACATAATATTCTAAATTGATACATAACTGTAAACGGTTTCTTTTTAAAGGTAAACTCAGTAAATTCTTGTTTGTACTTCCCACAACGAAGGTATTTACCGAACCAGTGAAAATAGTGAATTATATTTTTAATTAGTATTATATGTAACCCATATTTAATAAAAAAATTGTAATTCTATTTCTATCTCTGTTTAAAGTTTTACGATTAACTTTAATGTCAACTTAATGAAAAGTAAAGAAACAGATTACAAAGCGTCATCTGACAAGGCCGTCATGCCTTTTGTTCCTGAGGAGATTCATCAGCATCATCATTACAGCCTTTCACAAGTCCACTGCTGAACATAGGCCTCCCCCAAGTAATGCCACAAAGCACGGTCCTGAGCCACCTGCATCCATCGACTTCCTGCATATCTTACCAGGTCGTCACTCCATCTAGTGGGGGGGTCGCCCTACACTACGCCTACCGGTACGAGGCTGCCACTCGAGAACCTTTCTTCCCCATCGGTTATCGGTTCTTCGAGCTATATGGCCGGCCCATTGCCACTTCAGCTTACTAATCCGTTGGGCTACGTCGGTCACTCTAGTTTTACTGCGGATATCCTCATTTCTGAGTCTATCACGCAGGGAAACTCCGAGCATAACCCTCTCCATAGCTCGCTGAGCGACCCTGAGCGTCCTCATACGGCCAGCAGTGAAGGACCACGTCTCAGATCCGTAAGTCATCACTGGCAACACGCACTGGTTGTACAATCTAGTTTTTAGAGATTGAGGTATACCTGACGAGAAGATATGTCGTAATTTCCGAACGCTGCCCAGCCGAGTTGAATCCGTCGATTGACCTCTCGGTCGAAGTTGGACTTACCTAGTCGGACTATTTGTCCCAGGTAAACGTACTCGTCAACAACTTCGAGCATAGCGCTCCGAACAACTACCGGCATAGGTGTGACATGGACATTAAACATGATCTTCGTTTTGTCCATGTTCATCTTGAGACCTATCCGTTGGGAGGCACTATTGAGGTCATTGAGCATAGTGCTTAAGTCCTCCAGCGATTCTGCCATAACGACTAT
Organism: Parnassius smintheus behrii; assembly: GCA_036936625.1. Lineage (NCBI taxonomy): Eukaryota > Metazoa > Arthropoda > Insecta > Lepidoptera > Papilionidae > Parnassius > Parnassius smintheus. The sequence goes on from JAUPFT010000006.1 coordinate 30,674,159, forward strand.
ATCGTCGGCAAATCGAAGGTGAGTGATGTACTCGCCATTGATTTAATACCGTATCCTTTCCAGACCAGTAGCTTGAAAACGTCTTCCAATGCAGCGGTGAAGAGTTTCGGGGATATAACGTCACCCTGTCTTACACCTCTCTGCAGTTGGATAGGTTTCGAGCTCTGGTTCTGTACTCGGATAGCCATCGTAGCCCTACTGTACAAACACTTCAGCACTTCGATATACCGACAGTCAACTTGGCACTGCTGAAGGGACTGTAGCACCGCCCAAATTTCGACGGAATCAAAGGCTTTCTCATAGTCCACATACGCCAGGCAAAGTGGCAGATTGTACTCTTCAGTCTTCTGTACAATCTGCCGCAGGGTATGTATGTGGTCTATGGTTCTGAAGCCTTTTCGGAAACCGGGTTGTTTCGGAGGCTGGAAGTCGTCGAGTCTGCGTGCAAGACGATTCGTAATGAATCTCGAAAACAGCATCGCACTGCGTTGGTCGTCGTGCGTTGTCGCCTTTTCCGAAGGACGCGACCACCGTACTTCTGCTCCACGACTTCGGATTAGTGGAGGATAGAATTGAAGAGCAACTAAAGGACTTTAAGTACCAGTTTTCCACCCGCTTTCGGAAGATCCGCCGCTATTCCAGCCTAGCCTGGTGCCTTGCCGTTTTTAAGGTGCTGGTGAGCCATTCCAACCACGCTTACTCTTATGTCGTTACTCACACTTGCGTGTGGCTTCAACGATGATGTGTACAGCTGCTCATAGAACCTCTCAATCTCCCTCAAAGTCGCAGGTGTCCCGGAAACGATGCTGCCACGCTCAGTCTTCAGCTTCGACAGTTGGCTCTTACTGGCAGACAGATCTCTGGCAAAGACTTTGGAGCCCTGATTCCGCTCGATCGCTTCTTTAATACGAGCAGTATTAAAGTTGCGTAAGTCTCGCCGCATGCACTTGGAGATCTGTCTGTTCAGTTGCCTGTATGCTGTCAAATCTGTTGACGATTGCAGCCTCATCTCCCGTACTAACAGCCATGAGATTAAGAGTGTGATCGGAGAGTTTTTGTGTTCTTCTGCAGCGGGTCTTGCAGAACTTAGCTCCGACCGCATGGACAGTTTCCTCGAGCTTGTCATTCATATCGTCCACTGCATTGCAATCTTGTAGGCACTGAAAGCGGTTGTGTAACTCGAGCTGAAAGTTTTCGGGATTCTGGATTAGAGCACGAGGGAGACGGAGCGTTGACTTCATTAGCCGAGACCTCTCCAACTTAACGTTTAGGTTCAGTGTACCTCTAACCATTCGGTGATCGCTGCCAGTTTTCACCCTTGCGATCACTGAGATATCACTGAATAGTTGGCGTCTGGTCGTCATAATGAAGTCAATCTCATTTTTTGTCGAATCGTCGGGGCTCGACCAGGTCTACTTCCTGTGGGGCCGCTTCTGGAAGAAAGAGTTCATCATAAAGAGTCCCTCTTTCTCCATAAAGTCGGCCAGCTGCTGGCTCCTTCGGTTCCGTTGCCCTACTCCAAATTTCCCTAACTTCAGCTCACCGTTTTCTCTTGTGCCTAGTTTTGCGTTGAAGTCTCCCATCAACACCGTGTAGTGGGTTTTGGAGGAATGCATGGCTTAGGAAATATCTTCATACATTTCCTCCACCTCCTCATCGGGATGTGCCGAGGTTGGTGCGTAAACCTGTATGACCTTCAGCGAATACCGTTTGGTGATTCTGAGTATCAGGTACGCGACCCTTGTTGACACACTCCCAATCTTAACAACGTTGTTGACGAGAGACTTGTGGACGATAAATCCGACACCTCCTTGGGACAGATAGTCGCCCTCCCGGTGATAGAACAAGTTGCCGGATTCGAGAATCACCATGTCCTCCCCCTCTCTTCGGACCTCGGATAATCCTATAATACTTCAGCGCAACTTGTCTATCTCTTCTTCCAGCTCCAGGATCTTCTCGTCAGTCCTCAGTGTGCGTGCGTTAAATGTTGCCAGGTCGAGTCGTCGTAGGTGGCAACTGAACCTCCACCGGAGATTCTTAGCACCCCCTGCCCCGCCGTTACCACGGTCGCCACCGTAGCCAGGAATAGTGGGGCCGCCGGGGACTGGGGGTCGTCTATTTGTGTAATTGTTCATGGGGGGTATATTGCCATTGTTGCCACGCTTGGCGAGCGGGTTGGCAACCGCAGTTTTTTTTTGTCGTACAGTTGCTGTTATCAGGAAGATGCTGCTTCCCATCTCCTGCCTGTTTCCCTCTGTCGCCTTTTACGACACCCACGGTAAGATATGGGGTAGTGGATATTCTTAACCGCCACTACACGAGGAGACTGAGGAGATTATTGAGCAGGAATAAGTTGTACGCCGCGCCGCACGGATTATGTTTCTTAACAATCAGTACAAATGTTTGGATATTTAGAACAACAACCGTAACAACGTTTTCTTTCTTCCTTGTCAAGTACAAAACGTACAACAGTAATTTTTTGCAATTACTTAGTTTGAATAGTGCTGGCGGGCATCAAATTTTTAGTGCACAAATTCTAATGAAACTATGAATTATGTTTTATCTCGAAAACTACAATCTTTCAAAACATGTCAGGCGCAGATGGCTAGCCTGCAGATAGAATTCAAGTTCGAAACAAGAAAAAAATCCCTAAAATCCAAAGAGTTTCACATTTAACATATTCTTATGCTAATCGTAAGACCGGGCAACTAAACATACATAGGGTAAAGATAACGCTAAAATTGAACTGTTAGTTAAAATTTATGTAATAGCAATAGAAATTATTCTATCGTTTTTAGTTCTAAGAAGAAAGCTTTTGCGTTTTATCAAAGTCTTACTAACTTTTCAACCCTTTTGAATAAATATCACAGGCTCCGATGTCGTCTAAATTTTTTCTTCAAATTTATATCTTCGTCTTAATCTTTCTCCTAAAAATGAACCATTAAAATAGATTCTTAATTGACGAAGACATTAAGTAACGTACATATAACCTCCTCCGTTTTTAAAGTGGGTTATACTATAATATATACTCTACTTCTTAAGCAGTCCGTAATATTCCACTGTTAGATATGCTCCTATCCCGTTATAAGAAGCATTTTCCTTAATCTTTACGGTTGGTAGGCGCGTTGACGATTGTATAACATAAGTATTTACACCTGTCACCCAGAGGGGTAGGCAGTGACTGCGTAAAATATAAATATAGTCTACTTCTTAAGCAACCCGTAATATTACACTGCAAGATATGCGAATCTCCCATTGTAAGAAGCCTTTTTCTTAATCTTTACGGTTGGTAGGCAGCTTAGAAGAACTTTGTTTAGGGCGTCCCTTGCCGACTCTGCCGTTCACTTCTGGATTATAAATTTGCTTTGTCACTCTTACCTCGTACGTTCTTTCTACATAACCAAACCGCCGAAGCTACCTTTCTGCATCCTGCTCACAAAATTATCCTGCAAACATCCTACATTATCCTACATAACAGACACTGACAGGAAATTTCTCACCCTTTCATCTAGACTCAGTCCTAACATACTCCTTTTATTCATCCATTAATTTAACCAGGAAAAGCAGATATACGTTCCTGCTAAACACACTTCTCAAATACACAAACTCATTCGCATGCTCAACAAACTTAAATTCTATTCTTATGTCACAAATTATTTTGTTTTCTTCTCTTGCAAAATCTATCACTTTTGTCTTACTTGTATTCACTTTCGTTCTACTTTCTTTCAATGACGATTTCAGCTCATAAATGTAACCACTATTTGCAACTTGGCCGCCGACGAAGAAAATATGCCTTGATCATTGGCGTACAAAAGACATTTGACGGTTAACTTACCCATTCTTCACCTACATCATCTTCAACTTCCAGAGTTTCCAAACAAACTTCCATACATAGGTTGCACAGCCACGGGGAAGCTACTAGTGTAGCTTTCCCATGACCTTCAACTTAAATGAGGCCAGTGTTTGCCATAAAACACCCCTGTCCACTCTGTCATAAGCGTCTTGCAAGTCTATGAAATGATAAAAAGTTTTCCGGTTTTCGTCAAACCCTTCTCCGCGATCCTGTGCATTGAAAAGACCTGTGGCAGCGCTGTCGTCGCGCCAAAAGCAAAACGTACTGAAGTCTAAATCGCGATATCAAAGTTTCGCGGCGTATATAGAATAACTCTGAATAAACACCTGGAGTGGAGACTGCTCCTTGCTGGGTGGGAGATCTCACCGTTACCTCTCACGACTGGAGTGGTGACTAACCGACGTAATATGAACACGCAAAACACGCAACCTTCGGAACCTCAACTTCAAGGTTTCATCATGGTCCATATGTAGGTCCATCCATCCACTCCCGAGCAGATATTGTCTGCAGTCTTCAGATTCTGCAAGCAATCTAGATTTACATGTTTCATTGCAGCACTGAAATAACTTCCTGAGAGCAACTTCCTATTACTTCAAGTTACTCTCTGCACTACAGTGTTAGGCACGGCTTTTAGCCGTCTTTAAACCATCACCTTAACATACAGTTTTCCCAAAATGCTAAATGGTAACGGTTATACAGCCATGCTATGACCTTTTGCCTTTTGTGGTAGAGCCATGCTGCAGTTATATTAGTAGTATAGTTGTAGCACGAATGGGTCGGCTCGACCGGAGCAGGACCACACTCTCACAGAATACCGGCGTAAAATAGAGAACCGAAGGCCCTTTTTACTGGAAACGAGGCATTCCATCTTAGTCCTCACGGGTGACAAAAAGTCTGCATTTTGATTCGTAATCGAGGATAGATGTAATGTCTATGGGCCACAGCAACCTCTTACCATCAGGTGGACTGTGTGCTCGTTTGTCACCCTATTCCATAAAAAAAATAAAATGACTTTGCCCTCGTCTTCCGATACTCCCCCTCCCCTCCCCGAACGGGTGCCCACCTTGTCGCGAAGGACCTTAGTAGCCATGGCGTGGTCACCCGCGGTGAACTAAGAGAAACCCACATGGCTTGCTCGAGGTGTAGGGCCGGCCCGAGGAGGCCACTCCGAGTGGGCTTAGCGAGCTCACTTCGGATGTCTGTTGGTGGGCTGCGGCGAGAAGGCTGCCTTCTCTCCCTGCCGCTGTAGTCGAGGTGGAGTAGCAGAGCAAGAGGAGTGCCACTCGCCCTATCCTCCGCAACTCTGACGGGCCGCACCGTTAATTAATGCATTAGTGGTAGGGCTGCGGGGGGGAGGAGTGTCGTTAGTGAGGCACCGTTCTCACTTCCCCTTCGCAGCCGAATGTTGGTTGGCAGCGGAGCCATAAACCAGATCCGCCGCTGGGGCAGAAGGGCTAGTGCTTCTGAGTGCTCGTTTTTCCTGGCTCCATGGCCTTCGCGCATCGGACACGGGGTCGTCTGTTGCGTACGTGAAAATGGAGGCCACGAAGGAGGGCGCACCAGAGCGCCTTACCTGAGAAGGAAAAGGGGAAGGAGTAGTCCTCTCCCAAGGAGGGGCCGCGATGGGACGGCCAGCGCTGGAGAGGCCGTGGATGTGTGCAAAAACGTTCCCGTGGTCCTGCCAATATGCGACGAAGGTGGCACACCATGGAGTTTTAGCCGGTGCGAGTCCGACATAACCCGCCTTTGTCCTTGCGAGCCGGCTATGCGTAGGCATTTCCCCATGTAAAAAAGTCTCATGATTCTCACTTTAGTCTCCGACACAACTTAAATAAAATGTACAGGAGGCCTGCCACTACTCTTTCTACAACCCTCAGCATTTCGAGTGATACTTGATCATATTCCACTGCTGCAAGAATGACAAACAAGCACTTATTTCACCTGATGGAAGTGGATACTGTCGTCCATAGACATCTACGTTTATCTTTAATTAAGAATTAAAATGCAGATGCGTTATCACCCCTGAGGACTGAGGTGGGAAGGCTTATTGCCAGTAAAAAGAGTCTCCGGTTCTCTACACTCACCTTACAAAAACAGCGGCATTAATTGCTATTTTAAGCCGGATGAGTGGATAATTACCCGCTGTTTTACGCTGGTATTCAGTTTGCGTAATCCTTCCCAGGTCGAGCTGATCCATCTATGCTACGACCATGTATAGTTGCAGCGTGGTTTTACCACGTAAAACATGCTTTCATGCCTTTCATTGCTTTTATTAATTCATCTATACTTGTCTCATTACATCTTTCCTTATTTTGGGGAACTACTAATTAATTTAGTTCAAACGTCTCCTCGCTCATAAACACGCTTTCAAAGTATTCCTACCATCGGCTTAACTTCATCATTCGAGTACAGCCATTCTCGTCTCATATATCATTCATTCTAGGCTGTTGTGTTTTTTTTTAATTTTCTCTGGTAGTTCTGAAGACTTTTCAGAACCTTTTAATATTTGCCTAGAAGCTCTAAGATATTCTGCTATCACTCTTATGCGTTTATTCTTGCTTTTTCGTTCAACTACTTTTTTTTACTTTTTAATTATGATGATACTTCCTTTTTTCTTTCAATCTCTTCATCCATACCGCTAGAATTACCAGCTTTGGTTGCAAGTAAATCTAGTCCTTCTACCTTCTTTGTTTCAACTTCTACCCATACCTCATTATCTTGCCATAAAGTCGTATTTTACTTTTTATTAATGTTCTTACATAAACTACATACTTCGGTTGATGCATCCACCAAACCTTTCTTAACATTATCCCGCAGTCTCCAAGAATAAATCTATTTTTCTAAAATTCAAGCACAATTAACCAAACCCACTAATAATTTCTCTTAGTCTACATATATACTTCTTTCACATCTTCATATTGTTATATTTCTATTCTTATACGCTGTAACCCAGTGATAAACACATTTGTGGAATGCTGCCAACGTCTGAATAGACCATTAGTTCGTCATAAAAACAAGTATTGATTTGTCCCTGTGTTGAATTCCCGGTAAAACTTTGTATCTACCACTGCGCTCCTCATTCTTCATATTATGCTTATGTCGCATCCTCTTCACGTATACATGTAAATATTCTTATGACGAAGGATAGTGTTGACGATTGAAGTGCCAGAGATATAGCGCTTTTGACGGTAAAGCTTGTTGAGGGTCTATGTAATTTACTTCTGGCGTAGAGGAACCATTTATAGGACGACATAAAAATATCTGTTCTTATAATCTTCCATTTCCCATAATCACTGAATGGTGTCATGGATGCTCTTATGCTGCCACCACATAACAAACATATAGTAATACTGCTGAAGCTAAACATATACTTTAATAACTTTGAAAGCCATGTTACTAATTCCACCGTAAAAGACCTTGACATTGCAACACAACTAAAATAACCTAGGTATATTGTCGGTTCCAATTAAAATTCCACTAAATTACATGTTAGGTCATTAATTCCCACTGCGTGACGACATAAGCATCATCTAATGAAAATGTAAAGCTGAAACTTGGCAAGTGAGCTTTTGCTTATTTAGGTTAACACGAAACCGGGTAATGCATAATAAAGTTGTTAGTGAACGCAGCAGCCGAAACTCTGGCTTACGGCCAATATGCGTGCGACGCTAGCGATAACTTTTGTGCTAAAACTTTTCTTTAAAATAGATTTTGAGTACTTTCAAGTTCTGAATATGTTGAACAAATTTTAAACTGATCCTCTGTAAAGCGCTCTGTAAAGTAGCAGACGTTAAGAAAATAGATATAAAGATTTTTAAGCTCATATATCTATGATCTATTTCGGAAAATGAAAAAAAAACATTTTAATATTTACAATTACTTTTTAATTAAAAATGGATTCGCTCATCAAATTAAAATTTATTTATTGCTAAAATGTAGTACATAGTAATATGATGAAGTTAGTTATTAATGAGTCCTAACATGGCTACCATGATCATGGCGTGCAATATCTTTACAATATACGAAAAGTATTTTTATTATTACAATTTAATGAAGGAAATTATTTAAAAAAAATTTACTACCTTTGTAACTATTTAAAAATATTTTAGCGTCAAATTTTTAAATTACAATAAATACTACATGTCAAAAAATTTTATTAACTATGTAACTGTTTATAAAATTTTTTGACATGTAGTATATATAAATATCAAATATCAAAAAAATCAATAAATTATCAAAAAAAAAAGCAATAGATGTAAAATATCAAAAGAAATTAATCAGTTATTCCATTTTCACCATTATTGTAGATTTAATGTTTTTTTTTAAAGCAGGCCATACACGCCAAGGTGTACCTGACAGGTTTGCCTGTACAGTTTAACTGTAGAGACCATAGCTGTACACGTAAACTGTACAAAGTCTCATTTGAAACCATGGCATCGGCAGCAGCATTGGTTTGGATGGTTTATTGTTTGTTTTATTAAAGAAAAGAAAATTTAAGCGAAGACACCGTCAACAGTGATGCAAAGCATGGTTACTGCAAAAAAAATAATACTCTCATGTCAAGTTGTTGAAACAATTGGTATTTGAGCCGAAAGATTACGCAATCATCCACAAATGGATGAAAAAATGTATCTTAAACTGTTATCAGCGGTCACTCCCTTAATTGAGAAGCAGGATGCAATAATGAGAAAAGCTATATCGCCTCATGAAATACTAACAGTGACGTTAAGACACCTTGTGAAAACCACCAACTGTAAAAACATACGAGTGTCTCAAAAATTCTGCCATGATATCACCTTAATCTCTTGGTTCAGTCACTTTTTATATTATAACAATCACATATTATATAATTTAAACATTAAAAAATCTAATCAAAATACCAAATTTTATTTAAAAAAATCTAAATATATTAGTTTATGATTTGTTTAATAAAGTGGAATATAGTTTACTATTATTATTACTACATACTTGTTGGTGGAGCCACGTGTCTAAGGCTGCCGAAGTCTAATTCCCCGGTCGAACCTTAAACCTATTACGCGAGATATTAATCTAAGTGGACTGTATATGCGACTGCTTCTACGCTTACGTAAAAGCGACTACTATAGCATGCGGTACAACGCACTCGCTCTTCCCTAAAACTAAAACTATTATTTTGCCAAATCGATGAAAGGGAATCCTGCCTGATTAGGAGAAAAACAAATTGGAGCGGGTTAAAACAATTATATCAGGCAGGCAGTATTATTAGGAATATTGACTCACCGGGGTTTCTTCTATTTGTTGAGCACTATAGCTGCGACTTCTGGAACTTCTTCTGGACAGACACTCTGGGGCCCCAGGGGTACGTCGGGAGAGAAGCGTTGTAGTTTCAACGACGACCGCGGCGGGAAGAGAGCGCGCGTCGGTCGCGCGTGCCTTATATATCTTCAGTTTTTTTTTATTTATTATCAAATAAAAATTATAAAAATTTGCTATGTGGCACAGCGAAAAACCACGCAGGTTTGTGTTGTGTGCCGTTCCGTCTACATTTATATATATAATACAATTTATTACAAAAATGGGGATAACAGCTAATATTTGTTAAGGTAAAAACATTTTAATTTATATTTTATGTTATCTTTGGTAAGTTCATTTCTAAATATGTTATCCAGACCATTTATTAGGCGAGGTATTATGTATGCACTGATGCGCTCACCGTATTTATTTTTGGCTGGTGGTAACGCCAGTTAACAATCTACTTTATCAACATTACATTACATATCGCATTGAGTTCGTCCTAAGTTATATCTACTTTATCAACATGACTAGTGCATATTTTTTGTTTCCTTCCTTCCTTCCCTTTCCTACCGCACGCGCTGCCGCCGAGGTGAAAAAGAGGATCTCGGCGCGCGTCAATACTAAGTGATATTACGCCATCCGCAACGCACGGCCACCCGTCGCGTCTTATGTACATTAACCGCAAACCGCGCAGGACGAACATTGAGTTCTCCTGTTTATGTTTAATATTCACCGCATCAGACATTGTGTCTTTGTAACTCATAAAAGTGTGAGACGCCCCCGTAAGGGCAAAGGTGGAGAGTGTGGGACTTCACGAGACTGTTCCGAGAGTGCGTGTGCGCCGAACCACGTGGCGAGCTCGCTATATAGCAGACACTCCAGGAGGAAGGCGCGGCAGCCCTCATCAGGTCAGTGCGTGCTATCCCACCTATTTATTTTCCCCTTTGCCGTATGCACCAAAATTACAGTCCACTAAATCTTTATCGAAGATACCTTAAGTTGCTGGCGTCTCCATTTTTAATGGTCACTTCTCGCTGGATTGACCTTGACTTTCCGCCCTTATTAGATCGTTATCGTAATAAGCGTTTATATAATTAATTATTTATATTTTAATCCGACTTCGGATGAACCCCGCCCTTATTAGAACACTAGAATAGGTCCTAATAGGTGACATTCATAGTAATTTTAAAACTATATTCATAGAATGAATAAGCATATAATTATCTATATAAATTATTTGTTGTATGTTCACATCACGTCATCAACTTTTAACTACATCTATAGATTATACTGTTAAATTACATTTATTATTTGCACATATATTTAAGCATTATATTCGTTATAAATAACTTCATAATTATTATAAAAGTTGACAATTAAAGTTCATCGTTAACAAAACTAATATTTAATAATTCAACCGCGTAGCGAGGTCGCTTACAGACTACCCGCTTATAATTATATTATTTTCGCCGCATAACTTAAGTTGTAATGCCGCCTAAAAAACAAATAGCATCGAATAATAGCGATTCCTCGGATAATGAGGGCACACCTGATGCTGAGTTGGTTTTATTGTTAGCTAAACGAGATGCTTTATTTCAAATAGTGCAAAAAAATATGATATGTCCTCGGACATCCACATAAACACTTCCACGATGGAGCGTTTTCTTGATGGAAGTTCTAATATTAATGCTTTACGTATTGAGTTTAAACAGGTCTTAGATAATTATAATTCACATTTATTAAAAATAAACCCTATTGCTAAACCTGATTATAACAGCCTCATTGCGTTTGAGTCTCTTTGCGGTAGAATAAATAGGCTTTATTTACAATATTCGCAATCTAATTCACAAAGTACTAGTACACCATCTAAAGCCAGATTCACACTTCCGCCTATCGAACTTATGCCATTTTCGGGTGACATTCGCTCATGGCCTTTATTTTATGCTAGCTTTAAATCAACCGTCAATGACAACACATCGCTTACCGACGCTGAAAAGTTATACTATTTGCTAGGTAAACTAACGGGCAAAGCCCTATCTGTATGCTCAGGTATAACTCCTTGCGCTGAAAATTATAAAATTTTATTGCAAGCACTCGTTGACAAATATGAAGACCGGCGTATGCTAGCATCTACATATATTAATCAGATGTTCGAATTTAAGCCATTGCAATCGGCCACCGCAAATAATTTTGATTTATTTACTGATAACTTTATAAGTGCAGTGCGCGCTTTACAAAACTTAAAGTTAGATAATCTCGCGGACTTAATTGTTCTTCATATCGCGCTTAAGAAGCTGGACCCGGATACCATTCGCTCTTTCGAATATGGTCATAACTCGATGGTACCTACCTTTGATGATTTAGTAAATTTTATTAGGACCCGCTCCAAAGTTTTGCAACGCACCGATTCTAGTACAAATTCTAATAGCGCACCAAACAATCGACGAGGTAACGGTAATAATCGTCGCTGTAATAATACTTCGTCGCCGAAGTATCAGGCGTACGTAAGCACGACGACTAGTTGCTCAGTGTCTGTGCGATAATATTGTGCATCAACACCTATTTAAGTGTGCAGACTTTAATAAAATGACGCCGCAGGAACGATTTAAATGCGTAAAGAGTAACAATGCATGTTTGAATTGTCTCAGTTTAAGTCATCGAGTGTCTAGTTGCTCTTCAAATTATAGTTGTCGAGTTTGTAAATTTAAACATCACACATTGTTGCACTTCCACCGCAGAAGCGATAATGCTTCCCCTGCGCTGGCGCGTTCTCCACCGCTTCAGCCAGTTACACTGAAGTCTACAACCCCCGCGCCCGCACACTCGCCACCCCTCACCGCAGGTGCGCGTTCAGACGTCGCGCTGTGTACAGTACGCGCGCGAGTTCATGTCCATCGGGGACAGAGGCGGCGCGCGGGGGCAGCTCGCCCCGCTTTCAACCACCTCGCCGCATTTGTCTGCAGTCGAGTGTTGTCCTTGACGGTTGTGACGCGCGCTTATCGATACAGAAAATTAGTCGAGATTGTATTTGAGTTAGCATGGGCAAAAGTCAAGAGAGTTGTGAGGGAGTACAACGTTAACTCAGATTTATCCCTAACAAGATTGAAAGAAGTAACGGAAATGGCTATAAACCAGGTGACAGAAAAAGATTGGTGTGGATTCGATGATCACGTTATAATTTTGGAAGAGCATTACTGGCAAAAAGACGGACTAATGGAAAATACGATCGACAAATTCGTAATTGAAGTCAGCGACGGCGAAGATACTGATTCCGACTCTGCTCTGTCGGTTGTTTTTGCATCTGATAGTGATTAAATTGCATTTTAAAAAATATTTTTCTCTATTAGCAATAAACAAGTAAGTACTTATCACATTTATTTTATTTCATTATTTGCAAAATCACCTTAAGTTACAATAAACCAAATTGACAGCTGTTGACTAAATCGGTAGTAATTATCGACATTACCATAATTGATTAGGTCACAGCACTACCGCATTCCTCAGGATGGACATGAACTCGCGCGCCTACTGTACTTCGTTCAAGAATGTTTCTCAACGTTCACCGCCTCCCGCGCGCGCATGTCGTTCGCAGAGAACTGTTTTATTATCAACCGCTCAAGTATTTGCTTACGATGCTAAGGGAGAGAAACAAATTATTCGTATATTATTAGACTCCGCGGCTCAAAGCCATTTTATGACTAAAGAGTGCTGTCATCGTTTAGGCGTTCAACAACACGATACCGAATGTACTGTAGTAAAGGGATTCGGTGGAGTTGAAAAAATTGTAAAATCGAAATCGATTGATATTAAAATTTTCTCACGATTCGACTCGAATATTAACTTCAATATTTCAACGCTAGTTGTTGATCAAATCACCGACCTTTTGCCCACCGCTGTGGTAGACACATCTGTATTATCACACTTCCATGGCATAAGACTCGCTGATGAATGTTATAGCATGCCTAATAAAATTGATGTTTTGATAGGCGCATCCCTTTTCCCGCACTTACTATGTCCAGACGTAATTTATTCGTCTAACAACTTGTCCGGGCCCTCGGCTTTGAATACGGTATTTGGTTACGTTATTATGGGCTCAGTGCCGACACTTCAGGTAAATCATTCTTTAACGTGCTGCTCAGTTCTAGAGTCTCCTATCGTTGACAAATTAGTGCAACGATTTTGGGAGCTTGAACAGCCACCCTCCGCACCGCCCATTCAGTGTCCTTCAGACATTGAATGTGAAGAGTTTTATAAATCTACGACATCCCGCGATCCTTTTACTGGTAGATATATTGTTGGCCTGCCATTTAAAGATGACGTTTACTCTCTCGGAGATTCTTATGAAACCTCTCGACGACGATTCATGTGCTTGGAGAGGAAACTTCAAGCCTCGCCTACATTAAGGTTAGCATATGATGACGTCATAAAGGAATACTTAGCTAAAAATTATATATCCCCCGCACCGCCGTATGACTCTCATGAACCCGCTCCAATATATGTCATACCGCATCATGGAGTCTTACGCGAAGATAAGAAGTCAACGCGTCTGCGCATCGTCCTGGATGCTAGCAGTAAGACTAGCACTGGGCGATCATTAAATGATATTCTGCATTCAGGACCAAATTTGCAAGGCGACTTGTTCAATATAATTTTAACTTTCCGCTTACATCCAATCGCTATGACAGCCGACTGTCGCCAACAATTTCTGCAAATAGTTGTTCGCGATTCTGATCGTCGTTACCAATGCTTCCTATACCGCTTCCGTCCACAAGACCCACTTGTGTTATACCACTTCAATCGCGTGTGCTTCGGTTTAACTTCGAGTCCATACCATGCATTGCGCACGGTAAGACAGCTCATTGATGACGACGGCGCAAAGTATCCGCTTGCGAGTCGTATCGCATTTACTTCGCTATATATGGACGACATCGCGTTCCGTCAGTGAATCCGAGGCCAGTGAGACCTCTCGGCAGCTGATAGACTTATTCAAGGGTGCCCAATGGGACCTGATAAAATGGCATAGCAACCTTCGATCTGTTTTAGATGACCTCCCTACTTCCCATAAAATTACAGGAGAAGTAGAGTTCGATAAATCAATGCCACATAAAATACTAGGCTTGCATTGGTCTACCGATAGTGACGCCTTTTATTTTAAGATATCTGTTCCCGCTGATGTGACGTGCACTAAGCGCGCCATCTTATCTACTGTCGCTCGCCTGTGGGACATAATGGGTTTCGTTGCTTCCACAGTCGCGTACGCCAAATTGTTAATAAAGCAGCTTTGGCAACTTAATTTAGATTGGGACGACATACCACCACCGCCAATTATTAAGATGTGGATTGCCTCCACTGTGCTGAATTACCAGCTCTTAATGATTTACGTATCCCGCGACATGTTGGTGTATCCAAAAACTGTACTGCGTCACTCCTGGGGTTTTCCGACGCCAGCGAGCGCGCATACGGTGCCGTAGTCTACATACATGTAAAGAGCGTCAATGGTAACACCGTCCAGTTGATTTGTGCAAAGACTAAAGTCGCACCGACGAAACCACTATCTATTGCACGCCTTGAGCTTTGTGGAGCGGTTTTACTCTCAAAATTGCTTCGCAGAGTACTCGACAATTATTCTCTTGACCTTGCAATATCAGTCTATGCCTTTGTAGATTCAAAAGTAGCTCTGTACTGGATAAAGAGTTCGCCACACAAGTGGCAGACCTTTGTTGCAAACCGCGTTGTTCAGATTACCGACAATATTCGCGCTGATAACTTTTAGGTACTGAGAATCCCGCTGACATACTTTCACGTGGCGTTACGCCAAATAAATTAGTTTCAAACCCCCTGTGGCTCCATGGGCCTCAGTGGACTTCGTTAGATCCATCTCAATGGCCTCTTCGTACTTTAGACAATGAGGTTATTGCAAATATGCCTGAGAAGAAGATTTTGTCGCACACTGTGTGCACATCCGTCTGTAATTCTGCGATTTATGAGCTCGCATTCCGCATCTCTTCTTGGAGTAAACTTCTACGTATAATTGCGTACGTGTGTAAGTTTGCCAAATTATTGCCCCGCCGCAGCACTACTGTAGTGACTGCTAATGATCTCAGTTTCTCTGAGGTTATAATCCTCCGCGCCCTGCAAAAACAGCATTTTGCAGTGGAATATTTAAATATTGAAGGTAACAAACCTTGCTCGCCCGCTTTCAATCGTTTAAGGCCTTTTATTGAGAATGGTTTAATCCGCATTGGTGGTCGTCTTTCAAACTCCGCATTAGATTACACGCAAAAACATCCAATTATACTCCCGCGCAGTGATCATGTAGTGAACATGATCATTGACTATTATCATATTAAAAATTTACACGCTGGGCCTGAATTGTTATTGTCATTGCTCCGTCAAAAATTTTGGATACTTTCCGCACGCCGCACTGTGAGAAGCAGAGTCTACAAATGTAATATATGTTTCCGGCTTAGACCCCGTCCAACTTACCCTTTGATGGCTGATCTTCCCCATAGTCGTGTAAGACAAGCTATTAAGGCATTTACACACACGGGCTGCGATTATGCCGGTCCTATCGCATACACTCCTGTACGTCGTCGTGGTGTACGCAGCGAGAAGGCGTACTTATGTGTTTTCACATGCCTCACGACTCGAGCTGTACATATAGAAATCGCTACAGATCTTAGTAGTTCTAGTTTCCTCGCTGCGCTTAAACGTTTCCTCTCTAGACGAGGGCCGATTCAGTTTTTATATTCGGATAATGGAACGAATTTTAAAGGTGCCGCTTCGTATCTTCGCGATCTCTATAAATTTCTAAACGTTGAATACCGCCCAAAGCTTGAGCAAGAGTGTGCTGAGAATCGTATAACATGGAAGTTCATCTGTCCCAACTCTCCTCATTTTGAAGGCGCCTGGGAGAGTATGATCAAAGTCGTAAAAACGCATCTGTTCCGAGTTATCGGACATCAGTTACTTTCATACGAAGAGCTTAATACTGTTCTTGCGCAAATTGAGTGCTTGCTAAACTCGCGGCCCTTGACAGTATTGAGTTCTGATCCTGCAGAGCCTTCAGCTCTTACTCCGAGTCATTTTTTGAATACCGCACCTTTATTGTCATTACCCGCACCCAAAGTCAAATCTGACTCTACCAGTCTGTTACACAGGCATTCTTTACTGGATAAATTAGTTCAGTCGTTTTGGGACCGGTGGAGGACGGAATACCTTCACGGATTACAAGTTCGTCAGAAGTGGAACACCCCGTCTACGGCTATCGTACCAGGCATGGTTGTAATTGTGATAAATGGTAATGAACCGCCCCTTGCTTGGCCATTAGCGATTGTCGAGTCTGTTCATCCTTCGAAGGATGGCGTAGTTCGAGTAGTGACCGTGAGAACTACTAAGGGAACATATCTCCGTCCTGTTGCTCGTATTTGCCCTCTCCCAAGACAATAAATCACGATAATTTTGATTATAATTATTTATCTAAATTAGGAATTAAGTTTATATTTATATATATTAAAAAAGTATTAAACCGCAATATTATATTTATGTATACATTTTCTCGCTTACCAAGTAAGGTTAGTAGATGAGACATCCGCATTGAGCGCATCCTCTCACTTTATATACCGCTTATTTATTTGTTTTCCTTTTAATTTTATATTACGGTTGTCTTTTAAAGGTGACCCCTTAAGGGCGGGAGGAAATGGTAACGCCAGTTAACAATCTACTTTATCAACATTACATTACATATCGCATTGAGTTCGTCCTAAGTTATATCTACTTTATCAACATGACTAGTGCATATTTTTTGTTTCCTTCCTTCCTTCCCTTTCCTACCGCACGCGCTGCCACCGAGGTGAAAAAGAGGATCTCGGCGCGCGTCAATACTAAGTGATATTACGCCATCCGCAACGCACGGCCACCCGTCGCGTCTTATGTACATTAACCGCAAACCGCGCAGGACGAACATTGAGTTCTCCTGTTTATGTTTAATATTCACCGCATCAGACATTGTGTCTTTGTAACTCATAAAAGTGTGAGACGCCCCCGTAAGGGCAAAGGTGGAGAGTGTGGGACTTCACGAGACTGTTCCGAGAGTGCGTGTGCGCCGAACCACGTGGCGAGCTCACTATATAGCAGACACTCCAGGAGGAAGGCGCGGCAGCCCTCATCAGGTCAGTGCGTGCTATCCCACCTATTTATTTTCCCCTTTGCTGTATGCACCAAAATTACAGTCCACTAAATCTTTATCGAAGATACCTTAAGTTGCTGGCGTCTCCAGCTGGTATTGTTATTAATTTTTTTTGTGTTACTTTGCGGGTCTGAATTTTGTTTGAAACTGTATGCTGTATACCTAAATTAAAGAATTGTTCCTTTAACAATTGATATTGGACTTTATCATGGATATTGAGTACCTTACAGAATTTAAATATAAAATTTTCATTTGTTTATGCCTCAAGTTTAATTTTTATAGGTACAATCGCATTTAAAATCCTAAGTTGTAGTTTATTAATGTACTGTAGGTGTGATTTGTCTGTTCGTCCGTAGCTGCTTAGCCCATAAGTTATGACTGAATCAGCAAGAGCGTTATATAGTATCATTTTGACTCGAAAGTTTAATCGCTTCCTAATTATAAACATGTTTGCCAAAAATGCTCTAAACTTATCACATACATGATTTATATGTACGTGCCAATTGAACTTATGATCTATTATTAAGCCTAAATATTTATGCGAAGTTACTAATTCAATCGTGGAACACTTACAATTAAGTTGAGGTTGGTGGAGGCAATTATGATCATGTGCGATGATTTTATGTTTCAATATGCTATGAGACTTTAAGTTTGGTGAGTGTATATGGACTAATTTGGTCTTTTGAGAATTTAATATCAAACCGCTATCGTGGCACCATTTATTTAATATATCAAAATCATCCTGTAACAGAGACAGGACATCATTTACATCCTTAGCAGCCACAAGCATACACGTATCATCGGCGTATTGATAGTAAGTACAATGTTTAAAGATCTTATTCATGTCATTGACATAGGCTATAAAGTGCAAAGGTCCAAGTACGGAACCTTGAGCTGCGCCTCCAGTTACTTTGACTGCTGTGCTGTAGCTATCACAAATCCTAACACGGTAGCTTCTATTAGTCAAATAGTTTTTACACCAATTTAAAAGTGGTCCACGAATACCTGTATTATCTAACTTCCTAATCAGCTTATTATGATCTAAAGTATCAAAGGCACGAGAAAAATCAATAAATAGGGCTAGAACATGTAATTTCCGGTTCATCCATGAATTAACTTGATCTGTGAATTCCGATAATAGCATTTCAGTGTTCTTACCAGGCCTGAAACCGAATTGGCTAGAGCTTAAAATATTACTTTTTTGATAGAACTCATGTATTTGATTACAGATATATTTTTCCACTATTTTATCGATTGATGATGTTAAAGTAATTGGTCTATAGTTATTTATGTCATCAAACCTACCTTTTTTATGGACTGGTCTAACACAACCCACCTTAAGTTCATCGGGGTACATTTCTGTTTTTATGCAGGTATTTATAAATTTAGCTAAGGGTTTTGAAATAATATTGACAATACCCTTGATATCTCTCATTCTGATACAATCAAATCCTGGAGCTTTATCAGTACTTAGCTTATTGATTAATTTAGCTACACTATCTGGTGTTGCCTTCTTAAAGTACATGCTACAATTATTTACATTGACTGGTAGATTGTTTTGATCATATTTTAATATATTTATGTTGCAGTTTGGCAAAATATCTTTCACGGCAGTGTCAAAATTATTTGCAAAATTTTCTGCAATACGTATTGGTAAAAGATTTACTGATTTAAAGGCATTTAATATAACCTCATCTATTGATTTTACAATCCTACCAGCGATATCGTTCAAAATTTGCCATAATTTTCTTGAGTTAGCAAAATTTTTAATTATTTTATTTTTATAATAAAAATTTCTGTAATAATCAGTTACCTTGTTTGCCTTATTTCTCATTTTATTGTATTCTAATCTTAATAGTATGTTATTTTGGTCTTTCTTCCATTTATTAAATAGCTCATCACGTTTATCACTCAAATTAATAATTCCGATGATTACGTGACATTCTAGAATCATCTTCTTTCCCCTCCCACCCCACCACCCCGATGTGTCGATAGGAGGGTATGAATGATATCGTTTTGGAAAGGAATAAACGACTTGGCAACCTACCGTCCAATATAAAATAAATACGAATGGGTTTCCGCGCAACCACTTGTTTTCTACATAATTTTTATATGAGAAAATTTCAATTTTTTCGAAAATAGAGTTTTTCTTCTAATTTAAAAAGAAAATGTATGTTTTTTGCGGGTAGGCGCATAATAATACACAGCTGTTTTCTTGTGCTCTTGTTAATTTCAATTTAAAATAAATATCTTCAAGCAAAATCTTATGATAAATATACAAGGTGATTAAGTGACATTCACCAGCGGTACTGATATTTGTTTTTACCGTTAACTACAACACTTAACTACACTCTTATATCATGAAGACTATCGAACAGTCAATGGAAGAGATGACAGCACTGTTCCAGTCAAGCCTTGCAGCTTTTCAACAAGAACTTAACAAAGTTAGTGTTCCTTCTCCTCCACTATCATCCCCACTAGCTACAGTCTTTGAAAATTTCAAGGTTTTTGTTATATCCGCGCTCCAAAATTTGCAGCGACAAGTTCAATTAGTCTCAAAGGACTGTGATCGGTTGGAGATGCATAATCGTCGCAGAATCTTGTTGATTCATGGTGTACCCGAAGATAAAAATGAAGATGTTACCGAAACTGTCATTAAGTCACTACAGCAGACCAAAGTGTTCATAGCCCAGGAAAATATAAACCGATGCCACAGATTGGGTAAAATTAAGGACAAACCCAGACCTTTATTAGTGTAGTTTAAGGATCTTGGTCTTCGACACAGGGTCTGGAGTTCAAAAACAAATCTTAAAGGCACTGGAGTGACCTTGTCCGAGTTCCTTACAAAAGTTAGGCATGAAGCTTTTCTAGCAGCTCGCAACCGCTTCGGAGTATCGAAATGCTGGACGAGGGAAGGCTGTATATATGTTTTGACAGAAGATGGTGTACGGCATTCAGTGTTCACTATTGCTGATTTACAGTCCATCCCATTATCGTCATCATCAAAACAGAATCAGGATGATGCTAAACCTGCTGAAAAAACCAAGCCTACTAAAACTCGGAGTCGCGTAGCGGCCCGTAAGTAATTGCTGTTTACGCAACCTTATTAGTAAGTTTGTTAAATATCGCACCGTCATTATTTTTGTGCAGTGTTCTTGTTATATGTCAATGTTTTCACTACCCTTTTATTTTTGTTATTGTTGATGTTTAAGCATCTGACGGAGTGAAGAACTATCCGAATTGTTTTTATTTGTTACCGTCCATAGATTACTGTGTCTATACTAGACTCGTAGACAGAGAATCCTTATTATATATTATCCTTAGGATTCTCTCTCTACGACCGGACTGTTACCGTCTGTCAGATCACAATAAATCTATGTTACACATAATATGTCACCTTAGCATAGACATGTCTTTAACTTTTTTTTTCTTTTTTTTTTTTTTTGTAAACTGCCTTTACGACTCTGGGTTCTAGCTGTCTTTAAACATTCCGTCTGATGAACCACAGAGTACCCAGTCATGATTTATTTTGTACATTTTTAGTTAAACTTAATTAAATATTAGTCATATTTTTGTGTTGCTGATAAGTACTGCTGGTGGGTGAACTTTGTATTGTTGTACGTAAATTGTTCTAGTAATTAACTTAAATATATATATATATATATATATATATATATATATATATATATATATATATATATATATATATTCATATTTTTAATCTTAATATTATTTTTATTTTATAAGTATTATATTATTTCAAATATATTATGATGAATACTTCCCTAAATGATATTAACTTAGGCTCCAGCTCTTTTGAGACTTGCTCCTCGGGTACTACAGATGACGGAGATGACAGTTTTCACAGTACTCTCTGTCTCAATTCTTCCTTAGATTCTTGCTTCTTAGATTGTGCTAAAAATTTCAATGTAATACACATAAATGCACAGAGCATTCCCGCACACTATCCTGATATGCTAACAAGTTTAAACAACAAAAACATTCATGCAATTCTGGTCTCTGAAACTTGGCTTAAGCCTTGTTTACCATCCATTTCGTATGCAATCCCAGGTTTTCATATGCTGCGTAACGACCGACTCATCAGAACTGGTGGTGGGGTTGCCATATATCTTCGTAAAGATATTTGTTACTCCATAGTCAGCATATCGTCCACCTCAATTGTTGAAAGTGCAGCGGAACATCTTTTTATTGAAGTCACACTTTCTTCCTTCAAAGTTCTCTTAGGCGTTGTTTATAGTCCCTCTATTTCTGTTAATTATTTTTCTGCCTTTGAAAAAACTTTGGAATAATTGATTCCGACATGTAAACATGTTATCATTATGGGTGACTTCAATACGTGTCTTCTTAAAAATTATGTTCGGTCAAAGAAATTAAAGTCCGTAGTTGACTCATGTAATCTTTATATTTTGCCTTCTAATCCTACCCATTACTTTCCTAATAGTACCCATTCTCTTCTTGATTTAATAATTGTTTCCTCTCCAGATTATATATTCAAACACGGCCAGTATAATGCCGATGCTTTTTCTTACCATGATCTGTTGTTTTTGTCTTATAAATTACAATCACCAAAAGTTAAGTCCCGTGTTCTTCTGCTACGTAATTTTGCTAAAATGGACGTAGAATGTCTTAAAAATGATGCTGCCAGCATAGACTGGTCAATAATTGATGAGACCTCTGACCTTAACGAACAAGTGTGTCTTTTAAATTCCATTTTAATGCAGCTTTACGAAAAGCATGCACCTTTACGACCAATTAAACTTAAGCATCCGCCGGCTCCTTGGCTCACAAATGAAATCAAAGACCTAATGTTAAGAAGGAACCAAGCCAAATCCAAATTTAAAAAAGACCCCTGTGATATAAATCGTGAGAAGTACAGAATACTTAGTAATCACTGCAACACGATGTGTAGAGATGCGCAACGACGTCACATTCATAAGACAATTGATGAATCTGATCCTAATTAGGTTTGGAAATTTCTCAAAAGCTTGGAAATTGGTAAGAAGCAAAATGACTCCCTTCCTCCTGATTTAAACATTGAAATGCTTAATCAGCACTTTTCCTCAAGTTCTAGTCACGTTAACAGTTGTAAATCTAGAACCTTAAATCACCTTCATTCTTTGCCAACTCCCGATTTCTCTGAATTTGTTCTACGTCAGTTTGCTGACTGTGACGTTAAAAAGAATATCACAGCTGTAACTTCTAATGCAATTGGTAGTGATAATGTCAGCCGAAACGTGATTCTCCCGCTATTAGATATCTTGACTCCTATCATAACCAAAATTTTTAACAACTCTATAAATACAGGTACTTTTCCTACATTATGGAAAGATGCACAAATTATTCCATTACCCAAGAAATCCAATCCCAAGTCCTTCTGTGATTATCGTCCTATTTCCATATTACCTTTTCTTTCTAAAATTCTTGAGCGTCTTGTTCATCAGCAACTTAGTCTATTTTTGAATCAAAATAGCCTCTTAAATACATTCCAATCAGGTTTTCGCCCTGGCCATAGCACCGTCACTGCTTTGGTTAAAGTCACAGACGACATTCGAGCAGGAATGGAGAATCGGCAAGTTACTATTCTTACTCTTCTTGATTTTAGCAATGCTTTCAATACAGTCGATTTCGACATACTTCTAGCTGTGCTTCGTTCTATTAACGTATCTCCAGCAGCAACCGACTGGTTTCGTAGTTACTTGTTTGGACGCCGTCAATGCATCCGTAATGAATACACTTATTCCTCGTGGTGTTCTCTAGATGCAGGCGTACCACAGGGTGGCGTGTTTTCTCCTCTCCTTTTCTCAATTTTCATACGCTCTATTACTTCAGGAATTTCTTCGCTCTACCATCTTTATGCAGACGATCTCCAAATATATTCTCAAACAAGTATTGAAAATTTTCCATCCGCCGTGCTATCCATAAATCGTGATCTCTCAATTATTTCTGAATTTTGCACATCTTATGGAATCAAGGTTAACCCTAGTAAAACACAGGTAATAGTGATAGGTAGCAGCAAACTAATACAAAAAATTACGTGGCATACGCTGCCCTTTGTTTGTTTTGAGAATTCTATTATTCCTTATAGTAAGGTTGTAAAAAATCTAGGTGTTCTAATTGACAGTACAATGTCGTGGGCACCTCAAATTGAACAGATAAGCAAGAAAATGTTTGCAGCTTGTGGAAGTCTTAAGAGACTCCGAAATTTCCTGCCCATTTCTACCAAAATTGCGTTAGCACATTCCATTTTGTTACCTATTTTAGACTATGCTGACATATGTTACACTGATATTACCATGGAGCAATTAAACAAGCTTGAGCGTCTTCAGAATATATCCATTCGATTTATATTTGGTTTACGCAAATATGATCATGTATCCCAATTTCGAAATCAACTCTAGTGGCTCCCTATTCGCCTTCGCCGGAATGTTCATATACTCTCTTTACGTTTTTGTGTACTGTTTGATCCGAAATCTCCAAGGTACCTTAAGGAACAATTTCACTGTCGACATGAAATTCATAACCGCAATTTGCGTCCAATGTACAGCTTGGCTTTAAGTATTCCTTACAACGTAACTTCATTTTATAATAAATCATTTACTTCACTAGCAACGCGACTTTGGAATTCATTACCACTTAACATTCAGAAAGCGCAATCTTTACAGTCTTTTAAAAAGCTACTTAAGGAGTATTATTTGAAGTTCCCGTCATAATAATAAATTATATTTATTTCTCTTCTCATATATACTTGATTTTTTTGTTAAATTTTATCGGAAGTATATGTTTGAATATATTAAATTAAAATTATTGTACATATATATGTATGTATATATCTATGTATATATATTATAAGTATGTACATAAATATATATATTTATAATCATTAAATATTGTATATATTATTAATATATTTTTATAAATACTATTCTTAATAATTTTTTTTATGTTTATTTCATATTGCACGTTGCACCTATCCGTCAAAATATAAAATTATAATGTCCTTTTGTGTTCGGTTTGTCAGGCAGAAATCGCTTAAAGCGATATGACCGCCGTTTGTAGTCATAAGTTTTCCGTTATTGTAATAACTTTGTTCAAATGCAATAAAGAGTGATCTATCTATCTATCTATGTAATAAATTCGAATCTCATAAAATAATAGATAGTTGCTTAGTCTTTTTGATGCGTGTACTAAAAATTTGTTGATTAGACTTAGTTTTTTTTCCAAAAATGGCAGTATTCACAAATTTTCACAGCTTAAATTAGAGTAATAAGATGACACTGACATTGTATCTTATGGAATTGACAACATAGGTAATGATTGCATGATACTTTTGTGATGAGCCTGAGCGAAGTTGGTTATATTGGTAAGATTGTGTATGCATGGTTTGAGCTTGTTGCATTAGTGACGGACTAGAGCTCTCTGTTCCTGAGTTACCGTGTCATTTATTATTTTGTCAGCTATGAGCCGCTGCTTTTCTTCTAGCGCCCTTAGTTTTATTGCTACAGTTTTTCCCAACAAGTCATAGCGGTACTCTTGTGGCGCAGGATGTTTAAAATCTCTTACGTTACATTATGAGTATGTAGCATTTCTTGTAATTGCTTTACCAAGCCAGTTTTTACATAAAGAAAGATATTGCATCTCAATTAAACTTTGATATCGTCCTCACCAACCAAATATATCTGTAAGAACTGTGGTTCATTCACGGTTACGGAAGCAAACTTCTAACCAAATGATACACCTGGCCCTGCACTTTAAACGTAGGCATAAAACCATCATCATTTCGACGACGAGGTCATTTGAAAACAACTGTTATAATGTCGTATGCCAGCTATGAAATTCAAATTCATTTATTTGCCAGAATGTATGTGTACAATAAAGTGTGATCTAAAATTATGTCTAATGGCCCATTTACATTCTGCCACTTTAAATGGTGTGCAAATATTTTACATGCAAAAAAAAATTTAAACAAAAAGTGGGATTTCAATTTCGTACATTTATGATTATTATTACTACTAAGCTACTACTACTAGATTAATTGATGTCAATATTATAATGTCATTTAAGTAATAAAGATAATGATAAAGATAAAGATATTTTATTTTGCAAATATGGGTTACAGTACATGGAAATATAGGTAGTGAGTTCAGCCATATTTTACCAGTAGGCATGCAAAATATACAGAAATATAAACTAATCACCAAAACAGCTATAACAAAATACAATAAAAACAAACATAATTCGAATTTTTTACCTTATACAGTCTTAATCTCAAAATAAAAAAAAATTCAGTCAAGAATTCTGTTACGCTATAGTATGCTTTGACTGTCAAGAAGCTACGAAGCTTTTTTTTTAAATATCGATAGCGGCAATTCTTTCCAACTTTTAGGTATTTTATCATATAATATGACTGGAGCCATGCAGTATATACTTTTGCGCGTTAGTGCTGTCTTAGCCGAATAGCCGATTGATGACACAAAAGGGTATTGTAGCGTCTATTACGTGGAACTACTTGGTCAAGGCGTTTAAAACGTTTTGGATGCAATTTAACAAACACTGCTACTTCTAGTATGTATAAACAATGTAATGTCAGTATTTTATACTGTTTAAAATATGGCATGCAACTATCGGTAGTTTTAAGCTTAAACATCACCCATAGAATTTAAAATGTTACATTATGTAATGATTGGTCATAATTGGTATTGTCCATACCTTAAGATTGTTTACAATTAATTAATTATTAGTTATACATATATCAATATTACAGATTTATTTTTCACAAGAAGACATAAATTAATTCATTTAAGTCGAAAAACATTTTTCTTTTAACCATTGTATAAACTTTTTTTTAAACATGGTTAAAGGTAACTCTTTAAAGTCGTTTGGTATTTTGTTATATACGTTTATAGCATTGACGTAAGAATTCCTTTCATACAATTTGAGCCTGCATTGAGGTAAATATAGTTTATATTTATTTCTAGGAACTACATTTCGTTCAGTTACTACTTATCTATATGCCTTTCAAAGTGTTCAGGATGTTGTTTTACAAATATGCATACTTCTTTAATGTACAAGCATGTTAATGTCTATTGTACTTTTTAAATAAGGGCTTACAGCTATCCGTATACCATGCTCCATAGATTGAACGCACACATTTTTTTGTACTCTAAATACTTTTGTTATATCTACTGAATTGTCCCACAATAAAGGACCATATGAGAGTACGAACGAAACATATCCGTGAAATGCACATAGAGTAGCATCAGTTGATACCGTGACTCGTAGTCTTTTTATTGCGTAGACAAATCTGTCGAGTTTGTCACAAACGTAATCGACATGATGTGTTCGACAGCGTTCCATCTAAAACTCAAGATCTTTAGTGCATCTTCTAATTCCCAGTTATCCATTAACAAATCTCAGTCAATGTATGTTAACGTTTACTTAAAAGCTCTAAAGTTGCTACTTTGTTTACGCAACATCTCATCCAGCTTGCTGTTATTACTGCGGTCTACTAGGCGTGGTGTTGCTGACGACGTGGGCCGCGGTTGTTGAAATTTGCTGGTTTAATGATCGGAGTAGAGAGTTTTGATTTTTCTTCAGTTGGTAAGAAACTGTATTTAGTCTTTTGTATTTAAATAAAAATCAAGAACTTGTCCGTATTGATTCTGCACAATGCAGTGATGTTTTTAATCATACAACTCACTTACCTGGAGGTGGAGGTTATGAAATTCCTACCAGTAAGTATCCAAAGTCTCCAGTCGTTTTTTGATACGAGCAGCAGTCCTACGGTCGGCGCCGTTCCTTTTGAATTTGCTGAGCAGCTGCTCAATACCAGAATTCATCTGTTGTTGAATTGCTTGTAAGTCTTTCATACCGAACCGATCGAGGAGTTTGCGATCAGTGTGTCTGAACTTGAACTTCCAGCGATATATGTGCCTTCTCAATCTGCCTGGTGAGACCCCTTTCTGGAAGGCCAAACAAACCGATTTTCTATCACCGAAAAAAATACTATCACATTTCACTTTCGAAGGACCAAAAAGATGATGTGGTATTCAACAGATGCTTTAATTCAAAATTTCAATCATATTTCTCCAGGAATTTTTTTCGGTAGTATTAAACCTGTTTCAGAAACAAAATTTGATTAATTTTTAAACCTCGATGGTAAATTTTATATCTTGAACCCCCACATTTCCCTTGCTATTTTAAAATATTGTCTTCTTGTACCTAAATTTACATACTTATTACGCTCAAGGCCGGTCTGGAAATGTTCGAATATTTTAAAAGATATTGATAAAATCTTAAAATAGCTTTAGATAAAAGTCTTAATTTGACTTTAAATACAACAGCCTGGGATCAAGCTTCTTACCTTTAAACTTTGGTGGTATTGGTGAAATAAATCTTTCTAGCGTTGCATTGTCTGCTTTGCTTGCTTCCGTGCATAGTATGAATGACTAATGTAACATAATTTTAAATAGTAAAGTAGACTCCGGAGGCAAGGCAAACATGGCTTATGCTCTGTCCCCGCGAAAATGTCCCACTGGAAGTTAACCAACAAAAACAGTGGTATAATGATTTCTTATATTTACGCAAACACTACACATTGATTAAAACTACTTTTACGGATTTTATCGCGTTTAATTTTAATTCATTTTTAATTCCCGACGTTACGGGTGCTTTCCAGCACCCATGGTCACGGGGGACTGAGGTAACTGACGTCCCGATGTCAATGTTAACCCGGAGTAGTAGTGGTATGCTTGGGTTTAGTTTTAATTTTATTAATTACAGGGTCCCAAGTAAGTGGTAGTACCCAGCCTCCTTCTCTATTGAAATTAGGATGTTTTTTAATTTCAATAGCCTCTCGTATCATCCTTGGTAGGAATCGATGTTGTTTCGCGAGGATTTGTGGTCGATCAAATCTGATGTAATAGTTGGGGCCGCCTGAGATATGATCACAAACTGCAGACTTCACGGAACGTTGATGTTTCACGTCAGCTTTATATGTTCTTTTACGCGTGTTTTAATAGATCTTATTGTTTGTCATATGTATGAGAGACCACATTCATAATCAAGCTTGTACACTCCTGCATCCTGTAGAAGAATATGACACTTGACAGATGGTAAGAACTGACTAATCATCTTCGGCGGCTAGTAGAAGCTCGCATCAAGATGTAGCCAATCTTGTCTGTGACACCTCTGATATATGGTGGTACAGCAGGCACACGCTCGACTGTGGCCGGCTTCACTCGGTTACTGTGACGTTTGCGCGGGACCCGAAGCTTGTTGTCATGCAGAACCTGCTTGACGTGCTGAAGCTCGGCGGCCAGGTGTTTGCTGTCACAGATCCCTCGTGCTCTCTGTAACAAAGACAGTGGTATATTCCGTTGGTACCAAGTATGCAGAAAGATTTATTTAACAATTTTCACAGTGATCATGATCAGGCTCGCCTTCTGGCTATTTCGACTAAGGAATCTAGTCACTGGTTACACGCTGTACTATCAAGTTATCATCACAATTGCTTGATGGAGAAAGTTGCACAAAGCCGTAGGGATCCGTCTAGTAGAGATAATTTATCAACCTCACCAGTGTCCCTGTGGTAGCAGTTTCGATGAGTTTGGGCTCCACGGACACTCATGTAAGAAAAGTGCATGTTGGTTTATCCTTCACGGTTCTTTGAACGAAGTCATCCGAAGGGCTCTTGTCTCTAAATCTAAATGTTCCCTCGGTTTGCCTTGCGGGATATTTAGAGACAATGGCAAGAGACCCGACGATGTGACTTTGGTCCCTTGGGAGAGACGTAAAACCCTAGTGTGAGATGTAACTTGCGTAGATACTTTGGCGGCCTCTTATCTCAAGGGTACCTCTTTTAGAGCCGGGGCGGCAAAAACAGCTGAATTAAGTAAGTGGCGAAATGACTACATATTTGTGCCATTTGCTGTGGAAACTATCAGTCCGTGGGGTCCAGGTACAGTGAAGTTCCTAAAAGAACTGTATCCGCAACTGGTCTTGGCTACTGGTGATAAGGGGGCTGGTTCTTTTGTCGCTCAAAGGCTAAGTATAGCTATTCAACGAGGATACGCAGGCAGCGTTCTTGGCACGATATCACGGGAAGTAGGAATTTATGACAATTAAAATTTTTAGTTTCAGTTCCTTTTTAATAAAATAATTGAAAATATTCCACATTTTAAACAGTATATAACATAAATTATAACCAAAAATAGGCGTGTTTTATTATTGACGATGTCTTAAGAAATTACATGTGAAATGTGCAGTGCAACTATCAGGAATATTTCTAATTATTCTTTTATTTCTGCCTTTTACACGTTTTTCTAAAACCCAGGGTTGTCACTTTCAACTTATATTTTTACCCGATTACGATAATGCATAGAAAGGGTTCTGTACTTGACATTATATGTATATATTTGTATAGATATTTCACCGTAGGCGTTAGACCTATTTTACCAAATGAGTTTTCAATCAATTCATCTTTTTAAAAATGACTGGTTAAAAAAACAAATACTTGTTAAAAATGGCTGTAACAAGCTTTGTTTTTGATCTCCCAACTATAGTATATTTGATTTAAGCTTATTATTGCACCAATTTTATTCGACAATATTAAGTTCGAATTTTTATTTGTTAGGTTTTAAATTTTTGCCGAACAAATTATTGTGACAAGATTTAAATAAAAATTAACTTAAGGCCGAATACGACGCGAACAACCTAGCTCGTTTCGCAGCAAACCACGCGCCGCCAGTACGCTTTGTTTATATAGACATGTATAATATAATCAAAGCCGTACATACGGGCTTTGATTATATTATATTTGACTGAGCTAGCTCAGTATGCAGAGTAATGAACAACACAGAGAGCATTGCTTACTTCTTAAATAAATCTTTCTTATTTATAATATTAGTTCATATAGATTATAAATTCTGTACTTTATGCGTTATAAAATATTGTTCGAAAAGTTATTGAATTGATAACGATTTTTTTTCTTAATTGGTGCATTGTACGTAAAGAACCTCATATAACTGAAAATGTTTGTTCTTGTGAATCTTACAAGATGCCGTAATGTAAATTGCATAAATAATAAAGAAAAAAAAACTCAAAAGTCGGTGATTGCCCCATAGTGGGGATAGGTACTGTGTATGTAAATTCTCACAAGACTACTCCGACTGGTCAATCACTTCACATCCGAAGTATTTCGGTTTTTCTTAATTATGTACTTACCCCATGCTTTCGGACAATACATTGACTATGACATTATTTGCGGTCTCTGTGCTTGCACTACTTTGTACATTCTTTTCCGACTGGGTCTTGATATTTACATTTTTAGTGTTTCTCACTTGAAACTAGAAAAGTATAAATGATCAGTTTGGCTAATGTAAATGAGTAAAAATGCAACCTATTAGGCAGCCTCAAACAAAAAATTACCTTACAAAAATATAAGTATTAACCTCAAAATACAACATTCGAGCAGCGTTCATGCGATAAACTCCCTTTGTTTTACCACTAAGGTAACATTTATTTCTTTTCCTACCCATATTTACATTTATAGTCACTTAAACGCGTATAAAACACTCAATTAACGATTTTCGCTTACGTCACACGTCGAAGCGCCTGGTAATTTATTACGGCAAACTTTTATCTGGCAATATACGATATTATTATTAGGTGTTTTTAATTAAAACGAATTATGTTAATAAATAATATTTTGTATCGAAAATAAAGATAGCAGGTACCTTCGGAATCACAATACAAACATTTTTACGTAAAAGAATTTTCCTAAATTAAAATTCACAGAGTTTTGGAAGAACAATAATTTTATATATCGTTTCTTAACATTTTTTATTTGTTGGTATATTCATTTATTTTAAAATGTTAAAATGACGGTCACCTTGTGAAGTACCCGAACAAACCTACAAAAATGTTTTAAAGCTTAGAATTACTTCGGGTCAAAGTTCTAGTCAAGAGAAATACATTAATTTTCGCCAGTTCTCTTCGTATTCGGCCTTAAGTAAATTTTTTATACAAGAATTTTTGACGACCCTGACAAGTTTTCATGTAAACTTGAATGATGGAGGAGCAACTTAGCCACTACTTTTTTATAGGATAGAGTGACAAACGAGCAGGCAGTCCACCTGATGGTAGGTGATTGTTGTGGCCCCTAGACACCTACATGTAACCACTAGTAAACTGACTTCATCCTTGAAATCAAATCCTATTATTAATAAATAACAAAATAATTTTCTATTTTTGAGCGTTTTGTCTTTGTTTTTAAAATAACTAATAAATACCAAATCTATGAAGTATATAATGTTGCATTTAACATAGACGCCCAGTAACTTTTTTATTGGAAAATTGGTCCCCGTTTTTTAAGTACTTTCGAAAAAGGCAAAGTTGCCAGGTTTGACTGTTTTTAAATTTATATTATGTATTTAATGAATTAAACCTAACAAACGAATGCCTATTCTATTGCCTACTCTATCAATTTTTTAGACTAGACTAGACTACATTTTTTTATGATTCAAGTAATTTCTACAGACGTGATCATGAAATGTATGCTTATGGATAGGGCTATGGGTTTCTCTGCGTGATAAACTTAGAAATATCCGCAGTAGAACCAGAGTAACCGACATAGCCCAACGGTTTAGTAAGCTGAAGTGGCATTTGGCCGGCCATATACACAAAGCACCAACAACTGATGAGGAAGCGAGGTTCTCGACTGGCAGCCTCGTATCGGTACTTTGTGGGAAACTTTAGGGGAGGCCTATGTTTAGCAGTGTACTTGTCAAAGGCCTTAATAATGATAATGATAATGATTAATGACAAACATCCATACAGATAAATTATAATATTAACCATACAAGGTTATAAGCATGCATGCAACACGCGTCAGAAGTTGACGGATACAGTACGGCATAGTAGATATAGTACGGCACAGAACCACTTTGCTTTGTGGCATTCCATAGAAATTGTCTATGTTCAGTTTTGGACTTGTGATGGACTGTAAAAATGATAGAGATGATAATATTAATACAATTATCATTTGCTTTTATATATTTATCCAGCCCAACCAGATGTGAATACTCTATCAATAAAAAAAATGATAATAACGATTTATGCAAAATCAGGGAGTTTGTCGCACTGAATTGTATTGTGACAATTTGCTATAGCAGTACCTACAGGCGTTTGAGGATTAATTAGACCACTTGCTTCGGTTAAAAGCAACTTGGGAAAATTAAGACACAAAATATTGAGATTTTATTGGTTACTTATTTTACACACATCGAACGCGAATCGGAGACGTAATGATCTATTATCACTAAACCAAAAATCGCGATCCAATCAACTTAAATAACATTAAAAATATACCAAAATAAACGATCAAATCAAACGCCAAACATCAATATCAACGTTGACCTCAGACTCGAAAAATAAACAATGCTGGATCTATAATCTGTCGAAAGTATAATTTGTACTCGAAGAAGAAGAAGAATCGACAACGAAATGCTTGAATTTTGCACTTGCACCGCGCAGAACCCCGTACGAAAAAATATATGTAGTGTTGAGTATTGTCTGTTTAAAAATAATATCGATAAGGATTTAGAGGTCATACGTCAAGACATTTCGTCCTTGTTACGTGGAAGTTTAGCGCCGAGACTAAATCCCTGGCCCGATTGTCTGACGTGCTCATAAACGTCATTCATTTTGTTCCGCAAGTCATTTGCATAATCGGTTATACTGCGTGGAGCATCACGTGGTATCCCGGTGATCAGGTCCGCAGGCAGCCGTAATTCTCTCCCAAAGTTTGCGAAAGCTGGTGTCACTGATTCAATCTCCCAAAGACAAATTTGAAGTGTTGTACAACTTACGCACCAGACCAGAACTTACGATTCTCCGCACAGATAAAGGAAATGCTACGGTAATAATGGACACGTTAGAATATAATACTAATATACAACAACTTTTACATACAAAAAGGTCAAAACAGACCCTACAACTAATAATACATTTAAAACATGAATTCGATAATACCATCATGTGTTAAACCACCGAGGTTGTATAGGTTACCCAAAATACACAAACAAAACGTCCACTACATCCCATAGTAAGCCAGATCTGTTCACTAACTGTAAATCGATCTGGCTTACTATGGGCCATAGTGGACTTTCTACGCAGAACTGAACTGAGTAAGTGAATCGATATGGCTCAACACTTGGCAAAAATACTGTTACCACTGAGAGGACATACCAGAGCACAACTTTTTGTGATCCATACCATTTTTAGGGTTCCGTAGTCAACTGGCTTAACGCTACTGTGTTTCGCGTGGTAAATGAAGCAAACCTAAGACTCTATTTACTAGAAACGAGGCATTCCATCCTAGTCCTCACGGATAACAACGCATCTGCATTTTGATTCGTAATCGGGGATAGATATAGATGCCTATAGGCCATAACAACCACTTACCATCAGGTGGACTGTGTGCACGTTTGTCACCCTATCATATAAAAAAGTATTACCATACATTGCCTATCTATCTATACAATCTGGCTATCTATTGTGGAAGGAACAGTTCTACAAGCAAGTAGACGGTGTGGCGATGGACTCACATGTATCTCCCATAGTCATATTTCATGGAGGACTTTGAGGAGAAAGCCCTTCTTACTGCTCCTGTTAACCCAAGATTTCACAAGCGATACGTAGACGATATTTTCACAGTTTTATCATTTGACAAAGTACCTGCATTTTTAGACCACATCAACTCCATAAACTCTAAAATACAATTCACAATGGAGTTAGAGGCAAATAGTTTTTTAGCTTTTCTAGATTTTTAGTCATCCGAAATCCTGATAACATTATTGGTCACACTGTGTATAGGGAAAAGACCCATGCCAACCGACATTTAAGCGGTGAATCTCACCACCATCCTTCTCAGTTAGCTACCGTGGAAAAATCTTATTTTTCGGAGAACACAAGGGATCTGTGATAGAAATCATCTGGCCGCCGAGCTTCAGCACGTCAAGCAATTATTGCAAGACAACAAATTTCGGGTCCCGCGCCTACGTCACAGAGGCAGATTGAAGCGGTCCACAGTTGATCGTATGCCTGCTGTACTACCGTATGGCGGAAGAGTCACAGACAAGATTTATTTGTAAGAAGATTAGTAAATTTTTACAATCCGTCAAGTGCTATACGCATCTACAAGATACACGAATGCACAAGCTGGATTGTGAATGTGGTATTTCAGAATAAAATCTATATGAGTGTAATTTAACAAACTTTATCCAAGAATTAAGTTTTTTTTTGTTATGCAAAGGGAGAGACTTAAAATTTGTTTTTTTAAAACTTTATTAAGAATAATATTATTAATATTTTATTTTGTTGTGTCACTACTCTGCATTACGATTAGAAAAAGTAGAATTAAAATAGTAAGTACTTAGGTTTTGTTTACTTTTAAATATCTACCTCAGATTCTTTTTTTTTTTTACTAAAGTTCCTATATCCTATATCCTCCAGAATAATTAACATTAAAACATGTGAGACTGATTGTTCAATAAAAGTTATGTATGAACCTAATTATTTTACTATTTATTTGATTTACCTACATATAAATCTGACGTGAGTTTATGCATGGGAGAGAAACTATATTTTTCTTAAATTTAAAGCTCTACTCATATCAATTTAGCCGCAGTTACCACGCAGAAAATCACGAAAAACCTTTGCTGAAATTAATAAAATAAAAAGCTGATTAATCGGCCGTTTTAGCCGACTAATTGTTGACTACAAATAGGCCAATTAATCGGCCTCACCGATGAGTCGGTGGATAATCGGCCCAACTCTAATATATATAGCGGTGCGGCAAGCGGAATGATGCACAATTTTTTTTTGCGCCCGAAGCAATTAAAGGGCTACCCTATACGTAGGGAGGCGGAAAATGCATTACGCGTACCACGATAGCCGGTCTATCGTGGTGATGAGGGACTCACATCCTACCGGGGAACCTAAGTGATACCCTCTAAAAACCGCCTTTAGGGACGGGCAGCTGGCTGATTAAGCTTTATTGTGCCTTATCGTGAGCGACCCTCTTTTGGGAAAAGAGGGCGCAGGCGGCTACGAGCCGCTGAGGGAGTGCCTACGAAGGCAAATTAATTATGAATAAATAATTTAATTTAATTAGAGTTGGCCTGAGCCGCCAGGAGGCAGTTCAGGTCGTTTGATAGTTTATTAGGCGGGTCCGAGAGAGAGTTTCTCGGCCTGCGGACTCGATAGCGAGAGGGGGGTGGGGCTGCATAAGTTGCTGCCTCACGAATTAAATGGTTTGAGTGCGACTCTGAGGCTTTGAAGAAGTTCTCAGAGAGTTTTTTGAGAAATTCTTGAATTGTGGGGAGCTCTAGGTCCCGATGAAGGTCGGCATTACGGACGTACCAAAGTGCGTTCGCAGCTCGACGACAGAAGAGGTTTCGAACTATTTGGAGTTCATTAATAATTTTAGGGTTGGCGTGGGCAAAAACGGGGCCCGCGTAGGACATGACTGGTCGTATACAGACCTTATAAAGGGTACGCTTGTTTCTCAGGGACATTTTACTGTGTCGGCCCAACATACTGTTGAGCCTACTCAGGTAAAAACGTGCGTGGTGGGTTACTCTTTTGACGTGGGGCCTGAAAGTGAGCCTTGTGTCTAGAGTGACACCTAAATATTTGGCAGTCGTAGACGGCGTCGTTTATAATCGAAGTGAACGGCGGAGCTCTTCTCCGGGTTCACATCGATGCGCCATTTTTTGAACCAAGCTCCTAGGTCGTCAACTGACTTTTGAATCTTGTTCCGTATGAAAGGTATCGAGATACCTTTGCAGTAGATAGCAGTGTCGTCTGCGAAGAGGGAGAGCTGAACACCTTTCTACGGGATGGGAATGTCGTTGGTGAACAGGATGTACAGCAGAGGAGCAAGTACTGAGCCCTGAGGGACACCAGCTTTGATAGTGCGCTGTGAAGATAGCGTGCCTTCGTATCTAAAACGAAAGGTACGATGCTTTAAGTAAGAGGCCACGAGACGTACTAGACGATCGGGAAGACCTATTTTGTACAGCTTGTAGATAAGGCCTGTATGCCAGACTCTATCGAAGGCTTTAGCTATGTCGAAAAAGACCGCGATGGTCTTATGGCGACGAGCCGCTGAGGATATATTCCACAATACGGTGAACTTATTGGAGATGCACAAAATCATCTCTCATGGCTTTTATATCATTCGCTGGCTGGCGGCTCCCTTACCTGCCCCGACTTGTAATTTGGCGGGGCAAGGCCCACGTGGTGGGGAAGTGACGTAACGGCTGGGCGTGGCGGGCTTGACAGCCGGCTTAACGGCTAGCTAGCGACATCTAGCGTTACACTCGGCCATCCTGTAACAATTGCTCCCGCAATGGAAGCAACTATGATTACAAGTCAGCTCAAGTAACAAGTTGAATTACGGGGAAATGAATTTTGATTAGATTTGATTTAGAATTGACGATACGCGTAGGCTCAGACACAACAAATTTAGAGAAGGCATCTGTCAATACTAACATGTACTGGTACCCATTTTGTTTTGCTAAAAGGGCCCAAATGATCGATATGTATTCATTCGTTCGGTGGGTTTTGGAATTGGATGTAATTTGCCTTCTTACCTAGCGTATTCCCCTTTACCGTACGCACAATGTAAACATGACGTCACATATTTACGTATAAATCGGGACATTTTTGGAAACCAGAAATCATTTTTTATAAGTTCTGAGCATCGTTTTAATGCTACATGGCCAATATCGTCATGATGCATTTGTAATATTTTCCATCGCGCGAAGTTTGGCACAACTAATCGGGTACCTTAAAGAGTTTTACGATAAAGCCTACCATCAACGATTACATAATTATTCACTATATCACTATTTGTGCATCCACTTTGCAGTAAATCAATAATACGTTTCGACTTTTCATCTTGATCTTGTACTATTCTAAACCAATCGTTTACTTCTAAACGGTACACACTCACGGCGTCTATCGGATTCCTACTTAAGGCGTCTATATGTTCCATACGCTCACCCGGTCTATAGTCAATAGTAATATCATAGTATATATAGGATATTCTTAACCGCCACTACAGCCGTGTAGTGGCGGTTAAGAATATCCACTACCCCATATCTTCCCGTGGGTGTCGTAAAAGGCGACAGAGGGACACAGGCAGGAGATGGGCAGCAGCATCTTCCTGATAACAGCAACTGTACGACAAAAAAAACTGCGGTTGCCAACCCGCTCGCCAAGCGTGGCAACTATGGCAATATACCCCCCATGAACAATTACACAAATAGAAGGCCCCCAGTCCCCGGCGGCCCCGCTATTCCTGGCTACGGTGGCGACCATGGTAACGGCGGGGCAGGGGGTGCTAAGAATCTCCGGTGGAGGTTCGGTTGCCACCTATGACGACTCGACCTGGCAACATTTAACGCACGCACTCTGAGGACTGACGAGAAGATCCTGGAGCTGGAAGAAGAGATAGACAAGTTGCGCTGGAATATTATAGGATTATCCGAGGTCCGAAGAGAGGGAGAGGACACGGTGATTCTCGAATCCGGCAACTTGTTCTATCACCGGGAGGGTGACCATCTGTCCCAAGGTGGTGTCGGATTTATCGTCCACAAGTCTCTCGTCAACAACGTTGTAAAAATTGGGAGTGTGTCGACGAGGGTCGCGTACCTGATACTCAGAATCACCAAACGGTATTCGCTGAAGGTCATACAGGTTTACGCACCAACCTTGGCACATCCCGATGAGGAGGTGGAGGAAATGTATGAGGATATTTCCAAAGCCATGCATTCCTCCAAAACTCAATACACGGTGTTGATGGGAGACTTCAACGCAAAACTAGGCACAAGAGAAAACGGTGAGCTGAAGTTAGGGAAATTTGGAGTAGGGCAACGGAACCGAAGGGGCCAGCAGCTGGCCGACTTTATGGAGAAAGAGGGACTCTTTATGATGAACTCTTTCTTTCAGAAGCGGCCCCACAGGAAGTGAACCTGGTCGAGCCCCGACGGTTCGACAAAAAATGAGATTGACTTCATTATGACGACCAGACGCCAACTGTTCAGTGATGTCTCAGTGATCGCAAGGGTGAAAACTGGCAGCGATCACCGAATGGTTAGAGGCACACTGAACCTAAACGTGAAGTTGGAGAGGTCTCGTCTAATGAAGTCAACGCTCCGTCCCCCTCGTGCTCTAATCCAGAATCCCGAAAACTTTCAGCTCGAGTTACGTAACCGCTTTCAGTGCCTAGAAGATTGCAATTCAGTGGACGATATGAATGACAAGCTCGTGGAAACTGTCCATGCGGTCGGAGCTAAGTTCTGCAAGACCCGCCGCAGGAGAACACAAAAACTCTCCGATCACACTCTTAATCTCATGGCTGGTAGACGGGAGATGAGGCTGCAATCGTCAACAGATCTGACAGCATACAGGCAACTGAACAGACAGATCTCCAAATGCATGCGGCGAGACTTACGCAACTTTAATACTGCTCGTATTTAAGAAGCGATCGAGCGGAACCAGGGCTCCAAAGTCTTTGCCAGAGATCTGTCTGCCGGTAAGAGCCAACTGTCGAAGCTGAAGACTGAGTGTGGCAGCATCGTTTCTGGGACACCTGAGATTTTGAGTGAGATTGAGAGGTTCTATGGGCAGCTGTACACATCATCGTTGGAGCCACATGCAAGTGTGAGTAACAATCCAAGAGCAAGTCTTATCCGACACTATTCCGATGATATCCCGGACGTCAGTCTGAGCGAGATTAGAATGGCTCTCCAGCACCTTAAAAACGGCAGGGCCCCAGGCGAGGATGGAATTACAGCGGAGCTTCTGAAAGCGGGTGGAACACCGGTACTGGAAGTCCTTCAGAAGCTCTTTAATTCCGTCCTCCATGGTGGCACTACTCCAGAGGCGTGGAGCAGAAGTGCGGTGGTCTTGTTCTTTAAGAAAGGCGACAACGCTCTCTTAAAGAACTACAGACCGATTTCCCTTCTGAGCCGCGTCTACGTGCTGTT
The DNA here is from genome assembly GCA_036936625.1 of Parnassius smintheus behrii. Lineage (NCBI taxonomy): Eukaryota > Metazoa > Arthropoda > Insecta > Lepidoptera > Papilionidae > Parnassius > Parnassius smintheus. Next base: position 30,713,550 of record JAUPFT010000006.1, read on the forward strand.
TTCGAGAGTCATTACGAATCGTCTCGCACGCAGACTCGACGACTTCCAGCCTCCCGAACAAGCCGGTTTCCGAAAAGGCTTCAGTACCATAGACCACATACATACCCTGCGGCAGATTGTACAGAAGACTGAAGAGTACAATCTGCCACTTTGTCTGGCGTATGTGGACTATGAAAAAGCCTTTGATTCCGTCGAAATTTGGGCGGTGCTACAGTCCTTTCAGCGGTGCCAAGTTGACTGTCGGTATATCGAAGTGCTGAAGTGTTTGTACAGTAGGGCTACGATGGCTATCCGAGTACAGAACCAGAGCTCGAAACCTATCCAACTGCAGAGAGGTGTAAGACAGGGTGACGTTATATCCCCGAAACTCTTCACCACTGCATTGGAAGACGTTTTCAAGCTACTGGACTGGAAAGGATACGGTATTGACATCAATGGCGAGTACATCACTCACCTTCGATTTGCCGACGATATAGTCCTTATGGCAGAATCGCTGGAGGACTATGCTCAATGACCTCAATAGTGCCTCCCAACGGATAGGTCTTAAGATGAACATGGACAAAACAAAGATCATGTTCAAAGTCCATGTCACACCTATGCCGGTAGTTGTTGGGAGCACTATGCTCGAAGTTGTTGACGAGTACGTTTACCTGGGACAAATAGTCCGACTAGGTAAGTCCAACTTCGACCGAGAGGTCAATCGACGGATTCAACTCGGCTGGGCAGCGTTCGGGAAATTACGACATATACTCTCGTCAGGTATACCTCAATCTCTAAAAACTAGATTGTACAACCAGTGCGTGTTGGCAGTGATGACTTACGGATCTGAGACGTGGTCCTTCACTGCTGGCCGTATGAGGACGCTCAAGGTCGCTCAGCGAGCTATGGAGAGGGCTATGCTCGGAGTTTCTCTGCGTGATAGACTCAGAAATGAGAATATCCGCAGTAAAACCAGTGACCGACATAGCCCAACGGATTAGTAAGCTGAAGTGGCAGTGGGCCGGCCATACAGCTCGAAGAACCGATAACCGATGGGGAAGAAAGGTTCTTGAGTGGCAGCCTCGTACCGGTAGGCGTAGTGTAGGGCGACCCCCCACTAGATGGAGTGACGACCTGGTAAGATATGCAGGAAGTCGATGGATGCAGGTGGCTCAGGACCGTGCTTTGTGGCATTACTTGGGGGAGGCCTATGTTCAGCAGTGGACTTGTGAAGGGCTGTAATGATGATGATGATGATATAGAATTAAAAGCCACCAGCGAGCAATGCGTGGAATAAGATCACGTTTAGTCATTGTATCGCGTACTGCAGTACAGTCCTCCTCCTCCTAATGAAATATCCTGACATTTGGCAGGCCTGTTGGTCTAGTGGTTAGTTACCCTGACTGCTATGCCGGAGGTCGTGGGTTCGATTCCCACCCAGGACAAATGTTTGTGTGATGAGCACGATCATTTGTTCTGTGTCTGGGTGTAATTTATCTATAATATTTATGTATTTAGAAATATATAAGTATGTTTATCAGTTGTCTAGTACCCATAACACAAGCTCTGCTTAGCTTGGGACTAGATGGCGTTGTGTGATAGTTGTGGATTATTATTATTATTATTATTATTATTATTATTAGTCTGTAATTACACGGACGTTCTTACCTAACACATATATACGAAACCTTCGCAACGATTCCACCACTGCAAGCGTTTCGAGCTCATAACTGTTATAAACACTTTCTTCCCGACTGGTGACGCGACTAAAATACAAGACAGGGTGCAAACTACCGTCAATCTGTTTTTGTAAAAGAATGCCTGCAATACCTAACTTGCATGCATCCGTGTAAATTTCTGTTGGCAAACTAGGATCGTATATCGCTAACACTGGCTTATTACATAATTTATTTTTTAAATTCTCAAAACTAGATTTTTGTGATTCGCCCCATACCCACATTGTATTTTTTTGTTAGTTTGGTAAGTGGACGAGCTATTATTGCAAAGTTATGGATGAACTTCCTAAAATAACTACAGAGACCAATAAACTGACGCACTTCATGTAACATTACTCGGAACAGGAAATTGAGACACAGCTGCCAACTTTAATTCACCCGGTTGAATGCCATCACAGGATATTTCATTACCTAAATAAGAAATCCTATTTTGTAAAAATGAACATTTGCTCATATTTAATTTTAAATTCTCTGTTTGCAATTTGTTTAGAACATAACATAACATAAACACTCACGCCTGTCACCCAGAGGGGTAGGCAGAGACTACGGACTTCCATTTGGCACGATCCTGACATACCTCTTTCGCCTCTTTTACATCCATATATCTACGCATACATGCTCGTCGGTTAAGGGTACTTCTAACGTGGCCCATTTTCAAAATATCGCCAATTTGGTCGATAAACCTTTTCCTAGGGCGTCCCTTCCCGACTCGGTCGTTCACATCTGCCATATAAATTTGCTTTGTCACTCTTTCCTCATTCATTCTTTCCACATGACCAAACCACCGAAGCATTCCTTTCTTAATCCTGGTCACAACATCATCTTGCATACCACATTTATCTCTTATCACGCAATTTCTCACCCTGTCATTCAGATTCAACCCTAGAATATTCCTTAAAGACCGCATTTCTACAGCATTTATTCTACCTTCGTGCTTCTTCTGCCACACCCAGCTTTCACTACCATACATTAAAGTAGGGACTAACACAGCATTATGAATCACCATACGTGTCTGTTTTGACACCTTCTGGTTCTTCATAATAGAGTGTAGTGCCCCATTCACTCTATTCCCTGCATTTACTCGTCGTTCTATATCCCTATCATATCTACTATTCCTGCTAAATACACATCCCAAATACACAAACTCATCCACTTGCTCAATTAACTCTCCTTCTATTCTTATTTCACATACTGTTTTGCTTTCTTCTCTTTCAAAAACCACCACTTTCGTCTTACATGCGTTCACTTTCATTCCCCTTTCTTTTAATTCCCAGTTCATTAATGTAACCATCATTTGCAACTCAGCCGCCGATGACGCAAATATGACTTGATCATCGGCATACAAAAGGCATTTGACGGTTAACTCGCCCATTCTTAACCCACATTCTTCATCTTTCAAAGTTTGCAAACACCGGTCCATAAATAGGTTGAACAGCCGAGTGGAAGCTACACAGCCCTGTCTGACACCTTTTTGGATGCCAAACCAGTCCGAGTAGACCCCATGATCCTGACACAAGCACTAAAGTCCCTATAAAGAGACCTTAATGCCTGTATTAAACCATCGCTCAACCCATATGAGTTCAGTGTTTGCCATAACACATTCCTGTCCACTCTGTCATAAGCCTTTTCCAAGTCCATGAATGCACAAAAAACCTTCTGGTTTTTGGCCAAAAACTTTTCCGCAATCATGCGCATGGAAAAGACTTGATCTGTACACCCCATTCCCTTTCTAAAACCCGCTTGCACATCCCAAATTTTTCCATCAGTTTCTTTCGTAACTCTTTCTATTAACACCTAAGCATACAGTTTACCCACAATACTAAGCAAGCTGATACCGCGGTAGTTTTTGCAGTCCTGCTGTGACCCTTTTCCTTTATATATTGGTACTATAACTGCTTTACACCAGTCATCCGGTACCCGCTTTTTTGTTTAGAACTTTATCCAATAAGTCTAAACCTGTTTGAACATCGACTGACGGTAGTAAGAGATCGTCGAGGAATGCTAATACTTCTGAAGTTCGTTTGATGAAATTATTGGAATTCTTTTTATCTAAATGATTTACTTTGGAATTTTCTAAACTATCTACGACCTTGTTTATTAAAGGCATATACACTGAGGGACCGTTGGCGAGACCGAAAGGAACTATATTATATTCACAATGTCCTTGCGGAGTAAAAAAGGCTGTTTTGTGTGTGTCTTCAGGATGAATGCTAAGCTGATGGTACCTTGGGCTAAATCAAGACTGGTGAAGTATTTCTTGCCAGATACTTTAGAAATTTGCTCATCGATATTAGGTAATGGATATCTATCGCGGATAGTTATAGCATTTAGTGCTCGATAATCGACACATAGACGACTATCTCCGTTCTTCTTCTTAACTAAAACAATAGGGGAAGCATAATCTGATTCGGATTCTTTTATAATGTCTGCCTCTAATAGCTCATTAATTTTTAGTTTAACAATCTCTTGTTCGTGATGTGCTAATCTATAAGGCCTACGATGTACTGGTTCATTATTGTACATCCCAACTCCTTAGTGCAGCTAGCAAAACAATTACTATACCGAGACAGCAAACCGATTAATTGATTCCAATCAGATATACTTATTGGGCCTACCCTGATTTTATTTTATTTTTTTTTTTATAGAAGAGGGGGCAAACGAGCATGCGGCTCACCTGATGTTAAGTGACTACCGCCGCCCATGATCAACCGCAACACCAGGAGACTTGCGGGTGCGTTGCCGGCCCTTTAGAAAGGAGTAAGCTCATTTCTTGAAGGTCCCCAGGTCGTATCGGTCCGGAAAAATCGCCGGTGGTAAACTATTCCACAGAGAGGTTGTACGTGGAAGAAAACTCCTTGTGAAACGTACAGTGGTGGACCGCCAAGCATCCAGATGGTGTGGATGGTATCGAGACGTTTGCCGTGTAGTGCGTTCACGAAATTTGGCGGCTGGGATTAATCCGAACAATTCCTCAGAGCACTCCCCGTGATAGATGCGATAAAATACGCAAAGAGATGCAACATCTCTTCGCAACGCCAGTGAATCGAGCCGATCGGAAAGCACTCGGTCGTCGACGATTCGAGCCGCTCTGCGCTGGATGCGGTCAAGTGGAAGGAGCTGGTACTGGGGAGCCCCAGCCCAGAGATGGGAACAGTATTCCATGTGCGGCCGAACCTGCGCCTTGTAAAGTTGCAGGCGGTGTGCCGGCATGAAATACTGTCCCGCTCTGCTGAGCACGCCAAGCTTTTTAGAGGCCAATTTGGCCTTCCCTTCCAAGTGACCACGAAACTGCACGTCACTCGATATGTCGACGCCGAGGATTCCGATACTGGCTGAGGCAACAAGGGGAGTGCCTTGAAACTGAGGGGATACGACAAAGGGGTTCTTTTTAGCGGTTAACGCGCAAACTTGTGTCTTCTGGGGGTTAAACTGGACTAGATTTAGTCGTCCCCAATCCGAGACTCTGTACAGCAAAGACTCGACTTCAGACACAAGTTTGTCCCGGCACTCGGAGACGTTTTCCCGAGAAATATTGGCTCGGCCGGTGTAAAGAGCATCACCAGTGCTGTCATCTGCATAGCAATGAATGTTACGGGTATGCAACATATCATTGATATGCAGAAGAAACAGCGTTGGCGATAGCACGCAGCCCTGTGGAACACCAGCATTAATAGGCTTGCAATCGGAGCTTGCACCGTCTACAACGACCTTGATGCTCCGATCTGCAAGAAAGCTGGTGATCCAATCGCACAATTTCTCGGGAAGCCCATAGGAAGGGAGCTTCGAAAGAAGCGCTTTGTGCCAAACCCGATCGAAGGCCTTCGCAATGTCCAAACTAACGGCCAATGCCTCCCCCTTGAACTCTACTGCCTCCGCCCATCTGTGAGTGAGGTAGACCAGAAGATCACCAGCTGACCGACCACGGCGAAAACCGTATTGGCGGTCACTAATCAGCTGGTGATCCTCAAGGTACCTCATGAGCTGGCAGTTTACAATGGACTCCATTGTTTTGGAGAACAAGGAGGTGATGGCGATTGGCCGGTAGTTGGACGGGTCTGAGCGGTCGCCTTTTTTAGGGATCGGGTGGACGAAAGCCGTCTTCCATGATTTTGGGACTACGCCTAGGGAGTAGGAGTACCGGAAAAGACGCGTTAAAACCGGTGCCAACTCTGGAGCACACGTCCTCAGCACAATTGGGGGGATTCCGTCAGGCCCACTCGACTTGTGGATGTCCAGGGAGAGGAGTGCTTTGCGAACCGAGCGCTGTGTGAACTGCACTTCCGGCATGGAGCACTCACACCGCGGGATGGTCGGCGGCTTATTCCCCCCGTCATCGAGAGTCGAGTTAGACGCAAAGTAGGAGCCTAGAAGATCGGCTTTCTCCTTTGCAGTATGGGCCAGTGAGTCGTCCTCCCTGTGCAGAGATGGAAGAGATGGCTGACAGAAATTCCCCTGGACAGCCTTGGCGAGAGACCAGAATGCACGGGTTCCAGAAGGAAGGCGAACTAGTTTCTCGCCAATTCTGCCTATGTGCTCTGACCTTGCCTTGGCAATGACTCTTTTGAAGGACCTAGAGCGGAATTATACTTCTTTTTTAGAGCGCTGGTGTTTACATCCCGGGACGCTGATGCATCAACCCAGGCTTGATAGCACTCCTGCTTATAGCATGATGCTATTTTACAGGAGCGACCAAACCATGGCTGAGATTTGCCTCCAATGAGCACCACAGAGGAAGGAATAAAAAGTTCCATACCCTGAAGTACCACATCAGTAACAGAATCCGCAACAACGTTGGGATCATCCGGCGAGAAGCAAACCCGCCCCCAAGGGTAGGATGCAAAGAAAGACCGCATCCCATCCCAATCGGCTGACCTATAGTGCCAAACACGGCGGCAGCCTGCAGAATGCAACCGCGATTTCGGCGTGAGTGGCACAACACTCCGGACCAGACAATGGTCCGAGGAGCCTAAAGGGGCGTCGACGGAAATCTGATATCCGTCCGGGTGAGAGGTCAGCAGAAGGTCCAACAGGGAAGGTGCATGATCCTCCACATCTGGAATCCGCGTAGGCGAAGTAACCAGTTGTATCAGACCATATGCCAAGGCAAAATCATGAACAGATCTCCCCGCATGATCGGTTAAACGTGAACCAAGCCATTCGGCGTGATGGGCGTTAAAGTCGCCGAGGATCACGATCTCTGCGGAGGGGATCTGCTGTAGCAACGAATCTGCAGCCATTTGGACGTGGTCGAAAAGTCGGTCTGTTTCGGTATTACCGCTATGGGACCTATAGAGGCACCCGTAGACGCGCGGATGGTCGTCGCTGTCTACGCGTAGCCAAAGGATGGACAGGTCCGAACCTTCAAGTCTGCCGAGGCGTCGAGAACAGATGTCCTCTCTGACGTAAACGCAAACTCCAGCCCGAGGCACAAAGGAGTGTTCCAGTTTGTACCCCGGGTAGGAGAGATACGAGACATCAGCCGGAGAGGACACCTGCGTCTCGGTCAGAAAGAGCAGAGCCGGCCTCGCCGTCTCGAGATGGTAGTGGACGGCGTTTAGGTTAGAGTGAAGTCCCCTGATATTGCAGAAATTCACGGACAGCGTGGCAGGGGTCGCCTTGGTCTTGTTGCTCCGTTTGCCCCGAGCAGTTGTAGTCCTGAGCGGAATTTCGCCCCCCCCCCCCCCCCCCCCAGAATACGCGGGGCAGCCTGAGCACCCACGCTCAGAAGTGGAGAAACATGGTCGTGGATGCTCAGCGAGGGATTCTCCAGGGATGCTGGTACCCTCCTGGGGTAGTCTATCTTTATTTAATTCCGCTACCATGTTGATGGGGGGGGGGGGGGGGATTTGGGCCTCCGGCCACCTGCACTCACCAGACGAAACACGGAAGCAGAGCTTCCACTTTACGCCGGTATTCTGAGAGGTCGTGGTACCACCCCGGTTTGAGCCGGCCCATACGTGCAACAGCAAAGCTGCCGCATGGCTCTACCATTTTATCTAAGTTTACCCTACCAATGGCTTAATTATCAATACTCAAGGCACTCAATTGTGAAATACCTTTGGTATATGGCATTTTGCAAATATTGGCATGTTGACTGACCTGGTTTTCATGCTTGGTTCCTGGCAGCTCTCGGCACGAAGTAGGATGGTTCCTTCCTTCCAGGTGATGTCCTTGGCTCCACTGTTGATGACCTTGTGGTAGCCTTCATTTCCTCGTAGAAGCGTTGATGGCAGGGAGAATGATATTTCATGGAACTCGAAATGTCTCGCAGGTGTTAGTACGTGATTACTGGCCGCATTGCCAATAATTTTAAGCTTTAATTTGTTAGCTTCAGTAACATCAAGATTGGAAAGGAAATTGAGCTCCTTCTGAAGTGCAGCTTTGCCTTCGTGTACAACTAATGACACACCTTCACTGTTTATAACCGGTTGCCCGATCAAAAGATTTACGCCGCTCATTTCGGCCTCGGTTAGATATGCGTTACAGGTCATATTATGCATGTTATCAATTTCAAGCTCAAACTCGACTTCGCTGTTACTATTTATGCAACCGCCAGAGAATCCCTTCAAAATAACGGAGACAGGCTTAGCTTCGAGACCCAGGAGAGTAGCTACTTCACTCGTGAGCACATTTACTTAACTACCCATATCGATGTATGATTTCACGAAAGCACCGTTGATCTTTGCAGTCTTTTTGTAAACATCGTTGTAGTTTTGAAGCAAATTTATTTCTTCCACTCTACCTGCTTTTGAGGCAGATATATATCTAGGATTGGACGGGCAACGTGGAGCAGTGTGACCTCGAACTCCGCATTTGTAGCAAAAAACGCAGTCAGGCAATGGACAGTTGCGTACTAAATGTCTAATTTTCTTGCAGCGCGGACATGGATCAGTGTTAGGGTTCGCGGAAGGTTTCTTTTCTATGAGGCCTGGCATATCCTTGTAGCCTCCTCTTGTATCCGTTACAGGAACTTTGTAGTTATCGAGTGCCGACAGGAAATTTTCATATAACTCGTCAGGTCGTTCGCATTGGAATGCTCTCGCATTTGATTTTAATGCTAGAGGCAACCCTCGTATCGTCTGACAATTTGCTTCTGAAGCACAAATCAACCTTTTCTTGATAATATTTGGTCATACTTTCAGAGGGTAGTTTTTTTCTATTAAGCATTTCTTCCAGAACATGAGCGTAGTCTCGATGCTTCGGGAACGCACGTAGAAGCATTTCTTTCCATTGCTCCCAAGAGTAGTCGTACTCATAGAGTCGATCATACCACTTTCTTGCCTGTCCTCTCAACTTGTCTTGAAGGTAGAATGATTTAGTTTTGTCATCCCAGCCGTGGATTTGACCTAGTTGCTCGATTTTTTATCCAGGCAGTAACTGTGCATTCTTCGTTTTCAGGGTCAAATTCTGGAATTAAAGATGCGGCACTGTCTTCTTTTCGACGAATGAGGGTAGGCGCTTCGTGTTCCAGATCGTTGAATGCTTTTTCAACTTCTTGTGCTAGGAGACTCTTTAATATTTTCCTTGCGGGTGGTGTGCATCTACCTTCTTCGTTTGAATTTTGAGACATGTGGTATATCGACGCAGAATCCACATCCTCCTGACTAGATGACCGTCGACGTTTATGTGTAGCGGAGCGTCGTTTCATCATGTGCTTCATTTTTTTTAATCCCACTTCTGAGTGTAACGACAGTGTGTATCAAAAGTGGTTTAAAAGATAAACACAAACTGATTTATACTTTTATTCGCGCAGAGTGTTCCCTTACAATTATTATTATAAGAATGAATGCACGAAATCATCGCTTATGGCTTTTATATCATTCGCTGGCTGGCGGCTACTTCACCTCCCCCGACTCGCAATTTGGCGGGGCAAGGCTCATATATATATATATATATATATATATATATATATATATATATATATATATATATATATATATATATATATATATATATTCTGCTTTTGTTTTCTCAATGAATATTCTTTCCCCTTATCAGTCTGGTTTCCGCCCGGGTCATTCTACCACTACTGCTCTTCTCAAGGTTACGGAAGATATTCGTGAGGGGATGGAAAAATCAAAACTGACCGTTCTCATCTTAATTGATTTTTCTAATGCATTTAATTCTGTCGATCATGGTATCCTGTTAGCTCTTCTTTCTCATTTGAATATCTCGTCTTCAGCTCAGGAATGGTTCTCAACATATCTTCGGGGGCGCCAACAGGCTGTGCGCACTGGTCATATACTATCTGACTGGCGTGATGTGTCAATTGGCGTCCCTCAAGGCGGTATTATCTCTCCTCTTCTGTTTTCCATTTTTATAAATCTCATCACACTAAATCTCAAGAGCTCTTACCATTTGTATGCTGATGATCTGCAGTTATATGCGCAAGTGGAGCCTTCAAATATCCTAAGTGCTATTTCACTGTTAAATGATGATTTAAAATATATCTCAGAATGGTCTACTGTGTATGGCATAAACGTGAACCCGTCTAAATGCCAAACAATAATCTTAGGTAGCTCAAGATTATTATCTAAACTGGATATTGCCACCCTACCATCAATAATGTTTAATAATAATGTCATACCATTCTCTACTAGCGTAAAGAACCTTGGTCTGTACATCGATGGTTGCTTAACATGGAACAAACATATACAGGAGGTGAGTCGCAAAACTACTGGAACTTTGCGATCTCTATATCGATTTAAAAACTTTCTTCCTACCAATACCAAGATTTTACTTGTCCAATCACTTATTGTACCGATTATTGATTATGTCGATGTGTGTTGCTCAGACCTGTCTCAACTTCATCTTAATACATTGGATCGTCTGCTTAACAACTGCATCAGATACATTTATGGTCTTCGTAAATACGACCATGTATCTTCCTTTCGTACACAGTTAAACTGGTTGCCTATCCGTCAGCGCAGATATGTTAGAATACTCTGCACCCTTTTCTCAATTTTGAACGATCCATTTGCTCCCGAGTATCTGAAATCTAAATTTCAATACATGGGAGATTCTCATAATTTTTCTCTCCGTTCCTCGGCCAATCTTAAGTTACTCACTCCTTTACTCTTTCGCCCTCGTGGCCATCAGACTCTGGAACGACATCCCTCTTGACATTAAAAAAGCTCCCAACAAATTCGTCTTTAAAAATCAAGTCCGTAAGTATATGATTAAATCGTTGCAAGTTTGAATTGACTAAGCTCTCTTTTTCGTATATATTTCATATATGTTCTGACATATATAATATTTATACGAACCTATTGTGTATATATATATATATATATATATATATATATATATATAGATATATATATATATATATATATATATATATGTTTATGTATTTATGTGTATACAGTGTATGTATGTATGTATGTATATATATTCTATTATATATTATATATGTATATATATATATGTATGTATATAATATCTATGTATTGTTTATTACATATATTATTATTTCTTTTATAATCTCTATTTGATTATTGCTGCACCGCCTCCATAATGTCTATCTCTGTTTAGCCTAATGGTTGACTGGGAGAGAATGCCCTATGGCATTAAGTCCGCCATATGTACTTTTTTGTGCATTAAAGTGTAAATAAATAAATAAATATATATATATATATATATATATATATATATATATATATATATATATATATATACATACTATAACGCATAGAAATTATAGACTTAGTTACGGAGGTTGTTGGTAAGACTTTGCTGTTTTAAAGACATAAATTTAACTTTTATCCAATTTCAATTAATAAAAACAATAAAATAATTTTCACATCACAGTTTTTGAAAGCCTAGCTTTTTTGATCTTTGATACATTATTTCTATTATATTTAGCACCGTATTCAGGATGTGTCCAACTTCGACCGTCAATTAATCTACACATCCAACTCAACTGCCAGTAGTAATAGCCACGTATTTTTCAAAAACAAGATTATACAATCAGTAAGTGCCAATGTTGGCATATATTATTATTTGATTATTAATCTAATTACAAAGTAATATCATTGCAATTAATCTCATTATAATTGAAATTAACCACGATGTTCTACGATATTTGTAATGCAACGTAATTTTTTGTTTATTTAGTATGTAGTTTTGACATACCTGAGTTAGAAATATCATTTACTAGGCGAAATTTTATTAAATAAAATATATTAGTCTACAAAAATAACCTGCTTAAGCATTCTAATTTTATTAAAAGCAAATGTTAATCTTAAGTCTTATGCATTCAGGTAAATTAAAGAAATTTATGTAACGTTCTTATTAAAAATCAAAAATAAGTAACATTATATGAGAAGCATAGTATATACGATGAATATTCATCCATTGTAAAATAATTTCTTATGTGTATTATTTACTTTTTATCTACCCTGCTACAACTATAATTTTAATAGTGTTGGAGCCACGCGGCAGCTTTTGCTGTTGCACGTATGAACCGACTCGAACCAGGGTTGTACCACGACCACACAGCACACACATCTTTTCTTCTGCATTTAGTCTTCGTCCATTGAGTGCAGGTGGCCTGAGGCCCAATACCCTCCCCCTTAACCTTAATATGGTAGCGGAGTTTACAATACTACCCCAGGTGGGTACCAGCACCCCTGGTGACGGAGGATCCCTTGCTGAGCATCCACGCCCAAGCTACCCTACTTTGCTCTTCCTGAGTTTGGGTGCTCCGACTGCCCCGTTTCTGCCCTGGGCTGAAATCTACGTTAGAGAGGACATCTGTTTTCGACGCCAGATATCAGGTCTCTGTTGATTGCCCTCTTGCCTCCTGAGGTCAATGTCTGATCCGGAGTACGGTGCTGCTACTCACGCTTCCACTGCAGTAGCGTTCTGCAGGTTGCAGCTGTGTTTGGTACTTATAGGTCAGCCGATTGAGACGTGTTGCGATCTTTTTTTCCATTCTACCCTACCCGCCCCGGGTTCGCTTCTTGCCGGATAGCCCAAGCAATGTTGCTGATTCTGTTGCTGGTGTGGTGCTACAGGGAATGGAACTTTGTATTCCATCATGTGTGGCACCTATTGGAGTCAGGAGTCAGCCATGATTTGATCGCTCCTTTTAAGATTGAATCACGTCATAAGCAGAAGTGCCACCGGGCCTGGGCTGACGCATCAACGTCTCGGGATGCAAGCACCAGTGCTCTTAAAAAAAGTATGATTACGCCTCCAGTTCCTTTAACAGAGTCATTGCCAAGGCAAAGTCAGAGAGTCACACCGGCAGAATTGGCGAGAAACTAGTTCAACTTCCTTCGAGAACACGTGCGTTGTGGTCTCTCGCCAAGGCTGTTTAAGGGAAATTCTATCAACCATCTCTTACATCTCTGCACAGGGAGGACAACTCTTTGACTCATGCCGCAAAGGACAAAGCCGATCTGCTGGCTCTCTCTTTGCATCCAACTCGACCCGTTTTTTCCAGTCACACAATTTAACATAGCGACAAAACTCGCGTTACTACCCAAACCTGGCTCGCACTGTGGTGGACTGGCTGTCCACCACTGTGCGAGCGACCGTCAATATGGTAATATATATATATATATATATATATATATATATATATATATATATATATATATATATATATATATATATATATATTACCATACTGACGGCTTGGTAGTGTAAAAGAGCGTTTGGATGTAATTTATGAATTTATAAAACATCTCCACCATACAGTAGGAATGGTAAATGTAGAGCTAACGTTTTAAAAAGCAAGGATATAATTAATATTTCCCATTGGAGCAAAAATAATAACAAATAATAAGTATAACTCCGACGGTCCCACTTTCCAAACGAGAGTTATTTCACTTTGGATGGTTCTTCATAAGTGTCGATTTTAACGTAGTAGTTGTAGCACAAATGGGTCAGTTTAACCGGGGAAGGGCCTCGCTCTCACAGAATACTAGCATAAAAATGCCGCTTAAGTCTGCTGTTTTTCGTATGGTGAGTGTAGAGTACCAGAGATTATTTTGTACTGGAAACGAGGCATTCCACCTTAGACCTCACAGGTGACAATGTATCTGTATTTTGATTCTTTATCGAGGATATAATGTCAATGGATCACAGCAATTACTTACTATTAGTTGGACTGTGTTCTCGATTGTCATGCTTATCCTATAAAAGAGAGGTTATAAACAAATATTTATAAAAAAGATAACAATTAATACGTTTTTGTTAAAAAAAATTCTGTTAGAAGACCTATTAGCAAATTAAAACACGGCGCAAGTGAAATCATACAATGAAACATTGGCTTTATCAAATCTTTAAAACATGATAGAGCCATGCAAGACGTGGTAGAATCCCGTTGTTGTTATATTATATTTACAGAATACAAAGTAACATAAAATAACAGCTTACTCCTACTGTTTTTTTATGTTGAGTCTAGAGAACCGGAGACCTTTTCTCTGGAAATGAGGCAATCTATCTTACACCTCAGATTGACAACTCATCTACATTTTGAACCTCATGATGAACCTGATGTCAATGGCATTACAGCATCCTCTTACCATCAGGTAGAGACTGCGTGCCCGTTTGTCATCCTTATTCTATAAAAAAAATCTAACAATCCACCGGATGGAAACACCACATTCAACCAAATTCAAAACAAGAATGTTCACATGCATCATCAACTTGCTCTCCATAATCTTACCAATATTCAACACTAGATGGACTGTTGTAAAACGGTTATATCGAATCATTAGTTGCACTTCTAGGCAAATAAATAGAATATAGAAGACAGAATTTGAATTTTTTATGTAAATTATATTTTAGGAAGCTATTGTTAAGTCGATAGTTATAAAACATTTCAATACCGCAGCCTGTGTAAAATGAAATAAATTTGCCGCATTTAAATTCCACGGGTCCATAGTGTAACAGCTGCAAGTGGAATATTTTACAAAATTCTTTTGCTTTAACCAATTTAAAGCATTGTTTAAATTCGGCACATATTTTAAAAGCAATCCTGTTTTATTTATTATTAAAACCCTGTCCTTTCCAAGTTAGTAGCATAATATCCATTGTTTATAAGCGGTGTTTTAAGGTATCATTTAGTTAATATTTGTAAAAAAACGGGCATATATATCATTATCCTTACCCAAGCATACAAGACTTTAAGATACAGTAAGTTTATTCCGGGTAGATTCAACCATAAGTAACAATTAAAAAGCTGAAGGTACTCCGGGTTAACACTGACATCGGGACGTCAATCACCTCAGTCCCCCGTGACTATGAGTGCTGGAAAGCACACGAAACGTTGGAAATTAAAATCAAGTAAATTAAACGCGACAAAATCGATAAAGTGTTCAATGTTTTTACAAATATTAACTTACAGGAGATAGAAGGTCCCCTTGCTGTTTGACAGGCGGGGCTAGCATAAAAGGGCTTATGGTAAAATATTAATACCAAAATGCTTCACCAATGCGAGATTCTCAGTTTTGCGCTCCAATAATCGCTTGGTAAGCGTAATCTGTATATGGATAATTTTTCCGAGAAATGAAAGCCTGATTTTGCGTTATTAAAAACACTCTCTTTAAAAAGTGACTAAAAAAACTAACATAAACTCCGATAACATAGTAAGGTAGTAATTTCATTTTATAAAAGTGTATTAGAATAATGTTGTCCACGCGGTGCCAGAATACAAACTAACGGACTTATAATCACAGACAGATTAATATTAAATGTATGTTTTTTTTGTTTCGTCAAAATGCGTGTTTTCTTAAGATTATTTTCAAAAACAAAAATAAATTTAAACTTGTAAGAAGTGTTCAAGGAGTAATTCAGAGTATTCGAGTGTTATAAAAATACATAGGCGTACGCCTTTATACCTAAGCTGAGTTATGAGGCTTTTCGTTTCTGTATGCTACTGCTATATTATGACTGCAACACAAATGTATCGGATTAACTGGTACACCACACTCTGACAGAATACCAACGTAAAATAGCAGCTAAATGCTGATGTGTTTCGTATAGTTAGCAAAGAGACCCTTTATACTGGTAACGAGGCATCCCATTTAGTCGTCAGGGGTGACAACGCATCTGCATTTTGATTCTTAATCGAGGATAGATTTAGATGCCTATGAGCTACAGCAACCACTAAATGGTGTGCAAATATTTTATATGCAATGGTAATGCAAAGAAAGGGTTCTGCACTTGACATTATATGTATATATTTGTATAGATATTTCACCGTAGAAGCATATTAGACCTATTTTACCAAATGAGTTGTCAATCAATTCATCTTTTTAAAAGTGACTAGTAAAAAAACAAATACTTATTAAAAATGGCTTTGGCAAGCTTTGTTTTTGATCTCTCAATTATAGTATATAATTGATTTAAGCTTATTACTGCACCAATTTTATTTATAATATTAGAAGGGCCAATTTTTATTTGTTATGTTTTAAATATTTGCCGAACAAATTATTGTGACAAGATTTAAATAAAAAAAATTAAGAATTTTTGACTACCCTGACAAGTTTTTATGTAAACTTGAATAATGGAGGAGCAACTTAGCCACTAATACTTTATAGGATAGGGTGACAAACGAGCAGGCAGTCGGTTGTTGTGGCCCCTAGACACCCACATGTACCCACTAGTAAACTAAGTTACTTGTGTTAGCTAATAATACAATTTATGTTACAGCATATCACTTTTATTTTATCCGTTTATAACTCACAATTTATTTATCGTACAAATAATCACTTCGTACAAATAATCACTGTTACTTAGTACCTTCACTTAGGATGCCCCGCTTGGGTCGTCGCCCCGCGGCCATATTTATACTCTTTTGTTTAGGAGTCAAATCCGAAACTATTACAATAAAAATCTTACCGGAAATTCAAAGCCACAGAAGCGGAAATCCGATTTACATTTACTACATTTAAAACTAGGATCATTCAATATGCTATGCTTAATTGTTCTTTATACTTAATTGCTAACAATCGGCCTTTCCTGACATTTTCACGTCCCGTGAAAGGAAAGTATAAAATGTATTATCATATTAAGTTAATATTATTTGTAATTTTACAGTTTATTTTAAATTAATGAAATTACAATGCAAATAAATACAAGGAAAGCGAGAACGCCTGCCAAGGAGTGAGAGTGCTGTTGTCGTCCCGGTTGGTCGATCTTATGACTGAATACAAGGTTGTGAACTCAAGACTTCTCTGGGTTCGCTTCAAAATGGGACTGACGAAGTTATTCCTTTTGGCTGTTTATGCGCCGGTAGCTTCGTCGTCCAGGGCTGAGCTGGAGGAGTTTTGGGAGAATGTAAGAGAAGTTCTAGATTTGGTTAAGGGAAACGAAAGAACTGTTGTATGTGGTGATTTGAATGGATGGGTAGGTATCGCTCGACCAGGATACGAGTCGGTGCTTAAAAAGTTTGGCGATAAAAGGGTTAATGATGCTGGCAAGCTTATACTGGCTGTATGCAAGGAAAAGGGTCTTCTTGTGACAAACACTATGTTTAATCACAGGAAGATCCATATGTACACTAGAGAAAGAAAGAATGAGAGAAGTATGATTGATTTGTTCCTGGTGGATGACCGACTGCGAAAACAGGTGATGGATACACGAGTGTTCAGGGGTGCTGACCTGGGAACGGATCATTATCTAGTAATTACTAGATTTAGGGGTTTGTTCGCGGGTTGGTGCCTCCGGACAGCAGTAACAGAACCACAGTCGGTCTGTCGCATCCGAAGCTGGAAGCTTCAGGAAGCGGATACTAGGGACAAATATCACACGAGGGTAGCCGAAAAGCTTGACACCATCGATGGCAGGAAAGAATGTGTGGAGAGAACATGGCAGAACCTTAGGGATGGAATGGTAAGTGCAGCGGAAGAAGTATGTGGTACGACAAAAAGAGGTAGTAGTAAAAGAAGAGATGCATGGTGGAATGATGAAGTGAAAGAAGCTGTAAAAAAGAAGAAAAAAGCATGGTTAGACTACTTGGCCTCTAGTAACGATGAGCATATGAGAGAGAAGATGAAAGAAAGATATAAGCTGCAGAACGTTCATGCGAAAACATTGATTGAGGAAGTACGTGAAAGGTGTAGAATAGAAGCGGACGAGAGGTTGTCGCACAACTTTAGGGAAAACTCCAAACTCTTCTGGAAAGAGGTTGGAAGGTCCCGGAGTGGTGCGACAGCTTTAAGAATGAACAAAGTGCTTTCGAGAACCAATGACGTCCTCTCAGAAAAATCGGACGTCATGCAGCGATGGAGTGAATTTTATAGAGAATTGTATGCGTGTCATGATCTTAGTGAAGGATCCGGGGGTGACGCCGTGACTGGCACGCCAGACACGGACCTCGATGACACTGAGGTCATCAGCATGAAAGAGATTGAACGTGCGATTCGAAATTTGAAATGTGGTAAGGCTGCGGGACTAGACAGAGTTACTGCTGAAATGGTCAAGTACGGTGGGCCTCGCGTCTGGGACAGCTTTCATCTGCTGTGCAATTTATGCTGGCGGACGGGAGATGTCCCGGATGATTGGCGATCCGCGGGCCTTTATATAAAGGTAAAGGTTCACATATTGACTGCGGGTGCTATCGGGTGATCAGCTTGACCAGTTTAGCAAGTAAAGTTTATTCGAAGGTTTTGACACGCAGGATGCAAGAGAAATCGGAAAGATTTTTATGGGAGGCACAATGCGGATTTAGACCTGGAAGAGGATGCACGGATCAAATGTTTTCTCTCCGCATGATCACGGAGAAGCTTCTGAGTGTTAACCAGAGGATTTTCTGTGCTTTTGTGGATCTGGAGAAAGCATTTGATAAGGTTATAAGGAAGAAAATGTGGGAACTGTTGCCGGGATATGGTGTGGATGGTCGATTGTTAAGGGCTGTGCAGTCACTTTACTATGACTGTAAAGCCTGTGTGCGGGTAGGGCATGACCTGTCACCCATGTTTAGCGTCCAAGCGGGCGTAAAACAGGGTTGTGTCATGTCTTCCTGGCTGTTCATACTGTATCTCGACAGCTGTTTACAGAAGCTGAAAGATAGCTGTTTGGGTGTGAAATTGGGTGACATAAAAGTTAATTGTCTGCTGTATGCTGATGATGCAGTGTGTTGGGGACAGTGCCCTGTACACCTTGTGATAGGGAGTACTGCCTACCATGAAGATAATAAATTAAACTTGGACTGTACTGAATTAGTGTTATTCGTGTTACAGGAATAACCCGACAATGTAACCGTGCGATCGTTATCTAAAACTGAGTCGTTCTGTGCGACCGGCGAACCGCTACCACCGCTACCGTATCTTCCGTACCACTCCCCCCTCCTGCCGCTGCTAAACTACGTGACGCATGTTTATGCAGTAACGTCTCGCACAACCTTGTCTTCACCATATACTCCCGGCGTTGAAGAGTCATCTTCAATGTTTGATGTCGGCAAGGGGCATATTGTGTTGAAGGCTCGCCTGATTATTCCCTTCCTGGTACGGATGTCAGCGACTCTGGCAACTCCATCCCTTCCAGGCAGCACTCGAAGGACTCTCCCAAGTAGCCACATGATGGGTGGATTGGACTTGTCTTTTATGATGACAAGTGTTCCTTCCTTAAGTGTATCATGTGACTGCATCCATTTTGTCTTCTGCTGAAGTAAAGTGATATACTCATTAGAAAATCGGTTCCAGAAATGTTGTTTTAACAGTTGGATTCTGTGAAATCTTGCGAGGGATGATATTTTTTTGGTGCTGATCTGTGATTCTGGTGCAAAAATAAGAGACCGTCCAATAAGGAGATGGGCTGGAGTCAAAGGATAAAGATCTGCGGGGTCATTAGATAAAGGAGTGAGTGGGCGGGAATTTAATATCGCTTCTACTTGAATTAATAAACTGTTCATTTCTTCGTAATCTAGGAATGTCAGATTTAAAACACGTCGGAGGTGGTGTTTTATAGATTTAACAGCCGACTCCCACAAGCCGCCAAAATGAGGGGTATATGCGGGAATAAAAGTGAAATTAATACCTTGCTCAGTCATGTCTGCAGGTGAAAGCTATTTAAGAAGTCCAGATAACTCACGAAATGTACCTATAAATGTCGTTCCATTATCGGAATAGATGGTTCGCGGTTTACCTCTACGAGACGTAAATCTATTCAGAGCTGCTATAAAGGCTTCCTTCGTCAGGTCCGAAACAAGCTCAAGATGCAAGGCCTTTGTTGCTAAACAAACAAACACACAAATATAAGATTTTATATGTTTACATCCTTGTGGTTGGCTATCATCACTGGCCCAGCATAATCTACACCCGTGTCAAGAAAGGGAAATTCTAAATGCGCACGCTGTTCAGGTAAATTACCCATAACAGGTTGAAGTGTTTTTCCCTTAAGCCTACAACATTTCAGACATGATCGGACAGTACATTTAGCTAGATTTGTGCCTCCTAAAACCCAATAATTTTGTCTCACTGTAGCCAGCAACAGTTGAGGACCCGAATGTAAATACTTAATGTGTAGCATTACAAAGAGAGATCGGCATAAAGGATGCTTGGCACTCAATAAAATAGGATGTTTGACATTGTAGTCATAATAGGTATTAGAAAGTCTCCCACCAACTCTAATAAGTTTATTATTGTCAATGAAGGGTGATAGAGGTAAAAGTCTGTTTTTACGAGATAATTTTTGGTTAGTGATGAGCAACTGGTATTCCTCTTGAAAGGATTCCTCCTGAGCAAACCTTAACAGGAAATTAGTAGCGTTAGTAAGCTCAGCAATTGTTACGTTACCGCTTATTCTCTTTGATTTATAGCGACAGTTATTTATAAATCTAAATATAAACGAAGTAATACGTTGTAATTTTGAAAATGTGGAAATTTTTGTGATCAATTTTAAAATTATATTATTTTCTTTAACCACGTGAAGGCATTTAATCATTTCTGGTAAATTAGAAGGATGTAATTCCTGCTTAGGTTGGACTGGCCAATTTGCTGGATTTAATTGAAGGAAGGAAGGCCCTGACCACCACAAAGATGATTTACCTAGCATATCAGCTCTCAAACCTCGTGAAACGAGATCTGCGGGATTGTTCTTTGAGGAAACATGGCGCCATTCATGATTACAAAAACCTTCCTGTATCTCTGAAACACGATGACGCACAAACGGCTTCAGTTGGCTTGGAGTAGTTCTGAGCCAACCCAATACGATTGTGGAGTCGGACCACAATATACACTTATTAATGGTAAGTGTTAAAGATTCCAATACCTTGATGCCAAGCCTCACTCTCAGTAGTACACTGCAAAGCTCTAATCGAGGAATACTGACCTTTTTCAAAGGGGCTACCTTACCCTTGGAAGTAAGAAGGCGTGTAGTAACTGTATCATCAACGTCTAAGCATCTAACATATACGGACGCGCCGTAAGCCTTCTCCGACGCGTCTGTAAATATATGCAGTTGTATATTAATTGGTGCTTGAGAAGCAACACACCTTGGTATATTTAAGCTATTTAACGTTGGTAATTATGAAGCAAATTCTGACCAAGCCTTTTTAATATGAGCTGGAACTGGCTCATCCCAACTACATTTTTTTTGCCACAATTGTTGCATTAATAATTTAGCTTCTACAATACTAGGCATAACTAGGCCGAGGGGATCAAATATTTGGGCAATTGTCGATAAAATAGAACGTTTGGTGATAACGTCATTTAGTTGTATAAAAATTGGAAATGTTAGAGTGTCCGCAGAGCATATCCAATTTAAACCTAATGTTTTAGAAAGACTGTCATTACTAAGATCTACAGATTCAGATAAATTAATCTCACTGGATATCGCTACTAAAATTTTGCTATTGTTAGAATACCATTTACGCAAATTTAACTGCGCTGACTTTAAGACCTTACATACTCCCTGACAAAATGAAATTACTTCTTCTACAGTTCTGTGACCAAATAAAAAATCATCAACGTAAAAATCCTGACAAATTGCGCGTTTTATATCTGGATTTGTAGACTCCTGACCTAACTGATACAAACATCGTGTAGCTAGATAAGGTGCTGAAGATGTGCCGTAAGTAACTGTATTCAGTTGATAAGTTTTGATAGGATGAGAGGGGTCGAACCTCCATAAGATTTGTTGAAGTGTGCGTTGCTCATTGAAGACTTCAGTTTGGCGAAACATCTTTTCTATATCAGCGGTTACAACGTAGTTATGTTGTCTAAATCTTAACAAGATTGACAATAGATCTTCTTGTAATGTTGGCCCTACTCTTAAAATATCGTTTAGTGATTTACCAGTTGATGTAGTCGCTGACGCATCGAACACAACGCGCAACTTCGTAGTCGTACTAGATTCCCTTAAAACACCATGATGAGGTAAATAACAGGTGATGGTTTGATGCAATTTAGATTCTGTCATGTGACCAAGAGTGAGGTACTCTTTCATAAATTCTACATATAATTGTTTCATAATAGGGTTACGATCTAATCTACGTTCCAAAGATAAAAATCTACGCTCAGCCAAATTATGGGAATCTCCCAAGACTGCGGGTGATTCTTTAAGTGGCAGCGAAACAATAAATCGGCCATCTGGTTTACGCCTTGTGGTCCTTATAAAATGTTCCTCACAAGCGCGTTCTTCAGGGGAAAGGTTATGCTTGGGAGAAATAGAATCTAACTCCCAGAAACGAGTGAGATCAAAGTCTAAATGGTTACTTAACATACATATAGAGTTGTGTTTATTATTAAGATTATTTTCTAAGATAGAACCTGACACAAGCCATCCTAACCTTGTTTCGAAAAGAGTGGGGTTGTTTTTTCCCAAATTAATACGATTTGTTCCAATCACATTCCAAAATATTTCTGCTCCAACTAAAATATCAATTGTAGATGGAATGTGAAATGAAGGATCAGCTAAATAAAGACCTGATGGTATTTTTATGTTCCGTATGTTAACATACGTAGAAGGAAGATGTGTTGTGATGTTCGGTAAAATTATGCAATCAATGTCTGTCCTATAGTCACCAACGTAAGACTCCAATGTAAGAGAGCAAGACTGTGAACTACTGAGAGGTTGATTGTTGATACCAGACACCTTAGAATCTGTTGAAATAGTATTAAGTTTTAGCTTATGACAGAAGTCCTGGGTTATGAAATTATTAGTGCTTCCATTATCAAGTAAAATTCTAGCAGCATGCGGCTGTCCATTAACATCGAGGACCTTAACTAAGGCTGTGGAAAGCAAAACGATAGAATTTGTATATGCGTTAGTATGAAGTTCGTTAGCCGAAAAAGCTACATTCTGTGTGGCAGATTGATCAGAATGCAATAAAGTATTGTGCCTTTTGATGCAATATTTGCAATGTGTCAATCTACATTCGATTTCAGAATGACCGAAACGCAAGCAATTCAAGCAAACTTTGAATGTATTAGTCTTTTGAATTCTCAAATCAACTGGTAACATTCTGAAAGATTCGCAATTAAATAAAGTATGATCTTTATTACATAAGGGACATAGATAGAATTTTTTAGATGACAATATAAAACCTTTTTGTTTATTATTTACATTATCAACTTTAATTTTTTCAATTTTCGATACTTCTAATGTTTCTAAAAGATCTGCCTTAGTAGAAATAAACTTAATAAAGTTATTTATAGTAGGGGGATCCTGTAGGTTACTTCTTTGGAATTCCCATTCCCTGTTTGTGACGCTATCTAATTTACAAAACATCATATGAATGATCAGTGTATCCCAATGTTCTACTGGTTGACCTAAATTAGCTAGTGCTCTCAAGTTTTTATTTATCGTGTCTATCAAATTACGTAAACCTATACTAGACTCCTTTTGAATAGATTCTATTTTGAACAGCGAATTTAAATGATGATTTTCCAGAAGGCGCTTATTATCGTATCGTTCACATAGGATTTTCCATGCTGACTCATAATTATCTGCGCAAAAATCTAAGCCTGATATGATTAAGGCTGCATTACCTTCAAGAGATGCCCGCAGATAATGGAATTTATTTACATTGTCGATGTTATTGTCTGAATGGATTAAAGAATAAAACGTATCCCTAAACCCAAGTCAGTGTTGATAGTCACCATTAAAATGTGGCAAGTCTATTTTAGGGAGTTCAACAACCTTACGTTTGTGTGAGTGTGACGCTGCATCAGAGCAGACCGCAGCCATGGTGTCTTGCGAAGGAAGTGAAAGCTTGCTATGGCTTTGGATCAAGGCACGACCGGCAGACACAAGAGAGTAGTATTGTAATTCGAAGGCCTCGCGCTCCTTAAGTTCGTCCTCGGGCATGTCCAACAACTCCTCCAGTTCACTCTGCAAACCGTCGAAATCATCGTGTAAATTTTCAATTTTATCTAAACGCATCTGAAGCTCAATTTGAACTTGCAACTCATTAATTTCTTTAATATTTTGAATTGATTTTAAATAACTATTAAAGTTAGTAAGCTTTCCTTTAATTGTAGCTCTTTTTTTAATTAACTGTTTTATTTGTTTTTCACTCATTGTTATTTTTTTATTTTAATTATTAATTAATAAAAGGAAAACAAAAAGCAAGCAACGTTTGCTTTTATTAGATTTTAAATTAGACCTTAATCAGCTAAACCTTTAAATCAAATTAAAGTCAATAATAATTTATGAGTGAAAATTAAAGTAAGTAATAATATATGACGCCTGATAAAAAAAATACAACAAATATTTTGCAACTAAATTGCCAGGCGCTCAATATTCCAACAATGTACACTTTTATTTTCATAATATCGATCTGTAAGAAGAATTGTAAAGGTTAGAAGTCTGTAATAAAATAATTTAAATACTGGTAATGAATAAAGAAAGGCGATATGTAAGCTATTATTTTTAATGATTTAAGACTTTAAAGGTGATAAAAGGAATTGTGATGAATTTACTTAGATGTTTTATTAATATAAATTTATGAAGTAAAAAATGATAAAAAGAATAAAGTTATTCTTATTTCTATGATATAAGATGTGATAATAAAAAAAAATATATTTTTTATTGTTTAACTTAAATATGACTTTAACTTTTATTGTTTAATGAAGTTAACTTTAACTTTGACTTTTATTATTAACGTGAATAAACGCAAAGGGATGATTAATCTAAATACAGTTAAAATAATGACGTGGATGAAATTATAACATGTAAGAACACGAAGAAATGAGTAAAATTTATAGTATAAATAGGATGAGTAATAATGAATATATAGGGAAATGATTGTGATTAGGATGAAAATATGAAATGGAACGATCTCACGTATCCTTGATGTGGGATGACCGAAGCTTCCGGAAGATGTCGGGCGTCTTAAGACCTGTGCACAATTATAATGCAGCTTTCCTTTGTCGATTAAGTGTTGATGTTAATGCCCGGTAATGTCAGCTATGCAGCATTGTTCACTCCGGTGAAACAATTCAACTTGAAGACGGCGTAGGAAGGGTGCGCGTGGTGACTTTCGAATGACCTCTGACGCGATTCAGTTATTTCTTCTTGGGTGATTCTCCTGTTTTTCTTGAAGGATCGAAGGACCATATGTTGGGGACAGTGCCCTGTACACCTTGTGATAGGGAGTACTGCCTACCCTGAAGATAATAAATTAAACTTGGACTGTACTGAATTAGTTTTATTCGTGTTACAGAAATAACCCGACAATGTAACCGTGCGATCGTTATCTAAAACTGAGTCGTTCTGTGCGACCGGCGAACCGCTACCACCGCTACCGTATCTTCCGTACCACTCCCCCCTCCTGCCGCTGCTAAACTACGTGACGCATGTTTATGCAGTAACGTCTCGCACAACCTTGTCTTCACCAAGTGCTTATTGCACCATCAGAAGCAGAACTGCAGGCATTAGTCACGTGTATGAAAGAGGAATGTGAAATTAAAGGTCTCCGTTTGAATGCTAATAAAACTAAGGTTCTGGTATTTGAAAAGGACGAAGAGAGAACGAAATGTGAAATATGGGTAAATCAGGAATGTCTAGAACAGGTAAATGAAATTGTATACTTGGGGAGTGCTTTCAGCCGGGATGGAAGATGTGATTTAGATGTGGATACGCGTGTCGCTGCCGGAAACAAAGTCAATGGTGCCCTGAATGCATTAGTAAAAAGGCAAGGCGTGGTGAAAAGTGCACGCCTTGCAATACATAACGCAGTGTTGGTACCGACTTTGTTATATGGCAGCGAAACCTGGGTATGCCAGGTAAAACATAAAAGCAAGTTGAATGCAGTGGAGATGCGATCTCTTCGTAAAATGTGTGGCGTTACCATAGCCGACCGAAAGCGAAACGAAGAGATTCGCAATATGGCAGGATTGAAAGATGACCTTATTACAAATATTGATAGGGGCGTACTCCAATGGTTGGAGCACGTTAAACGAATGAGTGAAGACCGAATGGTGAAGAAAATATATAGAGCGAAAGTAAATATTAAAAGGTGTCGAGGTAGACCGAGACTAACTTTCGAAGACCATGTGAGCAAATTGCTCGAAGAGGGGAGGGTCAAGAGTACTCGGATACCTAGACGTGCATGTATGAAGAAGTTAATGAACCTGATAGAGGCGAAAGAGGTATGTAGGGATCGTGACACTTGGCGATCTGTTCTCTCTGGCTACCCCGTTAGGGATTGTGCGTGACGATAAGTAAGTAAGTAAGTACAATGCAAATAATATTGAAGCCCCATTCATGTCCTCAATATTCACCTGCATGAGACCCCTTCATGTTCTCAACAGGTAAGAGGTAAGTATAAAATGTATTATCATATTGAGTTAATATTATTTGTAATTTTACAGTTGATTTTAATTTAATGAAATTACAATGCAAATAATATTGAAGCCCAATTCATGTCTTCAATATTCACCTGCATGAGACCCCTTCATGTTCTCAACAGGTAAGAATGGGAGAATAGAATACTGCAGCCCCATTCATGTCTTCAATATTCACCTGCATGAGACCCCTTCATGTTCTCAACAGGTAAGAAGGAAATATAGAATACTGAAGCCCCATTCATGTCTTCAATATTCACCTGCATGAGACCCCTTCATGTTCTCAACAGGTAAGAAGTAAGTATAAAATGTATTGTCATATTAAGTTAATATTATTTGTAATTTTACAGTTTATTTTAAATTAATGAAATTACAATGCAAATAATATTGAAGCCCAATTCATGTCTTCAATATTCACCTGCATGAGACCCCTTCATGTTCTCAACAGGTAAGAATGGGAGAATAGAATACTGAAGCCCCATTCATGTCTTCAATATTCACCCGCATGAGACCCCTTCATGTTCTCAACAGGTAAGAAGGAAGTATAGAATACTGAAGCCCCATTCATGTCTTCAATATTCACCTGCATGAGACCCCTTCATGTTCTCAACAGGTAAGAAGGAAGTATAGAATACTGAAGCCCCATTCATGTCTTCAATATTTACCTGCATGAGACCCCTTCATGTTCTCAACAGGCAAGAAGTAAGTAAAGAATACTGAAGCCCCATTCATGTCTTCAATATTCACCTGCATGAGACCCCTTCATGTTCTCAACAGGTAAGAGGTAAGTATAAAATGTATTATCATATTGAGTTAATATTATTTGTAATTTTACAGTTGATTTTAATTTAATGAAATTACAATGCAAATAATATTGAAGCCCAATTCATGTCTTCAATATTCACCTGCATTAGACCCCTTCATGTTCTCAACAGGTAAGAATGGGAGAATAGAATACTGAAGCCCCATTCATGTCTTCAATATTCACCTGCATGAGACCCCTTCATGTTCTCAACAGGTAAGAAGGAGATATAGAATACTGAAGCCCCATTCATGTCTTCAATATTCACCTGCATGAGACCCCTTCATGTTCTCAACAGGTAAGAAGTAAGTATAAAATGTATTGTCATATTAAGTTAATATTATTTGTAATTTTACAGTTTATTTTAAATTAATGAAATTACAATGCAAATAATATTGAAGCCCAATTCATGTCTTCAATATTCACCTGCATGAGACCCCTTCATGTTCTCAACAGGTAAGAATGGGAGAATAGAATACTGAAGCCCCATTCATGTCTTCAATATTCACCTGCATGAGACCCCTTCATGTTCTCAACAGGTAAGAAGGAAGTATAGAATACTGAAGCCCCATTCATGTCTTCAATATTCACCTGCATGAGACCCCTTCATGTTCTCAACAGGTAAGAAGGAAGTATAGAATACTGAAGCCCCATTCATGTCTTCAATATTCACCTGCATGAGACCCCTTCATGTTCTCAACAGGCAAGAAGTAAGTAAAGAATACTGAAGCCCCATTCATGTCTTCAATATTCACCTGCATGAGACCCCTTCATGTTCTCAACAGGCAAGAAGTAAGTAAAGAATACTGAAGCCCCATTCATGTCTTCAATATTGTAATTTAATATTTGATTGCAATTGTGCTTTCTTTTCATTAACATCATCATTTAATTTGTTTAATTGATTATTAAGTGCATTTTCTGATTCCTTTACTTTATCTTCAATAGTCGACTTTAAATCATTTTTATCTCTGAGGTCCTTTGTAACGGCTTCAGTTCTGACAATCAAGTCCTTAGTCCCCTCTTTAGACTTTTGTTTAATATCGTCCTTCTCCTTTTCGAGCTTATCCAAACAATCTATCTCAAGTTTTTCATTTGCCGTAAAATTGATTTGTTCAACCCTATCAATCAAATTGGAAGTTTCATCGTGTCGGTGTTTTAATTTGTTTTCGATAGCCTTCGTTAATTATTGCTTTTTGCCATCAACGACGGCATTAGCTTCTTTTGTCTTATCAATAATAGCTTTCTCTGCTTCATCTTTCTTTTGTTTTACTTCATGTTCCACATCAGCCGTTCTATCTTTAGTAGTTTGTATAGCATGTTCAATATCTTCGCTTAATTCGTCCTTCTTTCCTTTAAGATTTTCTTCAATTTGATCCTTTTTACATGATGCCTTTTGTATTAACTGATTAGCTGATTCCTTCATTTCTGAAGACTTTTCTTTGACGTTATCTTTTTCTTCCTGTGCTATCCTTTCAGCAGCTTTCTTCCCGTCTTCTAATTTGTCACATATTTTATCTTTCTTGTCCGAAGTTTGTTTTATAAGTTGATCTGCATATTCTTGTGTTTCAGATGACTTTTCTTTTACTTCGTTTTCAATTTTGTCTTTCTCTTATCCATAATCGGTTCCTTCTATCCTCCATCAATCTTTCGCTCTTTACACCTTTGCATTCTTCTTCCTTTTTCAAGAGATCCTTCACCGTAACCGCTGTGCGATTGTGGAACTCCTTACCTCTCCATATTCGTCGTGCTAAATCTCTTCACTCTTTCAAAATTCTTGTTAAATCGTATTATTTAGAACGCTATTAGATAAATTACTTTACCTTTCTCTTACTCTTTTCATTTAATCTATTATATGATATTTTATATATAACTTTCACTTGATTTTATTTGTATGTGTTATTGTATATTTTTTTTATTATTATTTTGTATCCAATTCCTTAATTTGTTCCTCTGTGTCCTGTATTTCACATTCGATTTTCTCCAAGTCATATTCATATACCATCTCTTGTATTATCACTTTCTATTCTCAAGTTTTTTTTTTATCTCACTCTTTTTTTTCAATTCTTTCATTTGTCATCTAGCATCTCGTTTTCTATCCATACATCACTTTCCGTTCTCAATCTTTCTGTCTCATGTCCACATAACAGTATTCTTTGAAAACCTACTTCAATGTCTACCCATAAACATTCCCAAGAGTCATACTTCGTATTATACCGACTTTTTCGCTTTGATGTCATATATATAATATTGTTTAATACATAAATAGCGACTCCTCCACTCCGTTTATCATTACGATCGTCTCTGTATAAGTCGTAACCCGGAATCTTTTTCCGAGTTTGGAGTAGCGATATGTAGATTGGTTGTTTGCTGTGGTGACAGTGGCGATAAAGATAGTGGTCTCTTATTTGGGTGTACATCATTTCTTTCCTTTATTATGAGTTTGTCCTATTTTATGTAAGCAACGTTCTCCTTTTCTATTTCTTGTTGTAGTTGTGCTTTTAGATTTTTTTCTAATTTTAATACTCTTTCTGTATATATACTTTGTTGACGTACTTTTCGATTCTGTAAGCTGTTTTATATTTTGCAATATTTTAATTCTTTACCTAGCGTAGTTACGACTACAGCAACAGGACTGATATTAATTCCTCTTTTACCAAGTCTTCTTACTGATCCAAGTTCGAAGTCTTGTATATCAATATTCGTTTGATTTTTTATTACATGCATAATTTTTTTCTTGTAACTAAAAGTATGTTAATTCTCCCTCCTCAACTCCAAAAACTACTAAATTTCTTTGTTTATTTGCTTTTCCGAATGCGAATATTTTTTTCTTGATCTAAAACCTGTGCTTGTAAATTATCGTATTTGTTGCTCAGCTCTTGGAATTTTTCATTTATATTTTAATTAATTTTTGTGGTCATTCTTTCTTCTAATTGAGAAAACTGTGATTCTATTGAATTTTTTTTTTTTACTAAAATCTGTTTTAATTTCTCTCATAAGTCATCAATAGATTGTTGAATATTACACTTTTTTCACTTTATTTATCTAATTTATATTTTGTCATATCACTATTTTAGCCTTATTTAGCGATCTTAAATCATTGACATTCATTTTACACTTACTCACTGAAGGTTTCTTTTCTTTGTTTATAGGTGAAGTCACATATTATTTTGAGTACCGTCACAAGATTTTTACTTTAAGTCTTTAGGTATTAAATTTTTTTGTTTACTACAATACGGAAATTATTATGTCACTGGTATTGTCACATGTGTTATTATGTCGAGATATTTAAATTTGCTTTCTTTAGCAGATCTAGTACTGTACGCTGCGCAATCGCGCCCTCTCTTTGTAAGGATAACAGATAATATTGTTAGCTCTCTTAGTGCGCTCAGCCAATTCTTGTATTGCTCCTTCAGTTACCAGCATGTTTTGACGTAATCGCAAGTGGTGTACTTCTTTAGTAAGTTCCTCCAGTTGTTTCATTATATTTGGTATTTGTGCCATTAGTGACAAGTACAATCGACACATAAGAAAGAAACCACTCGAGCTATTGTCTTTAACTCGAACACTCTTACTTCAGTTGGTGACATTCCATGACAATCACCACATAAAATGCTCTTGCAGGAGTCACAACTTACTGATAGCTTCTTATCGTTTGTGGTTTTGCTACATTTAGAACATTTAAAGCTTTTTGGACTCATTTTTTTTTAACTGATTTAGTAGAAAATTTCCTGTAATGGCAACACTATTGTCTATAGGTCGCTTTCATTGACAGAACCGGAAATCAATGATGTAAAAGAAATATAAAATTATGAGGGTAGATTTTAAAAGTTCGTAATTCACGCGAATAGTTTCTTTTCAAAGTTTTGCACTTTAAGTTTATAATTACAGTGAGAACACACCACTAAACATCTTTAGCCTGCCTCATATCTCGATTGTACTTTTATAACATGGAACACACTATTTGAATTTATTGGTACTAAATCATCAACAGCACTTGTGCACACAACCACTTCAATTTGACACTTCAAATTATTCATCAACACTTCAATTATTCGTAATCATATACTTATTCATTCATCGGTATTACTATTTGGACTGTTGAAGGAATCTCTCTCTCTATTCTAACCAAATCACCTACAACGAACTTTAAGATTTTCCGCTTCTTTTGTTTTGTTTAATGCCCGAAAATCTATTCAAAGACGATAATCTCGTGTTTTCTTCTTAATAAGGATAATAGGTGACGCGAACTCTGAAGTAGACTGATAATTCCACAGTTTTCCAATTCTTCTACCATAGCCCTAACACGCTCGCGTTCTATTTATGTTTTGCCCAATGAGTCCGAAATACCGAGTTATCTTAGCTCGATATGATCCCACTTCTGATTTGTTAGCTAATAATACAATTTATGTTACAGCATATCACTTTTATTTTATCCGTTTATAACTCACAATTTATTTATCGTACAAATAATCACTTCGTACAAATAATCACTGTTACTTAGTACCTTCACTTAGGGACTGAATAGAACTGAATGCCCCGCTTGGGTCGTGACGGCCATATTTATACTCTTTTGTTTAGGAGTCAAATCCGAAACTATTACAATAAAAATCTTACCGGAAATTCAAAGCCACGGAAGCGGAAATCCGATTTACATTTACTACATTTAAAATAAGGATCATTCAATATGTTATGCTTAATTGTTCTTTATACTTAATTGCTAACACTTGCAACACAAAACGAACAAATCATAACTCTGAGTGCTGTGTAAGTTATATTATGTGATATACTTACCTTCATCTTTGTTATCAAATCCTATTATGAACAAATAACAAAATAGGTTAACATTGCCATTTTCTATTTTTGAGTATTTTGTCTTTGTTTTTAAAATCACTAATAAATACCAAATCTATGAAGAATATAATGTCACATTTAACATAGACGCCCAGTAAGTTTTTTATTGGAAAATTGGTCTTCGTTTTTGAATTCCTTTCAAAAAAGGCAAAGTTGCCAGCTTTGAGTCTACTGAAATTCATATTATGTAATAAATAAATTAAACCTAACAAGCGAATGCCTACTCTATGCATACTCTGTATTTTTTTTACACTATACTAGACTAGACTAGATTTTCTTAGGATTCAAGTAATTGCTACGGACGTGAGCATAAAATATATGCTTATGGAGAGGGCTATAGGTTTATCTGCGTGATAAACTTGGAAATATAAGGATATATGCAGTAGAACCAGAGTAACCGACATAGCCCAAGGGTTTAGTAAGCTGAAGTGGCATTGGCCGGTCATATGCTCGGAGAACCGACAACTGATAGGGAAGCAAGGTTCTCGACTGGCAGCCCCGTATCGGTGCTTTGTGGCAAACTTTGAGAGAGGCCAGTGTTTAGCAGTGGACTTGTCAAAGGCTGTAATGATGATAATGATGATGATGATTAATGACAAATATCCATACAGACAGACTATATTATTAATAATACAAAGATACAAGCATGCAACATGCAGCAGAAGTGGAAGGATGCAAAAGCACGGTCCAGAGCCACTTTGTTTGTGGCATTCCATAGAACGCCTTTGTTCAGTTTTAGATTTGTG
This sequence comes from Parnassius smintheus behrii, assembly GCA_036936625.1. NCBI lineage: Eukaryota > Metazoa > Arthropoda > Insecta > Lepidoptera > Papilionidae > Parnassius > Parnassius smintheus. The sequence continues at coordinate 30,746,410 of JAUPFT010000006.1, forward strand.
ATAGACCTATACCTTTAAACGAGCAATTCTTGTATATATCGGAATCTCGGAAACGGCTTCAACGATTTTCACAAAATTTTGTGTGCAGGGAGTTTCGTGGCAATAAATCGATCTAGCTAGGATTTATTTTTAGAAAATGTCTTTTTGTCCGTGTTTTGAGGCATTGAAAAACTGCTACAATATCGTTAGAATAAGAAGGTAAATTTTGACAGTTTGTTAATGATTACAAATAGCTTAATTGGTATATTGGGCGGTCACAAAACCGTAATAGCATGGTTCGAGCCCAGGCCGACCAACTGACTTTTTTTATTCTTTTTTTCAAGTTCCTTTCTTTTATGAGAAAATCTATTTTTTCGAGCCCTTTTTTTAGTATTTTTTTAAAATACGAAAATTTAAATTAAACTAATTGCACTCATGATTTTTTATTCAAACCAGTTCAGTTTTTTCTATTATGTCGCTAAGATCACAAAATATTATTCGTATTTCATCAGTTTGTAATTTGTATCTAAATATAATTTCCAAAACATACGTATTAGAAAAAAACGAGCGATAAATACGCTCGGTCAACCGGGTACTAACGATAATGATAATAATTATGGTAATAACAATAATATAAATAAAATAAATGATAATAATGCTCGACCTGAGACGCATTAGGTCGGATATGGAACTTAACAAGTTTAGAGGAGAGCCAAAGGAAATTTTTTGATGAAATCGTGTCAAATCTATTGTTTATTTTCGATAAAGCTAACAAAAATATTGAAATGTTAAGGACAAGTCTTCGAACAATGTATGAGTATAGTAATAAAACTAGTGACAGAATAATAATAATATTTTATTAAACAAAAACTACGTTTTTGGTGACATCCAACTTTATGCTCGTAAAGAGTTATAAAAAGACAGATCATTTTAATTCAACGTAGTGATCCAACTTTATGCTTGCAATATTTTGGTAAATTGAATGTGTATTATAAGCTTTTTTACAACATGTTACATTATGTTTGTCAAAAAATAGAACTTTAATTAAGCCCAATCTTGTTATGATATCTGTCTGTGTAGCATTTAAATTATATATTATAAAGAACATAGGGTCGGAATGAACAAAATTTAATTATAAAAATAATCAAAACTTATACATAAAAATATATTCTTCTCAGTAAAAATTATTAATTATTAAATTCAATAAATTTCAGGATAATCTGCCTCACTCTCCAAATGTTTAAAATTTTTATAATATGTATGGAATCCCTGTGGAATCCATTGTAAAACTCATAAAATCATTGCATTTTGCAGTAGGTATGGGTTTTTCACTTTGACTTACACTAGGTAAATTTTGTGGGAATTGAATCCATTTAGAAGCATTTCGGATGAAAGATATTTCGCAAAAATATCCTTTGAATGTATTTTTATAAAATAATATTCCGGGCTGGTCATGTTTAACTTGAAGCCAAACACATTCTGACATTCTAAAATCCTTACCATCTTTATCCTTCTTTCTGGAAACAAAAGGACAATTTTTCTTATACAAACATGTAACATCTTTAAAATTAAGAAGTTGCATTCGCCCCATTCATATCTGCAACCATAACTCCTTTAGAGTTAATTATATTTTTTACATAGTAGCATCAGAAATAATACTTTTATCAAAAATTGGTAGAGTTAAAAAGCCTGTTGTAGGATCCCTGTATGTTAAATTACGAGTATTCTTATTAGCAGATGTACTCAACCGTTCTTGAACTATATATAACTATACTTTGTCAGTCTTTCCGCATTCATTCTTTCTACATGACCAAACCACCGAAGCATTCCTTTCTTAATCCTGGTCACCGCATCATCTTGCAAACCACACTCTTCTTTTATCACACAGTTTTCACCCTGTCACTCAGATTCAGCCCTGACATACTCCTTAGCGACCGCATTTCTACTGCATTCATTCTACTCTCGTGCTTCTTCTGCCACACCCAACTTTCACTACCATACGTTAAAATAGGGACTAATACAGCACTGTGAATTGCCGTACGTGCCTTTTTTGACACATTCTGACTTTTCACAATAGAGTGTAGAGCCCCATTTACTTTATTTCCTGCATTTTGTTTTTGCATTTCATTACTTACTATACTGCATTTTTATATATTACTATCGTGACTTCATTCACATCTAGTATAAATAGAGTTGATGTCCTCCCCGGGTCCTAGTGTCCCTGCTCAAAATGTTTTCACAATCGGTTTACCGCTTCAGCCATGAAAGAATTACAAACAAACCGACAAATACAGATACTACGAATTTATAATAGGTATTACACTATGGACATGGATTTTAATACATACTCTTAAACTAATATTCATAGAACAACAAGTAGATAAATAATTAATAATTAATTAAAGTAATTCTCGGTGTCGACATATCGAGTGATGTGCAGTTTCATGGTCATTTGGAAGAGAAGGCCAGATTGACCTCTAAAAAGCCTGGCTTGCTCAGCAAAGCGGGACAGTATATCATACCTGTACACCGCTTGCAACTTTACAAGGCGCAGGTTCGGCCCCACATGAAATACTGTTCCCATCTCTGGACAGGGGCTCCGTAGTGCCAGCTCCTCCAACTTGACCGCATCCAGCGCAGAGCGGTTCTAATCGTCGACGACCGAGTTTATTCCGATCGGCTTGACTCACTAGCATTGCGTAGAGATGTTGCATCCCTTTGCGTATTTTATCGCATCTACCAAGGGGAGTGCTCTGAGGAATTGTTCGGACTAATTCCAGCCGCTCTATTGCACCACTGCACGTCGCGACAAAACTCGCTATACCATCCATACCATCTGGATGACTGACGGACAACCACTGTGCGATTTATAAGAAGTGTTTATACGTGGTAGAGCCATGCTGCAGTTATATTAGTAGTATAGTTGTAGCAAGAATGGGTCGGCTCGACCGGGGAAGGACCACGCTCTCACAGAATACCAGCGTGAAATAGTAGCTTAATGCTGCTGTATTTCGTATGGTGAGTGTAGAGAACCGAAGACCCTTTTACTGGAAACGAGGCATTCCATCTTAGGCCTCACGGGTGACAACGCATCTGCATTTTTATTTGTAATCGAGGATAGATGTAGATGTCTATGGGCCGCAGCAACCACTTAACATCAGGTGGACTGCGTGCTCGTTTGTCACCCTATCCTATAAAAAAAAAAGTTCTCCGGACCGATACGACTTAGGGACCTTCAAGAAAAGAGCCTACTCCTTTTTAAAAGACCAGCAATGCATCTGCAATTCCCCTGGTATTGCAGTTGTTCATGGGTGGCGGTAGTCATCTACCATCGGGTGAGCTGCATGCTCGATTGCCCTCTCTCCTATAAAAAAGGAAATGGGTACTTACCTATGTCTAGAACAGGTAAATGAAATTGTATACTTGGGGAGGGCTTTCAGCAGGGATGGAAGATGTGATTTAGATGTGGATAGGCGTGTCGCTGCCGGAAACAAAGTCAATGGTGCCCTGAATGCATTAGTAAAAAGGCAATGCGTGGTGAAGAGTGCACGCCTTGCAATACATAACGCAGTGTTGGTACCGACTTTGTTATATGGCAGCGAAACCTGGGTATGCCAGAAGAAGCATAAAAGCAAGTTGAATGCAGTGGAGATGCGATCTCTTCGTAAAATGTGTGGCGTTAGCATAGCCGACCGAAAGCGAAACGAAGAGATTCGCAATATGGCAGGATTGAAAGATGACCTTATCACAAAAATTGATAGGGGCGTACTCCAATGGTTTGGGCACGTTGAAACAAGGAGTGAAGACCGAATGGTGAAGAAAATATATAGAGCGAAAGTAAATATTAAAAGACCGAGACTAACTTTCGAAGACTCTGTGAGCAAATTGCTCGAGGAGGGGAGGGTCAAGAGTACTCGGATACCTAGGCGTGCATGTATGAAGAAGTTAATGAAACTGAAAGAAGCGAAAGAGGTATGTAAGGATCGTGACACTTGGCGATCTGTTCTCTCTGGCTACCCCGTTAGGGATTGTGCGTGAAGATAAGTAAGTAAGTAAGTAAGGTACTTACCTAAACAGGCACTTTCAAAATATACGCGCATCGACTGCATGTCCTTTCATCTTATCGCAATAACTTGGTCCTGCTCTAGGACCCTCCTAAAGATCTCGTGTCTTTTTCTCTATAAAAATAAAAATGAAAAATGTAAAACAGTTATAATTTATATATTTAGCTTTTCAAAGCATTTGTATCCAAAACGAGTAGAAATGTAGTTAACTTATCAGCCATTAAAGCACCTTTTTGGCTAGCTTTAGCTTGATCACAGCGGGACTGAATCAAATTTCGAAGATTGGCAAGTTTACGTCGTTTCTTGAGTAACTGGGTGAATATAACATTCTGGAAAAAACCAAAGTATATACTTAATTAAGTTCACATTGTATTAAAGTCACATTTAACGTTTTTAAATACTATTATAAGTAGTTACGTTGTACCAGTTCTGGCTCACTGAGTCAGAAGTGGTACAAGTACGACGTTCGTCGACTCACGATCCTAACAAAAAAAAAGGTTTTGGCTTGCTCTGATCACGAATCTGCGGTCCATTTTTGCGTAGGACGCACGGTTCCGGAGATGTGCAGATCAATTAACTTTTATCTAATTGATATCCGGTGAAGCCCTCCACCGTCATTAGCGCTCCATTGTTCTTATCTACTTATCTATTGTTCATTGAATACCGTCATTATCTATTTCTCCTCAGCGTGGTGCTATTGTATTATACTCCTTTGTTCCTATCTACACTAATCTGACTCATCAATAAAACACATTACCTAATTTTTTTAAAATTTTTATTTACAAAATACAAAATCTTATTACTTATTATCTATAAAATGGGAGCGAAACATCTCATCCACTAAAATATCGTTGTACAATGTGTTTCCTGTAAATATACTCGTAAAACTATGCATTGAACATCCCTGAAACTTATATAGCAAATACATTAAGCAATATTCGCCACAAACCGAAGTCCACTCATTCTGAATCCTATCAACATTCCTGTTCCATCTTTTACAATTTCATTTTAAAAACTCTAGATATATATCGTACTGGTGCCCGTCCGAATGAATTAAAATATTGACCGACGTCATTCGTATCGATATATAAAGCTACCCAATGTGACCCTGGTTTATCATCTGTATCCAAATTGCATATTATATACGTTGGTACGTGGGTGTACATGGGCAGTTTATTGACAGCATAAACATTATTTTCTAGAGTGGGGTGAATCTTTTTCAGATGTTGTTGTACATCTAGTGTATACATGATATTACTGCTATTAGTAGATTATTACAGTACCAATCTACTCAATGACTTACATAGGAATGATCAATTATAGTGATTTCTAAATATTAAATTGCATTCTTTGTGTTATACAAAACGTATTTGAGTCATCAATACACTGAACAAGACACGACACGAAGGACCAAGGAATGTTGAGATAAGCAACAGAATGTGAGATAAGCTTGTTGACGCATAAAGTTATTATCAATTCCACTGCAGAAATTCTTTAGATTAGAATATCACTTACTGGTACTATATAAGACCAAGCAACTGCAGACATTGAGTTAGTGTATGGTAGTTTTACCGCAGTGGATCTATCAATACTACATTTGTGTTACTTCAACGCATCAAAGGCCATGGATGTAAGTGTTTATTCTATTGACAAACTTACTTTTCTTTCTGTTATTTTCTTACGTGTGTATGATTTAGTGTTAACAAATTATATTTAAATATTGTGTTTAAATATGATTAAGCCGTGGTAGCTCAGATAGTTAGCGCAAAATGCAAATTTCACAGTACGCGACCCGGGTTCGATCCCCGCCGGCACCAATTAAATTGTTAATTGCAATTTTAAGTGCTGATTTACCACGTGCTCAGCGGTGAAGAAAAACATCGTGAGGAATCCTGCATGTCTGAGAAAATTTCGAAGGCATGTGAAGTTTGCCAACAACAGAAATGAGAGTAGGCCTATGTTCAGCAGTGGACTTTAATAGGTTGCAGATGCGTGGTCACCCGTGAGGACTAAGATGGAATTTCTTGTTTCCAGTGAAAAGGGTCTCCGGTTCTCTACACTCACCATAAGGAACACATCGGCATTAATCAACTATTTTACGCTGGTATTCTGTGAGAGCGTGGTCCTTCCCCGGTGGAGCCGACCAATTCGTGCTACAACTATACTACTAATATAACTGCAGCATGGCCCTACCACGTATAGAAACCATTCGTTCACGTAAAAAAATATTTACTTACCTTTATTTTGATAGACAATCCGCGACCTCGCTGGCGTGGACTTTTCATTAGATGTTTAATGTCTTCTAACACATTCTCTATCACTTCTTCAGACAATCGATAATTTTCAACAAAGTCTCTGTGCCTTTCAACTACTTGAAATCTACGAATTTCACAAGATTGACGACGACTGTCATATATATCTATCGAATGTGCTTCTTCTAATAAACTTTCTAATAAAAACCAACAAGCCATACCTATCGAATTATTATAATTCTTAGACTGTAACACCCTAGTTACCGTGAACTAATGAGTTAAAAATTAAAATGAACTCGCACACCAATCTCTATAGGCTCCTAGACCACTTTAAAAATGACTAGTGAATTTGTTGTTCGAAGTGTCGAATGTCGACGAGTAAAGCAATAAATCACCTTACAGAATACCGAATTCATACTACACAAAACTAAAGCCGTTTTTACGTTCATGTTGTAATGTACGTACATACATACACATATATATACATAAACACTCACGCCTGTCACCCAGACGTTCAAGTATTATTGCATTTTAGTTAAAGTTAAATTTTTGTTAATAGTGTTTAAATAATATAATAATATATCTTTCGCCTTTTATAATTTTAAAATAAAATAAACTTTTTCTATGCCATTTTTAGTGTCTAGAATTAAATTAATTAAAGTAACATAAATTAATTGATTTTCTATACTAGTCTATTTGTATAACTAGGCTAAATATTATAAAGTGATACGAGTAACATTTGTTGGAATTTATATGTAAATAGGGTAACCTCCGGAACTAATGATCCGACCTTAAATTTAGTTTTTACTGATAGGAAACTATATTATCCCGGAGTGCTATAGGCTGTAAATTATATATTTGAACTACAAAATATTAAATAATTGCGAGTATGCAGCATGAGACCAAAGTTAGCAGACGAACAGTGGCAGGGTGTCAAGGTTGGGTGATGAGGTTCTCTCACTGTCAGTCAAGCAGACTAACAAAACTGATCAGGGGTTTTGACGGCTAAAGTTTTCTTTCTTGCCGTAGTGATGGAAGACCTTACCAGGAGTCTCGGCGATAGTAACGAAGTTGTGATCCGGCGTTGAATTAGTGTTATACTCACAATACGTTCCAATTTATAGAACTTCATACAACTAAATACAAATACAAATTTACATCATATGCTAAGTTTACCCGGCAAAAACTCTTAGTGTTAACGTGGTCACTGGGCTTCTGCGTTGCAATTTCTATAATCATAGATCGTGTGCAGATGACCACAGAATTTCATTATCAATCATTTTCTGCATGGTCGTGTTGAGATTATTCATGGAGGAATAACCTTTCTTGTTCCTATTATTATAAAGCTTATAAAATATCAAGGAAAAGATTTATGCAACTTCATCGTTAGTAAAGGTATCTTCTTTAAAAATTAAAATTGTTTCAAGATTGTTCCAAAAGTCTAAACCATATTGTACCTTCTATTCATTCGTTCATTTAATTCACTAGTTAAGCACATAAACGACTATTATAAATCGCTTCCTTTCTAACCTGTAGCAAAATATTCTTTAATTGAAATATAACTATGAAATGTTTATATAGCAAATATTATGGAACCAAAATCTGGGCTTTGCTCTGAAGTTGTTTCGGAATGCGCGGCCGTGCGGGTGAGACGTTTGCAAGTTCACTTCACATTTCAATGTTTATGTTTGTTTTTGTTATGTCTGTTGAAAATTTATGGTTTGGTCAGCGCCGTAGAGTCTACATTACCTGAGGATGTCTCGTGTAAAGGCGAAATAAGTGTCGTATTGTCGTCGATTGTGTGTCTTACCTGGAATAGTGGTGTTGGAAGTAGTGGTACCGAGAGTAATGGTGTTGGGAATAGTGGTGCTGGGACTAGTGGTGACGAAGTTAGTGCATGCAATTGAGGGAGGGTGGGAGGTGCTCTTCAATCCAGGTAAGACACATCATTGTTATTAGTAAGCGGAAGGTTGGAAAGTAATAAATTATTTAATTTATGCTTTTTCAAAGATATTTATTGAAAATGGATACAGGATAATATTGGAGTGTATAGTATATATTATAGTGTATATATATATATATATATATATATATATATATATATATATATATATATATATATATATATATATATATATATATATATATATATATAGGAGTGTTCCTTGTGATGAATTGAAGTGTGTTAAAGTGCTAATTGCCGAGGAAAAGGTAAAATCTTCAAACTTTGTTGAGAAAATACACAAGGTCAAGAGCGTCTTTTGGACTTATCAACTATCGCAATTTAAAAACAGTTATTGGTACAGTTAAAATGTTCACCAATATTTTACGCGGACGGTATTAAATCTTTCCTTAAGAAAGAGAGACCATTCAACTTAGAATATAGATAATTTGTTTTTTTTTTTTAATTTTGTGCATAGTTTGCTTGTTCTTTGTTCATGTATAGTATTGTATGTAAATATCTTTTTCTTTCGCTCAAGCAAACCCAAACAGCCTTTTTCAAAGCCATCGAAGGTATGCAATTGCATATGTCATGAAATCTTTCTAGCAGTAGTGCCTTCTGTGTGCTTTGCTAAACACGTCCTCGACAGCACTGAATATGAAACTGAAAAGTGAAAACAGATCAAGTCGGTGTATTGCTATAAAACTGGTAAAAACAACAAAACCATATCTTGGGCTTGCCCTAGTTCGGAGCTCTAGTTTGGAGCCCTAGTTTGGAGCCCTAGCTTCGCCACTTATGGGGAGGCCTATATGTAGCATGGACTTTGGTAGGCTGTAATGACGAATGATGATGACGCATGTTATGCTTTTAAGAGATTTAACCCCACCTAACCTATTCAATGTATCAAGGTTAATAATAGACTTTTTTTATATAGGATAGGGTGACAAACGAGCACACAGTCCACCTGATGGTAAGTGGTTGCTGTGGCCCATAGACATCTACATCTATCCTCGATTACGAATCTTAATGCAGATGCGTTTTCACCCGTGAGGACTAAGATGGAATGCCTCGTTTCCAGTAAAAAGGGTCCCCGGTTCTCTACACTCACCATACGAAATACAGCAGCATTAAGCTACTATTTCACGCTGGCATTCTGTGAGAGCGTGGTCCTTCCCCGGTCGAGCCGACCCATTCATGCTACAACTATACTACTAATATAACTGCAGCATGGCTCTACCACGTATAAAACTTACAACATAACATGATTGTGTATGACGTCTATCCTAATAGGATAAGCAGCTCTAATTTCCACGGACTTATCTATGTTCGCTACAAATAAATACAACCAATTTAAGTCCTAAGGCCCATACAGATGTTATGCGTGCACTCCTTTATAGGTCCTTACATTCCCCTGGGAAACAGCACTTCATACTTTGTTTACCCATGGCCTAGGGATAGTTTATATCGATACATAAACTCGTTCAGTGACATACATAGGCTGTTCTGTCACGAAAAGAAGCACAGTTCGTGTAGAAAAAAGGATTAATTCACGGGTAAAAGCTAGTAAATAAATAAAAATTAAAGTTACAGCCCATCCCACTGCTGGGCACAGGCCTCCCCTCATTTCTGAGAGGGTTTTAGGGCAAGTAAGTGTCCGCCACGCAGCCCCAATGCGTGTTGGCGAACTTCACATGTCTTCGAAATATTATTTTTTTCTTATTCCTCAGACATGCAGGTTTCCTCCCGATGTGTTCCTTCACCGCCGAGCGCGAGTTAAATTAGCACTTAAATTTGCAATTAACAATTTAATTGGTGCCGGCGGGGATCGAACCCGGTTTACTCGCGTTCTGTTATATTTACGTCTGAGCTACCACGGCTCCGTAAGCAAATACACACGTTTATATTCTTTCAAAACGTACCTGATCTGAAATATACCTAAGCTGAAAATATATGATATAATCTATAAAGCCAAATCGTGTAATTTAATAGGAATGTTCTAGAAATAATGTGGAGCTTAATAAACGTTCGGAAGCGCGACACGTGATGCGAATACACGGTTGAAATCCCATTCGATATACGCGCAAATACCTACAACACCATTCTATTGGATTGCTTGCCGACAGTTTTATTTGAAATTGATGTTATTTTATGTTATAAGAAAATCCCGTTTTATCTCAGTTAAATAAATTGTAAATAATCCTTTTCCAGAGATCATAATTTGTACGTTGTAATGTGACCAGTTTAAGTTATTTGTCATCATTTTTATTGCCACTTATTACTCTTTATTCAATTTATTATCGAATATAGGAATAAAATATTACAACTTTGAAAGCATAATTTATGAAGTGTTTAGGACTGTATAAACTGCTCGAAAGCAAATTATTACAATTATATTATTCTTATTTTCAAGTTGTTCAAAACGTTATCTGCTATAATAACAGACGTGACTTTCATTATCCAGTGCAAAATGACATACAACGATGAGGGAATTTGGACAATAACAACTTTTAAAAGTAAGACACTATAAAAACTGTACAGAAATTACTGTATTACTATATAACTTCCAAGTGTAAACATCACAAATACCTTAAAAATTGTAAAATGTTATAAACGTAATGGTATTCCTTTTTTAATCGTCAGCCCACATAAATATTGTTCATCTTACTAGCTTCTGTCCCGACCTTAGCCAGGGACCGCTTTAAGGCTATTTTTTCCCTAACGTTGCTCATCATCATTACAGCCCTTCACTAGTCTAATGCTGAACATAGGCCACCTGCATCCATCGACTTCCTGAATGTCTTACCAGGTTTTCACTCCATCTAGTGGAGGTCATCCTACACTTCACTTACCTGTACGAGGATGCCACTCGAGAACCTAATTTTCCTCATCAGTTGTCGGTTCTTCGAGCTATATGGCCAGCCCATTGCCACTTCAGCTTACTAATCCGTTGGGCTATGACTGTCACTCTAGTTTTTCTGCAGATATTCTCATTTCTAAGTTTATCACGCATAGAAACTCCGAGCATAGCCCTTTCCATAGCTCGCTGAGCAACTTTGAGCAGTCTCATATGGCCAGCAGTAAAGGACAATGTCTTAGATCCATAAGTCATCACTAGCAACACGCATTAGTTCTATAATCTCGTTTTCAGGTTTTGTGGTAAACGTGACGAGAAGATGTGTCGTAATTTCCCGAATCCTGCCCAGCGAAGTTGAATCCGTCAACAGACCTCTCAGTCGAAGTTCGACTTACCTAGCAGAATATTCTATCCCAGGTTAACATACTCGTCAAGAACTTCGAGCTTAGTGCTCCCAACAAATACTGGCATAGGTGTGACATGGACGTTAGACTTTGTTTTATCAATGTTCATCCTAAGACTTATTCGTTTAGAGACATTATTGAGGTCATTGAGCATAGTACTTAGATCCTCCAGCGTTTCTGCCATACGGACTATATCGTCGCGTCAGCATATCAAAGGTGAGTGATGAACTTTCCATTGGTGTTAATAGCGTAATCGTAGTGTTAATAAGTAGCTTAAAAATGTCTTCCAATGAAGCGGTGAAGAGTTTCGAGGATACAACGTCACCCCTGTTTTATACCTCTCTGAAATTGGATGGGTCGCGTACTTTGGTTCTGTACTCGGATAGCCATCGTAGCCCAAGTGTACAAACACTTCAGTACTTCGATATCCCGACAGTCAACTTGGCACCGCTGAAGGGACTGTAGCACCGTCCACATTTCGACGGAATCAAATGCTTTCTTATAGTCCACAGACATGATTTTACTCTTCGGTTTTCTGTACTATTTGCCGAAGGGTATGTATGTGGGTGGAGGCTGGAAGTCATCAAGTGTGCGTGCGAGAAGATTCGTAATGAATCTCGAAAACAACACGTAGACGCGGCTCAGAAGGTAAATTGGTCTACAGTTTTTCAAGAGAGGTTTGTCGCTTTTCTTGAATAACAATACAAACGCACTCTTGAACAACGACTCCGGAGTAGTGCCACTATGGAGGACGGAATTGAAGAGCTTCTGACGGACTTTTAGTATCGGTTTTCCACCCGCTTTCAGAATTTTCGCTGTAATTCCATCCTCGCCCGGTGACTTGCGTTTTTAAGGTACTGTGGAGCCATTCTAAACTCGCTCAGACTGACGTCAAGGATATTGTAACGATCCCCCCCCCCCTCTATTGTATATAAAATAAAAATTTTATAATATTAAAAATATCCCCTTTTCAATAACATTATATATATGTGACCAGGATTAATAAACTATGTTTAGATCTTTCTAAAATGATCTCTCTAAAGGTTTAATAATAGGCCGTTTGTAATCTTTTGGCGTGATCGTCTTAGTTAGGACCCTTATTTACGTTGTGTTTGTTTGTAACTTAGTTCTTTTAGGTGTCTTTTGGAAGAACGAATATTCACTAGAGCAATTGAAAGCTGTTGGTAGTGCCTAATAAGCTAAGTGAACCCCGTTCACGAAGACAGGGCTCGAAAAAGGTTAAGAACATAAAACGTCCCTATTCCACTTGTATCAGGTTTACATTATTAATTTATTATTATTAATCCCTTCCCGCTTGGAAAAATCTCACAATATATTTATACAAAAATACCCGATACAAGGGCTTCGCTCTCCTACATTTATTTAAAAAAATGTAGGGGAGGTACACGGCCCCACACACGCCGTGCACGGTGAGCGCCAACCATTTTGATGCACTCCCCCCGAAGGGAATGCTAATTCGGGAACTGGACCGTAGTCCACAGCAAAATAACTGGCAAACCAGTAAAAGAGGCTTGGCCCCTTATTAGTGCGTAAGCACAAACATCGACCGAAGTCGCGCATGTCAATGCGTGTAAACGCCATACAGAATACGAACGAATCCAGCCACAGTGAATGTACGTCACACGGTTTAGGCAAATAGGCACACTGGCCGTAAACCCTCCGTGAGCGCCACCACCTGCCAGACCGCCGCTCCTGCAGACGTGATGTAAGTGTATGGCATCACCATCAATTGCATGATCAGCACGGCTACTAGCCGCAGAGCGTGTCGTGAGACTACTGCTCGCCTCAAGGGAATGGGGTCCCACGTTGTGCGGCTTTCGGCCGCAGACTTGAGAGTCTCCTCAGATCCTCCCGCCAGCTACCACCCGCATGAGGTCGACACATATGCTCCACCAACCAATACAACGGCAGATATAGCCAAAAGGCAGTTATAAGATAAGAGTAATAATTCGCCATCAGAAAGGGTTTGTGTCACTGACGTTGAGTAAATGCATTTTCGATCATGTTTGTCTCACCCACCAACAAGTTGCCTTCAATCATTCAAAGGTGGGAAAGTTACAGAGAAATAACATTATGTTGTTATATAAAATATCGTGGAGGGCAGACAGTCTGCAGCCCCACAATGAAGGGACCCGACTTGGGCAAAGCTACTTAGGTGTGAGTCAAACCAAGACGCAGAGAGCGCCACTGAGAATTACGTCCCACCAAACAACCATCGCAGAGACGTAATGCTGCAGAACGCAACAAGCATCAATACGACTATCGTCGGGCTTACACTATTCCAAGGTCCCCCCATACATCCCAGCAGACATCACCACCCGCATACCTCCATCGATCAGAACCACAAGAGAGCGTCGAATCAGGCGCAGCACACCCGCAGATCCATCACAAGACGCAATACCGCAAGTAGCAGTAAGCATCAATGCAATTATCGTACGGATGGCGCCCCCTCACAACACATCCACATGATCCCTATCGACTTTGGTAACAAAGTTGGTATTGTTGTTATATAAAAAATGTCACCAACGTGTCATAGTAGCACGCTACTAAGACGCCAATGAACAAAACTCCACGTATCATAGCGCTAATGCACTAAGACATGAAGCTGAGTATGCCTGTTACACTTAAAAGTGCTACCAAACACACTCATCATCCCCATCCGAAAGATAGATGACACATCGCTATGCGCAACGACGTCGCCAACAAACGGTATGGGTGTGCGATGTCCACGGGAAAGCCGTATTGCTACAACAAACCCGCTTACCACCGACACTAAGATGTTAATTGTATACCTCCATCGACCAGAACAACAGGAATGCGTCGAATCAGGCGCAGCACACCCACAGATCCATCACAAGACGCAATACCGCAAGTAGCAGTAAGCATCAATGCAACTATCATACGGGCGGCGCACCCTCACAACACACCCACATGACTCCTATCGACTTTGGCAACAAAGTTAGTATTGTTGTTATATAAAAATATCACCAACGTATCATAGTAGCACGCTACTAAGACGTCAATGAACAAAACTCCACGTATCATAGCGCTAATGCACTAAGACATGAAGCTGAGTATGCCTGTTACACTTAAAAGTGCTACCAAACACACTCATCATCCCCATCCGAAAGATAGACGACACATCGCTATGCGCAACGACGTCGCCCACAAACGGTATGGGTGTGCGATGTCCACGGGAAAGCCGTATTGCTACAACAAACCCGCTTACCACCAGCACTAAGATGTTAACTGTATACCTCCATCGACCAGAACCACAAGAATGCGTCGAGTCAGGCGCAGCACACCCGCAGATCCATCACAAGACGCAATACCGCAAGTAGCAGAAAGCATCAATGCAACTATCATACGGGCGGCGCACCCTCACAACACACCCACATGACTCCTATCGACTTTGGCAACAAAGTTAGTATTGTTGTTATATAAAAAATATCACTAACGTATCATAGTAGCACGCTACTAAGACGTCAATGAACAAAACTCCACGTATCATAGCGCTAATGCACTAAGACATGAAGTTGAGTATGCCTGTTACACTTAAAAGTGCTACCAAACACACTCATCATCCCAATCCGAAATATAGACGACGCTTCGCTATGCGCTACTACGCCGCCCACAAACGGCATGGGTGTGCGATGTCCACGGGAAAGCCGTATTGCTACAACAAACCCGCTTACCACCGGCACTAAGATGATATGTCTAGGACACATCGGTTAGCGAGTCCAAGTTTACCTCGGACCAATTGCTCGTGAAGCAGCACACACGCCACCATAATTTTCCTTTTCAAGTCCCTAATAAGGACTAGTCATTTTGCTACAGTACTAGGAGCAGTCAGTCACCCGACCACCCCATACAATGCTTATGCATCAAGGAGACCTCCTATAATATTGCTTTTGTATCATAGACCTTACTTTCATAAGTCATTCATATATAGGATTCGAACCCACGACCCTACTATTGTAATGCATATTAATCACAGAGACCTTCTATAGTATTGCTTTTGAATCATAGACCTAACTTTCATATGTCATTCATATATAGGATTCGAACCCACGACCCTACTATTGTAATGCATATTAATCACAGAGACCTTCTATAGTATTGCTTTTGAATCATAGACCTTACTTTCATAAGTCATTCATAATAGGATTCGAACCCACGACCCTACTATTGTAATGCATATTAATCACAGAGACCTTCTATAGTATTGCTTTTGAATCGTAGACCTTACTTTCATAAGTCATTCATATATAGGATTCGAACCCACGACCCTACTATTGTAATGCATATTAATCACAGAGACCTTCTATAGTATTGCTTTTGAATCATAGACCTTACTTTCATAAGTCATTCATATATAGGGTTCGAACCCACGACCCTACTATTGCAATGCAAATTCATCATGGAGACCTCCTATAGTATTGCTTTTGAATCATAGACCTTACTTTCATAAGTCATTCATATATAGGGTTCGAACCCACGACCCTACTATTGTAATGCAAATTCATCATGGAGACCTTCTATAGTATTGCTTTTGTATCATTGAGTTTAATATCATAAGTCCCTAATATAGGACTAGTCATTGTGCTACAGTACTTCAGGCAGTCGGGCTCCCGACCACCCCATATATATGTACAACTGCAGGTATGTATCTCCGGCACCTCATCCATACAAGACGTCTATACGTGAACACCTTCCATAACTTAGGAAAATTTTCTTTAATACATGAACTCCTTCAACAACTTAGAAAATTTCATCTATACGTGAACTCCTTCCACAACTTCGAAAAATTTTCTTTTATACACGAACACCTCCCATGACTTAAAACAATTTTTAACAAATTTTCTAATTATCTTATAAACGTTATTTAACTTAATTTATAATATTTTTTGACTTGTATTTCTATTATTTATTTTATTTTAAATATTTTTACAAGTTTTTTATAATAAATTTACTTATTACGAGAAACAATAATTTTGCCTTTAATTTGCTATGTTATTGGGATAATGTCTGAAATATATTAACTTTATGTTTATTAATTTAACTTTATTGCTTAATATATATGTTTTAAAACTATTTTTGACGCCCCTTTATATTGAATTTAATTATTAATAATAATATTGAGCCGTCACAATCCACCCCCAAATTTATGTTAATGACCCACACAGTGGAGTCGTTGATATAAAATTTTACTATATTGAGAGCATATGCACTACACTCAAAATTTTGAACTTATGTGTATCTGTTCTTTCCTCTTTCAATCTGTTACAATTCAGTATATATTTTCACCCCACCTACCCCAAGGAATGGCCGCCGCCACACACCCCTTCAACCACATCTATCCAATTGCAATAAACCATAAATTGTTATCTTGCTAATTTTATTGTATATTATGTCGTTGATATAGTGGTTCTCTTTAGTTTTTGACTTACATTTTAAATCCTTAAAATATAATTTCAGCAATGTTATCTTTGTATGCACAGTATTTTGATTATGAGTTGAAATCAGATGGCTACACACCCACAGGATAGATGTGATTGAGCCATTCACCCTGACCCAACTCCCCAAATTTATTCAATAAAAACATATTTTACAAAATTATCTTACAATCAATATTTACAGATAGTTATTAATAAAATCATTACAGCATTTTTCTTATTTTTAATTAATTTATGTCTTGCTCATAACTTTAATAATTTTAATCTATTTTTCAATAGGCCACCCACGGGACCAAATTATATTTCAGTATTTAATCTAGTATGTATATAAGCCAACCCTATTATTTAAAATATTTTAATAAATGAATAGCATTAAAATTTCCCCTAATTTCATTTGTTTCTGGGTTTGCTAAAGTATATACATTGTCAAATGGTACGGCTGCTATTATATATGGCCCTTCATACGCCAAATTAAATTTACTCATAACTTTGTTATCTGCATCTGATCTACTAGTTCTTGAAACTTTTACTAAATCGCCAACATGATATGTCACTAATCTATTGCTCTTATCAAATTTTGTGTTTCTAATGCGGCTTGCCTCTTTTAAATTCTTACGCACTTGCTGTCTAATCTGTTCGACATTGTTTTTGATCTTACTATTAAATATTATCTTGTCGAAAGACATTTCATTAGACTCACCATAAAGAATCTCACATGGTGTAAATCCCGTACTATTGTGATATGAATTATTATACAATTCTTCTATTTTAGGCAATATTATTGCCCAATCTTTGTGGTTAGCATGACAAAGCGTCCTGAATAATCTGCTCAACTCTCTATTTACACGCTCTGTTGTATTTGGCCTAGGATTTCTTACTGTGGTATATATCGGTTTAATATTCAATTCTTCCATTGATCGTTTCCAATGATTACTTATAAACTGCTTCCCATTATCTGTCATTATTGCTTTGGGCTTTATAATCTCAACAAAATGCTTTACTTTCGTTACAACACACTTTGCTGTTGATTGTTTTAAAGGATATAATTTGATAAATTTACTAAATGAATCTTGTATAACAAATATGAAAGTGTACCCAAAGGTACCCGATGCCAATGGTCCATATAAGTCAGCCATAACCATGTCTCCGATATTTTCTGTTATTATAGATTTGCATGGACCCACATATGTTATATTACTTTTCTTTGATAACTGGCATAAATGACACACCCTTAATTGCTTTTTAATGTCTTTTGTTAATCCTTTCCAAAAGAATCTATCTCTCACATATTTAATTACTTTATAGGGCCCTTGATGTCCCATTTCTATATGTACTTGGTTTATAACATCTCGTCTCAAGGGTACAGGTAAATAAATTACTTCCTTTAAATTTGTTTTGTAATATAATATATTATTTCTCAAACTATAACGTTTCAGTTTATCATTTTGTTCTAATGTTGAAATATTTAGCGTCTTTAATTTTTCAATAATAGCCAACGACTCTGTATCTTGTGTTTGGTATACTGATATGGATTTTAACTTTTCTATCAACTCGTCATTTGGTTCACTTTCTGTATAAGCTATTTCTAAACTTTTATTTTTATCCTCTTGTGTTAAATCACCATCAGGAGGGTAGCGTGATAGTACATCTGCAACAATATTGCTTCTACCCGATATATGCTGTACTTCGTAATTAAATTGTTCTATATACAATATCCATCTGGTAACTCAGCCATTGAATAATTTCATATTATTAATAAACAATAATGCTTTATGATCAGTTAAAATTATTACTTTGCTGCCTCTTAAATACGTCTCGAACTTCTTTAAACAACTTATTACAGCATAAAACTCTTGTTCAGTGACAGACCAATTCAATTCAGAACCTTTTAAGGCTTTACTGTGATAGCCTAATATTCTCATTTCACTGTTATTATCTATCTGATAAAGTACTCCGGCCATACCCACACCGGAGCAGTCCGTTTGCAAATAATAATGTTTACTAAAATCAGGGTGATGCAATTCTATTGTATTAATAAATTGTTGCTTTATAAAATCAAATGCCTTCTGTACCTTTTCGCTCCATTGGAACTTACGTCCCTTTTTTAATAATTCACAAAGAGGTATTATACATACACTATAATTTGGTATGAACCTTCTATAAAAATTACAAAGCCCCAAAAATGCTCTCAATTGCTTAATCTTTTTGGGTGCTGGAAAATCTTGAATTGCGCGAATTTTATCGGGATCTGTCTTTATGCCTTTTGTTGAAATTATAAAACCCAGCATCTTAATTTCTTTACAAATAAATTCACATTTTTGCAAATTGCACGTTAAGCCAGCTTTGTTTAATTTGCTTAAAACAATGTCAATGTGCTCCAAATGTTTATCTAATGTTCCTGATGTTATAATAGCTAAATCATCTAAGTAATTCACACAAAATTCTTGGACTTCTGGTCCCAATATTAAGCTCATGGCTCTACTAAAGCTTCCTACCGATGTTTTAATCCTTGTGGCAGAACATCATATACATATGACCTTCCATTGAATGTGAAACCAGTATATTTTCTACCATCTTTATTTATTGGAATTTGAAAATATGCATTATTTAAATCAATGGTAGTAATATAATTCGCTCCATGAAATGAATTCAAAACATCTAATTGTATTGGTGGCTTCTCTGTTTCTGCAACCATTTTCTTATTTATGCTTCTAGCATCTAATAAGACTCTAGTTGTGCCATCCCTTTTAAGTGTGAATGTTAATGGGCTACTGTAAGGTGTCGATGCCCTTGTGATGATACCAGCTTGTTCCATCTCACTTAATTTCTCTTCCATTTTCGATCTATATGCATATGGAATCGGATAAGATCTAGTAACTATAGGTTCATCATCGATCATTTCAATTTTATGTTTGTAGCAATTCGCTCTACCCAACTTGCTCGAAAATATTTTCTTATGCTTTTCCAAAACCTTACTTAGCTTAACTTTTTCAGAGGCCTCCAATTTTGATCCTATCTTTATATTTGTTAAAGGATCGTCAGTACTTTGTTCAACGCAATTGTTATATAATACTGAATTACAGTTATATTTAAACGGTATGAAGTAGTCTTTGTTTTTCAACTTAAATTCTATACCAATTGCCGTATTTCTAAAATCTATCAATATTTTATTTTTCTTGAGCCAGTCAAAGCCCAATATTAATGGTCTTATTAAATTATTAACAATTAAAGTTTGTGTTTCAAAGACTACTTCATCTATTTTTATAGGCAATATGATCATCTGTTGTATTTTTGTGCTGCGCTGCCCAACAGCACCTTTTATTTGCATTGCTTTAACTGGCATTACTGATATTTTGTGATTACCACTTTTAATTTGTAAAAATAAACTCTCTGAAATGCATGTAATATCGCTCCCAGTATCGAGAAGCGCATCTATTTCTTTATCAAATATTGAAACTTTAAGTTCAGACCTCATATTCCCTATAAATTCCTTTTGATATTTATCTTCGTCTTCCTCGAAAACAGTTTGCACGAATAACTCCGTTATGAGCAAATCTGATTTGGTTTTTAAAGTCTTAATTATACTATTTACATTATTGTTATAACCAAGTCCTTCTCTATTAAAAGTTGCTTTTAAAGAAATAGGTTTTCGCAAACCCCTATTATTTTTGCCAAGAGTTTGACCAGGTCTCCAACCCAGCTTTAATAATATATTTAATGCTTTGTTCCCTTGTACATTATAAGGGATCGAACCGGGAACTAGTTCGACCTCTATTGCTCTAAATTTGGCTCGGGAGCCGAAACATTTACTTGTTCGTTAGTGACTTGTATTTCATTCATTTCGTTAACCTCCTTTCTTCCTTCTTCAGGTTTCCGCCATGATTTATATGATTGCTGTATTTCTTTTTGTTTTCGCTCAGCTTTATTATTAAATTTTCGTTTTTTCTCAGTATTGTAAGGTTCACGATCTTCTTCCTGTTTATCAATGTCATCTAAATTTCTCAAGAAATCTGTTGTCTCAATTATTGTCTCAATTTTAGCTATTCTCCATAACTGCTGCACTGTTTTAGGATAATGTCTAATAACATCAGCAACTAACTGTTTTTCTGGTATCGGATATGATAATGTTTGTGCTTTTTCAATGACATAAAGAAAATAACCAACCATGGTGGGGTGCGTATATCTACTCCATTTATTTTGTACAAGGAATCTTCTTACTTTATTTTGTTCCTCTTCACCCCAAAATACTCTTAGAAAGTCTGCTTTAAAATCATCAAAAGTTGTCCAACGCACACTATTAATTCGAGCCCAATATTTGGCTTCACCTACTAAGCACTCTTGAGCTATTGATATTTCAAGTCCATTAGATGGGACTTTCTTTAAATAATTGGTGAGATCTTCTAAAAATGTTACTGGATGAGTATTCCCATTTTCAAATTTCGGCTTGTTTATTGTCATATTATGTATAGTACCCGGTTGACCGAGCTTTGCTCGGTATTTTTCGCTCGATTTTTTTAATTCGTGTGTTTTGGAAATTATATTTAGATACAAATTACATACTGATGAATTATAAATAATATTTTTTGATCTTAGCGACATAACAGAAAAAACTGAACTGGTTATTTGAATAAAAAATCATGAGTGCAATTATTTTTATTTAAATTTTCGTGTTTTTAAAAAATACTAAAAAAAGGGCTCGAAAAAAATATATTTTCTCAAAAAAGAAAGAAACTTGAAAAAAAAAATAAAAAAGTCGGTCGGTCGGTCTGGGCTCGAACCGGGGTTTTACGATTTTGTGACCGCCCATTATACCAATAAGCTATTTATAATCATTACCAAACTGTCAAAATTTACCTTCTTATTCTAACTATATTGTAGCAGTTTTTAATTGCCTAAAAACACGGACAAAAAGACATTTTCTAAAAATAAATCTTAGCTAGATCGATTTATTATCCCCGAAACTCCCTGGACACTAAATTTTATGAAAATCGTTGGAGCCGTTTCCGAGATCCCGATTATATATATATATATATACATATATACAAGAATTGCTCGTTTAATAGTATAGGATAGGATTATATACAATATTCTGTTTAGGGTCAGTAACAAATGAGGTGCTCGCCCCGTACACCTCTTCTTGGTTTAATTTAATTTGGTGATCTTTCGTTTGATTGATAAACTTCTCTTCAAGATCTTTTATTTTACCCTCAAAGGTTTTCACTACATTCTTAATTAATTTTTGAAGTATTTTTAATTCATTTTTAGGCTTAGCCTTCACTAAATTTGAACTTTTCTTTGTTTTAGCCATTTTTATATTTTTATATTTTTCCAGTTTTTAGCACTGTTATGTCTTTCACTTATACAAATGTTACTGAGTACTTTTCACTTATTTCACTTTTTAGTTTATTTTGTCTTAGTTAACTATGCACACACCATCTATAACAAACAAAAATTATATTAATATTAAAGCCCCACCCCCAGACTCTCAACCACCCCCAGCAAACACCATCCTCCTAGACACCTCTCCATTTCACGGACAACAAATTGTAGGCATAATGCCTACTTCATAATTCTTATAAAGACGACCTTCTTTTTAAAATATATCCTGGTCACGGCACCAAATTGTAACGATCCCCTCCCCCCCCGTCCCTCTATTGTATTGCAAAATAAAAAATTTATAATATTAAAAATATCCCCTTTTCAATAACATTATATATATGTGACCAGGATTAATAAACTATGTTTAGATCTTTCTAAAATGATCTCTCTAAAGGTTTAATAATAGGCCGTTTGTAATCTTTTGGCGTGATCGTCTTAGTTAGGACCCTTATTTACGTCGTGTTTGTTTGTAACTTAGTTCTTTTAGGTGTCTTTTGGAAGAATGAATATTCACTAGAGCAATTGAAAGCTGTTGGTAGTGCCTAATAAGCTAAGTGAACCCCGTTCACGAAGACAGGGCTCGAAAAAGGTTAAGAACATAAAACGTCCCTATTCCACTTGTATCAGGTTTACATTATTAATTTATTATTATTAATCCCTTCCCGCTTGGAAAAGGCTCAAAATATATTTATACAAAAATACCCGATACAAGGGCTTCGCTCTCCTACATTTATTTAAAAAAAATGTAGGGGAGGTACACGGCCCCACACACGCCGTGCACGGTGAGCGCCAACCATTTTGATGCACTCCCCCCGAAGGGAACGCTAATTTGGGAACTGGACCGTAGTCCACAGCAAAATAACTGGCGAACCAGTAAAAGAGGCTTGGCCACTTGTTAGTGCGTAAGCACAAACATCGACCGAAGTCGCGCATGTCAATGCGTGTAAACGCCATATAGAATACGAACGAATCCAGCCACAGTGAATGTACGTCACACGGTTTAGGCAAATAGGCACACTGGCCGTAAACCCTCCGTGAGCGCCACCACCTGCCAGACCGCCGCTCCTGCAGACGTGATGTAAGTGTATGGCATCACCACCAATTGCATGATCAGCACGGCTACTAGCCGCAGAGCGTGTCATGAGACTACTGCTCACCTCAAGGGAATGGGGTCCCACGTTGTGCGGCTTTCGGCCGCAGCCTTGAGAGTCTCCTCAGATCCTCCCACCAGCTACCACCCGCATGAGGTCGACACATATGCTCCACCAACCAATACAACGGCAGATATAGCCAAAAGGCAGTTATAAGATAAGAGTAATAATTCGCCATCAGAAAGGGTTTGTGTCACTGACGTTGAGTAAATGCATTTTCGATCATGTTTGTCTCACCCACCAACAAGTTGCCTTCAATCATTCAAAGGTGGGAAAGTTACAGAGAAATAATATTATGTTGTTATATAAAACATCGTGGAGGGCAGACAGTCTGCAGCCCCGCAATGAAGGGACCCGACTTGGGCAAAGCTACTTAGGTGTGAGTCAAACCAAGACGCAGAGAGCGCCATTGAGAATAGCGTCCCACCAAACAACCATCGCAGAGAAGTAATGCTGCAGAACGCAACAAGCATCAATACGACTATCGTCGGGCTTACACCATTCCAAGGTCCCCCATACATCCCAGCAAACATCACCACCCATATACCTCCATCGACCAGAACCACAAGAGAGCGTCGAATCAGGCGCAGCACACCCGTAGATCCATCACAAGACGCAATACCGCCAGTAGCAGTAAGCATCAATGCAACTATCATACGGATGGCGCCCCCTCACAACACACCCAACATGATCCCTATCGACTTTGGTAACAAAGTTGGTATTGTTGTTATATTAAAAATATCACCAACGTATCATAGTAGCACGCTACTAAGACGCCAATGAACAAAACTCCACGTATCATAGCGCTAATGCACTAAGACATGAAGCTGAGTATGCCTGTTACACTTAAAAGTGCTACCAAACACACTCAACATCCCCATCCGAAAGATAGACGACGCATCGCTATGCGCTACGACGCCGCCCACAAACGGTATGGGTGTGCGATGTCCACGGGAAAGCCGTATTGCTACAACAAACCCGCTTACCACCGACACTAAGATGTTAATTGTATACCTCCATCGACCAGAACAACAGGAATGCGTCGAATCAGGCGCAGCACACCCGCAGATCCATCACAAGACGCAATACCGCATGTAGCAGTAAGCATCAATGCAACTATCATACGGGCGGCGCACCCTCACAACACACCCACATGACTCCTATCGACTTTGGCAACAAAGTTAGTATTGTTGTTATATAAAAAATATCACTAACGTATCATAGTAGCACGCTACTAAGACGTCAATGAACAAAACTCCACGTATCATAGCGCTAGTGCACTAAGACATGAAGTTGAGTATGCCCGTTACACTTAAAAGTGCTACCAAACACACTCATCATCCCAATCCGAAATATAGACGACGCTTCGCTATGCGCTACTACGCCGCCCACAAACGGTATGGGTGTGCGATGTCCACGGGAAAGCCGTATTGCTACAACAAACCCGCTTACCACCGGCACTAAGATGATATGTCTAGGACACATCGGTTAGCGAGTCCAAGTTTACCTCGGACCAATTGCTCGTGAAGCAGCACACACGCCACCATAATTTTCCTTTTCAAGTCCCTAATAAGGACTAGTCATTTTGCTACAGTACTAGGAGCAGTCAGTCACCCGACCACCCCATACAATGCTTATGCATCAAGGAGACCTCCTATAATATTGCTTTTGTATCATAGACCTTACTTTCATAAGTCATTCATATATAGGATTCGAACCCACGACCCTACTATTGTAATGCATATTAATCACAGAGACCTTCTATAGTATTGCTTTTGAATCATAGACCTTACTTTCATAAGTCATTCATATATAGGATTCGAACCCACGACCCTACTATTGTAATGCATATTAATCACAGAGACCTTCTATAGTATTGCTTTTGAATCATAGACCTCACTTTCATAAGTCATTCATATATAGGGTTCGAACCCACGACCCTACTATTGTAATGCAAATTCATCATGGAGACCTTCTATAATATTGCTTTTGTATCATTGAGTTTAATATCATAAGTCCCTAATATAGGACTAGTCATTGTGCTACAGTACTTCAGGCAGTCGGGCTCCCGACCACCCCATAATATATGTACAACTGCAGGTATGTATCTCCAGCACCTCATCCATACAAGACGTCTATACGTGAACACCTTCCATAACTTATGAAAATTTTCTTTAATACATGAACTCCTTCAACAACTTAGAAAATTTCATCTATACGTGAACTCCTTCCACAACTTAGAAAAATTTTCTTTTATACACGAACACCTCCCATGACTTAAACAATTTTTAACAAATTTTCTAATTATCTTATAAACGATATTTAACTTAATTTTATAATATTTTTTGACTTGTATTTCTATTATTTATCTTATTTTAAATATTTTTACAAGTTTTTATAATAAATTTACTTATTACGAGAAACAATAATTTTGCCTTTAATTAGCTATGTTATTGGGATAATGTCTGAAATATATTAACTTTATGTTTATTAATTTAACTTAATTGCTTAATATATATCTTTTAAAACTATTTTTGACGCCCCTTTATATTGAATTTAATTATTAATAATAATATTGAGCCGTCACAATATCATGAGAATAGTGTTGGATAAGACTGACTCTTGGATTGTTACCCACAATTACATGTGGTCGAGCCCCGACGGTTCGACGAAAAATGAGATTGACTTCATTATGACGACCAGACGTCAACTGTTCAGTGATGTCTCAGTGATCGCAAGGGTGAAAACTGGCAGCGATCACCGAATGGTTAGAGGCACACTGAACCTAAACTTTAAGTTGGAGAGGTCTCGTCTAATGAAGTCAAAGCTCCGTCCCCCTCGTGCTCTAATCCAGAATCCCGAAAACTTTCAGCTCAAGTTACTTAACCGCTTTCAGTGCTTACAAGATTGCAATGCAGTGGACGATATGAATGGCAAGCTCGTGGAAACTGTTCATACGGTCGGAGCTAAGTTCTGCAAGACCCGCCGCAGAAGAACACAAAAACTGTGCGATCACACTCTTAATCTCATGGCTGCTAGACGGGAGATGAGGCTGCAATCGTCTACAGATTTGACAGCATACAGGCAACTGAAATGTCTCACAGACAGACAGACAGATCTCCAAATGCATGTGGCGAGACTTACGCAACTTTAATACTGCTCGTATTAAAGAAGCGATCAAGTGGAACCAGGGCTCCAAAGTCTTTGCCAGAGATCTGTCTGCCAGTAAGAGCCAACTGTCAAAGCTCAAGACTGAGTCTGGCAGCATCATTTCCGGGACACCTGAGATTTTGAGTGAGATTGAGAGGTTCTATGGGCAGCTGTACACATCATCGTTGGAGCCACACGCAAGTGTGAGTAACGATCCAAGAGCAAGTCTTATCCGACACTATTCCGATGATATCCCGGACGTCAGTCTGAGCGAGATTAGAATGACTCTCCAGCACCTTAAAAACGGCAGGGTCCCAGGCGAGGATGGAATTATAGCGGAGCTTCTGAAAGCGGGTGGAACATCGGTACTTGAAGTCCTTCAGAAGCTCTTCAATTCTGTCCTCCATGGTGGCACTACTCCAGAGGCGTGGAGCAGAAGTGCGGTGGTCTTGTTCTTTAAGAAAGGCGACAACGCTCTCTTAAAGAACTACAGACCGATTACCCATCTGGCAGACAGATCTCTGGCAAGGACTTTGGAGCCTTGGTTCCACTCGATCGCTTCTTCAATACGAGCTGTATTAAAGTTGCGTGAGTCCCGCCATATGCATTTGAAAATCTGTCTTTTCAGTTGCCTTTACGCTATCAAATCTACTGAAGACTGCAGCTTCATTTCCCGTCTTACAGTTTTTGTTCCTTTCTGCGGCGAGTTTCACAGAAATTAGCTCCGGCTACATGAACAGTTTCCACGAGCTTATTATTCATATTGTCTAATGCATTACAGTCTTCTAGGCACTGAAAACGGTTTTGTAGCTCGAGGTAAATGGTTTCGGGACTTAGGATTAGAGCACGAGGGGATGTGCATTGAATTCATTAGACGAAACCTCTCCAACTTGATGTTTTCGTTCAATGATCCTCTAACCATTTGGTGATCGCCGCCAGTTTTCACCCTCACGATCAATGAGACATCACTGAACATTTGTCGTCTTGTCATCATAATGAATTCGATCTCATTTTTTGTCGAACCATCGGGGCTCGATCAGGTCCACTTCTTGTGGGTTTGTTTCTGGAAGAAAGAGAAAGATTTACTTTGCTCGTAAGCAACCTTTTCAAATATTCTGTAAGCTCGTGTAATTGTAGACGTCAAGTAATTGCGCCCTGACACTTTCGTGAGATCTGGTAACGGATATTTGCAAATTGAGTTGGGAGAGAGTAGGAGTCGTAGCCGTAGACTTGTTTTTACAGGGTCAGGCTAACGGGTAAGCAATATGCTCGTTTGCCTTTTACTTTTTAAGATAAAGAAATAAAAAAACGTAACCAAGCATCAGAGGCTACATACAATTTGCTTGTCAAATTTCGCTCGCATTTCAAGCCTCTAGTGGATGTGTTTCAGATATCGCTTTGTAGTTTTGGTTACTTTAAGATTAACAGGATAATATTTATAGAATAAGGGTGACAAACGAGCACACATTCCACCTAATTGTAAGTGGATGCTGTGAGCCATAGACATCTAAATTTAACCTCGAGTATGAATCAAAATACATATGATTTGTCACCCCTGAGGTCTAAGATGAAATCCATCGATGAAAATCGATCGATAAAAGCCTCGATTCCTGTTAAACAGGTCTCCGATTCTCTACACTCACGATACAAAACACAGCAACATTAAGCTGTTATTTTTACAGTAGATATTCTGTGAGAGCGTGGTCCTTCCCTGGTCGAGCTGACCCATTCTTTCTATAACTATAATATAGTTGCAGCTTGGCTCTACATAGTATAATTTGGAGTCAAAGAAATATATGATAGAAGTAATTTGACAAATTACTACAAGGCATAGATAGTAAAATGCCTTTTCAGTGGTATAATCATACAAAATTTTTCACCTGCATAACTGCTAACAAGACCGCAAAAACTAGCTTAGGGAAAACAGTTTGCGTGTCAACAAGGACAAGTATCAATTATTTTAAACAGTATTAACTACCTTGGCCACAATATTGATAAATAAACTTGAAACAAAGAGAATGTCACGGCAATTATAATTAAAAATATGAATGAGTAAAGAACAGTAGGAGTTAATAACATATTTTGGCAAATAACTATTAAGGCTAGGTATTTCGCAGAGACCGCGCTTCTGAGTTCTCTTAAACCATCTGAGGCATAGAAATTAGTGTTTTAAATTCTGATAAAAATATATAATATTAGTTAAGGATCTAGTCTAGTCAAAATCGCATTCAGTTACAAAATCTAAAGAACTTCACTCGATAGAAATATATCCCGAAGTGACCCCTTTTTGTAATATTTTTTCAATATTATGACTAAACTACTAACATTTTACACTTAAATTTTGTACTCAAATAAAGCCACTTAATTTTTACAGACAAATTCGCAGAGTTCGACTTAATGAAAATATTGTGTTAATTACTATATTTAGATTCCTCCTAAAAGCGCGAGCGCGGCGGCTCGGCAAGCCTGACCAGTCGCGCACTGGCTCTTATGGACGATGGACCCGTGTCAGTTTTCTCCGTGCACCAATAAATCAGTTCTTGACGAGTTCATATAATTGTTGTCACAGACTAAATATTGCGTGCTGTAAATATAAATCCTGTGGTTTTAATAGTTATAATGAATTTCACTGTAAGTTTGACTTTCTCCCCTAGCGTTGTGTGTGTTCACACGAAACTTAAAAACAGTTCTCTACTCATACAGTTTCCATACCTATCAAAAGCGAACTGGTTGTTAATTTTCTTTTTATTATGTAACTCTAATTTATCGCTATAATAAAAAAAGTTTGATCATAAAAAATGCATTTGTAAAGTCAAATAAAAAAGTCATCCTACTGCTTATTTCTACACTGTGTTGCTGGTTGGGTTATGCAAGTTCACTGCCTTGGAGTCCGCGCGAAATAATTTGTGCGCGACTGGGACAGCGCTAAATGCCTACTTTTGCAGGAATGCATGGCCTTAATAAATTTAACATCTTATATTTTCGCGAACACTACTCATTTAAATAAAACTAGTTTTTACGGATTCTATCCCGTATATTAACTTTTTATATTCTCGACATTTCGAGCACTTTACAGCACCCACGGTCACGGTGGGGACTAAGGTGTTCGACGTCCCGATGTCGTAGTTAACCACGGTAATCCAAAGATTTAAATTATAATTTTTTTTCCTATCTACACAGTGTGAACTAATAGTATCTTGAAGTACACTTATAGTATCTTGAATCTATCTTAAGATGATTCTTAAAAATATACTTTAGTTATGCAGCAGTTTTTTTTTCCTATTTACAATGTTTATACATGGTAGAGCCATATATACAGGTTAAATCATGAATGAGTTGGCTTTTTCGAGGTAGGAACACGCTTTCACAGAATACCAGCGTAAAATTGCTTAATGCCGATGTTTCTCACATGGTTAGCTTAGAGAACCGGATACTATTTTTACTGGAAACGAAGCATTCCATCGCAGTCCTCTGGGGTGCCAACGCTTCTGCATGTTTATTCTTAATTTAACAAATTTAAAGACTACAGCATCCACTTACCATCAGATGGACTGTGTGGTCGTTGTCACTTCCATTCTATAAAAAAACTCACAGGATAATAAGTGATGCTATAGAATACCTAGAGGTTGTCTTCTTGTGACTTTGCTCGAGACTGGTAAGATTAGTTTAAATCAAATCAAGGTCACCAATTATCCTTTTAGCAACATTCCGCTGCATTTAAAGTAGAAAACTTGTATTTTACAGCGCCAGCTCATTGTCAATGCGCCTTGATACATATAAACTTAATAGCTATACCGGTATAAGGTACCGCCACGTCGAAATGTTTTTAAGGTTCCGTAGTTCAACAAGGAAACTTTATAGTTTCACCAGGTCCGTCCGTTCGTCCGATCGCAGTTCTGCTCATAGACGGGTGCTACAAACACATTCTTGCACATTTATAAATATTAATCACGTCTACAAAACTTTGAAATAAAATCTTAAGAAAACATTTTTATTTTTGGTAACTGCCATACTGGTAAATGGAGGATGATTTATTTTTACCCGCCTATTTCGTCGTGTGGACAGGTCCTTCAAAAAGACTGGGGGTATGGAAAAACTCCTTTTCAATAAAGGGGTCCCCGTTTGAGAAATATTTAGCTTTAAAGTGGTATTTTTCATTAGAGTCATGTATCCCTCCCCCCCCCCTTTACCACCTAATCAGCTGTGCTTGGAAATGTGTAAAATATACACAATTTTAGTATATATAATGAAGTTGAAAGGAAAAGTATCACAGCTAATTTCAATTAACAAGTTAACGAGTAATAGTCGGCCAATTTATAAAATGCCCTTGGATTAGTAAAAATTTCGTTACCACTCCATAGAAAATGACCTAAAACTAACTAAATTACTTAGTAATGATTACGTAAACTGTAGGAAATAAACATTTTATGGAAAAAACTACTTATATGCATTACTATTATAGCTTTCTATTTTCTATGCGTGATAAGCAGGGTAGATCTATTTTACTTACTTTCGCTTATTTTTTTAGTTGGTAGGTCCATCCATCCATGACCATCTTTGTACGGACTTGACATGTAAATGATTTGATGTAAATTGTATTATATTCAAAAACGAAAAGTTTTCGTATCTTTTTTATAATACCACTCCCTATAAATCTGATTGGAAAATAAGTCCTTCAATTACAATCGTCTTTATCGGTCCCATTTTTAGTTGTAATGTCGGTAAAACTACGAATTCACTTAATGGACTCATTATCAAAAAAGCCCGCGTATTGTAACAGGCAACTACGGAACCCACTACGGAACATTGTGCGTGGCCCAACACGGACTTGGCCAGTTTTTTATTTGTATAAAACTTGAGTGACAAATGAACTTAAAGTCAACCT
Organism: Parnassius smintheus behrii; assembly: GCA_036936625.1. Lineage (NCBI taxonomy): Eukaryota > Metazoa > Arthropoda > Insecta > Lepidoptera > Papilionidae > Parnassius > Parnassius smintheus. The sequence goes on from JAUPFT010000006.1 coordinate 30,777,947, forward strand.
AATGATAAGTGGCTATTACAATATTACGAGTAAGTTCATGGACACTTGCATCCAACTTAAAATAATGAAGGTTACTGAACGGTGTAAATTCTGGGGGTCTTTTTACCCTCCAGATCGGAATACGAGGGCGACACTGAAAGTTTTTAGAACTGGCCGCTTGTAAACGATATAGTAAAAAAATAAGTTCAAATTTTGAAAATGGAACTGTTTGCCAATATTACTATTTACATATTTTATTAATTTGTAATTTATTTAGGATTTGGCGGCAAATTGAAAATTGTCTCGGTCACGTCAGCATGTATTTAACGCGAGAAAATGTTCGTACAATGATTTTTTATGACATTCGATGTGATTTAAGTCAACACGAAAGTTATGATAGACTTTGATTGGCCTTTCATGATGAAGCCCCATCTCGTGTCACTGTTTACAACTAGTTTAATGAGTTTAAACGTGGTGGCACTAATCTCACGGATGATCTGCGTGAGCGACGGCCTTCTACGGCGACGACTGAAGATAACATCAGTATTGTGCGCCGTATGATAGAGACTGACATAAGTGTGTCCTATCAACAGATTCGGACAAGCTTAGACATCGGTACGAGTCAATTGCACAAAATCATAGATGAACATTTAGCGGTCAGAAAGTTTTGTGCCCGGTGGATACTTCATAACTTGACAGAGGCCCAAAAACTCAGTCGTGCTGATTGGTGTCGTGAAATAGTTCAAATATTTAACGTAGGTGACTCAAATGCTGTGATCAATATACTTACGGGCAATGGCATAGCGTGGGGGTGCCGGGGGGCGGGTGGGGAGGATCATGGCCTCGGGCGGTAAACGAAAGGGGTGGCAGCCAAGATTTTTATTGTTAAAATGTTACGTGCCAAGCGAAACTGCAAGGCTACGTAAGAGATGAAGTCGAATACTGCCAAAGTGCTAGCGACAACCACCCGGTGCTCGGCTGGCCGGCACTGCGGCGGCAAATTATTCATTCAAAAAAAAAACAATCACTGCTGAACATAGACCCAAGAAATGCCACAAAGCACGGTCTCGAGCCGTCTGCATCCATCGACTTCCTGCATATCCTACCAGCTCGTCACTCCAACTAGTGCGGGACGCCCTACGCTTTGCATGCTGGTCCGAGGCTGCCACTCGAGAACATTTCTTCCCCATCGGTTGTCTGTTCTTCGAGCTATATGGTCGGCCCATTGACTTCAGTTTATCGTTGAACTATGTCTGTTGCTCTGGTTCTACTGCGGTTATCCTCGTTTTTAATGCTATCATGCAAAAAAACTCTGAGCACAGCTCTCTCCATAGCTTGAGCTTGACCTTGAGCTTCATACGACTAGCAATGAAGGTCTCAGATCCATAGGTCATCACTAGCAATACACACTGATTGTACAATCTTGTTTTGAGTTTTTGATACATGCCTGACGAAAAGATGTGTCGTAATCTCCCGAATGCTACGCAGACGTTGAATCCGTCGATTAACTTCTCGGTTAAAGTTGGACTTACCTACTCGGACTATTTGTACCAGGTTAACATACTCGTCAACAACTTCGAGCTTAGTGCTATCAACAACAATTGGCAAAGGTGTGATGTGGACGTTACACATAACCTTTGGTTTGTCCATGTTCATCTTAAGAGCAATCCCTTGTGAGACACTATTAAGTTTATTGAGCGTAGTGCTTATGTCCTCCAGCAATGCTGCCATAAGGACTATATCGTCGGCAAATCGAAGTTGAGTGATGTGCTCGCTTTTTAGTCCAGTTGCTTGAAAACGTCTTTTAATCCAGCAGTGAAGAGTTTCGGGGATATTGTGTCACCCTATCTTACACCTCTCTGCAGTTGGATAGGTTTCGTACTCTGGTTCTGTACTCGGATAGCCATCGTTGTCCTACTGTACAAACACTTCAGCACTTCGATATACCGACAGTCAACTTGGCACCACTGAATGGATTGCAGCACTGTCCAAATTTCGACGGAATCAAAGGCTTGCTCATAGTTTACATACTTAAAACAAAGTGGCGGATTGTACTCTTAGGTCTTATTTACAATTTGCTGAAGGGTGGTCTATGGTGTTAAAGCCTTTTCGGAAACCGGCTTATTCGGGAGGCTGAAAGTTGTTGAGTCTGCATGCGAGACGATTCATAATGCAATAACTCTTGAAAACAGTACGTAGACGTGGCTCTGAAGGGGAATTGGTATGCAGTTCTTAAAGAGAGTATTTTTGCCTTTATTGAAGAACAAGACCAACGTACTTCTACTCTATGCCTTTGGAGTATGCCAGCATGGAGAACGGAGTTAAAGAGCTTCGGAAGTTTCGCTGTAATTTCATCTTCTTATAATAGTATTAGGAGAAAAACGAGAGGAATTTGTGAACGACTCTTTAGGATATGCTAAAAATTTATGTGAAGAATTCTTTTGAACCCCCAAGATGAATCTGGAGGAGACATATTTTTGGCGACGAAAATGTAGATGTTAGGTTATCGTACGAGAACGAATTGAGGCGAGCAATGTTTACTTTAGAAGGCATAGTAACTGCTGAAATTCATGATCGATTCCAACAGCTGCAAAATCTAACGCAAAATATGCCTTTTTAATGCCTGCAGTAATATTGGACCAGAAGAACTTAACTTACATAAAGCTCGTTGGACCATAGATAATACAGAAGAGTTCCAACAGGAGCGCGCACGTCTACGTGAGTTACAGCTGCAACACACCCAGACTGTAAAAAGGGCTTATTAAGTCCGGCTGTCTGGGTTTATTAAAATATGTTATTGCGTCCAAACTTGAAGATGGCTTACCAAACATTGTCATAATAAAAACTTAATCATTATCACCATCATCATTGCTGAACATAGGCCTCCCCCAGGGTATACCACAAAACACGGTCCTGAGCCACCTGCATCCATCGACTTCCTCCATGTCTTACCAGGTCGTCACTCCATCTAGTGGTAGTGGGGGTCGCCCTATACTTCGCCTAAAATTTAATACTGAGGATTTTTTTAACATCTGCCGGTAGTAAATTATCTGAGATCGACTGCGTCAACATTAAAATGATTCCACCAGATGCAGTGGTGGAACTCATGGATTTACAACCTTTACCGGAGCATTCAGAGGCTGTAACTAGTGATTTGGTGATGGGAGGTGGTGGTAGTGCTGAGTGTGGTGGTAATAGTGAGAAAATTTTAACACCAAAAAGATTTACTTTTAATAATCCTTACAAACCCTGTAAGTTGTAACTGTAATATTTTACCTCAGTTGTTACTAGATAATTTATAATTTTGTACAACCAACTTCAATATAAATTATTAAGAATAACTCAAAAACTTTTGGTCAGACCTTGATCAAATTTATAATAGACCACATGTGAAGCACCAGCTTTCAAATAAAAACAGAATCATAGAAATCGGTTCACCCAGTAAAAAGTTATGAAGTAACACACATAAAAAAAACATACAGTCGAATTGAGTACTGGCTCCTTTTTAAAGTCGGTAGACAAAACAGACCGCCTCTCTATGGCCTAATAGTGTGATTGCTTGTTGCAGGTTTTGTTACAACTTTGTGTATTTTTTTCTGGTTAATGAGGAAAATCTAAAGGCTGACCACTCAATTGTCTGACAAACAAGATAAATTGTGAAATAGGCTATAGTAGTTGGTTCTGGGTAATCTCTAATGTAGTTTGGATAGTAGTTGTTACTAATGTTTTTTATGTCATCTCCTATGCCCGATCTCTGTGGTCATCAGTCATCAATTCTATCAAGCTAGGAGAGTGTAAAATATGAGAATTTAACTATGTTTTTTATTTTCACAGTAAAGAAACGCCAAAAACCCTCTGAAGAACTATTACGGGCTCAGATAAGCAAGGAATTAGCCATGGCTGCTTATTTTGAAGCCAAAACTGAAGTGGTTAAACTTGAAAAAGTTAAACTGCAGCTAGAAATAGAAAAATTAAATAAGTGACTTGTGATTATTATAGTACTAATGTTAAGATTTAGTAAATAGTGATAATAAGGTGTATTTTTTATAAGTTATGTAATGTTTTTGTTAAGTTCATTCTAAAATAAAATCTATTTTATACATTGATTTTTATTTGACATTTTTGAAATAAAATATATATTGAAATAAAGCACATTTATTCTAGTATAATTTAACATTATTTACACATTAAAATTCTTATATAATTAAACATAATTTAAACACTAAAATAATTATTGATTAGCTGTTGTCTGACACTGTGATTTTGTTGACCTATCTCTTCAGCATAGGTAATGTCACCTGATTCTTGCGGCATTGCAACTTCTGGATCTACATCCCTAATATTATTTAATCTGCAGATGTTGTGTAATACAGAAGTGGCAATAATAATGGCCTGTGTTGTCTGCGTAGCTACACGGATTTTTAGCGAGAGTATTGGAAAGCGCCTTTTCCACACACCAAAACATCTGAAAAGTTACAAAGTATTTTATATTATATTCATGAAATTTTTAAAAAAAAATATTAATAAAATAATATTTACCTTTCAATAGTATTTCTAGTCTTTATATGTGCTTCATTGTAACGATTCTCTGCAACAGATGTGGCGTTGAGCAGTGGTGTCAAAAGATATGAAGTACAGGGATATGCACTGTCTCCAATAAGCCATCTTTTGCCAAACAATCCCTCCTCATATTTATCACTGAAAATAAATAACAAAGAAATATTAATCATGTTTATGTGATGACCTATTATTATAATCTTCTAGATAACTAAGTACCTACTTACTTTTTAGCGTAGAGTTGTTAAATATAGTAGCATCATGAGCAGACCCAGGCCAACGGGCAACAACATTCATAAATAACAAGTCTGCATTACAGACTCCTTGGACATTCATTGAAAATATGCCTTTTCTATTTCTGAATTCTTCTCCTATATTTGAATCTGCAAAAATGATGACTGTTATTAGGTATAATCTACATATATAAATAAATGAATCTATACTTAATAATATTATAATAAAGAATTGTATGCATGTTTGTAGAAGTTGATCCAATTCTGGCCAAACTTGGATTAAGTTCTACGTTTGAGTTTCAGGTCACTAGATGGCCTACAAAAGGTTCTGCCTAGATCTACTTAATATAAATATTTATTTATTTGATACTACTAACCAGGTGACTGTATGGGAACATGCGTGCAGTCAATTGCGCCAAGAATTCTTGGAAATCCTGCGATTTCATGAAAGGCATTCTGGGTATTGCTTAATGTCTTCTCATATTGAGGGTATAAGCCAGCTATAGCCCGAGATACATGATGCACAATTCGGCTGGCTGAAGCTTTCCATACACCAATAAAGTCCGCTACTGATAAAAGCATTGTTCCCAGTGCATAAAATCTCAAGGTCAGCAACAACTGATGTAACGGCGATATTCCTTTATTCCTAAAATGTTAAATATAAGTAAAAAAAAATCACAATAACTGTCATTCATATTATGTTGGGTGGCATATTTCGACGATACATATAATGTAACCAAATTTTGTTCACAAGTTTCTTTACTCACCTTGAAGAAATTACTTTTAAGGATGGTGTTATTTTCAATAATAACTCATCCACGGACGTTTTATTTAATCTAAATCTATATGTAAATTCAGAGTCAGAAAATTCACTTCTGTAATTTATTCGATTATAAAGTCGGCGATTTTCAGTATCTACAATACCTCCGGAATCAAAAACACCTATCTCATACATTTCATTATCACTTTCATCACTGAACAAATCCATTTTTTAGATATTAAATAGGTTTTATTTATTTAAAATCACGACAAATATTTGCTAACTCTCAAAATTGGGCGATAGACAAAACTCTAACATCTGGTAATTTGAACTATCGCCAGTTAACTGCCAATACGTTATTGAAACAGTCAGATGTTTTTTTTCTATGAACCCACTTAACTCAGGTAGTCGGTAAGTCCTCCGAAGGGTAGATCAATGTGATGGTTAAACATTTCTATCTATCTTTGATTATTGAAACGGAAAAATGTAACTATAGATACCAATGGTAGCCATTTTAACTTCCAGTAAGAGATAGATAAGTTATTGAGACCGGCCGTTAGACCACCAAATTTAGCTATTATGGAAATGGAACCTGACATACATTTTGATATTGACGACTGTGTTAAAGATTTTGCTTTAAAAAAAAACACGAAAGTTACATTTTCAATTTAATTTTAAACCTAATAGTGACAGAAATAATTAATAATTCTAGGCACGCTATAGCTAAGTATTTTATATAAATGAATATTTTATTCTACCAAGTTGATCTCAATTGTTTTTACTGAGAAAGTTGACAACCGTTATAAGTAGCCACTTTAAGCGGTAATTAACGATTCTCTTAATTTTTCAAATGCAAAATTATAAAAAACTTTTGGACTTTTTAAATTTGACCTGATTTAGGAGTAAAGAAATAAAATGATGGATGGCGCTCTCGTCTGCCTTTTAAGTGTAACTATAACTAAGTATACTTTTTTGCAATACCTGTAAATGTTGCTAAGTGTTGAGCTGTAAATTTAAAATCCAATTGTACATATTATTATTTATTTTTGTATGTACCTAGTGTTAATTTTGTAAAGTTATGCCTTGTAAACAATCTGATAATTTAGACTGGCAATCAAGATAAACTTCCTGTGGGTTTTTTTTTGCGCCATTTCTTCTCATAGATGTTTATTCCTTTCGAATCAGTAGTAATTTATGTGGTCTTTCAATAAAATAAAATATTTTAACTTTAAATTATGATAATTTCAAAAAAATGGGGAGGGGGTGAATTTCCAGACGGTCCCGGGCGGCGAAAACCCACGCTACACCACTGCTTACGGGTGACGAAAGCTGGATTTATTGTAATGATCCGAGGAGTTTCCAACTAAAATGAAGAGAGGTCGAAGCGTGGTGAAAAAGGTGGTGGCTTCGTTCTTCGGAAGTATAGGTCATTACGCAATAATTGTTTTCGAGAATCGAAAAACAGTTACTGCAGAGTGGTACACTAACAATTGTTTGCCACTTGTCCTGGAAAATGTTCGACTACTTGGCGACGTCAGACGTGGAATTACTGGGTCACCCGCCCTATAGCCCCGATCTCGCACCTTGCGATTTTTATTTATTTCAGAAAAGCAGTGGCTGCGTTTCAAAATGCCGTCGAAGATGGGTCTCTTAAGGTCTCTTAAGGGCGAGTGGTTCTCAGTGGTTCCATCAGATGCAGCGATGTAATGATATAAATGGACACTATTTTGAAAATATATAATAAAACCAATAACTTGGTAGTTTGTTCAGTTTTTGATTTTCTAAGAACTTCATTATCACCCTCGTGCAGCAGTATACACGGCTGTTCGGCGGCAGAAATAGCAGGTTATAAAGGCTGTAAGAATATTTTTATTTAGTAAAACTGGTGCTGCAGTCAGCGATCCGCCTTCCAAGCGCAGATCCAGATTCCAGATCTTAAATCATCGCTATAGAGAGAGAGGTTTACATCTGGTATAATACATAATTTGATAACTTTTAATAAAATACGGTTAATTTATTTTATTTTTATTTATACTTCATCATTTCAGCGTATTTAATTAAATATTTTTAAAATATGGATACATCCTTACAATTAATAATGGCATTATTTTTATACACAGACATTTTAGTTGTTATGTATATACTATATAATATATAAATTTAAACCAAAAGAATAACGACGTGGGAAAGAAATTTTGCAGGATATATATATATATATATATATATATATATATATATATATATATATATATATATATATATATGCATTTTGCCATTGGGCAACCATTGGCCATATTGTTTTAGCAAATGCAAGGAATTGTTATTTTTAAGCAGGACATTTTATATTCTTTGATGAAATACAGATAAAACAGGTTTTGACTTTATACAGTTAATGTTTTTGTAGTAATCCCGAATTCGGATAATTTTGACTCATTAAAAATATATAACGAAAAAGAATAAAAGATAAAAGATATTTTTTTATATTTTTTGATGAAATACAAATAAAAAAGTGCTTTTTACGACAAAGTCAATATTTTCGGAGTTAAGAATTTTTGAGGATTTGAAAAATCCAAAATTCGGATATTTAAAAAAAAGTTTTAATTGCAAAGTATAACCTATAATCAACAATCTTATGTTCTAAAATGGCCACATTATCCTGAATATTTTTAAGATATGATTTTTTTTCGTATTTAAAAAAGTTTTTTGATTTCTATAAACAATTACCATTTATATACATACTACATAAAAGCTTCACCACGTCGATGTGTTATAAAGATAACATTGCATGTAAAAGTTAGTAACAAAAAATATTTCGTTGCTTATAATATCAAGTGTTTTCAAAATAAATAAAAAAATAAATATTTATAATACAAACGTTAAAGCAAGTGATATTTTAAGATACATTATCTGCCCAAACGTCCCACGCAAAATTATGTAAACGAGGTGCCGCTCGAGGATCGGAAACAGCTGGGATTTTTCGTGGAATGGTTCGGTTTATTTCAATTTTTAGTCTGTCCAACATCTTTTCTACTACAACTGGATAATTTGCTGCCAAATCTTGCATTTCACAGGGATCTTCTTTGATATTAAATAAACAAATTTTATCTGAAAATATGATCAGTTAATCAGTAAGTATTAAATTTTCCAGTTCGAGATGAGAATGAGAGGCCACCGGTATTATCATTTCTCACATAGAGTATACGCGATATCTAAAATATGAAATTTATTCCTAATAAGTGGACACTTTTAATATATTTGGATTATCTACAACATCTGCTAAAAATTTTATGTAAAATACAGGCGTTAATATTATATAGAATTTTTTTATATACAAAATAACAATGACGAAAAATTTCGTATAGACATCTAGTACGAGTAATTCAAAGTTAAAGTATATGTACTTATACTTACTTTTGTCGGAATAACAAAGTGGTTCATATTGGCTATCATTTCTTACTTTACAATTAATTCGCAGCTTGTTTCTCAATTCTACATATTTAAAATTAAATTGTTTATCAACATTTCGAAGCACTGAGTACATTTTACTTTTCTCGAGAGACTTGAAATATGAAGGCTTAGGACCAATTATACCTCTTAAGTCACCTCCTTGAAATGTACTATACTGAGGATTGACATATCCAGTCACTAGTTTAAAGTCTCCGGAAACGATAGATGCAAATCCAGTATAGTCATCTATTTCAAAAAATTCATCTCTTTTTGATGTTTTGTTATGGACTATGTCATTCCAAAGATCAATGCCATCGATATTAGACGGTGGTTCGGAATCAGCTGCTCTCAATAAAGTAGGCAACCAATCCACAACATGCATGTAACCACCCCATGCATGATTAACATTTGTTAATTTCTGAGACCAAACAAGTCCATTAACGCGAACACCTCCCTCATAGGGTGACATTTTAATACCACGTAAAGGCCAATTAGATCCGTAATTCAAATGTAATCCTGATGTCATTGCACCATTATCTGATATAAATGCAATGATAGTATTATTCAGGATTCCTTTCTTCAGCAACGCTTGCACAATATCGCCAACACTATCATCAAGCTTTTTCACAGAAGCTGAAAGAGGTATCATAGAGGTAACTTCAGAATAAAAACGTAAACAACAATCAAACAAGTTTTGTTTGAAAAATAAACATTGGTGGATCACTGAAATATTTGTAATCATTTGAAAAAAAAATATATAAATGTTTTAATTATACCTGCAAAAATCTTTCTCTCAGGGTTTTCAACGTAGCGCATAGCTCGAACTACGTCAGGGGGCGCTTGAAGTAGCGCGCCATTATTTGCAGAGTGAGGTGCATTATGGTTTACCATCAAAAATAACGGTTTCGTCTTATCATGGGAAAGTATAACTAAAAGACAATTAGTAAAAATACTTATATACCATGTACTAAGCATTTAAATTCGAACCTAATTATTAAATGATTTCGTTTTCGACATTGATTTATTGAATTGGTTCAATCAAATTACCAAAATGGTATATTAATATTATTTTTTTAAATGTTGTTGTGTATATCGTGACAAAAATATTGTTAAAATATTTAATTGTTTCTATTTTTTTTAAAATATAATATCTCACTTGATTTGGCTTCATTATTATATAGGTCGGTTATATATCCCTTTTCAGTGTTCCAAACAGGATTCAAGTTTCTAAATAGGTCAAAACCAGATCTTATTGTAGAATTCCACTGCAAATACACACAAAAATATATTATATCAGTGATATTCATTAAAAAACCAAAAATGTTTATAACGTCGCATGACTCGGTCGGTGACTAACTTTATGAAAGTATTTTGATGAATGAAATCTTTATTGATTGTGAGTGTCAAAACACTATACCTTACGACAAGGTATTTATCAAAGTAACGAAACGTTGCATAGACCAGGATTCGAAAAGAATGTGAGACTAAGGGTAGGAATTACAATTTTTGTTAGGTTGTGAATGTTGGTTACATATGGATTAAATGAAAGTTCGCTTTAGCGAAATCTATTAGTAATTTGACGCTCGTCACATGCTTGTTGCAGCTTGTAATATGTCATGTACTCCACAAAGACTCGAGATACCGCGCGGCTGGACAAAATAACCTTAGTGACCGTGAAATCACTACTCGCCATTTATTGCATTTTGTTAGATAAGCTAGGTACAGTTTTCGCTGATAGAGTCATGCTGCAGCTATTATATTATGTTTGTAGTATGAATGCGTCGACTCAACCGGGATAGGAGTGCCCTCACAGAATACCAACGTAAAATAACAGCTGTGTTTCGTACGGTGAGTGTAGAGTAACGAAGACCATTTTTACTGGAAACGAGGCATTTCATTTTGGTCCTCATAGGTGACAACGCATCTGCATTTCGATTCGAAATCGAGGATAGATGTAAATGTCTAAGGGCTGTAGCAACCACTTACCATCAGGTAGGCTGTGTGCTTGTTTGTCACCCTTGTCCTATAATAAAAAAGCATTTTGTTAAAAAGCTTGCATATATAAATAGATAAACAGTCTGTAACGTTTCTACAACGGAGAAACAATCTGTAACGTCTCATTTGTCAAGTCTCAGTCTCATACGATCATCATGCCAGTCGAGCAGTGGAAAGTTGAAGATTGAGAAACAATACGATAGGACTAGAAAAGTTTTTTTTTTTAATTTTAATTATTTTGCCGATAATCCGCAAGAGTCAAATTTTTCATAAACTAACTAAAATACAAAGCATCACCTAATAACTTTAACGGAAATAAACAATCGACAATTGATACTTCTTACAATATATTATATGGATGAAGCTAAATAATTCATTATACATTTGTACTAGTTTGGACGGGTAGTTGATCGCCGGCGAATTGTTTTTCCTTTTTTGTCGTTTAATAAATTTAATATAATATAACAGTGATGCGGTTTTGTGTATTAAGTGTCTGCGCAACCTATCTATTAGTAAAAACGATAAAGGAACTGCTATGATGGTAACGGAAACCTTCAGTCTTCATCGATTGTCCGCTAGGTCAAGCAGTTGTCAAAATCGCATAAAAACATCGCAATGTGACGCATTAGCTTCGTATCGTTAAGAAGTTTTTAAAACAAAATATTATTAAAATCAATTTAATAGTATTTAAACATATTACAATCATAACCTTCTAAGCTCAAAACCAAAGAAAAGAATGGGTAGACTTTTTTAAAAATAATAAAATAAAAACATTATTTCTCGTATCGAACCCAGGTTGGTGACCTAACTTGATATCTATACTAGGTTACTTTTATGACAATTCCGAAAATGTCCACATATGAGCCATATAGAACTATGAGCCATATAGAGATACTAGCGATGTGCATTGATTGCTTGTTGCATTTTACAGCATTGCATCTCTGCGATGGTTGTTTGGCGGATCGCTATTCTCAACGGCGCTCTCTGCGTCTTGGTTTGACTCACACCTAAGTAGCTTTGCCCAAGTTGGATCCCTTCATGACGGGGCTGTAGACTCTCTGACGTCCATGATGGTTTAATATAACAACAGTAAAGTATTTCTGTAAATTTCCCACCTTTGAATAGTTGAAGGCGACTTGTTAGTGGGTGAGATAAACATGATTAAAAACTGCTCAAATTAAGTGACACAAACTCTTTTTGATAGCTTTATTACAATTATTATCTTATAACTGCCATTTGGCTATATCTGCCGTTGTTTTGAATGGTGGAGCATACATATGTGTCAGCCTAATGCCGGTGGTAGCTGGAGGGAGGAGACTCTCAAGGTATTTCTGTCAAAATGTGTGTGAGCAAAGTCCTTGTATCGGATATTTCCTATTAACATTGTGAGCCTTTTCCAAGTGGGAAGTGATTAATTAATAAGGAATTGACCTGATACAATTAGAATAAGAATAATTTAATGTTATTAAACTTATTGAGCCCTTTCTTTGTAAACGGAGTTCTTAAGTTTAAAATAATTTTAAGGCACTACCAACGGCTTTCAATTGGAATTCGAAGGTGAATATTCATTCTCTCAAGAGACACCCAAAAAAACTAAGTTACTAAATAATTACGACGTAAGTAGGGGCCTAACTATGACGATCACGACATAAATTTTACAAACGGCCTTTTTTACATAGTAGAAAGGGGAGCGTTACTATAGGTAGAGTGGTTTAGTAGTTTATTAGTAGTATTCACAGCATTGCTAGTATAAGTTAAGTTATTATTAGTATTAAATATGTACATATTTAAAACAAATGTAATTAAAAAGTTAAAAAATCTTACGTCTTCTTGTAACTCATATTCATAGTAATCAATAAATCCGCCTCTATGTCCGTAGTGAGTGTCAAAACCGCGTGATGTGGGCAAAAATTTAGTGCGGGATAGACCCACATGCCATTTGCCCACTAAATGAGTTGCATAACCTAGCTCTTTGAAATATTGTGGTAAAACTTTCTCTGTCAGTGGCAAACCTCTATCCTCACTGTTTAGTAGAGGCAAGCCCTGCATGCCTGTAACAAATTATGGAATTTTAAAGTATTAATGAATATATTTATTCTATATAATATACACCAAATACGTCGTAAAAGCTTTTTAAATCCACTGCTAGATTTTAGCCATCAACTATTATTTGGTTAATTTGCGATCGGCATTTTAAATGTATATATATTATCGCAGTTATTTTTTATAATTAGCAACATTTAATTTAATGATTAACTTCAGATAGTTAAATGTCACCATTGAACCAAATGGTTGGTCGTCTAACTAACTTGTTGATTAAACCATCGTGCGTCAACAGATTTACTTGTTTCTGTATTTGTTTTTCTCAAAGACCTCGTGCATTAGATACGACTATTCGTCGCGTCTACCCGCACTGACTACTGGTAGTGAGGCCTTTCCTCTTAGTACCCAGTAGCCGCAGTCGAGCTTAAAATCAAGTCATCACACCCTTAGGTACCTCAGGATATTTTTTATCCAGAAATCTTTTTTATAAATTAAAAAAAACTTTTTAAATATGTTTAATACTTAGATAGGAGAAACTTATAAAAAAACCGTTTTATTGCTTGCGATAATAAACGTCATTTAGCGGTAGTCAACTAAAAATGCTTCCGTTCTGATAATTCCAATTTCAACCACCATCAGACTCTATGGATATGGTTTTTACCTTGAGTGCAAATGAAATTCGATACATTCAGAAATTGATTCTATCAGGATTACACGTTGTAGGTCTTATCGTTGACGCTGCTCCACGTAGCTTGTCTGAGTATTTTACATTTAATATATTATACGAAATGGTTATACATACATTTATTAGCGACCATGAGCTATAAATGACATTTTCAATACCATCGCCGAAGTGACGGGGTACTCTTTAGCCTCAACGACAAGGCGAGCTATATATTACTTATCTTAATGCTAGTAGTAGTGAGGTAAAATAATAATCATACTGAACCTATGACATGGGCAAATTTTCCAGTAAGCAACGCAGAGCGCGTAGGCGTGCATATGCAGTGGCTATAATACCTTTCGAATACTACACCAGAGTAGGCGAGTAAGTCGATATTAGGAGTCATTATTTGATCATATCCATGAAAGCTAACATCATTCCATCCCTGAAAGATAAAATATTTAGACTATTTGTTATAAAAAAATATACATCTAAGGTCTAATAAAGCTAAAATTCTTAAAGATAGTTGGTAAGTTTGCAAGAAATTGTTTCTAAGCGACAATAAATAAACAATAATAATTTAAAGTGTCATACCATGTCGTCAGCAATAATAAAGACAATATTTGGGCGCGAGGGTTCTTTTTTCAGCTCGCAAGTATAACTGTGTACATGTGATACAAAATGTAAGTAAACCAAGACAAAAACACTTTTGAACTTCATTTTCTAATCTCTTCCGAAATGCTGTTGAAAAAATTTGAAAGATGGGTAATCCGAAATTCCAATAAAATTTTATCAAAGATTACCAATTGTCATACTTTACAAATTTTGTTGAGTGAAGTATTTTTATACCTTAAACAAATATACAAGTACTTTACGTATGATAATAGCAACAAAGAAATACGATACAAATATAAGGTCGTGGAAAATTTTTCTACGTATTTTAAATACATTTTCAAGATTTTTTTAGAAATGGCGGGAAAGCGTTTTCTTTACTTCTTCTTTTTCGTAATATCTTATGTGTTGATATTAAAACCAGCTAGATACAAACAGTAAAAGCAAAGAGATTTTTCCCTAATTATATACAAACAAAATACGAGGAAACTTTTTCCCCGACCTTTTAATAAAACAACAATGTTAAGTTACAGCAAGGTATATGTATAAAAAAATATGCCTCTAAGTAGAAACGTTATGGTTTGGTCACAAATTGGTCCATACAACCAGAGTAGGTCAAGGACTAAGCTCTATCGAGCTAGCAGTTAAACAGGAGAGATCATAAAAATTTGCATGTGAAGTTGTAGCTAAAATTAGTTATACGAACTAAGTAAAAACGATTTTGTAGTTCGAACCGATTCTGTAAAAACAAGTTACTGTTAACTTGATGTTAAAATATGTCACTGGTGGTCACCGGCTGCCAGATCCAGCCAATTTTTTGATTTTCTTATTTTTCTCACACTGTTTTCCAGCAATCATTGAAAACAAAGTTTTTATAATCTATTATCTAAACCAATTTTCATTAATTTTGTTACTTTACACTACTGCTCTATGTGAGGATTGCAGTAACTTTAATTTTTTTATAGCCGTAAAAACAATAGTTTTAGGGCAGTTAAGTTACAAATTTCGTGGAGGCGTGGAGCAGAAGTGCAGTGGTCTTGTTCTTCACGAAAGGCGACAACGCTCTCTTGAAGAACTACAGATCGATTTCCCTTCTAAGCCGAGTCTACGTGCTGTTTGCGAGAGTCATTACGAATCGTCTTGCACGCAGACTCGACGACTTCCAGCCTCCCGAACATGCCAGTTTCCGAAAAGACTTCAGTACCATGACCACATACATATCCTGCGGCAGATTGTACACAAGACCGAAGAGTACAATCTGCCACTTTGCCTAGCGTATGTGGACTATGAGAAAGCTTTTGATTCCGTCGAAATTTGGGTGGTGCTACAGTCCCTTCAGCGGTGAGAGTTGACTGTCGGTATATCGAAGTGCTGAAGTGTTTGTACAGTAGGGCTACGATGGCTATCCGAGTACAGAACCAGAGTTCGAAGCCTATCCAACTGCAGAGAGGTGTAAGACAGGGTGACGTTATATCCCTAAAACTCTTCACCGCTGCCTCATACCGGTAGGCGTAGTGTAGGGCGACCCCCCACTAGATGGAGTGACGACCTGGTAAGATATGCAGGAAGTCGATGGATGCAGGTGGCTCAGGACCGTGCTTTGTGGCATTACTTGGGGGAGGCCTATGTTCAGCAGTGGATTTGTGAAGGGCTGTAATGATGATGATGATTTGGCAAGTTATTACAAACTGTTAAATGTTTGTTTCGATGTTCAGGTGTGACATTTATTTCAACATTGATTTCACATTAGTATTTTTCTAGTAAAAAAACCAGCGCATTTAATAGTTGGAATTTTAAATAAGGCACAAAAGAAAGCACTTCAGTATTATGCGTTACGTACCATCTGTTCTTCGTTGAAGCGAGCATTGCGCTGGTTGGCGTAGGTCAGGGACATCAGGCGTAATTATTCATAATTATATTATAATTATTGGATAAATGTTTTTGTTTACTACTTGGTAAACAGGAAGTGCAATGACAGGATAAATACATCAATTCACAGATCACTTCAACAACTTTAAAATAAACTATAACTCAGTTTATATTTTATAAATTAAACATTAAAATTCAACTAAAATACGGAATAAAATAAAATTGCAGAGCACGAAATATACAATGGTTTGTAATATTCATTAAGTGTCTAATGGGCCTTAAATTATACTATATGGATTACAAAATTTCTGTTTATTCCTTAAAGTTTCACTATAAAATATACATTTTATTATAAATTAAACTAAAATTGGCTCAATTCCTCACGCCTAGTGAAAAAAGTATACTAATAAACTGAGCAGCTGAATTTAAAAGTTCTATTATGTTTCAAGTAGGCACTATCTGTCTTAGGATAATTGCACCGCAGTCTACTTCACCTGAGGATGCCTCGCTTAAAGGCGAAACACGTGTCGCAATATCGACGGTGGTGTGTCTTCCCTAGTGTTGTGATGTTGGCAGCAGTGGTGCGGCGATTAGTAAAGTAAGTAAAGTAGTAAAGTTACAGTCTATATACGTCCCACTGCTGGGCTCAGGCCTCCCCTCATTTTTGAGAGGGTTTAGGGCAAGGAAGTGTCCGCCGCGCTGCCCAAATGTGTGTTGACGAACTTCACATGTCTTCGAAATATTTTTTTTCTTATTCCTCAGACATGCAGGTTTCCTCACAATGTTTTCCTTCACCGCCGAGCACGTGGTAAATCAGCACTTAAAATTGCAATTAACAATTTCATTGGTGCCGGCGGGGATCGAACCCGGGTTACTCGCGTTCTGTTATATTTACAGCGAGCGTTAACCACTGAGCTACCACGGCTCTCAGGGTTTAGTATTTAGTTCAAATTAGATGAGACACATCATTTAATTCTATTACGCGGATCTTGAATAAATGCTTTTTAATATCTTTAAGAAGTTGTAGTGACAAAAGCACAATGGAATAACGTATTCTCCAATGTATTTAATTTTAGCCTTCCAATATATAAAAGGAGACTGAAACGCTTTCATACATTCTTAGGCCCAGATTTCAAAAAGGTGTAAGTGGTGTCAATCAATAGCTTACATATTATCAAAACATCAATGAAAATTCGGCATATTTTGACAATCTGAGAGCAAAGTTATATGGCATTTAGTAGAAGTGAGGTTATGGAACAAATTGGTAACAACCTAAACTATAGTTCATAAAAGATAGTTTGATCTCTGCCGACCTAATAAGTGTATGCCCATAAAGTATGACATTGACAGGTACTGTCTGTACTACTAAGAAATTCAGGACTTCATAGTCGTGATTTTTACTGACAGCTGTCGCAGAGACCAAGCTATCTTTTATGAACCATAAACAGCTGATTTTTGAAGTGCGATTGCTATTTTTTTTATTAGACAGGTATTCACTATAATAATTGTAGTATTTATTTTACTGTATTGAGTGGAAGGATAATAAGAAACTCGCAAATACATTGAGAAATAGGCAAGGTTAGGCGATGTTTAAAAAACACTTTTATAATTATCTTTTATTCATCTTCAATTATAATTACAATTCACACAGCGTGTCAATATCCAATCGATAAAATCTAGGCAGTAAAATCCACAATACCAGGCCAAAGTCAAACTGGTAAACGAGATTATCGGTATCCGATATGACAGCAAGGGTCGCATAAGTTAAGTAAGATCAGAAGTCCGTAAAAATCAATAAAACAACGGGAAACACAGAGTGATCACTGATCATAGATATAGATTGAGTCAGGTAGGAGCTGTCACTGTCAGCACAGATTAAAAATACAGTTGGCAAACACAAGTAATAACTAATAAATCGAACTGTAAACGAGAATCGATTTCAAGATTTATTTTTATTATGTTGATATTTTATTTTTAAGCTGTTTACTCGGTGTTAATTGTAATTTATTTAATTATTAAATATCTTTTACTTGAATCAATTATTTGCTGTAAGTAGTTTTAATGTTTAATTCTTAAAACTCATTCACACTAATCGATTGAAGTACTCGTAATCGATTTGTTATTTTATTCATGACCTAAACTTATTTTTAAGATTTCTCATCTTCCAGATTGTGAATTGGGCTAATTTTTTATATTTTGAAATAGAAAAATATAACGTTTTTTTTTTAAACCATATTTTAACTTATTACAAATTGGGCCTAGAAATCCCCGTCGACTTTGTCATATATGTAGGTACATGTTTGCGTAGGTACAAAAAACTTTCCTGAGAATCGTATTGTCTTTTGATTAATATCATACAAATCTATGCATTAGTTTTTCATGATTTTTGTTATTTTATAGCACAACGGCATATAATTTTATACACTTACATATAATTTTTATAAAACTTTTATACGTGGTAGAGCCACGCTGCAGCTGTATTATTGTTGTAGCACTAATGGGTCAGCTCACAGAACACTTAATACAGCTAGTAGAAATGTTATACGAGCCGGGAACGCGCGCCGTGTATATGGCTTAATAGCCAACTACTAGAATTTCGTGACTCAGTTCGAAACAAACCGTCGTCACGTGTTAGTCGTGGTGCAAGTGGTTAAAAATGGTCTATTGCAGTGTTTCGAACTGTTCAAACTGTTCAGGAAAGGGTTATTGTTCTTCTAAAGGAATTTCTTATCATTGGTGAGTAAGATAATACATTTTTAAATCGATTTTATTGAACGATACTTTGCCCTTCAACGCATCGTAGTATGGCCGCTGGTCCCAGACGTCAATTAAGGATGTGCTTAGATTTTAGTTTATCGACGCCATCGATATTCATGCCTTGTATAATCAATTCTAGCAGGTTATTTTTAGAAATAAATTTGGCTGTTAAATAAAAAGCGTAAGTTTTTATTTAACAATAAATATTTTTTCTTATTCAATCAATATTCTTATATTTTTTTAGTTTTCCGATAAACCCAGAAGTTAAGGAAAAATGGATTTTGGCGACAGGGAAAAAAATTGGTTTCCTTCTAAACGTAGTAAAATATGTTCTGCACATTTTCAAGAAAAGAATTTAAACCTACAAGAAAACCCCGTGTTCTTTTGGATCATGCTTATCCGACTATTCACGTTTGGACAACTTTTGAAAATGTAAGTATCTTCTAAATAAATTAAGTATTTTAGTAAAATACAAACCATCCCGTGGCTCTATTATGCAAAACAGTAAAGAAATTATGTGGCGCCACTAGTACATTTTTGATACTTTATAATTCGAAAACGAAACGCTTTACGACATTTTGTGTAATTATACTGAAATGAAGTCAGTCTTGCTGTCGCACGGATGGGCCGGCTCGAATTGGGGTGGTACCATGACCTCACAGAAAACCAGCGTGAAGTAGCGGTTTACCTCTGCGTTTCGCTTGGTGAGTGCATGTGGCCGGAGGCCATTTTTACTTGAAATGAGGCATTCCATCTTAGGCCTCACGGGTGACAACGCATCTACATTTTGATATGTAATAGAGGATAGATGTAGATGTCTATGCCACAGCAACCACTTACCATCAGGTGGACTGTGTGCTCGTTTATCACCCTTATCCTACAAAAAAAAAGTCAAAACAAACAAAATTCTATCTATTTATGATAGTTTCAGCTCGCAAATGATTGGTTTGTTTTGTTACTGTAACTTGTTACTACATTGTAACTGCTCACAAAATACTCGAAGAAGTCGATTGATGTTCTAAAAACTAAAATCATTTCTATTTGCGCGCTAATGTGCGTGTCGTACCACTTTAAAACCCTTTTTTGAGAATGATGAATGAAAAAATGTTTGTTAATCATTATGTTTTAATTCTATAATTGTCCCTTGCTACTTTTTGCAAAGTAACTATTAAGTTACCAAACATGTTATTTCAGGTCTCAGATATCCAAGTTAACGTAATACCATCAAAATCTCCGTCACCTTCTATGTCATCCAAATCTGCTAAGCGAGAGATACAGTTAGATCCGGATATAATGGAAACTCCCAGAAAACGAAAAATGCAACGCATTATAAACGAAAAGGAAAATGTTATAAAAACTCAACGATCGAAAATAAAAAGTTTACAAGGTAAAAACCGGAGATATAGAAAAAAAAATAGAGTTGCAAGAAATAATAAAGGAATTACAATCAAATAGATTAATTAATAGCGACCAAGCCTTTTTTTTTTAGAAAACACCAACGTTAACATAAAAGAGTTATTTAAAAGATGTGAGAAGATATTAAAATCTAAAAAATTAACACGTGAAAAATACTCACCGAGCCTTCGGAGTTTTGCGATGACGCTACATTTTTTTTATTTAAAGTTTAATCTACACGATGGCGATTCATCAGCGCATCGAATGGGATGGGAAACGTATGCATGGTTATGTCAATTTCGGAAACAATTTAAACGATGGTGGGGATAGTTTGTGTGAAGCTAATGAGGCTTAAGTATTCCTTGTTACTGCAATTAATGGTATGGACTATAGAAAGGTATACAGATATTCGCCATCACCATTTGATGAATACCTCAGCACAAAAAGTATCAAAAAGACAACTTTTAAATAAATATTCGCATTTTACAGGACAATAAATAAATAAATATTTCAATAAATATTTTGTTTTTGAAATGATGAAAATGTATTAATTTTTTTCTATTTTACTGTAAAGTTTTACTCCTTGTAATTAATTATTTTTTCTACTTTACTTTTTTTTATAGCATTAAGTTTATTTCATTAAATATACGTTTCATATTATATCATTATACTGTTTTATTTTATCACATATTTATTACCTACATTATTCCGTGTCGATATTTTATCGATAGTTTTTTGTCAAGCACTGGCGTATATGAGTTGAGTGTGTTAACTACCTGCAAGGAGTGGGGAGACTAGCGGCGGCAGTGGTACCGCAAGTAAATTGAAACAAAGGAATTTCTATTCCGCTATATTAGGTGTTCTGTGGGTCAGCTAGAGCCAGGAAGGACCTCTCTCTCACAGAATACCAGCTCTCACAAAATAACAGCTTAATTGCTGTGTTTCGTATGATGAGTGTAGAGATCCGGGACCCATTTTTACTTGAAACGAGGCATTCCATCTTACTCCTCAGGGATGACAACGCATCTGCGTTTTGATTCTTAATCGAGTATAATTGTAGATGTCTATGGGTCACAGCATCGATTTACCGTCAGGTGTGCTCGTATGTCACCCTTTTACGCTGATATTCTGTGTGGTACTTCCCCGATCGAGCCAACGCATTCATCTTTGAGTAACCAAAAAATCAATGGAAAAGCCTAAAGAGACGGCATCGCAAGGCATACCCCTCTGTAAAAGGTACGAGATTTCGAATCATACCCGTAATATAAAACTAGTTGCTCCGGGTCGTGCGTCATTCCGAAGTGATCGTGCCAGTAAATCGAGCTCTGACAAAATGCCGAATTGCAGTGTATTTACATGATAAAACAAGCAAAAACGTCAATATACAAAAATACAAAAGGACGATGTGATTTTTTATCTACGAGTATTTTTAACATAATATTAAAGTAATTTTATCATTAAAACTCGTACTACGTGAATATTTTCGTCCAATACCGAGTGTGGCCATCATAGTTCATAAAGTGAAAAATAATCTATTTTTAAATAAATATGGTTTACTACACAAGTTAAATATATTAACGAAAATATATTTCCTAATAACTGAATCAGTTTGTGATGAATAATAATCAACACACATATGTGTAGTGGATTTTGTTAAATGATTTATATATTTAGCACAATTTCAACACGATATTGAATATTATATACTTTAATATAATCGATAACTTGTATTTATCTAAATATCATACAAAATAAATAAGTTAAATTGAAACTTGCTACTTCGCAGCAAAAGTGTGCAATTTTAATAAAAATAACTGGTATCACTGCAACCGATAGTATTGCACTATAGTGATGAACGCCACAACTTTAGCTATCGATAAGTTAATTAACTATGCGGATTTGTCTGCCGAACCGGTTTGTAGTTTTTATTTAGCTTTTACAATAAAGTATTACAAAAAGTAGTAAATTTTTCTATTATTGGTTTGTTTTTACAGATTTCCAAAAGATCCTTTTAGGCCGCAAACTTGGATTGTAGCTTGTAGAAACCATGAATCTTAGATACCTTAACGAACTAGCACCATTTGCTCCGAACATTTTGAAAAATCTTAAAATGACACAGTAGTACCAACCATGAACTTGTGGGAGGTAATGTTTGGCTGTAATTATATTTAGATTAAATATTTTTATTATTACTTTGACACCAATATTACCCTACTTGAAAATATTTTATTAAGTTTACAAAAGCATTAATCTATCAAATTTAATTCATCCTATACTATTAAACGAGCAATTCTTGTATATATGTATATATATATATATAATCGGGATCTCGGAAACGGCTCCAACGATTTTCATAAAATTTAGTGTCCAGGGAGTTTCGGGGATAATAAATCGATCTAGCTAAGATTTATTTTTAGAAAATGTCTTTTTGTCCGTGTTTTTAGGCAATTAAAAACTGCTACAATATAGTTAGAATAAGAAGGTAAATTTTGACAGTTTGGTAATGATTATAAATAGCTTATTGGTATAATGGGCGGTCACAAAATCGTAAAACCCCGGTTCGAGCCCAGACCGACCGACCGACTTTTTTATTTTTTTTTTCAAGTTTCTTTCTTTTTTGAGAAAATATATTTTTTTCGAGCCCTTTTTTTAGTATTTTTTAAAAACACGAAAATTTAAATAAAAATAATTGCACTCATGATTTTTTATTCAAATAACCAGTTCAGTTTTTTCTGTTATGTCGCTAAGATCAAAAAATATTTATTTATAATTCATCAGTATGTAATTTGTATCTAAATATAATTTCCAAAACACACGAATTAAAAAAATCGAGCGAAAAATACCGAGCAAAGCTCGGTCAACCGGGTACTATACATATATACATCCAAGCTATATATATATATATATATATATATATATATATATATATATATATATATATATATATATATATATATATAGCTTGTATCTTCTGACTTACGCAAGTAAATTAGGGTGATCGTAGTGATTGCACAATATCGTCAACATCGAAAAAAGAAAGCTGGATGTTCCGGAAAAATTCCATTAGTAGTCTCGAAAGTCACAATTCGAAATATTTTTTATATTCCGTATCACTAGTCCTACTCCCACTGCGAGTACGAGCCAACACTTAGGCCAAGAAAAATTAAACTGAAAAAATGCCTTGACATAGAAAACGATAGCATTAACTGGCTTCACAAGTTTGCAAGAAATACTTTGCCCTAACACTTAACTATTACTCACCAAAAGTCTATCGCTATGTACGTAAAACTTTTGCAACATGTTTGCCTGCACCACGGACGTTGACTACTAGTGGTACACTACCATCGATCGCCGACCAGGGTTTACTCAAGAAGCACTGACGGCATTAAAATTGAGAGCGGGGAGTAACCCTGATAAAAAATTTTACTGTAACTTGGTCATGAGTGAAATTAAAATTAAATAATTGACGGAATACCATGCTAGCAGCCAAAGGCATTATGTATATAACCAAAATGTCTTTTAGAACCTGCATAGTACTACGTCAGTTGTTTTATTTTCATCTATCACTAATATACAATAAAATTTCTTGTCAGGGTTACTTTCTAGTCCAAGTTTTAAAACACTTAACGCTTTTTTGTGTAGCCAATTCGGCCATCAATTGTATATTAGTTTAGCAAAACATCTTTCTGGGGAATATTTAGACCTAGGTAGATGTCACATTTTATTTTTATGCAGCTGTCTGTTTAAAGTTCACTTTGTTCAACTGTTATACAGTGTAAAACTTTTTTATTTTCCTAACTTATTAAATATTTTCCAGATAGTTCATTTAATAACTCTTCAAAATCAATTTTTTTAAATACCGGTTTTGTGATTGAAGCCTTATAGTAAAAATAAAAAATTTGGTTAACACCATCTAAGACGATAAACTGATAGAACTTTTCTTTTCATAAATCTGATTTTTAAAATAAGTTAACTAAACCTCCTATTTCGATTTGTTAAATATTTTAAATATTATCCTGCATAATGTAAAATAAACCTGTAGCAAAATAATAATCTTTCTTTCAATAATTTCTAAGTTTTTTTCCGAAGGTCATTTTTAAATACTTTAAAAAAAGAATTTCAAATAACACCTTGGTATTAATTATCTATGTATTACTTGTAATCAAATAAAAACTTATGCGAACTATGGTGATTTGTTTATCGATAAAAATATCGACATAGACCACGCCTTACGTTGCTTACTCATTCAGCCAGCGCCATCAGTGTATCGACACGTGTACAATTTGATGGTATGCGTAAACGCGATGAACACAAACACAAATGTTGTAGTGTGCGTTTATAGTGACATGATTTAATTTTGCATTTGTAGTTAAGTATATAGTTATGTGGTTTTCTTGCGCCCCCCCCCCCCTGATGTTGACAGAATTTTTGTTTAGAAATTAACGCGCATGGCCTCTCCAGTTGGTTGAATACTCAAAGGCATTAATGCTACAACTATAATATAGATGCAGCGTGGCTCTACCACGCATGCATATATTTGCATGAGGCTATCGATTATTTAAAAATAATATTCTGCTTTTGTTCAGTAAATTAAGTGATTTAAGAGAAGAAAAACGCCACACAATATAATTCAGGCGTGAAACCACAGCATCGATTAAAATATGTTTTTTAGGGTTCCGTAGTCAACTAGGAACCCTTATAGTTTCGCCATGTCTGTCTGTCCATCTGTCCGTCCTCGCTTAATCTCTGTGACCGTTAGCACTAGAATGCTGAAATTTGGTACCAATATGTGTATAAATCACGCCGACAAAGTGGTAAAATAAAAATTGGAAAAAAATGTTTTATTAGGGTAGCCCCCCTATATGTAAAGTGGGAAGTGATTTTTTTTATTTCAACCCTAACGTGTGATATATCGTTGGAAAGGTATTTAAAAATGAATAGGGGTTTCCTAAAATCATTTTTTATAATGTCAATAATTTCGGAAATAATCGCTCCAAAAGTAAAAAACAATGTGTCCCCCCCCCCCTCTAACTTTTGAACCATAAGTTTATAAAATATGAAAAAAATCTAAAAAGTAGAACTTTATAAGGACTTTCTAGGAAAATCATTTTGAACTTGGATGGAAACAACAGTACCCACTACCGGGAGCAGTTGCAGGAGCGCGAAGCGCTGCTGGAGCGCGAACATAATGGATACCCATCTTTAAACTCATAAGTGGGAACACTTATTGTGACGGACGGGAAACTACGGAACCCTACACTGAGCGTGGCCCGACCCGCTCTTGGTCGCTTTTTTTTTAAATATTTTTGTTGACAATAAACGGCAATATTACTCTACTATTTGTTACATGTTTATAGATTTTTAAAAGATTCTTATAAATTTCTACATGAAAAGAAAATTATAAGCCATACTGATTTTAAAATCGCTTGGTGGTTGTTGATTTCAAAAACCCTATTTTGGTAGGTAGACGTCTTAAAAATAAGGAATGACGTTTATTTTACCAAAACTGCATGAAATTATTTGACATTTTCGTCACATAGAAATTAGCCATTAAGTGTGCTAAACATAGATTTATTATAAAATGTTAGATCTATGGGGGGTAAACGGTTGGATTTTCTCGTACATTTTAATTTTTTTTTAATTTTAATTTTAGTTAATTTTATTTTTTTTTATTTTTATTATTATTTTAATTAATTATGTTATGATCGAATTAATCACCAAATCATAAAAAATACGCAAAAAAAAACAATGTTCTTACTTTCTTAATATAATCGTAAATAACAAACATGTCATTCCTGTAAAATGTTAAATATGAATTTACTAGTTTATTATTTCTTTTTTATGCTTGACAAAGAAAACGAGCCCTTCAGCACACTCGATGTCGTCATCTTCAGTAAAAGATAAAGTTTGAAAAGCTATAAAACACTACTGCTCAGACAACAGAAATAATTAAAATTATTTTTCAAAATAATCTAATTATTAATTACATTTATAATAACAGAAAATAGCAAAAATATAACATCTATATTTTTTACAAATTTATAATAATAAAATTTAAAAAAAATATTAAAACTCCTTTAACAATACGTACCCAATTGGAAGAACTCACATAAAAGTATACAAAACTTCATAACATTCAAAAGTTGCCTAAATTAATCTAAGCTCACAAAGATTTAATATTTATTAGATCATTTAAAATAAATAGATTTATTATTATTATATACCAAGTTTTTTACAAAAAGTCTCAAGCAATTTACTTACCATTAATAATTTTAATAGTAGTAATACATTGCAATTTAATTGAGCTCTCAGCAATATACGTTAACAATGCTCCATTGTTTTAATAAAATGAATAGAATGATTAAAGCGAATGAAATATTTACAGGCGTTTTATGAGCTCGCGATTAAATTAAAGGACAAAATATACTGAAGGGTAACAAGTTAAATTGAACGCTGTTTTTTATAATACCACTGTCGCAAACAAAAAAAAAACTTTTTCTTCACTCTTTAAAAGTTGATTGCTGGATATTTTACATCTGGCGTATTACATGAGATGGTATATCATCGATGGTGGTATCATTGGCCGTTAAGGCTTTTTTTGGCGTTTCAGAAAGACGCGTATCACGTACAAACTAACTTACTTACATCGCCACCAAACAATTTATGGGCAAAATAATTTTTTAACTCACGCATTAATATAAAATTTGAGATATCAGATTAACTCATGAATACTTTAACATGCACTCACACTTAACAGTCACACTTATTTTATTTACATTGCGCATGTAAGTAGCCTTCAAAAACATTATCTAAATTATATTTTTGAGAATGTAATTGACATAGTTTATTGAATCGATTTAGTTCAGTGAACCACAGTAACCTAATGGGGAAGATTTTAATTTCTATTAAATAGTGTATTAAACGTTATTGTTTTTTTTTAAATTGTTAACTATTTAGTTAGTAAAAAGTGTAAATAGGTAAGAGAGATTCAATGTCGGAGTAACGTTTTGTGCAGGTCATTTTCTCTAGTACTGACTACAATTAGTAGTTCAACAATAGTGTTCAAATCTAGCATGGATGATGGCCTTAGCTCTTATGAAGACCGTTCAGAGGCAGACTTGCTGAAAAGTTCGTACTTAAAACATTGTGCATTTTTGAAGAGATCCAAGTCGACCTTTTGACAGATTTGGACGAATTTTTTATATATTTTTCACAAAAATAAATAGAAAATACTTGTTAGGACAAAACCCATGAAACGATGTTGACAAAGTTGGAAATTTCCGAAAATCCCCTCTCCCTACTTCGTAAAGGAAAACGAAAAGGTATAGAAATCTGTTGAGTATGCATCAGTACTTTTCTTTACATTTATTTTTTACTGTTTACAATAACATTACGAAGTTATAATGCAGCTAATTTTGAAACATTTTCTACGGAATCGTAACGAAATTTTTACTAATCCAAGTGCAGCTTGTAAGTTAGTCGACTATTAGGGGGGTATTGGTACTGGGGGGACTGGTAGGGGGGAGGGCATATGACTTACAAAAATACCACTTAAAAGCTAAATATTTCACAAAGGGGCCCCTGAGCTGAAAAATTTGTTGAATTATCTCAATATGTTTTAAATTGTGATTAATATCTATATCTATACCAAATTACAGCTTTGTAGCACCTAGGGACTTTAAATAAAACCGTGGATGGACGGTCATGGCGAAACTATTATATTTTCTTGTTTAACTACGGAACCCAAAAAATAGATATGTATATATATATTTTGTTAGTAAAAGTTTATATATATATAGTTTATATATATATATATATATATATATATATATATATATATATATATATATATATATATATATATATATATATATATATATATATATATATATATATATATATATATATATATATATATATATATATATATATATATATATATATATATATATATATATATATATATATATAGTACCCGGTTGACCGAGCTTTGCTCGGTATTTTTCGCTCGATTTTTTTAATTCGTGTGTTTTGGAAATTATATTTAGATACAAATTACATACTGATGAATTATAAATAATATTTTTTGATCTTAGCGACATAACAGAAAAAACTGAACTGGTTATTTGAATAAAAAATCATGAGTGCAATTATTTTTATTTAAATTTTCGTGTTTTTAAAAAATACTAAAAAAAGGGCTCGAAAAAAATATATTTTCTCAAAAAAGAAAGAAACTTGAAAAAAAAAATAAAAAAGTCGGTCGGTCGGTCTGGGCTCGAACCGGGGTTTTACGATTTTGTGACCGCCCATTATACCAATAAGCTATTTATAATCATTACCAAACTGTCAAAATTTACCTTCTTATTCTAACTATATTGTAGCAGTTTTTAATTTCCTAAAAACACGGACAAAAAGACATTTTCTAAAAATAAATCTTAGCTAGATCGATTTATTATCCCCGAAACTCCCTGGACACTAAATTTTATGAAAATCGTTGGAGCCGTTTCCGAGATCCCGATTATATATATATATATACATATATACAAGAATTGCTCGTTTAATAGTATAGGATATACTTTTGCTAACAAAACGTGTATATCAGGTCATTACATACTAATCTATCTAACGCATTTTAAATAAACATGAACATATCGCTTAATATAATTATTTGCATTGTAATGAAATTCATAAAACATAGGTTTAATTTAAGTTATGTAAATAGAGCAATTTTAACTAATAGCGTAAGAATAATATGCTCATAATTTACATAGAAATTTAAATTTGATTTCACTGGTATTTAAAATATTAAATGGAAAATAGTAGTAAAAATTAAACGAAAATAGTTTTTTTATTATTCAATATATAAGAAACAAACTGATACACAAAATGATTTTTTAGTTCTACAGCAGAAACCACACACGGTTTAATTGCTTTTACAAAATTATACCGTATGTAAAGCTTAACTTATGTAAGTAAAAAATAGTAAAGTACCCAGAAGACTAATCCGATGATCAAAGTATTTGTAGGTTTAGGATTAGGGTCACGAGACACATTGACAAGGCGTGAAGAGATATCCCTGTAAAAACGCCTTGCTAAGGCCCTTGCCATCGTCCTCAATTTCACTCTTAAATTGCAGGTATGTTGGCACTGGTTGAGGCACGCCAAATGATGTCATTAATGGCTTTTTGGCGAGGGATGCGACGAACGCTCCGCCGGCACGCCAGGCTGTGATGACCAAGTACGTCGACCTCTTACACACAGCGGCAGCGAAAGTGCTCATTTTTAAACCTAATCTCAGGCTTATAGCAAGACGGAAAGAAAAAATGTCCAAGATATTCCTCACTCTCTCTCCATAGATACTAAGATGCGAGCTTGCTCTGTGGGTTCCCTTAGTTTACTAATAGGTTTTTCTGAACCTTAATGATGAGTGGCCCATCCCAATGCTTGGCAGAAGCTGAATTCACCAGAGAATCCTGGTCTAGCCCGGTCTTATTGTATCGGGTTTCTTTGGTTTCAGCAGAGCACGAGACCTCATCACCGAGTGATGGGTGAATATTTGTTGCAATGTGGTCTGAAGCGCTATAAACTATAGACACAAAAGGCGGAAGCGTTACGCTGGAAACTTTTTGGATGCTCAGACCACCAAGTCTAACGAGAAAGGTGGCCTGAACACAGGAATTGTCATTTAATGGACAATTTAAAATTTCAGTCATAGTTTTCCTAATCAATTCATCGAGATGATTTAAAAATGGGATTTGCATCCAAAGAGTTAAACCTACGTAAAATTTAGTATATATGCATTGT
This sequence comes from Parnassius smintheus behrii, assembly GCA_036936625.1. Lineage (NCBI taxonomy): Eukaryota > Metazoa > Arthropoda > Insecta > Lepidoptera > Papilionidae > Parnassius > Parnassius smintheus. The sequence continues at coordinate 30,808,062 of JAUPFT010000006.1, forward strand.
CTGGGTTTATTTTTTTCAGACGATTTGGTGACCGACAGACTAAGTCACCAGATCAAGCTTCCACGGGCGAAATAACTATGCTCTTATCGTTTGGTTGCTGATGCAACGTGTCGTTCAACTGTGATTCCTTATTCACATTAACTATAGAGGCTGTTCGTTTCTTGCCAAAGCGGTTGAGACAAACTTCTGTCAGCCTACACTGCCTCCGCTGGTAAAATAGGATGGCACACTAGCGCATACAGTCAAAGAGAAAGCGGGCTTGTTTGCATCTCTCTTTGCCGCCTGCAATTCACGTCTAGACAAAGAGAATAACGTTCCATCTAAATTACCTTACAGTCGGACCTGTATGTCTGGAGGAGGTTCACATCACAGACAAGGAGGCTTTTAAAACTTTGCAGCGTCTAGATGTGAATAAAGCTCGTATACCAGATGGTATACCAGCTATAGTTCTAATAGCTTGCGCACCTGAATTGTCTCCTATGCTGACATGCTTATTCCCTCTCTGATTTTAGAAGCTGGCCACCGAGCAGCCTGTTCCAAAAAAAGGCAGCCGTACCAACCCTGCCAATTATAGGCCAATCTCATTGATCTCCACACTCTGCAAGATTATGAGGCGTATATTAAATTTCATGGCGTACCTAGGAATGACCTTCTCAGTGACCGCTATAACAGATTTCGCCAAAATCGGTGAGCTGGAGACCTTCTAGCGTATGCCACGCACATATGAGGCACCCGAAAACAGCGGACACTTGCTGTTTCGCTAGATTTCTGGAAGACCTTTGACAAAGTATGGCACGCTAGACTTTTGCGTAAGCTTCCACCGTACGGCGTATCCTCTGGCCTGATTAAATAGATAAAGGACTTTATAAGTGAACAATCTCTCTGAGTCGTCGTCAGTAGCTGTTCATCCGCTCCTGTGGAAACTAACGGCAGAGTTCTTCAAATTCCGTTCTCTTCGCAACTTTCTTCCTATGTAGACGACAACACAGTTGTGGAGAGATACCAACCAAGTGCTCGAACCAGTCGGGATCAAATCCATTCCGAAAGAGAAGTTATGGTTGAGTGTGTACATCTGATACTACAGGCAGTCGTCGAGTAGGGCGATGCAAATCTTATGAATTTCAACGCTTCCAAAACACAAGCGTGTCTCTTCACTGCAGAAAGGAGAAAACTCATCTTAGCTCCTTGTTTCCGAAATATATCACTGGAATACACCGACCGACTTAAGCATTTGGTGGTTGAGATATCCATTATTATGTAAACCAACCAGCCTTTCTGTTTTCCACAGGATACATTTCGGAATGTGCGCAGAAATTGCATAACTTAATTCCTCCCTCGCCTTTACACCACGGGACAACCGGATGTTCGGCCAGTCTCGTTCGTTCACTCAGTTCACTCGTTTGTAGTGGACTTATTACGCATTGAAACTAAACGGTTTGCTACATCGTTCGTTATGGAACAGAAAAAGAGTGGAATAAGTTCTCCATTTTCCATTCGTAATTGGATGGAGGGTGGGTCTACAATGTGATCTTTAAGGCTAGAGCGAATAGGTTTTTTGGTAAGTCAGAGCACTTCACCATCTTCGTCTACATCACCATTTACCATCTGGTGAATCTCGTCCAGAAGAGGATTACCAAGCATGTGATGCGATTTGCTGTTAATTATTTTTGATCTTTTTTGGAGATGGGTAAATATTCATTAACAAAAAGTTCACATTTAAAAAATAAATAAGTTCGAGGAAGATAGAACTGAAAGTTTAAATAAAAGTAGTTAAATCATCTACGTCTAAGTTTGCTTCGCCACCTTTTATCCCGTCATCGAAATACCAGACATTGAATTTTGACTTTAGACTTAAAATAAATGTGTTTATTGCCAGAACAAGTGGGTCACCCTGTTGGCAACTGATCGACATAACATTTGGTATTATTTGTGCATGAGTGTAGATGGTGTACTGTAATATTTCAGAGGTAACGGTAAATGAATGTAATTTTTTTACCTGTGTCACCAGAGCGCCTCAGTCTACGAGTTAATTGCATTTTCAACATCTACCTTCGTCAGCAGCTCATCACCACCGAAATTCAGGAAGGAGTACGCTGCTTGTACCCCTTCGCATCCACCTTTTTCCCGAAACCTAGCTGCACAGACTAAAATATGGCCGTGATGTCTGGCGGAATGTGTTTGCAGCTAACGTTTGAAACAATATGGCTAATTGTGTTACCAACTGTAACAGCTGATATTTAAACTGTATTTTATGCAAACACTTATCTAAATAGGGGTTATTTAAAAATGTCGCAAGTAATTCTATTGTATGTTTAAGAGATAATAAAAACATTAAAAATATGTGTAAATGACGGTGCATGCGTCAAACCACGGGCACGAAATTAGTGGTGGTCCAAGTGATAGCGGTAGCGGCGAGGCGAGGCGCAGTGCGAACCGACATTCGCACGAAACGGCGGTTTAATTTGGAAACGTAGCATTATACACTAGGAAAGACAGCACACAGCTACAGCGTCGCTGACGCGGCACCATTGCCTACCATGCCATTCTGCTGTCGTGATCGCTCGACCGGCACATCTTCTAGTTGCTGTCTTTTTTTACATGTGACTAGGCAAACCCAGTCGAAGTGACCACCTCAAGCCGGCCCTAAACCTCAAGCCAGCCAAGTCGGTTCCTCTTCTCTTTTCTTCTCTCACCTCGGTGAAAACTCGTTCGGGGTCCATACTGTTGCCTTAGCTCAGGCAGCGCTGCTCTTAGATAAGCGATCTAGCAAATGAAAGGAATTCCTCTGTGAAGAGGCTTCTAATAACAGTCTATAAAAGACTAGACCCTCTAAGAACCTAAACCCGCTAAGAATCTAAACGGTCAGCCGCCGTAGAGTCTACATCACCTGAGGATGCCTCGTGTAGAGGCGAAATAATTGTCATATTATCGTCGATGGTGTGTCTTACCGGGAATAGTGGTGTTGGAAGTAGTGGTGCCGGAAGTAATGGTGCTGGGACTAGTGGTGACGGAGTTAGTGCATGTAATTGAGGGAGGCCGGGAGGTGCTCTTCAATCCAGGTAAGACACATCATTGTATTTAGTTAGCGGAAGGTTGCGAAGTAATTAATATTTTTATTAATTTCAATTAATCGTTGCGTTGACGAACTGACCAGTGCTCATTTTTCTGCGTACAAAAAATGAATTGTTACGTAAGAACCATTAGATCTCAATTTTAAAATACTTTTACTACTAGACATTTAAAAAAATACAGATAATTTGAATCTGGGTATTCATTAAAAAATAGCTTCGCGTGACATATCTCTAAATCTGTTTGGGGTTCCCGAGATACACAAACCATAAACTTCACTACGTGCAATATTTAGCTAGACTCACTAAATTATACATTGGACGCTAATTGAAAAAACTCTTGCCGCATAATGATCATAAGAGAAATTCTCATGCAGGAAGGATTTATGATATATGCAAAAGTGTTAAATATATGGTTATTATATTTGTTTAACATTTTGTCAGCGAGATACAGGGTCTTTATCTCGCTGACAATGTCACCTTGATCAGTTTTGATATTCAGCCACTATTTACATGATTAATTATTAAAGTCTGCATACCAAATGTGAAGTAATACTTAAACATTGCCTCATGAGATGTGGAGATTAGCTTGCCTGTACCACTCTACTTCGCTCATATATTTATTAAGAATTTTGCGGAGAAATTCTCGCACTATTTCCGTACATCACACATTCTTCTATAGGCAGGTAGACGATACTTACAATATTATATACTTACAATTATTCTACTATCACATGATACTGCAGTATTATGTGTGTCATCATTTGTTCTCGAAATATGCGAAAGATGTCTTGATAATTTGTCACCTTAATTAATATGAAATATTTTGCAATTCAAATAAAAAATAATAACAAAAATGATATAAGCAAACTTTTATTTTAAAATAAAAAGAACTGAATAAAAAATAAAAAGTTAACCTAAGGATACACAGGCATCATGCGCTGATTTTTTCTGGAGTAATAAATTCTCCTGGATTTCTAATATGTAACCTAAAACTAGTTAAAGGAAGACTGTTTGCTTTTGCAGATGATAAAGTTTTAGTATTCAATAACTCCATGTAACGAAAAAATGAGCTTGGACGAGTTATGAAATGGCTACAACATTATTTATTGACGCCTAACTTAGAAAAAACCAACTACATTTCTATTACTAAGCTGTGTGGCTCATACCTGTCCATATTCCCACCATCATGGTTGATGCTCTTATAAAAACACTTCTATGAAAATACCTCGGTGTATACAACACTTCACACTTTCCTAGTCAGTGTTTCCAGGAGGAAACACTTACCAAGACGATTCATAAATTAAAATGTTTACAAACGTCTAAGAGCTGCCGCTGACTTTAAATTGCTTAAAGTAACTTATCTCGCATTATCGCAATCAATAATTATATTCTGCAAGTCGAAAGGGCACAAAGAATTGTATTGAAAGTAATTTTTTTAAACCCTATACATATTTAAATTTTCTGATCTACTCAAATACGGGAGTCCTGTCAGTTCAACAATCGTATATCCTAAAATCAATATTCAAATGAATGAACGATGAAAATAACTGATATTCAGGATCCCTAAAGAGACATCATAGTTTGCAAAACGACAACATGTCTTTTTAGGTCCTTTGTTATATAATTAAATTAATCAGGCTGTGAACATCTACTCTAAACTACGCTTCACTTGTGATGTAACAGTTCCTCATTACAGTCCTTTACAAGTCCAATGCTGAACATAGGCCTTCCCCACGGAATGCCACAAGGCATGGTCCCGAGCCACCTGTATCCATTGACTTCCTACATGTCTTACCAGGTCATCTCTCAATCTAGAGAGGGGATGCCCTACATTTCGCCTACTGATACGAGGCTGCCATTGGAGAATATTTCTTCCCTATTGGTTATCGGTTCTTCGAGCTTTATGGCCGGCCCATTGCTACTTCGGCTTACTAATCCGTTGGGCTATATCAGTTAATCTGATTCTACTACGGATATCCTCGTTTTTAATTCTATCATGCAGAGAAACCACGAGCATAGCCCTCTATACAGCTCGCTGCGTGACTTTGAGCTGTGAGTAACGGACCACGTATCAGATCAATAGGTCTTCACTCGCAACACGCACTGGATGTACAATCTAGTTTTGAGGTTTTGAGGAATGCCTGACGAGAAGATGTGTCGTAATCTACCGAACGTCTCTAATTGACCTCTCGGTCGAAGTTGGACTTACCTAGTCAGATAGTGCCAGGTAAACATACTCGTCAATAACTTCGAGCTTAGTGCTCCCAACAACTACTGGCACAGGTTTGACACATATACATGACTCTTTGGTCTTCTGTACATTTTGCCAAAGTATCTATACGTAGTCTATGGTGCTAAATCCTTTTCGAAAACCGGCTTGTAGAGTAGGCTGGAAGTCGTCGAGTCTGCGTGCGAGGCGATTCGTAATGACTCGTAATGAAAACAGCATGTAGACGTCGCTTAGAAGGGAAATCGGTTTGTAGTTCTTCAACAGAACATTGTCGCCTTTGTTGAAAAACAAGACCACCGCACTTCTGCTCCACGCCTCCGCAGTATTGCCAGTTCACGGAAGGAGTTGGAGTTGGAGTACGGAATTAAAGAGCTTCTGAAGGACCTTAAGAGTATCGATTGTTTTTTTTTATAGGATAGGGTGACAAACGAGCACACAGTCCACCTGATGGTAATACGTGCGTTAAGAACTTTTCAAATACTTCTATATAATGGTTCATATTATATAGAAGTATTTGAAAAGTTCTTAACGCACGTATGCACGCACGCACGCACGCACATACACATAAACTCGCGTGCTCGCGCGTACGCAAGACCGCGCGTGCTTTTTTGACATGATGTCATGCGTCTTTAGGGAACGCCATAAAAAATATGTTGAGAGCCACTTGTCCATATCGTCAATTTTTACACGCTGGGTTCAATTTTCACATAACCTCCGTATAAATTTAAAGCTGTTTTACTTATCTCTATTCTTTCTAACTTATTCAACAATAACGAGACACAGACAGTATCAAATGCTTTAGCCAAGACCAAAAACTTTCATGCAATTTTAAGTCACTTAACTTGTGGTTCCCCACAGGGTTTTGTTTCATATTATATAACACTCGAGTTCGTGTTCGTGTTTGTATTTCTATATAATACGTTAAAGCGTGACTCTACCACCTAAAACTCATACTGTATAAAGAGGCCGAAGAGAAAACTAGATTCAATTTAATGCTATGCAAATATTAGAAGGATGTGCAGTTGATAGCAACATGTTCACGGGGTCTGAAATCGAGGGCAGCTACCAGCTAGTGTAAAATAAAACAGGAAAAATGGTATTATTTAGATAGTATTTCACTCGTTCACTGTGACTTAGGCGTGGGACCCGAAGCTTATTGTCATCTTAATTATGCTTGACGTATTGGAGCTCGGCTTCCAGGTGTTTACTGTGTGTGTACAGATCCCTCGTGCTCTCTGAAGCAAAGATTTACCCACGGTGGCTAACTGTGAAGGAGTGTGGCTTAAGGTGTTATCAGGATATACGCGATAAAATCCGTAAAAACTGGTATTATTTAAATGTGTTGTGTTCACGGTCTTGTTCGTAAATATAAGAAATCAGTAGAATAATTGCTGCATTCACGGAAGTTAAAAGTGCTCAAGCACAAGTAATAAGTGTAAAAATAATTTAAGAAAATGTACTCGTCTATGCATAGAGAGAATCGGATTCCATTTGAGTTACAAATATTAGTTATTGGGACGACTTGCAATTTAGTGGTAAATATTTTATAAATTACGTTTCTAGTGCTTAGCAGCACTCAGTCAACCAAGACTAATGAATATGATTAAAATTTTTGGTGGTGCTCATGAATATATTTGTTTGGGTTTTTCTCGTGTGCAGTTTAAAGAGTTCATCACGCTGACCTTTGGTTTTTGGCTTAAGTGACTGGACAGGTTAAGAGATGGATAAGTTAGGACAACATTACAACGAAAACTATGCCTAAGTTTCATGGTTTCATTGGTTGGTCTACTGCTAAACATAGTCCTCACATCATATTTTAGAAGATTAGCCGTAGGAGCCAAAGCAATATTAGTAACAGACATCTCACACTTTTGACACTTGTCGTCAATCTGGGTATAGAGGTATACTTTATTCGATTTAAGTACCAGATGGTCATACCGCCAATATTGGCCACCATGTTCAATCAAGGCTTTGCCTGAGTCGTACTAAACCCATGGAATATGGAACGCTAAGTTCCGTACCGTCGCGAGTTACTTGCAAAAGATTATGTTTTGTCAGGACTCCTTATTAAATAAGGTATATTTAAGGTCAAGGTAAGTATTATGACTGCAGAACGAATGGATCAGCTCAATCGGGGAAGAACAACACACGCACAGAATATCAGCATGAAATATGAACACAACGGTAATGCGAACCAGAGACAAGTCTGCATTTTGATTCTTGAACGAAGATGTCTGTTAATATCTGCATCAAAGTGTCCGTGGGCTACAGCATGTACTCATCACGCTTTGCCGTCTAGTGCATACGATTGGCCTTCTCGTTTATTGCATACGGTTTAAACATCTCCATAGCGCAATGGCTAAGCGTTTGGGCGTAGCGCTGCAGGGTTGAGGGTTGCAATCCCGCACGGAACAACTGTATGTATAGACTAAAAATTATTGTTCCGGTTTTTAATGTGTTTTGCGCATTTTATGTATGTAATTACCACAATACAGGATTTATCATTTAGCAATATGTGACTAGCGACGTACCTATAGGTGGCAAAAAGGGGCAAATAACGCGAAATATGTAATGGGTGTGCCTATAAGCATCCGACAGGTATTACACTTTACACCATCACTATGTTTCAAAGTACGCATGGAAAGCAGTTTATATTTAGCCTTTATTATTAGGCACGTTTAGGGTAAGTTTCAACAGCTCTGTCTAAGAAGGCCTATAGAATCAACGTCAACATTTAATAATTTATTTTTTAATTTTGTTTTCAGAATGTTCCAGAATACTAACGCTCCATATTGTCGTTTTAAGCATCGGACAGAAAATTATACTTCCGTTTCATTATGACAAAACTTCTATTTTATCAGAGACCCGCATTACTGAATTTGGGTCTCTGATAAAAGAGAAATAAAAGAGAAGAGAAAGAATGTTTTGTAAATGAAATACAACACTGAAATTTATAAAAGTATTTTGATTGCAACATGCAGCAATTCAATATAATTATAAAAAATTACAGCCAAATATAATAAATCTACTTGTAACGATATAACTATCGTCAAGTAATTTTTATACTTTGCTTGACGTCATAACTTTTCGCATAGTTAAAGAATCTCTCTAAAAGCGCCGTAACGGAAAATAATTGCCGTTCAAAAGTAATTTTTAAAAATATTGCGATGTATTGTTATTCGGAAGATATTTTCTAAATCAGTGTTTAACTGTGTAGAAAAATTGTCAAATAAACTAAAGCTTAAACACGGAAATCGCAATGGGCCGGCCATATAGCTCGAAGAACCGGCAACCGATGGGGGAAAAGGGCGAACCCCACTAGATGGAGTGACGATGTCTTCGACATGCTGGAAGTCGATGCATGCAGATGTCTCAGGACCATGCTTTGTGGCATTCCTTGGGGGAGGCCTATGTTCAGCAGTGGACTTGCGATGAGCTGTACCGATGATGATTTTGATTAAATACGTTACGGAGACGCCCATATACATACTCCTACAGATATTATTATATATGGATCACCGCAGTAGTAGGCATATTTCGCGATATTTTCATTTTAGTATGACGGTGGTTTATATATATATATATAAATGCTGTTTCAAAAACAGCCCATGACACTTCGTTTTGATTGATGGATTTGAAGTAATTTCAGTTCAGTCATAAAAAATTATATTCCGTCACAGTAATAGATATAATTTAATATCAAATATTCCGCAGCAGTGGACTGTCAGAAGCTATTTCAATATTATATACTATAGGTATTCCACATTTCTGATGATACTGATACTGAAACATCGTGACAATTATGCCTTATAAGTCATAACGTAAACTATTATGCCTTCGAACATTATTCGGAAGAACTGCGCAGGGGATATACTCGTAGTGCAACAAAAAACTCGCTAAGACAGGGGGATGAGAATGACAAAAATATTGTTTAAAGGTTACGCCGTAAGTTTTACGCAGTACGGTTAAAAGAAGAAGGATATAGATTTCCGTCGGGTTGCGGACTATTCCTCCTCTCTTACAGCCGTTACTGGACCTTGTTTGCGACAATTCTATTCTACAACTTAATTTTATGGACTACTCAAAGTTTTAAAACGGTTAAAAAACAAGCCCGCATGGATTTCTTCCATTTCTGTACAAGTATTTCTTACTAAATTTATTTAATATTATTTCTAGTTACACAAAAAGTCACATAAATAACGTAAACCAAACGACCATACACCGCAGGAAAAGTACTGGAAATATTTAAGATCGAATTTTGCATACGTGCGTCGTGCATGCATGCGTGCGTGCATTCGTGCATGCGTGCGTGCGAGTGTTTGCTCGTACGCGACTGCTTTTAACTCGTACTAATCGTTAATAACTTTTCAAATACTTCTATATAATATGAACAATCGGTACTTAAGGTCCTTTAGAAGCTGTTTAATTCCGTCCTCCATGGTGGCAATATTGCGGAGGCGTAGAGCAGAATTGCGGTGGTCTTGTTTTTCAAGAAAGGCGACAATGCTCCCTTGAAGAACTACAAACCCATTTCCCTTCTAAGCGACGTCTATGTGCTGTTTTCATTACGAGTCATTACGAATCGCCTCGCACGAAGACTCGACGACTTCCGGCATACTGAAACGTTCATAAAACAGGACATTATGATAATTAATTGGACTATTTAAGTCACGGTTAAATTAAAGCCTTACTACTAAAATAAATACAATGAAGGCTACAAATAAGATAAGAAACTTGATAACTTTAAACATTACGATGCTATATGAACTACTATAGTTATTTAAACGTTTTGGTTTTATTAAAAGTTGATATTTTACTGTAATACTTAATACAAATGAAATTGCATTTGCATTTTGAAACCTTATTGATAATGGATGTATGTTTCTAATATGGGGCCTAATTATTATTAATTTATTTCTTTGACTTTTGAAAAATAACTATTTTAAAATTAATTTTCAAACTGGTTTGCATACTTAATTTACTTCATATCGGTCGTTGGTGACGCAATGATGTAATAATTTCCCACAATAATATCCAGCTGCGCTAGAAAATTAGCTCGCTCTCCTCCGGTATTTGATATAATGTAGAAACTAGCAAGTGAGAATGAAACTATAACATTAAGTTGTTTTCTTTTTTTTTTAAGATATGCTTTATGGTTTTTTCTCTCTGTTCAAATTACAAATAAGAACTAAAAAAAAATTAACTCAAATTATAATTGTTCTATAGAACAAGGTTCACAAGCCAGCATATAGCCCATGACACATACGCTCGATGAAAAATCAAAATGCAGAATATGCGTTGTCATCCCTGAGGACTAAATTGGAATACCTCGTATCCAGTTAAAAGGGTCTCCCGTTCTTTACACTCACCATGCGAAATATAGCAGCTTTAAGCTGCTATTTTACGCTGGTATTCTGTGAAAGCGTGGTCCATCGTCGGTCGAGCCGATCCATTGGTGCTATAATCATAATATTGTTGTATGATTGATTTTTAGATACAAAAGATTAGACACACTTATGTATTTTAAGTCCAGTGTCATATATTTTATAGAGATATGTTAAACATGTACATGTATAGTATATGGCATATTAAATATATACCTAGTGCATGTTGTCAGTTGCAGTCCCATGTAATCATATTTATATGTGGTAGAGCCATGCTGCAGTTATATTAGTAGTATATAGTTGTAGGATATTTGCAGTAATACCAGAGAAACCGATATTGCCAAACGTTTTAAATTTCTAAACATGTACTGAACAAATAAAACCGAAAGTTTCTTGAGTAATAGTTTCATACCGGCGACGCTCTGAGCTCACAGAGCTGATGAGACACCTGATGAGAGATCGCACGGTCGTTGATAGATGTATGTGGCTCATCGCCTTTCTTTGTGGCAGAACTCACATGTTATTCATTTAGCAATGGATTTTAAATGGATTTTTACTAGGCAGTTAGTAATCTGTTATTATACTATAAATAAAATTTAACAATATCATTTTCTTAAAATGATTTCTACATAATTATAGTAAAAATATGTTTTGTGCAGCTAAACCAATAGCAATAATACCGTTATTATATCAATACCGTTCTAATTTAAATGGCTTTCAATTTGCCTAATGAATAGCTTCTAAATTTCATTAGCACTATATTCGATTTTAAATAACACAGTTTCAGTATGTTCATTTTACTCACAACCGAGTACCCCGTTCCCAATATAGTCTTAACATTCATATTCCATCACATAACAGTGGTTTCTTTATTTCCCTTTTATTGTGCAATTCATAATGCTCTGGAACGACTGCCGATTGGTATGAAGGGAACTCATAAGAATTATTTTAAAAAACATCGAGATTTTAAGAATATTTCCTTCTGATTTATGCGACTTTTTATCTATCTCTTTTGCTTAATAAGAGAGTTTTCTTTATGTATTGTAATATTATATATCACTTTTTACTTTATTCTAGGTCCGGCATGATGCTTATATTTATTTAAACATTTAATATATAAGTGCCCTTTCACATGATTATTATACCTATATACCTGATACTGCATATATACTGCATTATGTATGTATATAATAATATAATATATTTAATGTATATGTAACGGTAAGTGTGATTAATTGAAAATTTAACAATTACCAAGATTAAAGGTAGCAATAATTAATTATTTACCACTGGTTCGTAAAATTCCTCTGTCCTGGTAAGAACCAGCAAGAAACCCAGCTGGACTTTTTTTTAAATGTTTCGCCATATAATTATTTTGTTTGTACAATTTTTAAATGAAGTTTAATAGAACTAGCGTAGCGTATGTAAATTATCTTTGCTAGAGATTATCTCTATTGTCAATTCAAATCAATTGTAAAATTATTTTGCTGCTCAACGGAAGCAGGTGTCAAGGTAGCCAAAATTTGGCGCAGTTAAAATATAAATATCGGGATATCGTATTTGCTACTGAACTTAAACTAACATTTTGTCAAAAACTTCTTAGTTAAAATATAAATATCAATTAAACGAAACTTATCATTATGGTTCTTGAAACTAAATGTCAAATTTAAATTATTATTACTTGTCAAATTATTTGTTATTAAATTTATATGAGGTATATCTTAGTTTAATTTCCTGTGGCCGTCCCTGTATATAAGGAAGTTATTAAGATATTCAATAAGTTTTAATAATTGATTCTTGTTCATACTGCCATCAAGAATAAATAGTAATTAATTAGGGCAAAATGTACTAACTAAAATTTTATTCATAATATAACTGAATGATGCTCCAGACATGCAATATTTACTTATCTGGTGCCTTTTTGAACAGTTATTTTATGATATTCCCAGGTTTTTGCCTATGTCAGTCATCACTAAACACAAAAGAATTATTTTTTCATGATATGATTACTTTTAATATTTATTTACTTTGTTATGGTACTGTCATAGACTGTAGATGAGGATAATGACGTACCACTGCTTGTCATATTATTAACACGCACTTTCCCTCCATTAGGTATTTAGCACTGATATTCATTTTGATATATTAATAAGGAGTCAAATCTTTCGTCATTATATTTAGATGACTTTACCAGATTAGCCATGCCCAGTATATGTTCTTTTATCTCATTCTCTGCTGATTTATATTTATTTGTCATAATTTGCAACGAGGTTTGCAGTGACAAAATTTCTGATTTAAGACACTCTATTTCAGTCCCATAACAATGTTTCGTGTTGAATATAGTTTAAGTTTACTAATTAACTCTTGCTTTTCCTTAGATAATTTTAGTTTTAATAATTTTTTAATATTATAATCTAGTAATCCTTTCTGCTGTTCTTGATGTGGCTGAATCATCAGTCAAATCTATTGTTGTGAAGAGTTGCAACGTTTTATAAGATTTACATTCAACGAGCTAATTGAACCGACTCTGAGTTTGAAATGCTTGCGTGTTATCATTGTAGTGCTTAAATTGTGAAATTTGCTCATTAGCTTCAGTTAACTGTAACTGCAATGCAGCGATTAATTTGGGGGCACCACATATTATTTGCTAGATACTTAAAATCAAATCATCTCAAATAGATTATTCGTGATTCACAGATTACAAAAAGGTCTTAATTAAATACAAATAAAGTTCAGTCTGTGATCAGTCTCATGGGCATACAAATATCAAATATCATACGTAGTTCATAGATTACATTCATAATAATACATAAAATTATTAGATTAAATTATTAATCTTAAATATTGCTAGGAACATCGGATTAGATTATTCATAAATTTTATTTTATGTACAATTTTTCGACAAAAATTCATCAGTAGAATAAAATAAATGTTCAATTAGAAAGTGAAACAATTTATTTTTGAAAATCTGTACAACGTTACACTCTTTGATGTTACTCGGGATCTTATTGTATATCTTAGGAATTATACATACATATATACATACAGCCACTTTTCCTATACAGGGTAGTTTTATATTTTCTAGCAAGGTTGTTATATAATAACCTAACAAATAATAGATTATATAATCTACTTCTATTGCGAAATCTCAAAATCTCTGGTTTAAATAGTGATGGATATTGCCTGATAAATAAGGCTGTCGGTCAAACTCATCGACTGTCCCCTGGAGCTGAACCCTTTCCTTTATTACAATTGAAAACCATGCAACTTAATAATAGTCAAGTTAACTTAACTGTAGTCTACTAGTATATAGTATTGCTGTGTATTTTTTGAAATTATGCTTATTATTTCCTTTTCTTTAAGCAACAGCTCACACTGCACCTTAGACGCCTTGAGTTCTTGCAGCGCAAGATGATTTTGGTTCTCCATCTGGCGCATCTTTGCGTTGCAAGTATAATGAATACTATGTATTTTAAATAGTAAAAAAAAATAAAGATGGAAAATCAAGAAAGCAGATCCCAAATTAAATTACCAGGAAAACAATTCAAAATGAAATCCGCAAACAACAAAAATACTAAGAGATATATCATAAATATTAAAAAAGATAACAAGAATTACAGTAACATTAAAGTTTAAACGATGTTCGTTACTTTCTGTCGCTTTAAGTTGAGAGATTAAAAATTTATTTATTTAGATATTTACCACTCTTATTTATTACACAATACAAACTGTTCGAAATTAACTGCTATAACTTAAATTTAAGGTGAAGTAATCAATTACAATATTTACTTTTACGAAATTATTTGGGAGTAAATAGTTTAACTACTTGAATACCATAGCACAAGCAGCAAATGTAATAAATTTTCAAAAAAAAACATACGACAAGCATCAGTAAATAGAGATTATTAATAATTCTTACTTGTCCCACTGATTTTACATCACCACCTATAACTTACTTACTCAACCATAGACTTTACTACACTTACATTTTACACCAATATTTATTTAGCTTAGGTAAGATTAGGTTCCCCCCACCCCGTGTGGAGTTGCCGGTCATCCCGCTTTCCCATGCGGCGGATAGGGGAACGTCACTCAGATATGGGTGGTAGTGCGAATCCACGACGGACTAAAATTGGCTGGGTTTGGGCGTACCCATGGTTTGGATTTTAATCAAGGAACGACCGAGAGCTTGTTTTGAGATAGGAGGGCTACATATTCCTTCAGTATCCTCTCTGTTGAGAGGAATAATAGACATGACACGCGCGGTGAAGTGCCATGTGCACTCGGCTTTTGACGACGTCGGGCAACGCGTAATAGCGGGATTTTCATCGACCACACACTGTAAAAAAGGAAATCGAACAGGCTCAGTGTTCCCTCACCCGGTCTCTGAGCAGACATGGGAAGAATCCGTATCGACTCTGCCACCGTTCGAACCTCGAAATCCTTCTGGCATGTAGTAGATCACGCCTTGCGGTGCCTCAGTTCTCAGGGGATGAGGGCTCTTGTCTTAACCGCCTGGAGTCACGAAAATGATAAGCCAATGAACGCAGTGAGCCAAATAAGTCGCTCGAGTCTATAAAACGGCAGGAGCGACAGAACGCTTTGACGAAATCACTCAATGTGGAGCACAATGAACGCAAACGCGTTATTGGAGCACTCCTGCCGGTCTTTAAAGTCCCTCGTATACACTGATTGAGACCACCGTGAGTCCGGTATTAACTTCTCGTTGTGCCTTCAGCGTAAAGTATTCATGAGAATTTCGCCACGAAAAAAAGGTTAGGTTAGCTTAACTTAGATTTCTTTTACTTACCAATAAATATTGTGATATATTTTTAATCTTTTAACCGAAGACAGTTGTGAATTATTAATAACAAACAGCTAAAATTATGAATTTCACAGTTTTCACTGTCACGTTTATAAATATTGACCTTATTGATACTAACTACACTAACTACCTTTACTGTAATACACACTCACACACACACATATATATATATATATATATATATATATATATATATATATATATATATATATATATATATATATATATATATATATATATATATATATTACTATATATTACTATATCGAATTTTAAAACATTTTATTATATTTTTAAACCTTAAAACTGTTGCCAGCCTCAGTCATACAGGCTTGACTGGCAGAGAATGACATAAGACATTTAGTCGGTTAATATTTAAGATAAAAATAAAAATACATTATGGATTTCAAGGCGTTTCCTTGTCTAGAGTGGATAGGCTTTTGTTACGCTAAGGCAGTACAATTAACCATATATTACATCACTGCTAACCACGGGGTGGGATTCTAGCCAAGAACTGCAAACAAAATGAAATTTTTCTTCTTAAATTGATATTGAAATTATTGAAGCTAGTAATAAACTTATGTTATTTTAGGTATATTTAAAGTATTCATTGCTTGAATTCAAATCAATGTTTGGTTGAGCCATCAGAGTCGATGAAGAGTTACTTGTGGCGCAACCCGCAAGGCACAATTAAAATTTATAGCAAATTACTCGTAGAATTAAAAGAGCATTTATTTTATTTAAAAAATTTGTATTTTTTAAATAAAATAAATGCTTTAAATAGGTAGGATCTGATAGATATCAACGTTATTACAGATTTTTATATCACTAATCGATGCAACCGTTAACCACTATTGCAGAAACAATAAGACAATAAAATATGCACTACATTATTATCATCATCATTTTATGTCATTTCATTTCATCTAAGGCTGTAGTCCTTCACAAGTCAAAGTCCATTGCTGAAAATAGGCAGAATATAAATGTATAGAATATTAATATTTTAGAAAACTCTATCAGAATATGCGTCATTTATTGTGAAAATATTTTATGAATGAATGCTCTAGATGTAAGAGTATTGGTTGATAAAATAATAAATATATTATTATGTAACGAATGAATTATCAAAAGCGAACGATGGAAAAAATTTTTTTTCCATCGTTCGTTTTTGCTCTACTCAAATCCCTAATGGGATTTTTTGCCTGAGAAAGAAACTACTAGGAAGTCTAGCTGCTCGTGTTGATAAGGAAAAATTGCAAATAATAATGAAGGCCGATCCGACTTTATATCATAATGTTATCTAACCAGTGACAAACGAATCTCCTCAGAAACAAACTACCAGGAAGGCTAGCTGTTCGTGTAGATAATGAAAAATTGCAAATAATAATGAAGGCCGACCTGACTTTATATCATAATGTTATCTAATCAATGACAAACGAATCTCATATATCTATCTTTTAAAACAATAGGTATGTAGATTTTATTAGATTCAACTGTGCAATGAAATTATTAAATACCTAAAGTTATGTACAGTATGTAACAAAAACCCGTTGGTCGTTTTAAGAACGTCTAACGTCGAAAATGCCTATGACAATTGTGATAATGAAAATTTTTGTGGGTTTCTTTAAAAGAGGTTTTAGAGTTTCTAATCAGATAGCTAAGTTTAATACTTCTAAAAATGTGATTTGCTTCTGAATTTACCGATACGTGCCGACGTATTATATACGTCCGCTGAGAGGTCACTGACACAGACGCTACAAAGAAGATTTCCCAAGGTTTTTGTGTAAATCGTTATACCTATATAGACACAGTTATTCTCCGAAAATTTAAATTTAAAAATAAATAAATTATAAGAGATATTTTTTATAATAATGTGCTGGCAATTTATCAATATTCCATTTACCTTCTTCAATACTATAATAATATACTAATTTAATATGCTAATATAAATATTAGCATATCAAATATGCTAATATTTATATTAGCATATTAAATATGCTAATATAAATATTAGCATATTTAATATGCTAATATTTATTTTATATTTTACAATATGTTAAAAGTATCATTTTTTGCGAAGTCACTTAACGAGAACGATTCCTAGACCCGCTAAGTAGATGACTATGTTTTGACGAGATCTAACAGATTCTGAAATTACGTTCATTACAATCTATCAAAGTCAACTACAGAACATCACTGAACATACTGGCTTCCCCACAGATAATCTCATAAGGCGTTTATTTACCATCCTTTCCACTTTTTGCAGGCCTCTGTCAGTCTTGGTACCTGCGTTAAATAATTACCTACAATCGCGAGGCGCTCTGGGCTACATACGCAGTAGGGGTACTAAAGCGTTCTGGGCCATTGAATGTTAAAGTTTTTAACGTTGCTAACGCAAAAAGTTTTTTAAGTAAAACTTCTTTACGCACGCTTGACTTGGGAAGTACGCTGGCGAACGCGTCACGAAAGCGTTACGAAGAGTGTGATCTGGCGAGGCGAACGGGTGTTGAGTGGGGGATATAAGCAATAGAGAGCAGTGCGCGCGCACACTTTTTCCTCTCTTTCACTCATAGCCAGGTATTTTTCGTAATTTTATTTCGTTTTGAACAATTTTATGAATTAATATTTTGTTCAATATATTAAATATTCTACGTTAAAGAGAATTAAATTGTGTGAATAATAAAAAAAATATGGAAGGACTCCGATAATAAATTTAAAAAATTAATATGTGTATATGTATATATATAAACATATCCTATACTATTAAACGAGCAATTCTTGTATATAAATATATATATATATATATATATGTATATATATATATATATATATATATATATATATATATATATAATCGGGATCTCGGAAACGGCTCCAACGATTTTCATAAAATTTAGTGCCCAGGGAGTTTCGGGGATAATAAATCGATCTAGCTAGGATTTATTTTTAGAAAATGTCTTTTTGTCCGTGTTTTTAGGCAATGAAAAACTGCTACAATATCGTTAGAATAAGAAGGTAAATTTTGACGATTGGTAGTGATTATAAATAGCTTAATTGGTATAACGGTCGGGCACAGAATCTTGAAACCCCGGTTCGAGCCCAGACCGACCGACTTTTTTAAATTTTTTTTTATGTTCTTTTCTTTTTTGATAAAATCTATTTTTTCGAGCCCTTTTTTTAGTATTTTTTAAAAACACGAAAATTTAAATTAAAATAATTGCACTCATGATTTTTTATTCAAATAACCAGTTCCGTTTTTTCTGTTATGTCGCTAAGATCAAAAAATATTATTTATGTTTCATCAGTATGTAATTTGTATCTAAATATAATTTCCAAAACACATGAATTAAAAAAATCGAGCGAAAAATACCGAGCAAAGCTCGGTCAACCAGGTACTATTGTATATATATATATATATATATATATATATATATATATATATATATATATATATATATATATATATATATATATATATATATATATATATATATATACAGATTGAGCTAAAGAAGTTTTACTTCAGTAGTGTGGTGATAAGCACACCCGTTTTTTTTGTAAACACTTGTTAAAGTAATTTTTGTTTATTGTTTAATATATATAATTGTGAGGCAAATAGTTGAAAAACTTTTAATGTAACTGTAACAAGAAGGTGATATAATGTACGACGACGGCAGCAGTAAAAACGCCGGATCAAGTTTGCCGGCGGCGACCTCCATGTCGGTCAACAGCTTCGAAGGGGCGGTGGCGCAATTTAACGGGGAAGACAAAACGTACTTCAAAATGGGCGCAAGATATTGAAGATAATGCCGAAATACTCAACTAGACGCCGCAACAAAAGTTAATAATAGCACGACGATCACTATGTGGTACGGCGGGTCTCTGGTTAAAAGCCGGAAAAGTTTTTAAAACATATGACAAACTAAAAGCGGCCCTGCTAAAAGAGTTTCCAAGGTTATCAATACTAAAGAGATGCACGAGTTGATGGTGGCGAGGAAAAAACGAAAAGACGAGAATTTCTACCAATATATGCTTGCCATGAAATAGTTGGGTAAAAAAGCTAAATTTCTAGACTACGTTGCCATACAATACATAATCGACGGAATCGAAGACGTGCAGGCAAATAAAGTAATATTGTACAACCTACAGTGCCCTCAAGGAAATATTCCGCATCTACGAAAAGATGCAGGCGGACATGAAAAAAGAAGCGCGGGTTGAGTCAGCTGTAAAGAAAAAATCATCTGTATCTGGATTCACTCGGCGGAGCTACAATTGCGGAGATAAACACTTGGCCAAGTAGTGTACAAAGGGAATAAAGTGTTTCCGGTGCAATCGATTTGACGACCATATTGTTTCAAGATGCCCTCTGATTGCTCGGGGTGAAGGAGGCGGCAGCGCCTCTAGTGGCGTAAATGCGAAGTTCGAGACGCGCAACAATGAGATGTCGGTAAAGCAGGCTGCGGCGGGTTCATCGCGTTTCCGTGCATTTCCGGGACGAGGGACATCAGCACCGGAGCAGTCGGTAAACTAGCGTTCGTCTATGTTCGGAGTGATATCGACGCCGACAGATCGGCATGAACCAATGGGTGCGTTTGGCAGAAAAAAGCGCTAGCAAACGCTTGTAAGCAAAATAGCGATCGTAAGCGGTAAGCGCTGTCTAATCGTAAGTAGCTATTTTCCTCTAGGACACGATGTTAGTTTTAACCGGGGAACCTAACCTAATTCAAATATATGTTTTTGAAGTATTCATATTAAAAACTTACCAATCATGAATTTTTAATAACATGTATATATCTATTCATGTCATTATATTACTTAAAACTAATATTGCACAAAACTACTTATAAACTCTACTTCAAAACAAACAAATTAAATAAGCAAAATGGCGGATTGTGTCAGCGCTACTGAAGTAGCAATCGTGTCCTGGCCGAAAACTATTTTAGCGCTAGTAAGCGCTTGCTAGTGCTTTTTTCTGCCAAACGCACCCAATGATATATGAGTGCGTCTGTGGCCATGACAGTGAAGACGCCATCGAAACGTCAGAGTCACCGAACAGCTCTGAAGTGATGCAAATAGTAAATAAAAGTCTCTCGGTGCGCTAAAAATGTCGGAAAACCCGTGAAAATTGTGAAAGTGGTGGAGAATTAAAGCTCAAAAGCGCTAATTGATTTAGGAAGTGACGTGAACCTGATCTCGGCGGAATTATGTGCTAAATTATTCAACGTCGAGTTGAATGTAGGCGGTCTAACATTAAAGGGATTGGGCAATGCACAGATACGATCCTTAGGCAAAATTACGACGCTAATTTCGATCGATGGACAATCTTACGAAGGAGTTACGTTTCACATTATACCTAGAGACTGTATGCCTTATGACATTATTATAAGTCACGAGTTTTTGAAAGGTGTAACGTTGTTGATGAGTGAGGGAAGTGTGACTATATTTAGGAATAAGAATGAGTGGTTAGCGAGTGTGAATTGCTTTACAGGTGAAAAAGAAAATCTTGTGGAGCATGTCAAGAATCCACTAATTAAACAGGAGGTTTACAGTTGTGTGGGTAACTACAATCCAGTCCAGGTTAAAGAGAAACTGGAACTTAAGATTGTGCTGAAGGATGATATGCCAGTAGCACAGCGGTCTAGGCGTTTGTCACACATGGAACAAGGTATTGTGGAAAAACAAATCACAGAATGGTTGAATGATGGAATAATCAGGGTAAGTTTTTCGGAATATGCTAGTCCACTAGTTTTGGTGAAGAAGAAGGATGGCACTACCCGTGTATGTGTAGATTATAGACAGCTCAATAAGAAAATTTTGAAAGACGAATATCCATTGCCGATTATTGATGACCTTATTGGCAGATTATCAGAAGCAAAGGTTTTCAGTGTGCTCGACTTAAAGAATAGATTCTTCCATTTAAAAATAAATAAGGAATCAATCCATTACAGATCTTTCGTTAACTATCATGGGCAGTTTGAGTTTCTGCGAGCACCATTTGGCCTTTCGATCACTCCAAAATATTTTATGAGGTTTGTTAACGTGATCTTTCGGGAACTGCTAGCCCAAAAGATAATGATGATATTTATAGACGATGTTATAATTCCAGCAGTAGATGAAGAGCAAGCGTTGCAGCGCTTGAAACAGGTTTTGGAAATAGCTGCACAGTACGGGTTGAAGGTTAACTGGAAGAAAGCCAAGTTGATACAGCCAGAAATAGAATATTTGGGACATGTAATCAGGAATGGTGAGGTATGGCCAACTGCAGAAAAGATTGACGCAGTCATGAAATTTCCAGAACCCAAAACAAGTAAGCAACTTCTAAGTTTCTTGGGGTTAACCTCCCATTTTAGGAAATACATTGAGCACTATGCTATTATTGCAAAACCTCTACAAGACTTGCTGAAGAAAGGTGTTGATTTCATTTTTGATAAAGATCAAAGAGAGGCTTTTATTAGGTTAAAAGAGAAGTTGTTTAAAGGGCCGGTTTTAAAGATATTTGATCTGAAACTTGAAACGGAATTGTATACTGATGCCTCAAGTACAGCGATTTAGGCTATTCTCATTCAACATCATCCTAATACTGGTTTACATCCAGTGTACTATATGAGCCGCAAAACTAATGAAGCTCAAAGTAGGTATTCCATTATTATGAGCTTGAGGCCATGGCCATCATCAAAGGTGTTAAAAAGTTCCTTCCTTATCTCTACGGAAAACATTTCAAGTTAGTAACCGATAAGTGGCAAGATGGGTCCTGATGCTTGAAGAATATGACTTCGCAGTGGAGCACCGAGCCGGAGAGAAAATGAGTCATGCAGATGCTCTCAGCCGACATCCATATGTAGCTATAGTAACATCCTTAAGAGATCAGATTAAACAAGCGCAGGATCAGGACGATGGCATTAAAGCAATCAAAGAGATACTTAAAGAGAAGTCGTACCAGGTTACTCAGAAGAAGGAGGTATACTCTTCAAGGGCCCAGAAAAATTGTTGGTTATACCAAAACAATTAGAAAAAGAAATAATAATGAGAATCCATAGCAATGGACATTTTTCAAAGAGGAAAATGAAGGAACTAATAAATCGAGATAATTATATAAAGTATATAGACAAGAATTATATATAGACAAGAAGTTAGAAGAATTTGTGATTGCCTGCATACCATGTTTATTAGCTACGAGGAAAGAGGGTAAACAGGAAGGATTTCTCAACCCTATTGGAAAGGAATGCCTACCCTTGGATACCCTGCATGTTGACCATGTTGGACCACTGATTGAAACTCGCAAGCAGTAAAATTATATTCTTACAGTGATTGATGCCTTCAACAAGTTTGTGTGGTTGTTTTCAACTCGGGTTACGTCGAGTGCAGAGATACTGAACAAACTAAGAATACATCAGCAGACATTTGGAAATCCGATCAGGCTGATAACAGATAGAGGGAATGCATTTACAAGCCAGGAATTTGAAGAGTATTGAAAGGAAAAGAATATCCAGCACATCATCATCACCACAGGTATACCTAGAGGAAATGGACAGGTGGAAAGATTACACAGAATAATAATTCCTGTGCTGACCAAGCTTTGTATTAAAAACCCTGGGGTGTGGTACAAACATGTTAGAAGAGTGCAAAGAGCATTAAATAGCACCTTTCAGAGGAGTATTAATACTACACCTTATAACTTCGATGTCTTCGATGGTGTAAAGAAGACATCGAAATTTGGGAATTACTTCAAGAAGAAACAGCTAGACAGTATACTAGTAACAGAGAAGAGTTACGCCAAAAAGCAAAAGAAGAAATCCTAGCTGTCCAAGGGGAAAACAAAAAATATTATAACAGAAAAAGGAGAGAGTTGGAAATATAAGGAAGGCCATCAAGCAAACACAATTTTTCCCGGCTTAAAACTAAGGGCAAAGTTCCTTGGTCCTTATCGAGTTACCAAAGTTAACTCGAACGACCGTTATGATGTTCAAAAGGCTGACACAGCGGCAGAAGGTCCTAACCGCACTTCCAGCTCGGCTGACAATATGAAGAAATTCCCAGAGAGAAATGTTATTTATTAAATGGTAAGTATGAAATATGAATGAGAAGAATGATTTGAGATATTGTTTAAGTAGAAATAAGTTTTACTGAGGAGCTCTAATTATATGTGAGTATACTATATTCTAAGAAAAGTTGTATTTGTGATTGAATGTGGAAATGTAAATTACTAATAGTTACTTATAACCAAGTATTGTATACAACTGCTTACCTGCTGTACCTATGTCGTATTTATTATGCAACTGAATTTAATAAGGGCTAAATAAAACAAAATGAAATAGAATATTTTTAAGTTTATTCTAAGAAAACATTGTAAACTAATATTGGCAGAATTGTAATTCATATGAAGATGTGTGGAAGTTCATATGTCTGCGGACAGACATGATAGCAGGAATGGCCGAATGTGGGAAATGGAATTGTATGAAAGAGACAGAGTAATGTGAGAGAAAGGGATGAAGGGAAGGGATGCAAGATGGCGAGCACGGGGAGAGAAACGACGCGACTTGCGAACGAGGTGTTACTAAAAAAGTAAAATAAAAGTTAAATAAGTGATCCCGTGACTTTTCTTTGAGTTAGTCCCACACATATATATATATATATTACGTACATTATTTATTTGATAAATTAATGATAAAACGTCGTTCTTACCATAATTCTTGCGTGAATGTATGCTAAATGACCAGCAAAAGATTTATCAGATCAGATATATCATTACTTACCGAAGGATCCAGGAGGAAGTCATAAAAGGAGAATTTATTTCATACTTTATTTGTTACATAAGTAATTATAGCAAAAAAGAATGAAGTAATAATTTAACTACAGAAGTAATACCTAAGTACTTTATTAAAAAACTTAGTAGAAATTTACTTCAATAGCCAAGTATCTACTTGCATACCTATACTTGTCTTTAGTAATTAAAATATTTCAAGTCATAACAACACGAAGTACTGAAATTAAAACTTTGCTTACTAACAAGATTTTTAACTAATTCGAATACGATCACAGTTCTGTCAGCAATCGTATATCAGGTTTATTTGTTGTTTACACTATCTACTTATTTCTTCCGAACCAAGCATAGCGATTCCCGATGAATGGCCTTGCAAGTTGCATTCGTTGGGCATCACAGAACTCACAAATTAGCGAAAATATGGTCAGACGATCATAGCCAGAATAGGTACTTCCCCTAAGTAATTTAATTACCATGTCGCGATGTATTTTTAACTTCCCAGTGGGAAGTTATTGTAATGGGTTCGATTTTGCAAATTGGAAATTTTAACATATCTTCACGTTTCAAGGTCTTTAGAGACGAATAGTATGTTTTTAAGAGGATGTCCGTGTAAGTACGTATGTTTATATGTATGTATGTATGTTCTAATTCAATTGTCGCCTCGTGTATCTCGAGAACAAACAATAATGGCAATAGGACAAACAATATTGGCAATAGGACCAGTTTCACTTAACGCATAATTATGTAGTTTAGATCTAATTAAATTTTGAGCAAAATCGGTCAAGTTGGTTTTTTGTGCCGAATGAAAAATTGTATAAAATATTAAAACATATGATATTTTTTTCTTTCCATTGGGAAGTTAATGGTGTGGATCTTTTGGGTCGCACCTAGATCGCTTTTTTACTCTATATTGACAGCCCTTAGCAACCACGGAAAATCCGCGGTGACGCAGGAAAGGAAAATTATGCAAAGTAATACTGACACTCGCGCGCAGTGATAAAGTTGAATTAAGCATACATGTGCGATTTATCAAATTAATAATAATTATGTAGGTTCCTAAACATCAATAAGCAATCAATATGAAAAGGAGTGCAACTTCTGTACGTAGTAATATTATTTATTCTGTACTTTTGGGAGGGAAAGGGGAGGTGTCAACCGCAGTTTTTTTACTTTAGATCTAGTTGTTGTTAATAAGATACTGCGGAGCTGGTGCCACACCCACGGGGCGATTTGAGTTAGCGGATATTCCTTAAACCCCAATACACATTATTACATTTGAATACTTATGTTATAAATTTCCACTTTGTTATTAAATAGTTCTGGGAAAAACATTTAAAAAAAGGTTATTTCAAGCACAAACTATAGAGATTAATTCAAAATTTGCAACTATTTTTGAAAATTTGAAATTTAGTATGTGTATAATGAAAACTCATAAGAAATTATTTTTTAAATAAATTTATATTATTGTTTATTAAAGTTTAACAGTTACAGCCTATATACGTCCCCCTCCTGGGTACAAACCTCCGCTAATTTCTAGGAGGGTTTTAGGGCAAGGAATTGCCCGCCGCGCTACCCCAATGCGTGATGGCGAACTTCACATATCTTAGAATTTTTTTTCTATCTCTCAGACACACAGGTATCCTCACGACGTTTTCCTTTACCACATTTTTTTTCTTTAAAATAAATCAGCACTTGCACACATATTGCAATTAACAATTTCGTTGGTGCCGGCGGGGATTGAACCCGGTTTGCTCGTGTACTATAACATTTACAGCGAGCTCTAGTCATCAGAGTTACCACGGCTCATATTTTTGCTCATAAGAATGTAATAAACAAAATCAAAATTACTATAAAATACGAGGCGTTTCGCGCGCTCCTCAAACTCAAAAACGTTAACCGATGAAGGACTTAGATACAGGAAAAACCCAAAAAAAAAACTCCAATCTTCGAGTAATCAAAAGGTAGCGTCCACTATATCCTCACTAACTTATTTCGATCTACTTCTTTTAATCTACCTACTCGTAATATTTATTTTATTTATTGTGAGCAAATATTTAGTAGTAAACATGGTAACGGTGTGATTGGGGGTGCTAAGAATCTCCGAAGGAGGTTCGGTTGCCACCAAAAACGAATCAACCTGGCAAGATATGCCGCACGCATCCTGAGGATTGACGAGAAGATCTTGGAGCTGAAAGAAGAAGTAGACAAGTTCCGCTGGAATATTATAGGATCCAAGGTCCGAACAAAGAGGGAGGACATGGTGATTCTCAAATCCCGCAACTTGTTATATCTTCTTCGGTCCCAAGGAGGTGTGGGATTTATCGTCCACAAGTCTCTCGTTAACAACGTTGTAAAGATTGGGAGTGCGTCAACAAGGGTTGCGTACCTTACACTCCGAATTACATCAATTAATCAACCTCGACACATCCCGATGAGTAGGTGGAGGAAACATACGAGGATATTTCTAGAGCTATGCATTCCTCCAAAACCCACTATACGGTGTTATAGTGATGGCGAAACTTCAACGCAAAACTAGGCACAAGAAAGAACGGTGAGCTGAAGGTAGAGAAATTGGGAACCCAAGTGGGGAGTGGTCATCAGCTAGTTGACTTTATGGAGAAAGAGGGACTCTTTATGATGAAGTCTTTCATTGATTAAAACTACTTTTACGGATTTTATCACGTTTGTTGTATATATGTATATATGTTAGTTGTAATATCATATCCTAGACAGCCCCAACCAAATAAATCAGATTTGATGGACCACAAATCCTCGCGAAAGAAGACCGATTCCTACCAAGGATGATACGTGAGGCTATTGAAATTAAAAAAACATCCTAATTTCAATAGAGAGGAAGGCTGGGTGCAACCATGTATTAATCAATAAAATTAAAACTAAACCCAGCATACCATTGCAAGACTTCAAGACATAGTTCATCTTGCATAGATCGGACCGTAAACAATAAATAAAAAAAGCTGAAGGTACTCTGAGTTTAACAATGACATCGGGACGTCAGTCACCTCAGTCCGCCGTGACCATGGGTGCTGGAAAGCACCCGAAACGTCGGGAATTAAAAATAAAAATATTTAAAAGTAAATTAACCGCGATAAAATCCGTAAAATTAGTTTTAATCAATGTGTAGTATTCGCGTATATATAAGAAATCACTATGAAATCTTTGTTCCAAAAGCGGCCCCACAGAAAGTGGACCTGGTCGAGCCCCGAAAGTTCGACAAAAAATGAGACTGATTACATTACGGCGACGAGACGACATCTGTTCAGTTATGTCTCAGTTATCGCAAGGCTGAAAACTGGCAGCTATCACCGAATGGTTAGAGGCATACTGAACCTAAACGTAAAGTTGGAGAGGTCTCGTCCAATAAAGTCAACTTTCCGTCCCCCTCGTGCTCTAATCTAAAATCCTGAAATCTTTCAGCTCGAGTTACAAAACCGTTTTCAGTTCCTAGTAGATTGCAATGCAGTAGACGATATAAATGAAAAAATCGTGGAAAATTTCCATGTGGTTGGAGATAAGTTCTGCAAGACCCGCCGCAGAAGAACACAAAAACTCTCCGATCACACTCTTATTCTCATGGCTGTTAGACGGAAAATGAAGCTGCAGTCTTCAACAGATTTGACAGCATACAGGCAACTAAACAGAGAAATCTACAAATACAGTGCTACGGGACGCAACGTAGTGAAGTAGAGATCGAGCGGAACCAGGGTCTTTGCAAGATATCTGTCTACCAAAAAAGAGCCAACTGTCAAAGCTGAAGACCGAGTGTGGCAGCATTGTTTCTGGGGCACCTGAGATTTTAAGTGAGATTGAGAGGTTCTATGGGCAGCTGTACTTATCATCGTTGGAAGCACACGCAAGTGTAAGTAACGATCCAAGAGAAAGTCTTATTTGACAATATTCCAATGATATTTCGGACGTTAGTATGAGCGAGATTAAAATGCTCTCCAGCATCTTAAAAACACCAAGGACCCAGGTAAGCATGAAATGACAGCGGAGCCTCTGAAAGCGGGTGGAAACAGGGGTAATTAAAGTCCTTCAGAAGTGCTTAAATTCCGTCCTCCATGGTGGCACTACTCCGGAGGCATGCAGTGGTCTTGTTCTTCAAGAAAGGCGACAATGCTCTCTTGAAGAACTACAGACCGATTTCCCTTCTGAGCCACGTATACGTGCTGATTTAGAGAGTCATTACGAATTGTCTCGCATGCAGACTCGACAACTTCTAGCTTCCCGAACAAGCCAGGTTCCGAAAAGGTTTCAGTACCATAGACCACATACATACCCTGCGGTTGATTGTACAGAAGACCGAAGAGTACAATCTGCCACTTTGTCTTGCGTATATGGACTATAAGAAAGCCTTTGATTCCGTACGAAATTTGGGCGGTACTATGGTCACTTCAGCGGTGCCAAGTTGATTGTCGGTTTATTGAAGCGCTGAAGTATTTGTACAGTAGGGTTACGATGGTTATCCGAGTACAGAACTAGAGTACGAAACCTATCCAACTACAGAGAGGTGTAAGACAGGGTGATGTTATATCGCTGAAACTGTTCAACACTGCATTAGAAGATGTTTTCAAGGACTGGAAAGGATACGTTATTAACATCAATGACAAGTTATATCACTCACCTTCGATTTGCCGACGATATAGTCCTTATGGCAGAGCCACTGGAGGATCTGAGCACTATACTCGATGACGACAATAGTGTCTTCCACAGATACGATACAACGGATAGGTCTTAAGATGAACATGGACAAAACAAAAATCATGTTTAATGCCCATGTCACACCTGTGCCGGTAGTTGTTGTCAGTAATAAGCTCGAAGTTGTTGACGAGTACGTTTACCTGGGACAAATAGTCCGACTAGGTAAGTCCAACTTCATTCGAGAGGTCAATCGACGGATTCAACTCGACTGGACATCATTCGGGAAATCACGACACATCTTCTCGTCAGGTATACCTCAAAATCTGAAAACTAGATTGTACAACCAGTGAAAGTTGCCAGTGATGGCTTATGGATCTGAGACCTAGTCCTTCACTGCTGACTATATGAGGACGCTCGAGGTCGCGCAGTGAGCTATGGAGAAGGCTATGCTCGGGGTTTCCCTGCGTGATATACTTAGAAATAAGGATATCCTCAGTAGAACCAGAGTAATCGACATCGCATTTTTAGCATTAGTGAGCTGAAGTGGAAATGGGCCGACCATACGAGTAGCTTGAAAAACCGACAACTGATGGAGGAAAGTTCTCGATTGGCAGCCTAGTACCGGTAGGCGTAGTGTAAAGTGACCATTCACTAGATGTAGTGATGTCCTGGTAAGACGTGCAGGAAGTCGATGAATGCAGAAGGCTCAGGACCGTGATTTGTGGCATTACTTGGGGGGAGGCCTATGTTCAGCAGTGGGCTTGTGAAGGGCTGTTATGATGATAAATATTTAGTAGTAATATTTAAAAGCATGGGAAGTTTTATAAATATAAAATTTTGGTACAATTTAGTAGTCAAGAATAGAAATAAAAATAAGTATTGGTTATCAACGGTCGGTAAAAAATGCTAATTAGTAAATTTTGAAAAACAGAGCTTTATAACAGTTTAAGTAATAATAAATAATAAACATTTGTTTAGTCACTCCACTAATTTTACATCATAACTTACACTATTTAAATAAAAAGTTTCATTAATTACATTGAGAAGGTAACGTTGGCAGCTCTACTAGTATAAGTATTAGTATAGATAAGGTTGAAGGAGATCCTGAGTTTTTGAACCGTGTACTTTTTACATTTTTAAGATGGAACGTAGGGCAGTCCCGTATGTTTACGAAGTATTGTGTGCATAGTAAACAGTTTTCTTACCGTAAGAACTGAGCATTCACGGTAAAGTTGTGTCGTGATATACCTACGCGATTTTTTAAAATTATTTTTATATTGCACGCTGAGCCCGCTCCAGATGAAGCAGAATGCTAGTTCCACGCTATAAGATAATGCAGTATTGAAGCCGAGATTGGACAAGTACATAGTAGACACACATTAGTGTGTCGCGATCAGCAGGTTTCCTTATTTTGTTATATATAGGAATTAATTTTTTAATTCTGGCTGTTAATGAATGTACGTGTAATGACCAATTAAGATGATGAAACAGTATCAGACCTAGGTATTTTAAGCTACGTGCTGATGATGATTGAGGACAGCCGCAACAATGATTAAATTTATTACACATGTGTGTCTTTATACAAAAGTCAATGGAAGGTTGAGTAGTGGCCCGTGGAATAAATGTTATATATTTAGTTTTTTCTAAATTTAATAAAAGCAAATTGCTCATTAACTCGCTGAGGGCATTTGCAGTGTTGTGTGTTGATCCCGACCCCATCCTCACCATGCACAATCAACGCTGGTGTCATCTGCATAGGTGATAATTATGCACTTTGGTAATGAAAGTTTACACAAGTTGTTGATGTATACTAGGAAGAAGGTTGGACCTCGTACACTGCCCTGTGGTACTCCATAAGAGAGACTGACATCATGACTTTGGTAGTTACCTCATTTGAAAAACTATGAGCGATTTGAGAGATGGTCACTAAAGATATCCAAGGCAATTCCACGTATACCAATTAATTCCAGCTTTTTCATAAAAAACATAACACAAAAACTCACGCCTGTCACCCAGAGGGGTAGAGAGAGACTACGGACTTCCATTTGCCACGACCCTGACATACCTTTCTCGCCTCGTTTACATTCATATATCTACGCACACACGCTCGTCGGTTAAGGGTACTTCAAATGTGGCTCATTTTCAAAATATCGCCAATTTGGTCGAAAAACTTTCGTCTCGGTCGTCCCTTCCCGATTTCGCCGTTTATATCTGCCATATAAATTTGCTTTGTCACTTTCCTCATTCATTCTTTCTATATGACCAAACCACCGATGTATTCATTTCTTAATCCTGGTCACAACATCATCTTGCGTACCATATTTTTCTCTTATCACACAATTTCACACCCCTTCATTCAGATTAACCCTAGCACACTACTTAAAGACCACCTTTTCACAGCATTTATTCTACTTTTGTGCTTTTTCTGCTGCCACACCCAACTTTCACTGCCATATATTAAATTAGGGATTACATAGTATTATGAATTACCTTAAGTGCCTTTTTTGATACATTCTGATTCTTCATAATAGAGTTTAGAGCCCCATTTACTCTATTTCCAGATTCCAGTTTAGTTTTATCATTTTAAGTTTAGTGGCACGTGAACTAGGTGTGAGCTATATGCGCGTTTGGAGAGCCCTCAGAGATGATGGCCAGCACCCGCATCATTATCGTCGAGTTCAGTGTCTTCTTCTCAACGACTACGACCCGAGAATGGATTACTGTAGATGGTTACTCGATAAGATTGAAGGAGATCCAGAGTTTTTAAACCGTGTACTTTTCACGTATGAATTCTCTTTTGTTATAGCAGGTGTATTTAACGCTCCTAATGAATACGTATGATCAACGACAAATCCGCATTTTTATAAACCAAAAATCAATGTGTGGACGGGAATTAAGAGAGAAAATAATTGGTACGTATTTTCTTGACCACACAATGAGCGGTGAAAACTACGGAAGCTTTTTGCGAGAAAAACTAAGCGATGAACTTGACGAAATAAATCTAGGCCTCGTTCCTCGCATGTGGTTTCAACACGATGACGCACCACCGCATTTCTTCCGTTGCGTAAGAAATTTTTTGGATACTGAATTCGGTGAAAAATGAATTGGCCGTGGTGGACCGGTTAAATGGCCGGCTAGATCACCTAATCTCACACCTTTAGATTTTTATCTCTGGGGTACGAGTAAGCAGTCTGTATTCCAAAAAAACATGCGATACGGAGGCGGAAATGCGTATGAGAATAGTCGCATCCTTTGAAAAAATAAAGTCCGAATTATCTCAGACATTATAAGGTGGTGTCGCAAATGTATAGAGGTACAAGGCGGACATATTGAACAACATCTTCGTGGTCGTCAAGTAAACATAGTGATGAATTAGTGTTAGTATGTAATTACCATAATTGGTCGAAATAAAATTTTAAAGTTGTGATAATCAACTACTAAAGTGATAACAGCTGAGTGTTGTGACGAAGTCACGACCTTAGTGCAGTTAGTGTAGGAATGACCCGCGCGCGCGCTTGCTCCGGCTTTGGTGTACGCCGCCGCCGACCGCCGACCACTAGGAAAAAATTGCTTTATACGCCAAGTTTGCGAAGTAAATTGAAATAGCTTTTGATACATAGAAATTGCCGTGTTTTGAAGAAAGAAGAGAATCCCCTACCCCATATCAGTCCATGGGTGCCGTAAAAGGAGAAGGGAAATAGTTTTTTGCTCCAGCAGAATGCGCGGCCTAGTCGGGATCAAATCCAATCCAAAAGAGAAGCTATGATTGAGTGCAGGTATAGTCGCACTTCAGGTAGTTTCCAAACGGAACGATACCAATCTTGTGATATTCAGCGCCTCCAAAACCCAAACGTGTTTTTTCACCGCTAAAAGAAGCCCTTTCACCTTGGTTCGTATTTACCAGGACGTATCTTTAAAGTACACCAACAGCCTTTAGTTGTTAGAGGTTGAATTTTCTCCAAACCTCAACTACGGGCGGTTTATTGAAATCAGGGCCAATCTTTCCGTCCGAATACAACTTGGGCGTCTTTAAGACAAGAGAAACAGTGAGAATACTAAGATAATGTAACGTAAAATCTAGGTCTACATCACAACTTACGGGGTGGTAAGTTACAGCCTATATAAGTCCCACTGCTGGGCACGAGTCTCCCCTCATTTCTGAGAGGGTTTTAGGGCAAGGAAGTGTCCACCGCGCTGCCCCAATGCGTGTTGGCAAACTTCACATATTTTTTTTCTTATTCCTCAGACGTGCAGGTTTCCTCACGATGTTTTCCTTCACCGCAGAGCACGTGGTAAATCGGTACTTAAAATTCCAATTAACAATTTCATTGGTGCCGGCGGAGATCGAACCCGGGTTACTCGCGTTCTGTTATATTTACAACGAGTGTTAACCATCTGAGCTACCACGGCTCTGCTCTAATGCATCCGCAGTTTCATTCGTATTTCAAAGATTAGATTTTTGTCAACAACTTCATTATTTACAATGCATGTTTAAATGGCAACAAATAGACGTATTCGCCAAACTGTATAAACTAAGCTACCTTAACTTCGAAAATGGCACTTTATTTAATTACGCTTGGAATTCGTTTCAAGTTGCTTGGTACAAAAGTCAAAGTAGTTACGAAGTTTCCGTAACACGTTCCTTCAACTTCTCGTACCTCGTAAATTTTCCAGTACTATTTTTTAAATCTCTTACACCCCATTCTCCTCGACACTTCAACTTTAATTGAATATTTGAAAATGAATCTTTCGAATATATGCATTATTATTTATCATTAATTAACTAACGGACTAAGTGTTCAATTTCAGCCAACTGAACAATGCGCTGTTGCATCTACGACTTATTATACCTAGTGTGGCCACTTCGGTCAAGACGTGTGTATGTAATGTATTAATTGAAGGCTATGCGATTAATCGAAAACTATTCTATTCAGAGCGGCCGCCTTTAGACCTTTTATCCCTCTGACCACGAATCTATAGATTAACATCATTTTACGTCAAGAATTTAGTACTAATGAAGTCGAGGCATAGCTTCGCACGGATGATATTGCAATCTGATGAACGGTAAGGCAGCGCACACGAACAAATGAATATAACTTTTTATATATTAGATGTGATGTGACTAAATTATTAGTATATATACATATACATTATGCTGTATACTGCCGTCTGGAATATACACAACAAACAAAAAACAAAAAAAATATGTTTATTATATATTTTGGAGGTATACGATGGAATATGTTAAATATTAATTTCACTAGAACGTTGTACTCGCCTGGTTTTCGGGCAAAGCTTTAGCGATCGACTGATGGCGAAAATGTATCTCAAAATGTTGTTCAATTATTTTGTAAGATAATGATTATCAAAAGAATCATTGTTGGGCATGATAATTTATATTTCTTTCAACAACCCGCTTACCCAGTGTGGTAAAAGTTATTGGCATATTCTGTTCTACAAGTAATGTTTACCAGCCGCTGTTCAGCAGTGGACGTAGAAATAATCTTAATGTTATGCGATAAGTTTTTATAAAAAATAATTTTAAACAATCAAAAAAATCTCAAATATCATTTTTCTGTATAACACAAAAAAAAACTTTTTAATTTTTTAATTACAACTACCTAAAAAGTTTTTTTAAGTTAGTTGTAATTAGGTCAAATAGTCGTAAATGCGGCTGAATAGCATGGATTAATATGGTACATGGTATGGTTAATACACTTCACATTGTAATCTTCACATATTATGTTCCAATATATTTGTATTATATTACACAAAATTTAAACATTATGGTGAAAGGAAAAACCAGCAAAAGAACTTTGGACGACGATAACAATTATATTATTTTATTAAATACTATCTTTTACCAGCGATTTAGTATACGTAGAATTTAAACAAAAAAGCCTGCAGATTTAATGTGAATCAAGCTCCATTTGCATTTTGCTCCATTACTCTATTAGAAATAAAACCTTTTGAATATAAACAAGTCATTAATTCTCTATACTTTTTCGCAAAGTATATAAATAATTATGAACTTCTATTTACTGCACCTATCGACAGAGCAATGATATGTATCAAAATATCCGGTTAACATTATGCCGTAAATTAATAGGAGACGACGGAATCGAAAATTATTTGTGAAAATCATTAAAAGTAAATAAGCACATAAAAAGAAAATTCTATTTAAAATATACAAATTCAAAAAGTAAATAAAACAAACCTTATAAATTTTATTTAGTTTATAATCTTAAATAAAAATTAATCTTATAGCCTATATTCAGGAACTCAGATTACTGTAACGTTTACGGAGATCTGACGTGGAACTATACATATAAAATTATGTACAGTTAACAATATATTTAAAATGGTGTTTGAGACAGTTTCAGTTTGAAATTTGAACAAAGTCCCAACGAAATGTCGCCGTGCAACCTTGGGACAATGTATCTGTAGGTTAAAAAATTAAAAGATAACTTACTATTCAATATTTTAAGCGGTGAATGTCACTATCTGTTCTCACTATCCTGATAAAACTTTATCTTTTCTCTTTTTATTTAAGAAATTCAACTTTCAAAGATCACAAGGTATCTGTGGTCACTAAACGATTAAATTCTTAGAGAATATAAAAATAAGTTGATCAAATGCGAATAAACGAGTTTCATAAATTTCTAAATTATGGCCAAACTCAGTTACTGGATTCGTCATGGACACACTAAAACTTGAACAATTTAATTTAAAAACCTATAGGTACATTAATTTCAAGTCAATGACTGCAGATGCTCGGGACCGCATTTTGTGGCATTACTTAAGGCAGGCGTATGTTAAACAGTGGACTTGTGATATAATGATGATGGTTATAATATTATAATTGTTTGAGTTATCCTAAGTAGCCAAGCTCTTATAATTATGTAATTTATGTTTAGAATGAAACTAGTATATTAATTTGAGAATTATCCATCTAATTATACTACTATATATCAAATAGTCTAAACAGAATGCGGAAAATGATGCAACCTTGAAAACCTTGCCAAATATACAATACTGAACAACTGGATTTACGAGCGAAGAGCCAATAGTCCACAACTACATAGTTAATGTCTGTTTCAAGTAATTAAATATAAAAACAACTTTAAATTGACTTTTGCTTCGGCAATCGAAGTCAAAACTAGTTTACCTTGTTCTTTGATAAACTTTGTCGAATAATCTACAACCTTCTTGGTAAAACAAATTATCTAAACGAAACTTTAATTAATCCATTTCAGACTTATGTAACTTGATTATTTATATGAAAACAATTAATTTAGAAAAAGTTACTGTTCAATAAGACTAACAGGTAGTGTTGAACCATTTCAACCACGATAACAACACAAGTTTGGCAACTTATAATTTGACGGCTTGACTTATAATCGTTATCATATACTAAAATTATGTATTAATTACCTCTATACCTGTCTCTTTCTTTTTTGTTTAATAAAAATAGCAACTTAAAACATTACATAATTTGAAGTCGATTTTATAAGGTCGTAAATGTGCAAGAGAGCCGTGGTAGCTCAGACAGAGCCGTGGTAGCTCAGATGGTTAGCGCTCGCTCTAAATTTCACAGTACGCAAGCAAACCGGGTTCGATCCCCGCCGGCACCAATGAAATTGTTAATTGCAATTTTAAGTGCTGATTTATCACGTGCTCGGCGGTGAAGGAAAACATCGTGAGGAAACCTGCATGTCAGAGGAATAAATAAAAAAATATATTTCCAAGACATGTGAAGTTCGCCAACACGCATTGGGGCAGCGCGGCGGACAATTTTTTTGCCCTAAAACCCTCTCAGAAATGAGCGGAGGCCTGTGCCCAGCAGTGGGACGTATATAGGCTGTAGCTTTAGTTTTTAACTTTTTAAATGTGTAACGCTTAATGTCTGAATTAATGTTATCATTATCATTATCAGCTCTTAAATCCACAGATGAAAAAGGACCTTTTCGTGTGCTTATTAAAGTTGCTCAGCGCTGAGATGAGACCAATGTATTTTTATATATTTATATTTATTTATTTATTGATCTCTTCCCAACTTCTTACTGGCTAGTTAACAATAACAATGTAGTAAGGACCTAACGTTGTGAGAGACTGGTGCCTATGATAGGTTTTATAATAAAACCTGAGTTACAGGTCACCAGGCCCCCCTCGCGGATAGGTTACATATACTACAAAGTACAATACAGAAAGGAAATACATCATATAAGAGTTATAAAAAGTTACATAATAGACGAATGGTAAAAATCATATACTGGATGTTTGTGTGTGTGTGTGTGTGTGTGTGTGTGTGTGTGTGTGTGTGTGCGTGCGTGCGTGCGTGTGTGTGTGTGTGTGTGTGTGTGTGTGTGTGTGTGTGTGTGTGTGTGTGTGTGTGTGTGTGAGTGTGTGCTAATGAAGCAATCCCGATGCTGGAGTATCGTTATTAGCGGTTTTAGAAATTGTTATATTAATGTTGGGTTAAAAGAAGATTCTCAGTATCTTGGTAATTAAGGGTTTTTAAGAATTTTGTCAATGTTATTTTACAACTAGATTTGGTTTTGGGATATATGTTTAAAATTTTATTTAGTTTGTTATAAAGAAAGGGTCCCATGAAGCAGAAAAACTTACGTGAAAGAGCTGAGTTGAAAATTTGAGTTTTGCAAATTATATCTTTACGGCGCTTATCCTTAAGAAAATCCGGGTTATAATGTAGATGAGAATGTTGTCTAAGTACGATATGCAGGATGAAGGTTTGTCTAACCATTAGTACATCCCATTTTTTGTACAGCTCGTCTGTAGGAAAATGGAAAGGGAGACCAGCACCTGCTTTGAGAATTGCCCGCTGTGCTCTCTCTACTTCTATAAGATATGTTATGGCACCTCCTCCCCATGATGTTATGCAATATTCAATCAGAGATTGACATAATCTTCAAAGCTTCAAAGTGGGGTTTGAACGTTAAAGTCTGATCAATCAAAATACCAAGATATTTTATTATATCGGTTCTTTCAACTAAGGGACAGTGACATCCGGGAAGACTAAGACCACAGGTGTGGGCTGTGATTGTCAAAGATAGAGGTGGAAGAAGGTTAGCTCTATGACCAAATGCAATGTAGTTTGTTTTATCAACATTCAGTGTTAAGACATTGTAACTAAGCCATTCACAGACCTTATTTAATCCCATCTGAGCGTTCTCAAAAACATTATGCCAGGAATTATCGGCAAAGAAAAGGGCAGTATCATCAGCATAGGTGATTATTTTTCCTTTAGAGAGCTGAAGTTGGCATAGGTCATTGATATATACCAAAAAAAGTGTCGGACCGAGAATACTGCCTTGTGGCACACCAAATTTGATAGGTAACTCATCACTTAATGTATAATGATCTAAACGGACCCGCTGTCTTCTATCGGTCAAATAATCTTCTATCAGTTTTAATGGAATACCCCTTACACCAGCCCTTTCTAGTTTTTTTACGAGGTGAGGGATAGATACTGTGTCAAAAGCTTTAGACAAGTCAAGGAATACTGTTAAACACTTGTTTTTTCTATCTGAATTAAGTATAATCGTGTTAATAAGATCATGAACAGCATCATTAGTAGTCTTACCACGTCGGAAATCAAATTGACTGGGTGAAATAAAGTTATTTGACTCCAAAAAGCTAACGAACCTTTTATTGACTAGTCGCTCCAAAGTTTTTGATAAGGTTGGTAAAATAGAGATCGGCCGATAATTAACGACCGAATTCCTATCACCTCCCTTGAAGATGGGTGTGATAAGGGCTATCTTAAATGCACTAGGAAATACACCGGTTTCTAAGGCCAGGTTGCATATTCGTAAAATTGGGGGTATTAATATTTTTATATACCTCTTTATAATTTTTCCGGAAATCAGATCACTTCCCGCAACACAGTTGTCTTTTAACCCCTTAATGAGCTGGGAGATTTCTGCTTCGTCGGCAGGAAGCATAACAAGTGAGTTAAGAGGGGTTTGAGTAAAGAGAGGAGAAAAATTACCATCAGGTGCAACTAATTGTCGGTTTGTATAATTTATTTGCTCGGCCAGCCTTGATCCCACATTGGCAAAATAAGTGTTAATATTATTTACACTCTCCTTTCTCTCTTCCGAATTGAAAGAAGATATCTGATAAGAGGATTGATCAGGTGTCTTACACCGGCTAATTTTCTTTATGACTTCCCATAGTCTCTTATTTAGTATTTTTTATTTCTTGTTTTTCGTAGCTTAGTTTCGCTTTTTTTAATAACGTGTTACAAAAATTCCTGTAGCGTTTGTAAATCCTGATATTTTCGTCAGTGGGATTTTTTTTTTCAATTTTTTATGGAGGTTGTCTCTATTCCTCATACACCGAAGCAGACCTTTAGTTATCCTCGGTTTACTAATACGTTGTCTAATAGGAGTTTTAATCAACCTACTGTTGTTTTCAATTGCACTATATAAGTACGATATGAGCATATTTGTCGCTACGTTGGCATCAGTACTTTCAATAATTGGCCGGAAGTTTATATTAGATATCGATTTATCTAATCCCTCAAAATCGATTATAATTTTTTTGTTAAATTGCGAAGAGTAAGTGATTTGATTGAGACTGACAGCTACGGTCTCATGGTCAGTAATTGATGATTCAAAAACGAAACAGGTTGCTTCCAGGTTGGTTTTTATCATTACGTGATCTAAGCGTGTCCGTCCATGGGTGGGTATAGTATGGCCAGGTAGAATACAATGACTTGCTATTACGTTTAAATAATCATGCGAGCGCTTATCGGATATATTAGAGATTATATCAATATTAATAGCACCACAAATAATGATATTTTTATAGCTACTTAGTTTTAAAAGAAGTAAGTCCAAGAAGTTAATAAAATCGTATATGTTAGTTTTACTCGGCGGGCGGTATATACCAATAATGCAAGTATATGAGTTTAATTTTAGTAGGAGGCAATTTGCATCACTTATGTGAGGTTCCTCATATGTGACGTTAATATTTTTATTGTAATATATTACAACTCCCTCATTTTGAGAGTTATGAACAGTAGTTGCAATGATATGATAATTCTCAAGATCGGGAATTTGCCTCGTTGGAGAAAGCCAACATTCTGTTAGGACTATAATATCCCAGGATAATTCGGATCTATTTAGAAGCGTGATTAAATTCGGCATATTACAGTTAATTCTGCGTATATTTTGACACAAAATATTTAGTTTACAATTGTTGTTTAAAATGTGGTTTTTTTACATCATCGACGTCACAGGTAATCGCCTTAGCCACTTGAAAAGTGTCCAGATCAAGATTTAAAGTTTCAATATTTTGCATTCGTAACTACGAAATACAATAATATCTAATAAAATATATACTATCACGGCACGGCCGTGATTTGAAAGTCTTAATTTGTTATTGTTGTATTGTACAGTCGGCGTCAGGTATAAGGGAACAGTCAAGGTTTACAAATATTTTAAAACATCAAAATTATCGTTAGTATTCAACCATACAAATTATTTAGAACATCAAACTGCTCAAATACATTCAACACGCACAACATCAAATAATATGTGAGTTTATTTAAACTATAGAGCAACACGGGCCAGCGACCGAACAAAGTGGAGTAGCCAAAGTGTTTTTCTTCGACAATGAACTGAATGACGTGTCATAGAGTAGAGTCACACACTGCGTTTAGGTAAACACAGCATAGGACTCCGCCTAGCTAGATAGAGCGACGGTCCGCGTAGGCTACTGCCGGGCTAGCATGGGCAGGGCACAAGATATCCACGGGGAGAGGATAAAATTTTTATCCCTTGCTCAGTTTTATCCACCCTGCGAACATGTGCAGGAGACAAATTTTTTATCTATAGATAAAAAATTTAAGGTATAAAATTATCTTATCCCTATGCTAGAGTACGGCAACAGGGGAAAGGAGAAGTTATCTCCGTTTGACATAACGAGTTGACATATATCCCCCCGTCCGTAGCATGAGGCCAAAGGAAAGAGAAAAATTATCATTTTTTGACATTTGAAAGGGACAATTTTATCCTGGTTCATGGACGTGGTTTTAAGTTTATCTTCAAACCATTTTAATACGAAAAAGATGTCTCGAGCCTACTGCAACTAAATTTTCGTATCAGATATTGTAAAACAATGTAAAGAAATTTACATCGGCAATCGATACGAGTACGTGATCAGAGTTCTTAATTCATTGGAATTCTCCAACAACGAATTTCTAAGTCGGTTTCGGATATTCAAATATTGTGTTTTGTATATGTGTAAAAAAAACTCTATGAGGCTTTAAAGCCCTTAATTCTGTTGATGCACTACCAGTGCATATTAAAGTAAACATCTATTACAACCACCTTGTGCAAAAACATCGTATATTTGCAACCAATACATGTGGCTAGCCTATCTTAATATTTTTTTTCTAGGTAGGTACTTTACATCTTTCAGTCTCTTGGCAGATGGTAGTTTCCAGAGAGGTACGAGTCAAGACCAAGGACTGTTGTTCAAGTAACAAATAATCAGCAAATACTTGACCCAAGTTATTGAGGCCATCATTAGAATGTGGGGAACAATCCTATACCTTTAAACAAGCAATTCTTGTATATATATATATATATATATATATATATATATATATATATATATATATATATACATATATATATAATCTTGAGGGATTCGGTTCCATTCTTCCCTAATGGTGGTTTCAAGGTTCCTTTTTCCTTCTCCTTATATTGTAGGGACTGGATTACGGGCTCTAATCTTTTGCTTTAGGGTGGGACACCCTGTGCTCTATAGGGTTGAGATCAGGGCTTCTTGCTGGCCACGACATAACCCGAATGCCAACCTCTTCAAGGTAATCGGTTGTGATGCGCGCTAAGTGTGGTCGTGCATTATCATGCATTAATTCAAAGGTCTCTCCAATATAGCCGGCGTATGGCACCACATGGTCTTCTAAGATCTCTGTGATGTAGCGTGCTGCAGTTAAAGCACCTCTTCGTATGAAAACCAGCTCAGTGCGTCCAGTTAAAGATATCCTAGCCCAAAACATAACAAAGCCTCCACCATAACTGACAGTTTCTCTTATGCAACACTGGGTATAACGTTCACCTGGTCGTCGCATGACATTACGGCGTCCGTCAGAACCGTAAAAAGCCATTTTTTTTTATAGAAGAGGGGGCAAACGAGCATGCGACTCACCTGATGTTAAGTGACTACCGCCGCCCACACCAGGGGCATTGCAGGTGCGTTGCCGGCCCTTTAGAAAGGAGTACGCTCTTTTCTTGAAGGTCCCCAGGTTGTATCGGTCCGGAAAAATCGCTGGTGGTAAACTATTCCACAGAGAGGTTGTAAGCGGAAGAAAACTCCTCTTGAAACGTACAGTGGTGGATCGCCAAGCATCCAGATGGTGTGGATAGTAATTTGGTAGCTGGGATTAATCCGAACAATTCCTCAGAGCACTCTCCATGGTATATGCGAAAGAAAATGCAAAGAGATGCAACATCTCTTCTTAGTGCCAGTGAATCGAGCCGATCGGAAAGCACTCGGTCGTCGACGATTCGAGCCGCTCTGCGCTGGATGCGGTCAAGTGGAAGGAGCTGGTACTGGGGAGCCCCAGCCCAGAGATGGGAACAGTATTCCATGTGCGGCCGAACCTGCGCCTTGTAAAGTTGCAGGCAGTATGCTGGCATGAAATACTGGGCCGCTCTGCTGAGCACGCCAGGCTTTTTAGAGGCCAATTCGGCCTTCTATTCCAAGTGACCACGAAACTGCACGTCACTCGATATGTCGACGCCGAGGATTCCGATACTAGCTGAGGCAGCAAGGGGAGTGCCTTGAAACTGAGGAGATACGACAAAGGGGTTCTTTTTAGCGGTTAACGCGCAAACTTGTGTCTACTGGGGGTTAAACTGGACTAGATTTAGTTGCCCCTAATCCGAGACTCTGTTCAGCAAAGACTCGACTTCAGACACAAGTTTGTCCCGGCACTTGGAGACGTTCTCTCGAGAAATATTGGCTCGGCCAGTGTAAAGAGCATCACCAGTGCTGTCATCTGCGTAGCAATGAATGTTACGGGTTTGCAACATATCATTGATATGCAGAAAAAACTGTGTCGGCGATAGCACGCAGCCTTGTGGAACACCAGCATTAATAGGCTTGCAATCGGAGCTTGCACCGTCTACAAAGACCTTGATGCCCTGATCTGCAAGAAAGCTGGTGATCCAATCGCACAATTTCTCGGGAAGCCCATAGGAAGGGAGCTTCGAAAGAAGCGCTTTGTGCCAAACCCGATCGAAGGCCTTCGCAATGTCCAAACTAACGGCCAATGCCGAACCCTTGGACTCTACTGCCTCCTCCCATCTGTGAGTTAGGTAGACCTGAAGATCACCAGCTGACCGACCACGGCGAAAACCGTATTGGCGGTCACTAATCAGCTGATGATCCTCAAGGTACCTCATGAGCTGGCAGTTAACAATGGACTCCATTGTTTTGGAGAACAAGGAGGTGATGGCGATAGGCCGGTAGTTGGACGGATCTGAGCGGTCGCCTTTTTTAGGGATCGAGTGGACGAAAGCCGTCTTCCGTGATTTTGGCAATACGCCTAGGGAGTAGGAGTACCGGAGTAGTAAAATAGTAGGGAGGAGGAGTAGCAAGAAACTTGTCCAGAGGGTGCAGAATGCTTGTGCGAGATTTTGTTTTAAAATACCTCCCCGCGCTCACGTTACGCCGTACATAAACGAGCACAATATTTTAAAAATGCAGTATCGGCGAGAACACCACCTAGCCACATTTCTATTTGGATTAATTAAATATAATGTACCACCTTATCTTTATCACAAATTAGTGTGGTCTCGCGACGTACAATCAAAGATCACTCGCTCGTCATGTTACTCTTTGGTTGTTCCCTACCATCGTACCATCGCCTTTCGTGGAAGTTTCAAATATTCTGCCTCTAAATGCTGGAATAACCTGCTGCCACCGCTTCGTAGTCTGAAAACATTAAATACATTTAAAATAAAATATAAAACGCGCCTAATTATTGTTCAAAAAGCTATGGCTTGATTTCTGAACAATAATTAGGTGTTTACCTACCTAAATAATTACAGACACTTAGCGCTGTACGGTGGGGTCATACGGAAAGCATATGAGTGCATAGTACTTTTTTTGATACTTAAAGGCTGAAATAAAATTGTTTTTCATGCTATTAATTATAACTATGATACAAGTATATGTTTAACGTGCAATCATTATTGACTTTACTAAAATATTGTTTCTAATGATAATATTGTTTTTTAAGATTATGGTTATGATTACATACCTGTGAAAAAAAAAATTGTAGGGTACCATCATTTAGTGTTTCTTCTTTTATATTATTTCCAACTGATACCTCATAGATACATGACTCTTATGGTGATAACAATACTTTTTAAAATGTTTCGGACATTCTTGGTATTAGATCCAGTTAGTTCATTCATGTAATCTATGTTAATTATTATTAGTCTATCAATGACGGTGTGAACGTCCGCACGTTACTTAATTTACAGGCCCACTGAAAACCAGTGCTGTAGTCTCGTATCGGCTGCGGCATTAAGCTGAGTGCGGTCTGTTTGCCGTGTACGCCACGCACACTTGTGTGCGTAAAATGTGTGATGCGTTTAATATTTTTTATTCTTCTTTTTTTTTCTTTTTACTATGTATTTTTTATGTTTATGGTTTAAATGTACATGTGGCGTATTTGAGCAATAAATGTTTTCTTTCTTTCTTTCTTTCTTTACCGGAAAAGACGCGTTAAAACCGGTGCCAACTCTGGAGCACACGTCCTCAGCACAATTGGGGGG
Source organism: Parnassius smintheus behrii (assembly GCA_036936625.1). Classification (NCBI taxonomy): domain Eukaryota; kingdom Metazoa; phylum Arthropoda; class Insecta; order Lepidoptera; family Papilionidae; genus Parnassius; species Parnassius smintheus. The sequence goes on from JAUPFT010000006.1 coordinate 30,852,834, forward strand.
ATTCCGTCGGGCCCACTCGACTTGTGGATGTCCAGGGAGAGGAGTGCTTTGCGAACCAAGCGCTGTGTGAACTGCACTTTCGGCATGGAGCACTCACACCGCGGGATGGTCGGCGGCGTACTCCCCCCGTCATCGAGAGTCGAGTTGGACGCAAAGAAAGAGCCTAGAAGATCGGCTTTCTCCTTTGCGGTATGGGCCAGTGAGACGTCCTCCCTGTATAGAGATGGAAAAGATGGCTGACAGAAATTCCCCTGAACAGCCTTGGCGAGAGACCAGAATGTACGGGTTCTAGAAGGAAGGCGAACTAGTTTCTCGCCAATTCTGCCTATGTGCTCTGATTTTGCCTTGGCAATGACTCTTTTGAAGGACCCAGAGGCGGAATTATACTTCTTTTTAGAGCGCTGGTGTTTACATCCCGGGACGCTGATGCGTCAGCCTAGGCTTGGTAGCACTCCTGCTTATAGCATGATGCTATTTTACAGGAGCGACCAAACCATGGCTGAGATTTGCCTCCAATGGGCACCACAGAGGAAGGAATAAAAAGTTCCATACCCTGAAGTACCACATCAGCAACAGAATCCGCAACAACGTTGGGATCGTCCGGCGAGAAACCAAACCCGCCTCCAAGGGTAGGATGCAAAGAAAGACCGCATCCCATCCCAATCGGCTGACCTAAAGTGCCAAACACGGCGGCAGCCTGCAGAATGCAACCGCGATTTCAGCGTGAGTGGCACAACACTCCGGAACAGACAATGGTCCGAGGAGCCTAAAGGGGCGTCGACGGAAATCTGATATCCGTCCGGGTGAGAGATCAGCAGAAGGTCCAACAGGGAAGGTGCATGATCCTCCACACCTGGAATTCGCGTAGGCGAAGTAACCAGTTGTGTCAGACCATATGCCAAGGCAAAATCATGAACAGATCTCCCCGCATAATCGGTTAAACGTGAACCAAGCCATTCGGCGTGATGGGCGTTAAAGTCGCCGAGGATCACGATCTCTGCGGAGGGGATCTGCTGTAGCAACGAATCTGCAGCCATTTGGACGTGGTCGAAGAGTCGGTCTGTTTCGGCATTACCGCTATGGGACCTATAGAGGCACCCGTAGACGCGCGGATGGTCGTTGCTGTCTACGCGTAGCCAAAGGATGGACAAGTCCGAACCTTCAAGTCTGCCGAGGCGTCGAGAACAGATGTCCTCTCTGACGTAAACGCAAACTCCAGCCCGAGGCACAAAAGAGTGTTCCAGTTTATACCCCGGGTAGGAGAGATACGAGACATCAGCCGGAGAGGACACCTGTGTCTCGGTCAGAAAGAGCAGAGCCGGCCTCGCCGTCTCGAGATGGTATTGGACGGCGTTTAGGTTAGAGTGAAGTCCCCTGATATTGCAAAAATTCACGGACAGCGTGGCAGGGGTCACCTTGGTCTTGTTGCTCCGTTTGCCCCGAGTAGTTGTAGTCTTGAGCGGAATTTTGCCCCCCCCCCCCCCCAGAATACGCGGGGCAGCCTGAGCACCCACGCTCAGAAGTGGAGAAACATGGTCGTGGATGCTCAGCGAGGGATTCTACAGGGGTGCTAGTAACCTCCAGGGGTAGTTTATCATCATTTAATTCCGCTACCATGTTGATGGGGGGGGGGGGATTTGGGCCTCCGGCCACCTGCACTCATCAGACGAAACGCGGAAGCAGAGCTTCCACTTCACGCCGGTATTCTGTGAGGTCGTGGTACCACCCCGGCTTGAGCCAGTCCATACGTGCAACAGCAAAGCTGCCGCGTGGCTCTACCACTGTTAAAAAGTCATTCGACTCTCATCACTAAAAATAACTGACTCCCATTAGCCTATAGTCCAGTTGATGTGGTTACGCGCAAATTTAAGTCTGGCTTGTCAATGAGCTGTGGTCAATTGTGGTCTTGTTGCTGGCATGTGAGGTCTTAAATTCTGCTCACGAAGTCTTCTTCTCACAGTACTATCACTTATAGCTACACCTCGACCTTCACGTAAGCGTCGCTGAAGATCAACACCAGATAGGTGCCGATTTCGTAGAGCTGATAACACTATAAATCGGTCATCCCTTTGAGGTGTCACCCAATGTCTTCCAGATCCAGATCTTCTTCGATACTGCCCAGTCTTTAGAAACCTTTGGTAAACTCGTCGCACTGCAGAACGGCTCAGATTTGAACTCCTGGCCACGACACGTTGACTTAAGCCTTGTTGCAGCAAAGCCACAACTTGGGCCGCCTCAGCTTCAGTAGTGTACATTATTTTTAGAGAAAGTAATCAAAGCTACAGCCTCAGTAAATAAAAACATACATAATACATAAACACTCACGCCTGTCACCCAGAGGGGTAGGCAGAGACTACAGACTTCCATTTAGCACGATCCTGACATACCTTTCTCGCCTCTTCCACATTCATATACCTACGCATACATGCTCGTCGGTTAAGGGTACTCTTAATTTGGCCCATTTTTAGTATATCGCCAATTTGGTCGACAAACTTCCGCCTAGGACGTCCCTTTCCGACTCTTCCATTCACTTCTGCAACATATATTTGCTTTGTCAGTCTTTCCGCATTCATTCTTTCTACATGACCAAACCACCGAAGCATTCCTTTCTTAATCCTGGTCACCGCATCATCTTGCAAACCACACTCTTCTTTTATCACACAGTTTCTCACCCTGTCACTCAGATTCAGCCCTAACATACTCCTTAGCGACCGCATTTCTACCGCATTTATTCTACTCTCGTGCTTCTTCTGCCACACCCAACTTTCACTACCATACGTTAAAGTAGGGACTAATACAGCACTGTGAATTGCCATACGTGCCTTTTTTGACACATTCTGACTTTTCACAATAGAGTGTAGAGCCCCATTTACTTTATTTCCTGCATTCACTCGTCGTTCAATGTCCTTATCATATCTCGCATCCCTGCTGAATACACATCCCAAATATACGAACTCATCCACTTGCTCAATTAACTCTCCTTCTATTCTTATTTCACATACCGTTTTGCTTTCATCTCTTTCAAAAACCATCACTTTCGTCTTACTCGCGTTCACTTTCATTCCCCTTTCTTTTAATGACCTGTTCATTAATGTAACCATCATTTGCAACTCGGCCGCCGACGACGCAAGTATGACTTGATCATCGGCGTACAAAAGGCATTTGATGGTTAACTCACCCATTCTTACCCCGCATTCTTCAACTTTCAAATTTTCCAAACAGCTGTCCATAAATAGGTTGAACAGCCACGGGGAAGCTACACAGCCCTGTCTGACACCTTTATGGATGCCAAACCAGTCCGAGTAGACCCCGTTGATTCTAACACAAGCACTCGAGTCCCTATACAGAGACTTTAATGCCTGTATCAAACCAGCGCTCAACCTAAATGCGTTCAGCGTTTGCCATAACACATCCCTGTCCACTCTGTCATAAGCCTTTTCCAAGTCCATGAACGCACAAAAAACTCTTTGGTTTTTCGCCAAAAACTTCTCCGCGATCATGCGCATGGAAAAGACTTGATCTGTACACCCCATTCCCTTTCTAAATCCCGCTTGCACATCCCAAATTTTTTCATCAGTTTCTTTCATAACTCTTTCAATTAGTACCTTAGCATACAGTTTTCCCACAATGCTAAGAAGGCTGATACCACGGTAGTTTTTACAGTCCTGCTGTGACCCTTTTCCCTTATATATTGGGACTATCACGGCTTTGCACCAGTCTCCCGGTACCCGCTTTAGTTCCCAACATAAATTAAACAAGGTGTACAGCAGGCCTGCCACCACGTCCTCTCCAGCCCTTAGCATTTCGAGTGAAACTCTATCATATCCGGCTGCCTTACCTACTTTCATGCTTTTCATTGCTTTCATTATTTCATCCATACTTATCTCCTTATCCCTTTCATCTTCTTTCGGAATTTCTATTTCATTTAGTTCACACTTCTCCTCACTCATAAATTCGCTTTCAAAATATTCCTTCCATCTCTTTAGACTCAACACTTCATCATTCAGGATACAGCCATTCTCGTCTCGTATCGCATTCAATCTAGGCTGTTTTGAAAGTCCCCTGGTATTTCTTACGAGTTTCCAGAACATTTTAATATTTGCCTGGAAGTTATCCGATATTCTTCTATCATTCCTATCCGTTCTTTCTTGCTTTTTCCTTTCAACTAATTCTTTTACTCTCTTATTTAAACGTTTAAACTCTGCCTTTTTCCTTTCATTCTCATCATTCTTACCGCCAGAGTTACCAGCTTTGGTCGCTAGTAAATCTAGCCATGCTCTCTTCTTTGCTTCAACTTCCATACGTACCTCGTCATCCCACCATAACGTATTGTCTTTCCTTTCATTCATTCTCTTACTAACACCACATACTTCGGTAGCTGCATCCACTAAACCTTTCTTAACATTATGCCACACATTCTCCAAGTCTAACTCATTCACACACAACTCATCCAAATTACTTATATTTTCTCTCAGTCTGCATTTGTACTTGTCTTTCACATCTTCATCTTGTAACCTCTCAATTCTTATACGCTGTAACGCAGTGGTAGACACAGATGTCCTATGCCGCCAACGTCTGAATAAACCCCTAATTCGGCATAAGACCAGGTAGTGGTCGGTCCCTACGTTGGACCCCCGGTAAACCCTTGTATCCACCACTGCGCTCCTCATTCTTTCATCCACAGTTATGAAATCTATCATGCTTCTATCATCACCTCTTTCCCAAGTATACATGTGAATCTTCTTATGACGAAAGAAAGTGTTCGTCACAAAAAGATTCCTTTCCACACATACGGTGAGGAGGCTTTCACCATTCTCATTTATACTTTCATCACCAAACGTTCCCAATATCCTTTCATAACCAAGCCTCCTCACCCCAACCCTTCCATTAAAATCTCCTAGCATAATAATATTTTCATTTCCCTTACACTTCATTAGCACCATCCTTACCATTTCCCAAAACTGCTCCCGGATATAAGTGGGCTTAGACATGTCTGGGGCGTAGACCCCTAACACAAACAACTTCTTTAAGCCCACTTTCATTCGTATCCATAGCAGTCTTGGGCTTACACATTCATACTCTTTCACACATTGGCCCATTCGTTCTGAAAGGATGATCCCTACTCCCTGGCATGCCCGCTCGATCTCGTCTACACCAGACCAGTATGCGGTATACATGCGATGTGCAGTGACATCCTTCCCCTTCCTTTTCGTCTCGTTTACACATAATACATCTATTCCTCTATCATACATCATATCGCATACTTCATCCATTTTATCATTCATTGCCCCACATACATTCAACGTAGCCAGACGGGCCTCTGCAATCCACTTTTCGCCTCTCTGGGAGACAGAACGTGACGGGTGGCGAACCTCGTCGCCGGTTTTCCTCCCGGAGATTCTTCGCACCCCTGCCCCATTAAAGGGGCGCCGGGAACTCGGGGCCATTTCTTTTACTTTTTGCCTCATGGTGCGAAAACTAGGGCGTGGCATATTTTACGCCGCTACCACACGGCGAGTAGCCGAGTCTGTTCTTTCGGCTTTGTCGCTCTTTTAGCACCACCCGGGGGAAACGTGTAGGGTGGGCCTAGGATTAGGTGGTCGAAGCCTACGGACGCGAGCGACTTATCCCTCAGTAAATAAACTTAACGTTATTAATGAGAAATCCCTACAAAAGTCTGTGTCGGACTGAAATAACGGTTCGAATTTGTTCTGACGTAAAACAACGAAATCAGCACTCAACAGTATTTCTGTTTAAAAAATTGTAAAGTACCTTCAAGTGTAATAAGATTTACGACAAACAAGGTGTCAAACATCATATCCGACCCTCAAAATAAAAAACAAATGTGTGAAACAGCTTTTAAGTGAAACAATCGACAAATTTAAACAAAAAATGGGTGGGTCGATTTTTTGATGACCATTATATATATAATCGGAATCTCGGAAACGGCTTCAACGATTTTCATAAAATTTAGTGTCCAGGGAGTTTTATTTTTAGAAAATGTCCTTTTGTCCGTGTTTTCAGGCAATAAAAAACTGCTATAATATAATAAGGTAAATTTCGACAGATCGCTAACGATCGTAATAGCTCAGATGGGATGTCGGTCGGGCGTGATATCGGAATTCCGTGTTTCACGTCCTGTCTCTGGTCCAGCTTTTTTCCTTTTTTTTTTTCAAGTTCCCTTCTTTTATGAGAAAATCTATTCTATCAAGCCCTTTTTTTGGTATTTTTTAATAAAACTAATTGCACTCATGGTTTTTTATTCAAATAACCAGTTCAGATTTTTCTATTCTGTCAATAAGATCAAAAAATATTATTTAAGTTTCATCAGTATGTAATTTATAAATGTAATTTCAAAAAAACCCGAGCAAAGCTCGGTCATCCGAGTATTATACTTTAATTAGCCTCTTGTGTAGGTAAATACAAGTTTCAGTGCATCTACTTCTTTCATTTTATTTTTAACTAATACTGAAGGAATATAATTGCCGGGTGTTTATCAAGCAAGGAAAAATGTAGCCAGAGAATACCTAGCGGAGCTTGGTCTGCCAGATGTTCTTGGGGCTATTGACTGCACCCATGTTGATATATTTCACCTATCATTCCAGACTGGGGTTTGGTACAAGAAAAGGGCGGTCTGCAATAATTGTTCAACTGGTAATAGCAAACAAGTTATAAAGCTTTTAAAAAAAACCTTAAACCTAATAATCAAGTTAGTTTTTTCTAAATAATAATAGTAGTATTATATTCATCTAATATTCCTCTTTCCTCCAGAAATAACCGTAATGCTTATGGCCATAATAATCTTACAGGTTGTACCATGAGAAAGATTGTACAACCTTTCAGATTATAGTCACCCCTTAATTACATTGGTTGTGGATGTTGAGTGCCGCATCGTTGACATGAATGAACAATATCCAAGGCAAGTCCATGATCAAGTCATATTTAACAACTCCAAAGTTAAATCAGAAATGAAATGTTTGTATGATATTAGAATCGGTCTATACTATTTTTTAGGTATAATTTTTTGAAATAAATTTATCAAACTTAGTGAAGTTACAATTCAAAGTTTTAAATTAAGAAATATGTTAATTCTTTAGCAAAGCTTGTTAAATATTTTAAAGGCAACAAACAATACAAGAGAAACAAGTAACACAAGACTCATAATCATAAAATTATTTACTCCTTGTTTTGTTTGTAATCATTAAATTTTCATTCTTCATGCTTCATCATTTTTTTTAATTAAATCTTTGTGAAAATCTGAAATGACAATAAGCAGCCATTAATTGACACCTATATTATAATAAGGCATTAATAGAAACAAATATTTTACGGGGGCTCGGGCTTATCATCAGAGCTTTGACTGATGACTCCACATTTGTAAGCTGCCAAATAGTTCTACAGAAAAATATACCTACCAACTGACATTGCCAAGTGAGAAACTGTATGGAAAGAACAAATGGGTATCTCAAAGGCACATTTCGAAGCCTGGGCATTGACATGGTACTCCATCAGTCAAGAGAAAACTTAACAACTAATATATTATGCTTATGCAACACTTTACAACATCATGCAACATTAAAGTTGGTTTTTAGAAATAAATGTACATTTTATTTGAGGATATCCTCACATACACAATTACTATTGGAATGCTTGTTTACTAAACATTAATTTAATTTGTAAATTGCAAAATTCCAATGGAACAATCAAATGACAACTCAACACATTGTGGAGCAACCAGGATGTTGACAATTACTTGAAAAAAAGAGATTATATATTATATATTATAAATACTATATTTATACAAATTCAACTAAAGTTTATTTGTATCATTACCTTTTATCCTTTTGAGTTTATATCTATGACTTACGTGGGCATTCTTTGTACGAAGTAATTGATTTTGCTTACACAAAAGATTATTATGCTCTTTGAGACTTTCGTCCATACTCTGAAAAATAAGGTCAAATATATATATATATATATTGACTGTATCAGAACAATAAATAATTGGCGATAAATATAGAGAAACAGGTCTTTAAATAGTATCAATCATTTGTAAAGATAAAGACTTGTAGAGAAAATTAGTTAAGTTTACATTTCCCTTTCATAATACAATAGTTTAGGCACTCGTTTTAATGTAAAAAAAATCGATTTTACATTCAAATGAGAACAGAAAACGTTATTTTATTCGTTTATTAAAAAACTAACACTTTAAACTGTCAAAATCACGAGAAGAGATAAAAAAGTAATGACTTCGTGACTTAGAGTAGAAATTAATTTTGATGTATTTTTGTATAAATCTTAAGCGAATACTAGACGTAGAAATTCTGTGATCCGTGTCGCGATCCATCAATATATGATACCATAAGTTCAATAAATACCACGATCCTGTTTCGCGATCCAAGGATCGTGATAAATATTTCGCGTGTAGTGTTGCGTCAGTCCGCTCTTATGGTCTGCTGTGGAGAAGCAATGGAAGAGGACGACTTTTGTAGCGATGCGGGCGAAATCGCAAACGAAAGCGAGACTCCTGTTTCGGTGCGATCATCTACAATTCATCAAAAATTTTACAGTTTTTTATATTATGTTTGGAAACAACTCCCATATTATGGGACACATCGTATGATGGTTTTAAAAACAATTGTGAGCGCATGAAGGTACTTCAGAAGTTACTACCAATTTATAAAAAATAAAAAATGACGCTTCAACAGAAGATGTTAAAAAAAATCGTTAACATTGACACTCTCTTTTTTAATATTATTGCTATAATGATAACCACACAAGCTTTAAGCAAGCTTTTATATGTGGTAGAGCCATGCTGCAGATATATTAGTAGTATAGTTGTAGCACGAATGGGTCGGCTCAACCGGGGAAGGACCACGCTCTCACCAGCGTAAAATAGTAGCTTAATGGTGCCGTGTTGCGTATGGTGAGTGTAGAGAACCGGAGACCCTTTTTACTGGAAACGAGGCATTCCATTTTAGTCCTCACGGGTGACAACGCATCTGCATTCTGATAAGTAATCGTACTTATAAGATAGCGTTGTATCTGTTTTTAATATAAATGAAATCATTACAGCAAAGCAGATGACAAAATATTTTTTCGTATAAAGAAATGACTCATTTATTTGCATTTCTGGATATAAAATTTACTAGGGCCCGTTAGGCGCTTTGTTCCTATGAAGTAATTTCAATAAATATCGGAATATCGCCTAAAGCACATGTGAATTTTATTCAATCACAGAAGTGTTTGTGTATTTCAAACGCTTTTATTAAATTATATATATATATATATATATATATATATATATTACTTACTTACTTACTTATCGTCACGCACAATCCCTAACGGGGTAGCCAGAGAGAACAGATCGCCAAGTGTCACGATCCTTACATACCTCTTTCGCTTCTTTCAGGTTCATTAACTTCTTCATACATGCACGTCTAGGTATCCGAGTACTCTTGACCCTCCCCTCTTCGAGCAATTTGCTCACATGGTCTTCGAAAGTTAGTCTCGGTCTACCTCGACACCTTTTAATATTTACTTTCGCTCTATATATTTTCTTCACCATTCGGTCTTCACTCATTCGTTCAACGTGTCCAAACCATTGGAGTACGCCCCTATCAATTTTTGTGATAAGGTCATCTTTCAATCCTGCCATATTGCGAATCTCTTCGTTTCGCTTTCGGTCGGCTATGGTAACGCCACACATTTTACGAAGAGATCGCATCTCCACTGCATTCAACTTGCTTTTATGCTTCTTTTGGCATACCCAGGTTTCGCTGCCATATAACAAAGTCGGTACCAACACTGCGTTATGTATTGCAAGGCGTGCACTCTTCACCACGCCTTGCCTTTTTATTAATGCATTCAGGGCACCATTGACTTTGTTTCCGGCAGCGACACGCCTATCCACATCTAAATCACATCTTCCATCCCGGCTGAAAGCACTCCCCAAGTATACAATTTCATTTACCTGTTCTAGACATTCCTGATTTACCCATATTTCACATTTCGTTCTCTCTTCGTCCTTTTCAAATACCAGAACCTTAGTTTTATTAGCATTCAAACGGAGACCTTTAATTTCACATTCCTCTTTCATACACGTGACTAATGCCTGCAGTTCTGCTTCTGATGGTGCAATAAGCACTGCATCATCAGCATACAGCAGACAATTAACTTTTATGTCACCCAATTTCACACCCAAACAGCTATCTTTCAGCTTGTTGTAAACAGCTGTCGAGATACAGTATGAACAGCCAGGAAGACATGACACAACCCTGTTTTACGCCCGCTTGGACGCTAAACATGGGTGACAGGTCATGCCCTACCCGCACACAGGCTTTACAGTCATAGTAGAGTGACTGCACAGCCCTTAACAATCGACCATCCACACCATATCCCGGCAACAGTTCCCACATTTTCTTCCTTATAACCTTATCAAATGCTGCGTGTGCGTGACGGGTGGCGATGGGGACCGCCACCCGTCACGCACAGCCCGACACGGCGGAAGGTGGAGGACGGAGTGCAGAGTTGGCACGTGGAATGTTAGAGGAGGCATGAGAGATAAGACGAATGAGTTGATCGAAATAATGAAAGAAAGAGAATTAGATGTCGTGTGTATGTCGGAGACCAAACGGAAAGGCAGTGGTATTGAAGAGCTCCCTGGCGGGACGTTAGCTATATGGTCCGGAGTCCCGGAAAGCGAGAACGCCTGCCAAGGAGTGGGAGTGCTGTTGTCGTCCCGGTTGGTCGATCTTATGACTGAATACAAGGTTGTGAACTCAAGACTTCTCTGGGTTCGCTTCAAAATGGGACTGACGAAGTTATTCCTTTTGGCTGTTTATGCGCCGGTAGCTTCGTCGTCCAGGGCTGAGCTGGAGGAGTTTTGGGAGAATGTAAGAGAAGTTCTAGATTTGGTTAAGGGAAACGAAAGAACTGTTGTATGTGGTGATTTGAATGGATGGGTAGGCATCGCTCGACCAGGATACGAGTCGGTGCTTGGAAAGTTTGGAGATAAAAGGGTTAATGATGCTGGCAAGCTTATACTGGCTGTATGCAAGGAAAAGGGTCTTCTTGTGACAAACACTATGTTTAATCACAGGAAGATCCATATGTACACTAGAGAAAGAAAGAATGAGAGAAGTATGATTGATTTGTTCCTGGTGGATGACCGACTGCGAAAACAGGTGATGGATACACGAGTGTTCAGGGGTGCTGACCTGGGAACGGATCATTATCTAGTAATTACTAGATTTAGGGGTTTGTTCGCGGGTTGGCGCCACCGGACGACAGTAACAGAACCACAGTCGGTCTGTCGCATCCGAAGCTGGAAGCTTCAGGAAGCGGATACTAGGGACAAATATCACACGAGGGTAGCCGAAAAGCTTGACACCATCGATGGCAGGAAAGAATGTGTGGAGAGAATATGGCAGAACCTTAGGGATGGAATGGTAAGTGCAGCGGAAGAAGTATGTGGTACGACAAAAAGAGGTAGTAGTAAAAGAAGAGATGCATGGTGGAATGACGAAGTGAAAGAAGCTGTAAAAAAGAAGAAAAAAGCATGGTTAGACTACTTAGCCTCTAGTAACGATGAGCATATGAGAGAGAAGATGAAAGAAAGATATAAGCTGCAGAAAGTTCATGCGAAAACATTGATTGAGGAAGTACGTGAAAGGTGTAGAATAGAAGCGGACGAGAGGTTGTCGCACAACTTTAGGGAAAACTCCAAACTCTTCTGGAAAGAGGTTGGAGGGTCCCGGAGTGGTGCGACAGCTTTAAGAATGAACAAAGTGCTTTCGAGAACCAATGACGTCCTCTCAGAAAAATCGGACGTCATGCAGCGATGGAGTGAATTTTATAGAGAATTGTATGCGTGTCATGATCTTAGTGAAGGATCCGGGGGTGACGCCGTGACTGGCACGCCAGACACGGACCTCGATGACACTGAGGTCATCAGCATGAAAGAGATTGAACGTGCGATTCGAAGTTTGAAATGTGGTAAGGCTGCGGGACTAGACAGAGTTACTGCTGAAATGGTCAAGTACGGTGGGCCTCGCGTCTGGGACAGCTTTCATCTGCTGTGCAATTTGTGCTGGCGGACGGGAGATGTCCCGGATGATTGGCGATCCGCGGTCATTGTGCCTTTATATAAAGGTAAAGGTTCACATTTTGACTGCGGGAGCTATCGGGCGATCAGCTTGACCAGTTTAGCAAGTAAAGTTTATTCGAAGGTTTTGACACGCAGGATGCAAGAGAAATCGGAAAGATTCTTATGGGAGGCACAATGCGGATTTAGACCTGGAAGAGGATGCACGGATCAAATGTTTTCTCTCCGCATGATCACGGAGAAGCTTCTGAGTGTTAACCAGAGGATTTTCTGTGCTTTTGTGGATCTGGAGAAAGCATTTGATAAGGTTATATATATATATATATATATATATATATATATATATATATATATATATATATATATATATATATATATATATATATATATATATATGTGTATCTATGAAATGGAATTTTGTGATTCAGTGTTCACTAACTTCCAAACGTCGGAAGGTACAATAATTTCATAATAATATTAATTAAACAATAAAGGTGCGAAATACACAACATTAAAAATTCCTTGAGTCTTGTTTTCAATTTTAAAGACTTAATTTTCCGAATTAATTACCCGACTCATTATTGATCTAGGACTGACTCACTGGACTGAGGAACACTTGATCAATCAATTACGTTTTTCAGTAGGTAAATAAAAAGATAATATGACATGTATGATAATATGTGTTACCTACTATAAAAACAGTTAATTATTATTAGTGTGACTTAAAATGCTTATTGGTTTTATTTCTTTCAATACTCTAAGAAAATTTGCACACAAATAAACTTTTGGTCGTCTTATTTTCTTTTTTGTATGGGTTTCGATACATAGTTCTTACAAAACAAAAATCAAATCTCAGAACTTTTACAATAAAATAAAATAGGTACTTAATTTTAATTTTCATGTATTTCTAATCCATGCGAATAAACTTATGGGAATGCTACAACTTACAACGATTAAATCCAATTATATTATTTTAAAATAATCAATATAAGTACATGGTTTTCTAATTATATACCGAAAAAAACATGGTAATACGTTTCATTGTAAAAAGATAAAGTTCTTTGTCATGGTGTGCCCGCATTTTTAAGCATTTTAGCTGCTTAGATACTATTGACGCTTCGTTTTTTGCTATATTAAGGACAGTTTGATGTTGTATAATATGTTCCTATATGTGTGAGTAAGATGGATTACGAGTATCTCACGAATTTTTCTACTTTGGATTGGTTACAAAATATTTTATAACCTTGACTGCTACTTTCCTAGAACTGTGTGTTAGTGTGTACGTGTACTAGAAATATTCCGTATTAATAGAATTTGGATTCAGTATCAATGACATAAGCGGTAAAATCTTCCAATTCTAAGCTATGTTTAAGGAGCACACGAAAAAGTCAGATCGATTTTACTGAAGGTACTATAGAATATCGGCTACTCTGGAGGCTAACAGTTTACAGCTGATAATATTTGAGAACGTCGATCTACGGATTTCGACGCTAAGCGCTATGAACTGAAAGTCTGATTTAGTCGGATATTTTCTGCAAAACCATTTTTAACGGTCTACCTACATTTGATTCACTCACTGAACTTGAAATCGACTAGAAAGATTATTTATATCGAAGAAAAAAAGAGAAATCAAATACTAAATAATTATCTTTACCATGAACGTGAAATGTATTTAAATATTTAATTTTATATGGATTTAAAATCAGAAGATAAGTAGGAACAATACCTAAGTGTTTATTTTAAAACATGAATTCTACTTCTTGAATACATAAAAAACTCATTTTAACCAAAGTATAATACAAGGTAACATCTGGTTACCTTTTACTTATGTAAATGATTTACACAGTCAAAGTTCTTGAGTACCTGAATTCAAGTATATAGCTCGAAATTAATTCTTTAAAATAAGTTTTTGTAATGCATTTTGCATAGCTTTTGTAAACTTGCATAATTCTTAAAGTATAAAAAATCTAAAATTAGTACTAGTGATCCAACGTTTCGCATGAGCGATTTCTGGATCAAAATTCTTCAAGCCATTTAGGAGGAGAAGAATTACGAACACATACACTGAAATACACACGAACACCCATATTTTATACTTTATAAGATAATGCAAGCAGGTAACTACAATACTGTATCTTAATATAAGATCCTTTCATACAATTCGTTATAACGTCACATGCAAAAGGACTTCATGAATCGTTAAAAATCGAAAAAGTTTTTGTGTATTATAAGAGGTTGATTTATAAAGTTTTTTTTTTAAATCTTTAAAGCAAGCTATTTATATGGACTCTATTTTTTATATTTCATAATACTTCTGTACGTGTGTTTGTCATTGAACTTCTGCTAAACGGCTGGACACATTTTAAAGAAAATTTTTGGTTGTAATTGGTCTCTTGATGGATTAGGCCAGACAATTAGGCCCGGTAGATGGCGCTGTTGTTGGGATTTTGAAATTACCCGTGCGAAGCCAGGGCTGATACAATAAAATAATTATCATTAGTATTTCCAGTAATTACTCATGGATCTGAGACGTCGTCCTTCACTGCAGGCCATATGAGGACACTCAAGGTCGCTGAGTGAGCTATGCAGAGGGCAATGCTCGAAGTTTACAAGCGAGAAACTAAGAAAGGAGGATATCCGTAGTAGAACTGGAATGACCGATAAAGGCCAAAGGATTACTCAGCTGAAGTCTTTGGCCCAACTTCACCTGTGAACTTGTGAAGAGCTATAATAAATGAAAAAAATTTATATAAGGTAAGGAAAAAGGTACTGATCACATAAAACAGATACCTTACTGGAGTCGAAGATGATGGGTCAAGATTTTGCGTGAAAGGAGTAAAATATGTTTTCTCTGGGGTACTTACACCAGGGAAACATTACAGCAAGCACTAAAAGATAAAATTAACAATTTTACTGATGCAAGCGGGAATCAAACTAATGTTACTCGCGTGCTATGAAATTTACGGCTTTAGAGCTTAGCTTGAGTTACCACGGATCTGTCTATCTACTCTTTCTTCTTATTTGACGTCGCCTAAAAGTCCACTAAGGGTTAAGGTTAAGGTTTGATAAGGGTCTCGTATTTTGAAACAAGATTTGACGTAATAGCCATGCTTCGTAGGTGGATAATCAATTACAACAGCAGTTTTCTCATACTTGTAAGAATTCGGATCAAAATGTATTCTAAAAACTACTTCAGCAAAGTTAAGAAAACTTTTTTGAAATAACACAAGTCATCCAAATAGCTTACTATGTACTACTACTTTTCTACCTACATTAAAATACTAAATTTCATACTTGTAACTTGTGTTAGATATTAACAAAGCAGCTATATACGCAAGAGAGACCATTGTTTCCAACTGCGCTATAATATTAATTCGCTCTTCACCATTTGAGAATATGAAAGGAACTCCAGGTGCTCAACGACGAGTTGTTATTACTAGCGGTACTGAGACAAAGATACTTAGTAAAAGAATGTAATACAAAATATATTTTTTTTTACTTTATTTCAATTATGTATCATTCATTAAAATCTTCGTCGATCGTTATTACGCCATCATTAATTTTTTTTCCGAAAATTTTGCCTCCGCACTGAATATTTGTTGGTATATCAAGATATCATTATATTAAGAAACTAATGTTTATTACAAAACAAACGGACGATAACGAACAATTTATAATCGTTATTCGTTATTGATATGAGATATATGACATGTATTTTCTAATTTATAAGTTAAAACAAACTCAAATGTTATTAACTGTAAATTAACAGTAGCACGCAACTGCAGAGTCACGGATTGAAATTCAATTTTTATTTATCTCTTCACAATTTACTAACTTACATTTTTATAAACAATAATATTCAATAGGCGTTTTACAAAAAGAATTACAATGAAATTCACTGGAATATGTAACAATTTAAACAAGTTAATACATACACAAAACGAGGGTAGAATTACGAATTTAAACTTAAACTAGTTACCAGTTACCCGAAAGTGACAAAGTGAGCGTACTTAGGTTTAATTTAATGCAAAGTAATATATTCATAACAAATTTTTTTTTATTCCTAACTCTTTAATTTTTATTTATTTACTAGATGTACACAACAGTTTATTTTTACACAATATAAATACGTAATATTTACAAAGTTCTGACCTGGAATATAAACCAAAGACGTGTATAGGTAGCGCCACGAGTCATGGAAGTGCGCAGAACCTCCTTAGTAGTCTGTGGCAGAACCGAAAAATAGGTGTCGAAACGGTGAAGTGTGAGGTACGGGGAAGCGAAAACATAGCAACGGGCGACGTGCTACTCCGAAGCAGTTTCTTCCTGCGTCCCGTCGCCCGCGCACCTTCTTGTGTCGTCTTGTGTATTATCGATATCGAAAGTGTTAGCGACTACCTGTCATAAAATTTTAAATGTTTGCGATTATTTTTGCACTTTTAAAAATATTGTTCTATAATATTTTCAAATAGTGTGTAAATATTTATTACTTTATAAATTATTTTGGGACTATCTAAAATAGCGTAGTTCGTAGTACATTGTATAAAGTTGTAAATAATTTGTTATTTTCTACAAGATGATTTTTTTTTTGCAAATTATTGTATGTAAAATATCCTTATAATCGAAGGCTATCGCATAATATAGTTTAAACAGCAATTACAAACACAAAAATACAAATACAAAATATTTTATTTCTTTAACTAAGTGTACATAAAATGCATAATATTATTTAGAAGCAGTCAGCAAAACTTAACCATTATATATAAATATATCGTTCAGTTTTCGTGGAGACTTTGACTTTTTACATATTAAAATGCCATAATAAAATTTTAATTTTTTTGCTTGATTGTACATGCGCAGTGGACTCTATTTAATTTCATCTTACGTGGCACGACCTATACATACAGTTGCACCAAGTACACCACCACCAAGCACACACCTTACCATATATATGACTACTCAGATCTTTCCACTTAGTAAGTGGTGTTCTGTCTGCAAAAGTTTTTATAGGTTTAGACAGAGAGTAAGCGGCTATGATTGTACGGTGTTGTGATGTCAGAGACTCTCCAGGGATTACTTTGCAGTCCTTGAACTTTTGTTTGGCATCCATTTCCGAGATAATAATTGTAGTCTATTTGTAACACTTGACTTGCACATTTATATGTGATTAAATGTTCTTCTTTCTTTTGGAAGTTTGTATTTATCAAAGTTAAAGAGTGTCTGACAGTAAATTGCAAATTACTTTTAGCTCCTACGTGGCCATTTAAATCCCCTTCTATTATTTTACGTTCATTTAATAGTATTTCATGTATTAGATCGTCTAATCGATCGTTATATCATGTATTAATTCGTCTTCCCAAAATTGAGATTTCACGGACTACGCGCAACCCGTCTGTGGTGCGTATACTGATAAGATGTTAATTATTTTTGATCATCCAGTGTCAATTTAGCAGCAATAAGACGGTCGCTCTTCCGGTTGATGTTTACTATGTGGCTCTTAAAGTTTTCATCCAAGGCTATCGCCACCCCTTTTCTTTTACTGTCTATACCGTGGCATATGACCTGATAATCATTTCCTATGTCTCGAGATTTTCAGCTTTCGCTTCTTGTGTGCAGCAAATGTTAATGCATCTTTTCTTTAGGATTTTGCTTAATTCTTGGCTCCTTCCTGTAAGAGATCCCAAGTTCCAATGTGCCCGTCTTATTTTTCTAATAGCATGTATATGCGAATGTTTGTTCTTGTCCAAGTAATCCAAGTAATCATCGCTTCGGGGGGATGCCCTAGCAGTTTTGACATTGATTAGCATCTGATTCATCATATTCGTATTTGCGTCGCTTTGGGGGTGCGCCCTAGTATTTTGCCCTGTATTGTTTTCTTGTGCTTCCAAGTGAGGAAAAAATGTTTTACTATTTGTTGGTTGGCACCTGACGCCAATGCAGTAACCCTTCTGAAGGGCTTGGGGGCCACCGTTGGACTGAGGTCTGCAGCTCCAGTTTTGCCTGTGGTTTCAATATGTGAGAGCAGCTTTCCACTAGGTTTGTACTTCTTCCACCTACTCCGCCGTACCGATAACTATTATCTCCACCTTTGCAGTCGTTGAAGTCTTCACCCATAACCCTGGGTAAGGGACTGTGTTATAGCCCACAGCACTGGGCCCCTGACTGAACTTGGCCACCAATTTACTCCGGCCTACTGAAGTAAACGGCGCCCGCCCCGCGGTTTGAACGCGCCAGATAGGAATTACCCTAGTGGGAGACAGAGAGGATGTCTCTACTTCCCCCAGGGCCGGGTTAACGGTTGTGTCTGAAGCCACAACCAAAGGCTTTGTCACCCTTACTCTATAAAAAATAGTTAGATTAGTATGAAAATAAAACGAGATGATTTACATGACACAAGGTTATTAAGAAAAAATCATGATTCCTACAAACATAAGACGCGTAATGGATAAGACGTGACTGTTTTGTAACTGTAAGTATTCTTCATGTAAATATTTCCAGTGCTATGTTATTATGTGGATAACACAGGATTTTCTACGATTTACATAGACTCGAAAAGGGGAAAAACTTCTTGGAATTTATAGCTTTTTATACCATTAAGATAACGAATTGCGTGTGGAAGCGTAAGAAATTTTATCATTCATCTCGTACCGTAAGTATTAAGAGATGGCTATGGGAAAACCCATAAAAAGTTTTCAGTTTGGAAAGACTTCGGGAGTCAAATGTCAAAAATGGGACTTCTAGTACTGCGATTGCCAAGGCACGAAAGCCCTCGACAATATTTTAGTGGCTGATAAAGAAGACAAAGAAAAAACACGGCAAAGGAGTCACAGTCCAACTAATGATAAATTGCTAGTGCAATCCATGGACACTTGCAATCGAATTAAAACAAAGAAAGCAAGTAAAATTTATACTGGCTCTCCTTTCCCTTCTTACCTGACTTACAACAGTGTGTGCTCTGCTGCTTTGCTGTGAATTAGGTAAGAGGATGGTACCCGAAGGACTGTCCAAGAAATGTTGTGTTTATCTTTTTTATCGAATGGGGTGACAAACGACCATATAGTCCACCTTATAGTAAGTAGATGCTGTGGTCCATAGATGTCTCATATTAATCTTCGATTAAGAATCAAAATGCAGATGACTTGACTCCACTAAGAACTAAGGTGGAATGCCTCGTTTCCAGTAAAAAAGATCTCCAGTTCTCTAGACTACCATACGAAACACAGCAGCATTTAACTGCTATATTACGCTGGTATTCTCTGAGAGCGTGATCCTTCCCTGATCGAGCCGACTTATTCATGCTAAATACCTTAGTAAAGCTGTATCGTGGCTATACCACATATGAAATATCTACGAAACGCGTATTTTATATTTACTGTCTTCTTCGGTAGTTGGACGTTTGGCATTCTATGAGTTAATAAAAGTAAAATATTTTATGAAATATACTCGTACCTACCACACGTATTTACGTTAACATAGATGTAATTATTTGTATCCGATGCAAGCGATATACAACCGATAGAGTCCATTGGATAGACAAGACAAATGACCAGACCTGACCTAAAAATCTTTCATAACTCACAAAAACGCGTATTAACACGTGCACACACTCAGATACTAACTCATAACAACCAACCGGATTCTGCAATCTGCTTTAAGATTAAACATTTTGTAACTTTTTTATTATCTTTGCCTAACGTTGAGAAATGGTTATTGTTTCTTTCTCAAATATCAATTTACAGACGATATTTAAAAAAAAAGAAACTACTACTCCTACTCCCCGTGGTATCGAGCCAAGAACGCTGGCTGGGTTTCCTTGCTGAATAGCTATACATACTTTTCTATTTCCTTTCTGCATGTTATGAAGATCTAATACCATTATTCCTGGTATCATTAAACAAGTACACAGCAGCATTTAACTAGTATTCTGTGAGAGTTTAGTCCTTCCGCAGTCGAGCCGACCCATTTGTGTTACAACCACACAAATATAGCTACAGCATGGCTCTACCACGTTTGAAAAAAATCTGGGAGTTCTGGGACACTCTGTATATAATATAATACCCCTTACACCTCTGATAGATTAATAATTAACATATTAAAGGCTACAAAGTGTGACAAAAATAAAAAAATCACAATAAAAAAACTTAATTCCACGTTTCGAGTAAAAAGGATGTCCGGTTTTCTACACTCGCCCTACAAAACACAGCAGCACTTAGCTGCTATTTTCGGTGGTATTCTTTGAGAGCGTGGTCCTTTCCAGGTTGAGCCGATCCCTTCGTGCTACAACCATAATATAGCTGTAGTGTGGCACCAGGTTTGATCTTCTTTTATGTCTCAAAATGTATGGTGCCCCTCACTAAATGTTATGACAACCTTGTAAGAGAAGCAGGTAATCGATTAATGCAGGTGGCAGTAGGATGGATGGAAGGTACTTGAAAATGTATTCTAAGACTTACTCAGTTTTCGTTTGTAATACTTTAAAGTGTAATTTAAAGTTCATTTGTGTAAATTGTGTTTCTTTGGTCTTTGTCTATTATTGAATTATTTTATTGCAATAATAATACGGTTTACCTTTTACTGCTTGATTGATTGCAGTATTTTTATTCAACAATCTAACGATAAAAAGCTAACAAAGCCCCTCTCAGCTGGAATTACAACTTTGAACAACACTTTATTTATTATAACGAAATCGTTTCTTTTTTGAGAAAAATAAATAGCCTACTTTTGGAAATAAGTATGTAAGTAAAGGTTCAGAAAATAAATGACGGTGTAATATAGTTGATATATAATATATAAGTAGTTAGTAGTAAACACATTGCGTGCATGTTTAATGTAAGTTAAGAAATTGAAACAAATTTATAAATGTGGCATGTTTCAGAAATCGTTACTGGAGTCTAACAATGTGATCCGGAAAATAGAGGGCAATCATCGGTATGGGTCTGCTCAGAAGGATAGTTACCGATAAAACTGCAAAGACCTCGCAACGTCGACAAAAAATGTTGGCTAGTTTTTATCGCGGAGCGGACTTTTGTCAACGTCAATGCTAGAAAGTTGTTGTTGCTAGCACCGCAGAAGCCGTGGCTGCCTACGAAGAAGCGATTTCCGACCCGTCAGATCAAAACTGGCAAAAGTGTTTTCAGAGTAGGTTTAGGCGAATGAAACTTTGTATAGAGCATGATGGAGAATACTTTGAAACGACGTAAAATAAATATTAATAGTATTTAGAATACTTTTCGTAGATCTCAAAACTTATTGAGTGTCCTACGTATGTTGGTACTAACCGTGCCACCCTGTTGTCAACTACAGTTTCCCATATAATACACTCTTGTCTATAATAACAGTTAAGCTCACTCCTAACTCTATAGTATTTTTGCAATTTGTCTAACGTTTCCTCTCGTGTTTTCAATGTATTTTGGAGCACAAACACACAAAATAACTTTGAGTTCGCTCTGGTGACCCGAATAGTGATTTCCAACAGTGCAATTTTTTTAAAATTACGGGAGAGTTACACAAAAGCGTCTAATATTTACAATCACGGGAACCGGAAGTCATTTGTCATATAAATACTGTTAAATCACACGTAAACTTATTAATTACATTGAAACAATTATCATGTATTATAAATTATTGTGACGCATGAAATTCAAATTTCCATATTAATATCCCTATTCACTGCGAAGTTAGTCTTTACAGCAAGTTGGTTTTTACAGCTTCATCAAACTCTGAGCTCGTTAGGTTGATAAAAAGGGGACTGATAATAACTGATGATGATGATGGTTATGATGATAATGATGATGATGCCGTTTATCTCCGAATGTTAGTTTTTATTATTTACTTATTTATTTAAACTGTTATGCACAAAAATACTACTACACATGGCGAACTTAATGCCTGAAGTAGTAAATAATGCTATAGCTAAGTTAGTCAATTGGTTTAATGTTAATAATATGCATTTGAATGGAACTAAAACTAAATGTATGGGGAGGATATTAAATGGGGAGGAACTGAGTCTTGTTTATACCACCACTTTTCTTGGAATCACACTAGACGCAAGGCTTAATTGGCTCCCCCATGTATCAAAACTAGCTAGCAGACTTAGTTCTGCAGCATATGCTGTAAAAAAGATTGGATCTCTTACCAGTGTTTAAACAGCTAGAATAGTTTACTTTAGTTATTTCCGTAGCATTATGTCGTACGGTATTTTGCTATGGGGACACGCGACTGACACTGAAATTATATTCACTTTACAGAAGAGGGCCATTAGATAAATATATAACTTAAAACCAAAAGAGTCACTGAGACAAAAAATTAAGGAAATTAATATATTAACTCTGGCCTCTCAATACATTTATGAAAATGTAATGTACGTACACAAAAACAAATTTATTCTGTAAATACTAGGAGCAGACACAAACTAGTTGTACCAGTTACTCAACTCCACCGAGTCAGTAATTTATTCTTGTGGCGATGTATACGCTTTTACAACAAAATCCCAGAAAATATACAAAATTTGTAACACACAAAGTTCAAAAATTTTATTAAACCAAGTTTGTATAAAAAGGGTTATTATAATATTAAGGAATTTATGGATGATAATAACCCCTGGGAAGGGTGATCGCTACCAAGCTATTTCTAATTTGTCTTGTGTTGTTAATTGCAAACATGATTGTAAGCTATTATTGGAAAAAAATAGTCCTGCTGGGTTTCTTGCTGGTTCTTCCCAGGACAGAGGTTTTTTTTTTGCGAACCAGTGGTAAATTAAAAAAAGTGACTTTCAATAAGTATTGTTATAATCTACATTGAATAAAAAAGTTTCTATTCTATTTCCATTTGTTAAGGCATTTTCTCCTATTCAAGAAGTAGAGAGTCTGGAAGTAGATATTTATTATAGCGCGATGCAGCGGATCACGGTGCTCTCAAAATAGCGCTCAGTCATTACTTTGAAATTTTCACAGACTGTCGGAAGTTCGCAATACCTGTTCAGGTCAGAGTTATGCTGGTACCATCGGGCTACGGTGGTTCTTCGAATAAAATAGTTTGGATGACTTGGAGGCCATGCAAATTATATTTACGTGACGGATACGTGACGCAGTGGCTTCATAAGGAATTACGGCGCTGAGAGCTTCGGGTTTGAATCTCGCACGGAACCCGTATTTGTATGGCCTATAAGGATTTTTTTTATAAGATAGGGTGACAAACGAGCACACAGTCTACCTGCAGGTAGACTGTTGCTCGTTGACTCGTAGACTGTGTGTAGAAGTGATTGCTGCGGCCCATAGACATCTATATCTATCCTCGATTACAAATCAAAATGCAGATGCGTTGTCAACCGTGAGGACTAAGATGGAATGCCTCGTTTCCAGTAAAAAGGGTCTCTGGTTCTCTACATTCACCATACGAAACACAGCAGCATTAGGCTACTATTTCACGCTGGTTTTCTGTGAGAGCGTGTTCCTTCCCCGGTCGAGCCGACCCATGTGTGCTACATTTATACTACTAATATAACTGCAGCATGGCTCTACGACTTTAATTGTTCGTGGCTTGGATGTTTGTAAACTGCCTCCACGATACAGGAAAAAATCCTAGTATGGGAGTATTTTTATTTAAAAAAATTTAATTGAGCGAAAGCTGCACTTGCGTAGGACGTAATAGGTCTACTCATACTTAATAAAGATTTAATTAGAGTATTAAGGGCAGATTGCAGTTAACTAGCTATCGGCGGCTCAACCAATTTGTCTTCGTAAAGTACATTGCAAATTATGACAATACCATGAGTTTCGCCAGGGACTTACTATGCCAGGTAAAAATGTTTCAGACACGGCTATCTCCGCGGCCTTTTCACTAAAATCGACAGGTACAGAAAATTTAAACAAAGTTTTGCTTATATCTATCAGAAGTTTTATTGTTTAACTTCGAAAGAGACTAAAGGTTTGACTATTCGTTTTTGATCAATGTTCAAAATTAAATTAAATACTAGAAAGTCCGCGTCACTTTTGTCCTTTCTTATTTAGAATGTATAAAGTCTTCTTAGATGCGAATTTAATAAGCCATCCACCCATTAGAGCCTATAAAATTCCACTGCTAAACATAAACCAATCTAATAGAATGCCTAATAGTTGTGCCTACGTGGCGAAATAAACATTTTCTTTCTTTCTTTCTTTCTTTCTAATAGGAGTACATTGTTATAATTGACACGCTTGACAGTCTTTTTAAGTTTTTATCAGGTAAGCCGCTGCCCATCCCTCTTTCACCCCCTATATCAACCTTGGGACGATATGGGGTAGCAGATCACCTATGATATGCTATTTTAATAAGTACAGGTGACGTAAAAGTGTCTCGTAAATAGATATTGTCAAATTGACAATCGGGGATACCCCAATTGAATCCCACAATCCAATCAATCAAAAACAATTCTGAAAAATAAAAGAATAAATCAAGTCTATAAAATCACTACTCAATGGTATACATCGGTACAAGGAATCGTCAAAATTATTTTTTTAAACAGCTCACAAAATTTACTAAGTGTTAAACAAATGTTCAACCAAAAGGTTAAAAACATTTTCCTGGCAAAAATAACACGCAAGAAATGCACACATAGTATCAAAATAAACAAGAAAAACACTCTTTAAAAAAACATGCTACTCACGTGCAACGGTTCCAACATGCGTTTTGACCAGCTGCAGGTGCAAAACTAACCGATTATTTTAAAACGATTCCACATTACATAACCCTTTTAATTATATAGCCATAAAAATAGAGATCAATTGAATTTTATTCAATTGATCTCTATTTTTATGGCTATATAGAACTATTATATATACTACTACTATTATATATTATAGCTAGAACAATTGAATTTTGTTCAAGATCTCGAAGTAAAACATTGCATGATATCGTTGTAGACGCCACCATTGAAACCATTACCTATAATAAATGAATATGTTGTTATGACGTAAAATGGAATAACACTTGTATCCATAATAAGATATTAGTAGACTTTGTTTTGATATTTCTAGTCAATAAAAGTTTAATTTTTTTGATATTATTTCTAGGATTTGCATTTATCGTTCCTTTAAAAAAATATTGTTAAAAGAAGTAAACGTTTCATCAAAATTTCTTAATGCTTCTATTTTCAGTTACAAGCTCTTTCCGAGTATAGTAAAATAAACAAATAATAAAAGTCATAATACCAAACACTCAAACCTATAATAAAATTGTACCTAGACCAAATCTGTTCTTTGAATATTTTTTCTATTATTTTATTTTATTTTATTATTTTAGAAAAGGTAATTCTGTACATGCAATTGTATGTTGTAATATTATTTATATATGATATACATGTTATTGCTGTGTCTATATCTGCTACAAATAAACAGGTACACAAAGGTAGGAAGAACTAAGGAAAGTCATAATTAGTTATTATGACAGACCTCGCGACAAATCAACCCTTCATAGAACGCTTTTTACTTTTGTCATTCGTGACTTAATTCCTTTTAGTCGGGGGTTCTTCAAAAATTTTACTCAATGCTTTTTTATTAGAACTTTTACATCCGTCGTGGGTTTTATCAAAATATTTATTTTTGCTATTAATTTTAGACTTTTTATAGAATCCCTAACAAATCAACATCTGGATGCCGGACGGTCTACCACTGTACGTTTCAAAAGGAGTTTTCTTCCGCGTCCATTCTCTCTGTAGAATTGTTTGCCACCGGCGATTTTTCCGGACTGATACGACCTGGGGACCTTCAATAAAAGAGCTTACTCCTTTCTAAAGGGCCGGCAACGCACCTGAAATTTTCCTGGTGTTGCGGTTGATCATGGGCGGCGGTAGTCACTTAACATCAGGTGAGCTGCATGCTCATTTGCCCCCTCTTCTATAAGAAAAAATTACGAGTGAGAGGGCTTAGCATGGAACAGTATCAGTTACGTCTGGAGTGAACTCGTGTTTTATCTAGAGGGAAATTTTGCCGACGGGGAAGCTGTTCGTAAATATAGCATGTACAACACGTCAACGCATTCAATTAGAGAATGTAACCCAAACTCACCAGGAAATTGTACGCTATAAAGGCACCAGCTAATTTCAGGTAACCCAAAAAC
This sequence comes from Parnassius smintheus behrii, assembly GCA_036936625.1. Taxonomy (NCBI): domain Eukaryota; kingdom Metazoa; phylum Arthropoda; class Insecta; order Lepidoptera; family Papilionidae; genus Parnassius; species Parnassius smintheus. The sequence continues at coordinate 30,879,034 of JAUPFT010000006.1, forward strand.
TGTAGCGTCTAAGATGTTTAGTCACTCGTTACCCGTTTTATTATAAAGTTGTCTCCGCACATTACTTGACAAAAAATAACTTGCGCATTTGTCAACCTCATCTGGTATCTGGTATCTGGTAGCGATTTTAATGTAATAAAATTGGAATTTAGCAGGGATGGGAGACATGATAAGGATATAGAACGACGAGTGAATGCGGGAAATAGAGTAAATGGGGCCTTGCACTCTATTGTGAAGAGTCAGAATGTGTCGAAAAAGGCACGTATGGCAATTCACAATGCTGTGTTGGTCCCTACTTTAACGTATGGTAGTGAAAGTTGGGTGTGGCAGAAGAAGCACGAGAGTAGAATAAACGCAGTAGAAATGCGGTCGTTAAGGAGTATGTTAGGGCTGAATCTGAATGACAGGGTAAGAAATTGTGTAACAAGAGAAGAGTGTGGTTTGCAAGATGATGTTGTGACCAGGATTAAAAAAGGAATGCTTCGGTGGTTTGGTCATGTGGAAAGAATGAACGAGGAAAGAGTGACAAAGAAAATTTATGTTGCAGAAGTGAATGACAGAGTCGGAAAGGGGCGTCCTAGGCGAAAATTTATCGACCAAATTGGCGATTTATTGGAAACGGGCCAAATTAGGAGTACCCTTAACCGACGAGCATGTAAGCGTAGGTGTATGGATGTGAAGGAGGCGAGAGAGGTGTGTCAGGATCGTGCCAAATGGAAGTCTGTAGTCTCTGCCTACCCCTCTGGGTGACAGGCGTGAGTGTTTATGTATTTATGTAAAATTGGTGGTAGATTGTCCCGTCGCGGTTCTTTGAATGATTTAGATGTTATCTAAAAGGCTCTTTTCTCTATAAATGTTCCCCTAGGTTTTACACCCTTGTTATATATTAGTGTTGATGCCGTGAGACCTGACGGTGAGTAGCTTTGGTTTGTTGGGAGATGGGCAAAACCCTAGTGTGGGATGTTATGTTCGTAGACACTGGAAACATCTTACCATGGGGGTACCACTTTTAATATTTGTTGCTAGCGTTCTTGGGAAAATGCCTTGGATAGGGAGGGATATGATAATTTAAGTTTTTAGTTTTAGTTTTGTTGTGAGTATATTTTTAGAAATTTATAGATAAATCACTTCATCGATGGAGTAAAATGCTTTTTTGAACATATAATATACAAGGTTCTTTAGAAGAACAACTGCTATCAAGACTAAAACAGGTTTTCGACAAGCTGATGGAAAATAATTTGCGTGTCAATAAGGATAAGTGTCAGTTTATACTACGTTGTGTTAATTACCATGGCGCGACTATCTATAACCATGCTTTACAAAGCAAAAAGATAATGGGACTGTAATTTCAAATTCAGAACGCCCAAAAATATCAATAAGTTAAGAAATATTTTTAGGAATGGCGAATAACAATAATTGATTCATTCTCAATCGAGCTTCTATGGCACTCAACAATTTACTTAGAAAAAGGGCGAATTAGCATTAGAGGTTTTAAAAAAATACATGCGAAAATGTTGATATTAATTTAATTTCTAAATAGTCAATACTGATGCTTCTCCAACCGGATTGGGTGCAGTTCTCTCCCATCGTTTTGACAATGACACAAAAAATCGATTGATTGTGCATCTCGAACTCTAAGTACTACGAACATTTTGCAGATCCTATACATGTCCATCAATTATTTGTTTTAGTAAACGCATTGTCTGAATGGGTAGAAATTATCCCAACTAAAACCAGTACAAGTTTCATTGTGAATATATAAAATTACAAGAAATATTTTGTACTTTTAGGTTGCACTACTTAAAACAGTCTTACAAGAAAAGCCATTTGTTTCCAGAGATTTCAAAAATATTCCAATGTAAAATGGTAATACATATAAACCTAAAGAGCACTAGCATCTATTGAACAAAAGAGAAATTTTGTGCAGGGTATAAATAACTTTAAGAAAAATGGAAAAACATCACAAATAAAATTTTTGAAATCTCTGGAAACAAATGGCCTTTCTTTTTTTTTAAAGAATATTAACAAGCTATAAACATTACTAATGTTCCCCTTAACCACTCGTGGTAAGCTTAAATTGCTTGTGTTACAAGTGGTTCACGCCAGTAATCAAATAGCGGATTCGAACCCACGACCTTTTTGAGTTCGCGGTCCGCGCCCTGAAATTAGGCTACTGTCGCTTCGAACAATGAATGAATGGCCTTTCTTGTATGACAGTTTTAAGAAGGGCAATCTAGAGGTACAAAATAGTTCTTGTAATTTTATATATTCAGATGAAACTTGTACTGGTTTTAGTTGAGATAATTCCTACTCATTCAGACAATGTCTTTACGAAAACAAATGATTGATGGACATGTATAAGATTTGCAAAATGTATGTGAAATTCTGTGTTCTACAGGATCTTCCCAGTCATGTACGGGAACCTTCGAAGGCTCAGTCCATTGTTAACGGCACTTTAAAACATTCTTCAATTTATTCAATAGACATGTTCATACAATACACATCAATTTTCTTCCAATACACTTACTACGTGCATGTAGTTTAGTTTTGAGCTAACCAACGTGTAATTATTTTTTACGATTATAAGCCAGTGCTCGACTACTATCCCACCAGATGGTATGTGAAGATGCAGACGAATAAAGTAAAAAAGGGCACTAACTTAGTTTAACAAAAGCCCATTCACTCTTGCATTGAAGACACTCACTTTGTAATTGGATGGAAAGACAGACTCTGGAAAATTATTTCACTCCTTTACTGTACGCGTCAACTACGAAGAAGTCCGTTCGGTTCTAATGCGTGGTATGTTGTTAACAAAGTGATGTAGACTAGCCATTAATTCATTTAGTACAAACCTCCTTAGGCTATGTGGTATCAATACACGCGATCCTTGACGGAGACATTCATTCTGAATAATTAATTACTTGATAAAATATCCATGATCCCTCACAGATTTCCCTATATGCAACTTTCATGGATTAATTTAAATTCAGAATCGCATTGGATTTCTCGTGCAGTGATTCTAGTGAAGTTAAAAAGAAAAGATTATGAAATTATCCTTAGTGTTTTTATATTCAACTCTATAATCAAATCCAGATAAAAGTGTGCGTAATGAATAAATGGTCAATTATGTTTATGTTTGGTAAGATTTTATGTGGATGAAAATTTAAGTGAAAGGCTTGTGATTTTGAGAAATTGAGAGGCTTGTGATTGATTATTTATTAGATTAGAGTTTTGGCCATAGTAGTAGTGAACAAATTTCTTCAATCCTCAGTATTTGGCAGTATTCTTATCAATTTAACCGTATTTATTTTCGTCGTAATTGGAATTAGAAATGCATAGGCAATTGGTTTTTTGTGCCGTTGTGAAAACGATGGGAGGATATTGCATCCAATCCGGCTGAAGAAATATCAGAAGTTGGGAACTGGAATTTAGGGTTTAAATGAATATCAACATTTTCGCTTGTATTTTTTAAATATTTTAAAAGACTTCTCTAATAAAAAAAGTTTTTTTTTCAAGTAAATTGTTGAGTTCCATACAAGCTCGATTGAGAATGAATTAATTGCTGCTATTTGCCATTCCTAAAAATATTTCTAAACTTATTGACATTTTTTGGGTGTTCTGTATTTAAAATTAAAGACCCCTTATCTTTTTTCTTATGTAAGCCATGGTTATAGATAGTCGCGCTAAGATAATTATTACTACGTTGTTAAAGTTGACACTTATCCTTATTGACATGCAAATTATTTTCCTTCAGCTTATCTAAAACCTGTTTTAGTCTTGATACCAGTTGTTCAGTGAAGAACCTTGTATAATTATATGTTCAAAAAAGCATTTTACTCCATCTATGCAGTAATTTATCTATAAATTTCTAAAACTATACAACATTGCTATTTCATTACTATTATTAATATTTATCCCAAATATTTTCCACTAATATTAACTGAACTTTGTTAGCCTTTCTAGGAAATATTACACACATTTAAATAAATTAAATCTAATATTAATTTATTTAATTTCCACTTTACTATATATACCGCTTTGTATCCTCTTCACAAGTCGTGTTAGTGTTAGTGTTATTGTTCACACAAATCTTTTCAAGATCGTTTTATCCAACATAGCAGCTGCGAAACGAATACAAATAAGTTTTCGACGACTTTTCTTGTACTCCAAACATAACTTTAGCTTTGAATGGGATTTCGTTGTTAACACCCAATGTTAGAAAATATATATGCAGTTAAAATATCCGTCATCATTTATTTGAACTATTTCATGAAATTAAAATATAATATGAAAATTATTTAATTTATAGCCATTATGATAATCATCAAAGGCAAAAATGAAAGTTTTACGCGTCATTTTATCCTCAGCCTTTTCCTTTCATGTGATCTGGGGTTCAAGGAGTTCAAACCCGTGCCGCCTAAATCACGTAAAGCCGCTGGTTCTGTGCCTGATCTCTCTCCGGTCGTGTGGAATTGCCGTCCCATCGAAATACGAGAGTGAAGGAATAGGGCATGATAATTCTGTCCAGCGCAGAGGGATAGCCTTTGTTGAGACCTAGACGGACATTCGGTCTGGAGGGAAATTTTAAATAATATATATATAATAGGGCTTGGAAAGATGGTTGGCAGTTTATTGACACGCTTTTATGACCGTCGCTTGGATCTAATCTATCTATGTAACGGAATCTTTTAATGTAATTTTCAGAAACTTGTCGACGGCGATAGACTTGAAAATATTTACTCGTATCAAAAACCGATGATCGTACAATACCTGATTACCGGATCACCAGTATAAAATAAAATAATTTTATCTTTAGCTTGGTTCTTTAGTTTTTTTTTTTTTAACTACAATTTATTATTTATTCAGTTGTTGTCAGGAAGATGTTGCTACCAATCTCACGCTACTACATGGCGACGTTAGAGGATCTACTTCCCTATAAAGGTTCTTGTGCAAGCAGGTGCAATGTGGTACGACCTCCTATTAGATGGAGTGACGACCTGATGAAACATGCAATATTCGATGGATGCGGGTGGCTCCGGGTCGTACTTTGCGGAAATTTTTAGGTGAGGTCTATGTCCAGCGGTGGACTTGCTGTAGTGATAACGTGATAGTGTGTCGAGTAAAAATAAGTTACAGCCTATATACGTCCCACTGCTGGGCACAGCCCTCCTTTCATTTCTGAGAGGGTTTTAGGGCAAGGAAATGTCAGCCGCGCTGCCCCAATGCGTGTTGGCGAACTTCACATGTCTTCGAAATATTTATTTTCCTTATTCCTCAGACTTAGTAAATCAGCACTTAAAATTGCAATTAACAATTTTATTGGTGCCGGCGCGGATAGAACCTGCGTTACTCGCGTTCCGTTATATTTACAGCGAGCGTTAACCATCTAAGCTACCACGGCTCTAGTGAGTCGATTATTTACTTACAATTAGTAAAGAAACGTATACTCACATTTCTCCAAGGGTAATTAGACGATAATCTATGAATATATTTATACATAAAGAACCTAAATTTCATGGATAGGTGAGTATTTTTATTACCTGATGCCCTAGTGAACTAGTGAGCAACTCTATCAATATGTGTTATCGCCAATTTCTATTTCGCCATCATATTCTATAGAACACTTTGATATTTTATAGAATACCGGATTATACAAATAGTTCTAATATCTTAAACATTCAGGCAATGTATAAAATATTATTTATTTCATACTTTACCGAGATATTTCTATTTTAAACAAGCTAAAACCCACGGATGGCACTCTATTAAAATGAGCAAACGTTAGATGGATACAAGTGATGAAAAATGTTTCGATTCACTTTTCTTCAAATTCGACTACTGAATAAAAAATTTCAGGGCGTAAGCTCTTCTATGGAAAGAAATCTGTAGTCTGAACCACTTTCATTAAAACAAGTTAAAATAAGGAATTTGATGGCTATGTCTAAGGTTGAAACTATCCTAAATAATTACCACAGCTATTACAAAAAATTGCCTTTTGTAGGAAGCCGATTTCTTTAATGGCAAATTGCATTAATAAGGCATGTCAAGATTGTTTGTTAAGCGAATAAGGCAAGTAAGGCAAACTTAAGTATCCTTTACGTCACTTGTACAATTTTTCCTATACTCTCATTATTTGGAAACATTTATTTTGTTTCATAATGTTTTAAAGAATTTATTATGGATGGTTTTTATGACCATAGGCTTCTTTTAAAGATTTAAATTTAATTTTATAAGAAAATCTCGCGTGTCTTTAATCTCAAATTTCAAATCTGAACTCAAATCATTGTTTTATTTCAAATAAAACAATGATTTGATTAAAACTACTTTTACGGATTTTATCGCGTTTAAAATAAAAAGTAAAAATAAACGCGATAAAATCCGTAAAAGTAGTTTTAATCATGTGTAGTGTTCGCGAAATCACAATGATTTGAGTTCAGATCTGTCTTCTGTTTTTACAATTATAAATAAAATTTAATTTAATTTTACAAGTTCCCGTTAAGGTTTCAGTTTTAGTTCATTTCTTCAAATGTCTTAATTTGTTCAATTTTATAGGTTTGTGATTTTATGTCATTCTCATTAGTTATATTCACATTTATGAATAGATTTTAGTTTAATGTGTTAATAAATCAGTTCTTTTCGATTATAAATAAAATTTAATTTAATTTTACAAGTTCCCTTTAAGGTTTCAGTTTTATTTCGTTTCTTCAAATTTTTTATGTTCAATTTTATAGGTTTGTGATTTTATGTCATTTTCAATAATTATATTCAGATTTATGAATAAATTTTAGTTTTATGTGCTTGACTCAAAGGCTTATTGGACAACTCCGTGATTGGGCCATATATACATGGAGAAGCAGATTTTTACCTCACACAATTCTCTACTGGACACGGACAGTTCAATGCCTACTTACACCGTATGAAAATCCGAAACGTTAATTAAGCACACCAGCGTTGACAGACAACTATCAGCGCTGGTCTGAAACACGGCTACGCTGGCAGAACGAGAAGAAGCCATCATTTTGTGTCATTATGCCATTTTTTGTCCTTATTTATTTTTCACCCAGAAAATGTTGTGTAATTTCTATAGATGGACCGAACATGGATTTCACCAAATACGAATATTCGGCCGAAAGGTCGGTAAAACTTTTACCGAACCGAATATTCGATCGAACATTATTCGGCAGGATCACCTCGGTATCTAACCAATTTATGTCGGATTAGCGCCGGACTCTGCCCTTCGTTCCCCCGCCACACCTGACATGTTATTGAATCATCTAGTACGGAGCAAATTGCCGGCACTTACTTACGTTTTGACTATTTTTGTGAGAAAAAAATTATTTCGTTGTGTTATTCTTAGTGAAAATTGATAATTATATGATAAAAATGTGTGGCAGGAAATCTAATATTTGGACTTATTTTAGAGAAACTGAAGACCAAAGTCAAATGTACTAATGTAATGTACTTAATATTTCTTTTTTTGATTTCAAAAACAGTTTATCAAGCTTTCAATTTGCTATAATTGAAATTAAATTTAGTGCCTCAAAAACATAACGCTATACAAGTAGTCTTAACCTATAAATAAAATATACTTTACACAGGTAAATTATGAAAGACATGGCATTACTCAATTCGTACATTTCAATACAGTGGACACTTTGATTGTCACTTTACCGAATGTTCGGTGATTTAGCCGAATAATCGGCTGAATACGAATATTTGGTAAAGCTGCCAAATATGCCGAATACCGAATTTAAAACGAATATTCGGCCCATCACTATTAATTTCTATCATTAAATTTTTTCTTGTTTGTTGCACAAAAATGGTCTATACTTCTACTTTGAAACCAAACACCTCTCAATATGAATGACAAGCCAAACAGGCGTACAATTTTTTTTAAATCGCGGAAATAATGTTAATTTTGATGGGTTGTTATTTCAAAATTGTAATGTTTAAAATCACCAACAGGGTGCAAATTACTATTGGTACAATTGTTATTAATTTAAGGAAAAATGTTTTACGTCCATAAATTTCAAACATATTTAGGCGAATTTTGTCGGAGCTTACCCGATTCGCTGTCGTGCCAAATAGACGTAAGGACCAAAAACAAGTGTTATAGAGAAAATAACTTAGGTAGGCTTGGGTAAAAATTTAATGATGTCTAAATATTAATCTGTTGAAAAATATAAAGGTGATTTACACACCTCGCGCGCGGACAAGAGACGCGTAAACGAATCGGTGGAAAAACTGCTGTTAGGCTGCTTTATCGGCGTATGCTAATCAAATGATTAAATATATAGACGTGAAAATGGTGTATAATGTAAATTTGGATATAATGTAAATTTGTAAGTGCTTAATAAATCACTCTTTATAAAAACCTCATTAAATAATATAATGAAAAAAAGACAGTTGTCACTTTTCAAGTGATTTTTATTTGAAATGCTTGTATGCTTAGTTGGTATTGGTTGCGTCCGATAAAAAAAAGTTTAGCTTCAAGGCAGCTTATGTTACGCTAGAAGGATCAACAAAGCGTAGGACCAGAAGCTGACTGCGGCTGGTGTGGATCTCAGTATCACTTATTTTCGCACGGCTTACGTACGTCTGTTCCGTTAGCAACTCAAGAAATACTATTTTATCAATCACCGATAGTTGTATCGAAACTATATTTATGCGCTAGTATTAGGTACTTTAAGTTATAACGTATATTAGAAGAAACTAAATAAGGTTAACAATGTCAGTGACGAATGCAAAATCTTTTCTTCCGCCAGTGTCATATTCTCGTAAATGCCAGCCTATGTTTTGAATTGAACTTACGTCTTATTCATCGCGACCAAGTACTCGAGCAACCCAAGTTCGATCACCGCCGACACCAATGAAATTGTTAATAAAAATTTTAAGTGCTGATTTACCACGTGCTCGATGTTGAAGGAAAACATTGTGGGAAAACTTGTATGTCTGAGCAAAAAATTTTTTTCTATGACATCAAGTCCGCCAACACGCTAAAGGACAACACGTCGGACACTTCCTTGCCATAAAAACACTCTGAGAAGTGAGGGGAGGCCTGCGCCCAGCTGTGGGAATAACATTGATTAACGATTTTTGAAAACATTTTTTTGTAATTATGTTAAAAAATAAAGCTACAGCCTTTACACATTTCACGGCTAAGCGCTGACCTCTTCTCATTTTTCTAAACGTCATGAAGTAATTTGTCCGCGGAGTTTCTTCCTATCGCCTATGTGTGTTATATTAAATTATAGGAAGTTGTCTACTAATACACAAAAGAGTTTTATTGTATAGGTATATTAGTACCCGGTTGACCGAGCTTTGCTCGGTATTTTTCGCTCGGTTTTTTTTTTTTAAATTCGTGTGTTTTGGAAATTACACATACATACATACTGATGAAATACGAATAAAAGGAGACAATCATTTTTGGACCCACTAGAAATATTAACGTCATTTAATGGTATTTACACCAAAAAAAAAGACACCAAATTATAGTAATAGTAAATGGTCTATTAGTAAATGGTCTATAGATTTTTCGAAAATGTAAACGGAAACAAGAAATCTGAAAAAAAATTAGTTGTTTTGACATTCGTGTTCTGATCATTGGCTAAGGTAATGTAACATTTAAAAAATTATTGTCTTAGAGATGTGCCGTGATAACTCCGAAAAAATCGACTCGAGTTGAAATTCAGGTAACTCGATTCCTAGTTAAACAATTCAAATTAGATGAACGAAGCTGTGTCAATATTTCACAAATTATTTTTATAATTGTTCTTCCATACAACACAATTATTATTACTACACTTAATAGGTAGTTATATATTATTTTTGGTGTGCGTATCAACATCTTCATACAATAATATCACTCTAACGTTATGACGTAAGTCTTAATGTTATTAATAATTTGACTATCCAAAGTATATATAATCAATTTATATCATATATAACATAAATTGATACAACATTATATACATATTACCTAATATCAATTTATTTATTACATAATATATCAATAAATTGCTCGAATTAGTAAGTCGATTTCATCACTAAATTGTAGACAAACACTGCATTGGCCGTAAGATAAAGATGCGATTCGAGTAGAGTTTTGTGACTCGCTCGAGTCACTCGGGTTAATTTACGAGTATGTATGTATGTCATTCTAGTTGTACACTAGTTTTTGAGTAAATCAACTATTTACAGAAAAGTTTATCACTAGAGTTGAGATCAGCGATTACTTTAGTTAAACCATTTTTAAATATGTACTTAAATAAGTAATATGTGGCAACATGAAATTAAAACTATAAATCAATATCATAAATAAAACTAAGTTCAGGTTTGTTTACAACATGCCAGATGCAAGTTTGATTTTGGATGCAACTTGTGATGTCACCCGCAGCGACTTATTATATATACAAGTAAATTAATATCTATATAGCACCCTCTGAATCTATACGATGCGCCGAGTTAACTCGGTAACTCGGTAAAATTTATTTTCTATCGATTATCGAGTTGGACAAATTCACTCGATTCACTCGAGTGAAATAAAACATAGTTGGAGTCGCATCATTATGGTAAGAACAAAATGGAGTTTTTTATTTTCAAGCATTATTAAACTAATGTTTAAGAAAATATGGATATTATCAATTATCAGAAAGGTTAGCCAAATATTAATTGACACAAGTACGTATGGTTTTCTCTTTTTAGTTTTTGTGGTAAAATTCGCAAATAGAATATAAAAATTTATTAATTTACACCTATTCTAGGTTATGAAAATCTATTATTTAAAGTTTGTATATTTTACCTCAAACAAATACAAATAATAAACAGGTCTTAGAACCTTATTAGTTTGTCAAAAGTGACAAAGTATTAAGTTTATTTTATTAGTAAAATCTAAATTAAATAATAAATAGAATAAATGCACAAAATCAATTATCAGAAAGGTTAGCCAAATATTAATTGACACAAGTACGTATGGTTTTCTCTTTTTAGTTTTTGTGGTAAAATTCGCAAATAGAATATAAAAATTTATTAATTTACACCTATTCTAGGTTATGAAAATCTATTATTTAAAGTTTGTATATTTTACCTCAAACAAATACAAATAATAAACAGGTCTTAGAACCTTATTAGTTTGTCAAAAGTGACAAAGTATTAAGTTTATTTTATTAGTAAAATCTAAATTAAATAATAAATAGAATAAATGCACAAAAGAAGTTATTATAATGTTAAAAGAAAATTAGAATCTTTGGGTCGAGGGACTTAAAAGAGGGTTTTGAAGAGCTAATCATATAACTGCATTTGTGTACAAATAGGTACCTTATGTATTCAGCAAGTTGCTTAATATTAAATGGCTTTTTTGTTAAGCCATACACAGATCCTGGATTTATACCAGCCATAGTAGATAGGCAATATAAATGTTACATATATTTATGTGTAAAAAATGTAGTAATTATTTGTACTAGAAGCAAATATAAAGTTTAATAATAATAGTTTGCATAAAAAAAGTGTAATGGTTGTTTCTATTATGCTTAGACAGCTGTGTTGTTCACTGTGCAGAAAGGAATATTATTTTGTCATCTAAAATCAGATATACTTAATATAACAATAATATCTTTGTCTACTGTGTAAGTACATGAAACCGGTAAATATAAAATGTGAGACAACTTTTACATGGTTGAATATCATTGATGTTAATCAATAATTACTGCTTCTGTATTTGATCAGCTGGAGCTGATTAATGCTGTATAATTTATAATAATTTCTTTATTATTTAACATAAGAAAATACTCACAGAAATATGTAAATACAGTTTATTGACATTGAAAGCATAGTCTTATCTCATATCTCTTATTATTAAAAATGTCCTTTTAATTCCTATATAATATAGAAAAAAAAATATATTGATAAGAATTATTATTTAGTTAAGACACCTTTAAAATTGTCATTAACTTCTTTTCAGGTGGATCGCTTAGAACAAATCTGTATGCCGTGCAGGCTGAAAGCTTGCAGAGACAAAAAGTGTATGGATATTGAAGACAACAGTCTTATATCATATATCTTATAATTGAAAATTCCTTCTGATTGCTTACAATATCATAAATGTACATGTTACCATCAAGTTATTTTCAAAAAACCTTCAGAAATATATCTAACACTAAAATGTTTCTACCTATGTCCGTTATAGACAAAACATAAGAAACCTTCCAACCAATTTAAATGAAAATGTTTGTGTGTGTTTGGATGGATCCCTAGATGGTTTATATTTACATTTGGACTCGGTAGATGGCTCTGTTGTCGAGATCCATAAATCACCAGTGCACAGCTGAGGCGCATCGCTAGTAATAAATACATTTAAATTAAGCCTGTGTTTTTGTAATCCTTACACAAACAGTTTAAAACATCTTACTTCCTCACTATTTATCATTGTGTAATAACATAGATAAGGCATGTTAATTCCTAGTCATTTTATTATGATGTATACTACTTACTAATCAACCAAAACATTTTAAAATAATGTCTTGACCCCGCTCCTGTCTATATATGTCAGTCAATCATCAAGGTTCAAAAAATGTATTAAATTAAGTTTGTATAAAAGGGGTTATTATAGTATAAAGGAATTTATGGCTGACAACAACCCATGGGTAAGGTGATCGCTACCAAGCTATTTCTAATTTGTTCTGTGTTGTTAATTATGACATACATGATTGTAAGCTGGCTTTTTTTTAAAAGACCCACTGGGTATTTTGCTGGTTCTCTTCAAGTCAGAGGTTTTTTTCCGAACCAGTGGTAAATTAAAAAAGTGACTTTCAATAAGTATTATTTATAATCTAAATTGAATAAAAGGTTTCTGTTTCTGTACCTACTACTGTTAATAGAATACTTAAATAAATTATGATTTACAATAATAAATAGAATTACCTACATTATATTTTGTTTTTTGTAATACAATCAGTTTAAAACATATCTTACTGTGTGTTGGTAATATCATAAATATAAATAGACATTATCCCTTAGCCATCTTGGTATTTAGAATTACACTCACAACCAATCAATACATGTCAAATTTAGAATCCATACGACATTTGTGCATAGACAGGCACTATGTTTTGCCCGAACTAGTGAAAGGTTTTACATCGATTTTAAAATATTTATAAATGCTGAATATACCTACAGCTTAGTTTTATATGTACTTATTATTCAGGACATTATCCCTTAGCCATCTTGGTACCCATTTAGAATTACACTCACAACCAATCAATACATGTCAAAGTTAGAATCCATACGACATTTGTGCATAGACAGGCACTATGTTTTGCCCGAACTAGTGAAAGGTTTTACATAGATTTTAAAATATTTATAAATGCTGAATATACCTACAGCTTAATTTTATATGTACTATTATTCAAGTGTGCACTATTTTAACTTATAATACCGATGAATACTACTAGAAAATCGCTTTCAGTTTGTTTTTAGGTTATTGTTAGATTCATATTTTATTTGTTAATTTCTCGGGACTCCGTTTAGATGCAGTAAAACTAATAATTTTATTGTAATCTATGGATTATAAGGAATAAATCGACATGCATTTCATTGATAATCTTTAAAATTTGTAGTGGGCCCATTCTCCATAGGAAAATTGATTGTCTTCCTTCAATTTAGATTTAGATACAAATTACATACTGATGAAATACGAATAATATTTTTTGATCTTAGCGACAATAGAAAAAACTGAACTGATTATTTGAATAAAAAATCATGAGTACAATTAGTTTAATTTAAATTTTCGTGTTTTTAAAAATACTAAAAAAAGGGCTCGAAAAAATAGATATTCTCAAAAAAGAAAGAAACTTGAAAAAAAAATTCTAAAAAGTCGGTCGGTCGGTCTGGGCTCGAACCATGGTGTTACGATTTTCTAACCGCCCAATGTACCAATTAAGCTATTTGTAATCATTAATAAACTGTCAAAATTTACCTTCTTATTCTAACGATATTGTAGCGATTTTTCATTGCCTAAAAACACAGACAAAAAGACATTTTCTAAAAATAAATCCTAGCTAGATCGATTTATTGCCCCCGAAACTCCCTGCACACAAAATTTTATGAAAATCGTTGGAGCCGTTTCCGAGATTCCGATTATATATATATATATATATATATATATATATATATATATATATATATATATATATATATATATATATATATATATATATATATTCAATCAACAAGGATCATACGGTAAAACTACATTAATTCAATTCAATTCTAATACTAAAATTATAAATCATAATAATATTAATTATATCAAATGCGTAAGTATTTATAATGTCCTGAATATTTTTTTCGTTGTTACCTATATTAATTGCATAACAGTTGCGATCAGTAGCCTTCAACCACATGACGATACTCCATAAATAACATGAACATTTTCTCTCTAGTACATTCAGTTTACAATTATATTTACTTCACCAGATTATTCCAGTAAGTTAGTTAGTAACAGCTGTCATATAACTATATTACGGTCAACTATCTTGATCTCACTGAAATGCAACTACGAGTAGGTAAACTTGAGCGCCTCAAAAAATTTTATATAAGATTCATATTTAGTTTGCGAAAATATGATCATGTGTCAGATTTTCGTCACAGGCTCAAGTGGTTGCCAATTCACCTTCGCCGGAACGCACATATCCTCTTGCTTCTTTATAATATTCTTTTTAATCCTTTCTATCCTACTTCCAGGACTCGCATTTGAGACATTTGAGGTCATCAGAAAATTTGATATTAAAAATGCCTGCTCCTGACCTTAGCGTCTTCATACGGCAAGCAGTGAAGTACCACGCCTTAGTCATTAGGTACTGGCAACACGCACTGGTTGTACAATTAAGTTTTCAGGTTTTGGGGTTATACCTGATGGGAAGATGTGTCGTAAGTTCCTTTCACTCACATTTGAGACATTTGAGATCATCAGATTTGATAATAAAATTGCCAGCTTACACTACCAAATTTTCGGACAGATCATGCACAATACAAGCTGTCCAATTATGGAATGACTTGCCGTTATCAGCCAGACGCGCTCAATCTCTTCCGGTTTTTAAGAAACATGTACATAATTATTATTTTTAACTTTGATTCTATCAAATTCATATTAGTCTTTGATTCATATGTATATAATTACTCTACCTTTATCTAACTACAATATGTGTTTATATGCATGGCATATTTATGTTATATGTAATAGTTTCAAAATATATATTTGTACTTTTATATTTATAAAAAATATATATGTATATGTGTATATTAATAATTATGTATGTATATACTTATCTTATCTATGTACTTGTGCACCATTCTATGTTATGCATCTTTATTTCTATTTTATAGATAATAAATATAATGTTATTATTGTGATCAAACCACACATGTGTTTTTATTGTTTCCTTGCAATCTTGTCCATCTAACGGTATTCTGGAAGAGATCTCTCTTAGCGATAAGACCGCTCATTGTACCACATTTCTTTCTCCCATTTTTTATTAATATTTATGTTTTTTGGCGTGCAATAAAGTGTTATCTATCTCTATCTACATCTCTATAGCTATATCCCTAGGGATATGACTGACTATATTAGGGCTTTAACCATCTTAGTGCGACATCTCCGTTGTATTCGCGCTGCGCTGCGTGGTGTTTTGCTGCGAATCCTCATTTGGATTTTCTCGCCACAGAATTCTTTCATAGTGTCATCTTGATATTCATCTTCTTATTAGGAATAATCTTACTTTTATAATTTTTTCATTTGAATATTGTCCTACCTCAAGGCATCGCTGCGTCGCGCTATTCCGCGCCGCTAGGCATCTCGAAGCGCAGTGCAGCGTAGCGCGACGCCGCGGAACATTTTCAAACTATCTCAATAAAATGTGTATCTTTTTGTGTACAATCTACATCACTATTTTAAAAATGTGTGCACCACGTCGCGTCGCGTCACGTCTCGGTATGACTAAGATAGAATTTCTCGTTTCAAGTAAAAGGGGTCTCTGGTTCTCTACATTCACCATACAAACACAGCAGCATTAGGCTGATATGATACGCTGATATTCTGTGAGGACGTGGTCCTACCCTGCTCGTGGCTCTACCACATATAAAATTTAAAATTCTGACAGCACACACCAAAAAATACGTAGTTAATATCATCTTACAAAATAAAAATAGGAAAAAACAACAAGAAATAAAATTTCGTAAATTATTTTTGTAACTATGACAGCGCATTACAGAGATTTGTGACACTTGTTCTGACCGATGGCGTTGTGGTTATGTCAATGGGTATTTTATACAACGCTATCAAGAGATTTACGGTTTCAGTTGAATCTTGATGGAAACTTTTTGAAAGTATAATAGAAATGAAGCATTCACTACTAAACAGAACGTATAGACCTATAAAATAAGTATACATACAAACAAATTGGATTGCAGCTTTTGTTACCCTAGCTCACCATGGCGTATGATAATATTTAAGCACTGGTTCCTAATAATTAAACGCATCCTAATGTTATAGTGTTGTTTCCACAACAATATCACTCGTATTCTGTCAATATGTCAAATTTACCGAGCGGAAAATTTTATCTTTTTAAAAGCTTATATATGTAGCTATGTCTGTTATAAAAATATAATAAAATAATAATAACGTCGTCGCCACGTCTTAGCGTATTACACAATGATATCTAATGTTTCACATTACATTGCTTGGTGAGTTTGTCAACGTCGCGTGTGTCGCGTATTACGGAAGAAAAGGCAGCAATGGTAATTGTACAATATGAAAGTAATAAATGAGTTTGCAAAAGTAAATGTCATTGTAAAGTATTCATCTAAATATAAATTAATTAAAACAATGATAATTAGTAAATAATCAACTTACTGATGAAATGTTATGCCTTTATTAGCTTAATTACACGTCCTTGAGTTTTTACAACTGATTATGCTGCAGTGCACCGTTATAAATTTATAATAACAAAAATTCACGTATGACGCTCCCTGCACAACTAAATCACAAAATGGTGTATTATGTTCATCAACCCATATAAGCGGTGACAAGGTCACACGTCTAATGCGACTTCTATTGTCTTATTGTTACGATTTCTGTGGGTATAATATAGTATGCCAGCGATTTAAGTTCAATATCCGCCGTTGTAACGACTGAAATTTTCTCAGGTGTTAGCCGTCATGACGTCAAACT
Organism: Parnassius smintheus behrii; assembly: GCA_036936625.1. Lineage (NCBI taxonomy): Eukaryota > Metazoa > Arthropoda > Insecta > Lepidoptera > Papilionidae > Parnassius > Parnassius smintheus. The sequence goes on from JAUPFT010000006.1 coordinate 30,896,258, forward strand.
ACTTACTCATAGGGGGAAGGGGTCCACCCTTTGAGCAAGTAGTATATATATATATATATATATTTATATATATATATATATATATATATATATATATATATATATATATATATATATATATACCATATTATATTGCTTCACCTATGCCAAATTCTCATTACTCCATTGGTTGACTGGTAGAGAATGCCGCAAGGCATTAAGTCCGCCCTTTGTATTGTTTTATTATAAGGAATGAAATAAAAAAAATCTATGATATTTGTAATGACCGAGAATCGGTAGATCTAATGGTGATAATCGATAACCATGTATATAATATTAAAAAATTATATAACATTTTATTTTATATACAGGGTTATTTTGCAAGATCCGGCCAAATTTGATTTCAGAATAAGTAATATAGAGAGAAAGAAAAATGAATTAAGATAATCGCAAACTTACTACTCTTTTTATCTTTTAAATTCAAAATGCGTAATGCATTATTTTAAATAATTTTACGCACACATTCGTAAGGGTTGATTCGTAGACAAAAACGTCGTTACCCAAAAATTACATTCAATTTGGGATAATTTCAAATAAAAGTAGAGGCCTTATTTACTCGTTTTCAAAAACTGCAGTAACAGTACATCATTTTAATATCGGTTTAAAATTTGGCTACTCTTTGAAAAATAACCCTGTATATAAACGGTATTTTAATGTACTTTAGGACAAGAGTTATATAAAAATGAACAGATATGGTGCTAGTTAATTTGAAACAAGGAATTAGTTGGTCATACAATTGATATCAGTTTCATTAATTATTAGATAAGCACGATATGCTACCAAATGACAAAGGGAATTGCTATTTGCATAAAATTATAACATTGTTCGACTCGCTTTGTAATAATTTTAATTGTATTTGTAGGCAAAATACATTCTGCATCAAAATTAATTTGCGCTTTTAGTATTTTAGTTTTCTTAATATTATAGTTTATTTAGTGCATGCGTCGCGAAAGTATATATTATGTAAATATTTATAAAGTTGTTATCACGATATTATGATGAATTTCACGTCTTCGTTTATAACCTTAATATACTATCTGATATGCATCCGAGGTTTTTATTTAAATTGTAAATCGATGGCCATATAATAACTCAAGTATATATAAAAAAATACGTTTAACAATATTAATAGACTCGCCAATTGTACGCGATTCAGTGCTATAGCCCCACAATAGCAATTTTAAGCCCGCATTGTAATAGAAAAATAGTCTCATAACCTGATATCCTCCACATTTCTCACATACGTTTACAAGATTCTACTGTATGGTACACGTGAACATTGTAAGTTTTATATAGAGAGAACATTATGCGAAATGCTTATTGTAAAATTTAGTTATGATAATCGTTATTACTCTTTCAACCGATTTTTATTACAACACAATATAGAAATCTTTTTGTTTTTAGAACTTATTTTAAAACGTGTTTTATACTTTAAAATGTCGAAGGTGTTTAATTTAAAGTAAAACATTGACGAGTGAAAGTCACCGCAAGGCTATGTGCCTTGTGTATTTGCAACCCGAAGTGGCAATGGGCTGATCACATCTGTCGTAGAAGTGATATTTTTTTTGCGCCCGAAGCAATTAAAGGGCTACCCTGTACGTAGGGAGGCGGAAAATGCATTACGCATACCACGATAGCCGGTCTATCGTGGTTATGAGGGACTCACTGTCCTACCGGGGACCCTAAGTGATACCCTCTAAAAACCGCCTTTGGGGACAGGCAGCCGGCTGATTAAGCTGTATTGTGCCTAGAAGTGATAATCATTGGAGTAGACGTTTTATATATTGAAGACCGCGTTTAGGTAAACGCCGTGTGGGATGACGATGGCTAGATAGATGTAGATGGGATTCCATATTTTATATTTTACGCGATCAACTAGATTGCCTTGTTTTGCTTGCACAAATCTCCGATAAAGTGCCCTGACAAGATACTAAATATACAAATTTATATACAATGTTTCCTTACATTATACTAATTATGGCAAAAATTGTTTTGTCACCGAAATGGATAAAACTTTTAATAGTAAATTCTAGCATGAGAACCCGTTTGTTCATCTAAAAAATACATTTAAACTAAAGGTATTACAGTTTTTGTCAATTCTGTTGTCATGTGTTGTTTAACTCTATATTTTATATTGGTAGCATTAATTTGTAGTTTTATAAATCTAATAAAAGATAATTTTATTCGCTACTTGACACAAAAAGTATTTAATATACTTATTTATTTATAAGTATGAAATTACCTTAAATTATATATGTTGATAGTATTTTTATAATGGACCTAAATATTTTCCTAGGTTAGCCATGACAAACTAATTAAAATAGGTATAGTTAATGATCGTTATTGAGTTTCGTTAATTCTTTTTTCTTACTCCTGATTCTAGATAAATTGTAAAAAGTGAATGAATATTATATATAATATATATCACAGAATGAATACTCTGGTTATTCCAATTTAATTTAAAAAAATAAACAAATTGTATTGGTAATTATGTTTAAGACTTGTATTATTAACAACGCTGTAACTAGGGGGATGCAGATGTAAAGTTAAAACCATTTGCTAGCATCATATGGAGCGGAGTGAAAGTCTAAAGTCATAACTATCTTTATTTCAACAAAAGATTCAATCAAATGGTGTAACCTCGCGCAGATGTAAATTAGCGAATTGATTAGACGGTAAAAGAAAAAAAAATCAAATTCAGATCTTTATTGTTTACAAACCTTGTCTGCGTTCAGCTACAAATATTGCAGAAAAATATATGAAAATTGGCCTAGGGGTTACGGAGGAAATAGATTTTAAAAAATCGTTTTCTTGCGCCAATTACTTTTTCGTGTTTTATATTTTGAGTGAATAAATTACTTTAGTTTAAATTCCTGAAATATTTTTATAACTGATTATTAATTAAAGGTATACCGCACGAACACGAATATGAATGATGTTGTCTAATACTTTTTAATACGAAAAAGTTAGAGCTATGAAACAAAGATTTTACAATTATCTATTATTTCTTTTTCTGTGTGCCAGATGTGCGTTATTGTCGAAGCTTTTGTAGCAAAAGTTTGTTGAGCCTTTATTCGTATATTGTATTACACTTTTACTTTAAATGTATTTCGTAAAAAGCAAATACGAGCAGTTTGAAATTCTATTAGGTTTCTTCGGTTATGACTCTCGTAACATTTAAAATTTTATAATTTTTTTTATGTTTAGGGCAATACCACAAATTGCATTAATTTGTAGAATAGAAGACATCATTTAGCACTAGCATCAGACAACATTTTCTCAAGGTGGGGAATATAACCATTATAACAGTTTATTAAATTCGTAAATTTGGCCATTTTACCGTCGATAATTTTTTTGAATACTCGTGTTTTTCTTCTTCATCTTCATCTTAGAAATAAATGAATAGGCATTTATAAGAGATTGAATTAATAATCAAGTACCTTTTTTTGAAGAAATGAGTACCTAATAAATATTTAAAGTAAAAGAAAATGGAACAGGAGTGAAATGGCATGAAAATCTTGATATCTCTCATCAAATATTTCTATTATCGGTTTATTTAATGCTGTATAATTCGATTTTCTCGAGTTATTTCTTATAACCTATGAAAACAATATTTAAACATGAATTGGAGCCCAATCTAATGTAAATAAGAACACGACTTACAAAAGGGTAAGGCTCTATAGCAAGCATGCTTTGTTTTAACTTTTAAAACAAAATTGATGCATTTTTTTAAACAAAAAAGGAAAAATCGAAACAATTTGATTCACACTGCGTATATTTTTATTGCTTGCAAATTAAAGTGTTACTTCGCTTATGCAAGGACAATCATTACATTTTAAATTAATTCCTCGGATTCGTGTCTTATGCTTGAAGTTATCAATCGAAAATGCCCCTACAATAGGATACGGTCATGTCCAACAACGGCCTCAAAAGATAACTGATGAAACCAATAGCTAATTAGATATATATATATATATATATATATATATATATATATATATATATATATATATATATATATATATATATATATATATATAGCTAAGTAAGCTGGGTAAAACAATCTTAAAAAGTTATTAGATTTGTGTAATTTGATGCAAGTCAAGTGCCTTGTTTCCTAGAGCTCGTTACGTTTCACATTATATTGAGAACATTTCTTCTATCTCTCACATATCCCTGCTGTAAGAGTTTTCTTTGGAATATATATGTACGTTTTCTTTAGTTAGCAATTCCACTAATATTTTCTCAATTGCTTTATTTCTGTTTATAGAAGTCATTGGTATTTTTCGGCCCTTAGCTATTCACCGCTGAACACAGGTCTCTAAACTACTGTATTGTATTAAATAAAATTAATTGTGACGATACACAATATATATCTGACATCATATGTTGGTACTCAGCGTGAGAAAATTAAATATAATTTTCTTAGAGATTACACCGGTCTACAAAAATTTGTAATTACACACAGTACATTAATTTATGCTTGAAATATTCATCGAGAGCGTTCGAAAAGACTTTACAACGCGATTTACGGTTTATGTTTATAGGATAGTGGCTACAGCATCTATTTACAATCAGGTGGACTGTGTGATCGTTTGTCACTTTTATTCTATAAAATAAAATAAAAAGTTACACACTAGAAGTTAAAGACATATCGTCAAGTTTATTTCAAACATTTAACAAGTTGCGTTGTTTGAGATAGAACTGTGTCTACCCGAGCGAACAAGTAAAATGGTCTAATCATTTTCTTTTGAAGTAGCTGCCTACTTTTCGTGGTTCAAATACTATTGACGTTTCTAACTCATACCTTTATTAAGTCAAACCTACTATAAATTTATTGATATCAATTTAATGATTTTAGTGAGCAAATCGAGTTCTATCTTTGCCAACGTCTCTTTTTAACTGATTACATTTTAAATAATTTGCTACGAATTTGCAAGTAAAAACAATCGTGGAAAATTAAAAAGTTATTTACAAGACACTCGATTTTTTTAAAGAATGGAGGAACGGAGACAAACAAGCACAGTCAGTAGTCATAAACATCTACATTTATCATTGTTTAAGAATCAAAATGCTGATGTGTTGTCATCTGTGAGGACTAATATGGAATGCCTCGGTTCCAGTAAAAGTGATCTCCGGTTCTGTCACCATACACAGCAGTATTAAGCAGCTATTTTACGCTGGTATTCTGTGAGAGCGTAGTCCTACTCCAGTCAAGCTGACCTATTCGTGTTGTAAACAAATATGGCTACAGCGCGGCTTTACCATATAAAATCTATAAAGTCGCTTCACACGCCTATGCATGTGCCACCGCAGCAAAAAATATAAAGAATATAACATATCAAAAATATAAAGAAAATAGGATTGGCTATTGTGTGAACGATCAATTAAATTGCTTTCTAAATCAAGTGATGATTATTATTATATTACATTGCAAATATTCGTTGCGCAAACTCACTGCACTGATAATTTATTTTCTTGAACGAAATAGTTATACTGCTATTTAATTGAAGTTATAAAATCTTTCTGACATTCCCGCAATTCATAGTCGCTTCTTAGGACAACTACGGCACAAAATAAGGTGATGGATTTTCTACTACTCGAGTTCAATTTGTGGCAATATTAATCGTGATTTAATGTATTGAATTGCCGCATAATTAGAAGCCAATAAAATAATTGTAAGGAAACCTGCATATTTAAATATATTAGAAATGTTTTACTCAAGTAAACAAGTATTTTCACCTGGTATAGCCATGCGGCTGTATTACAGTTGTAGCACGATTGGGTCGACTTGACAGGGGAAGGATCACGTTCTCCCAGAATACCAGCGTAAAATGCTGCTGTGTTTCGTATGGTGAGCGTATAAAACCTGATATCCATTTACTGGATACGAGGCATTCCATCTTAGTCCTTACGGGTGATATGTACATATTGATTTTTAATCTAGGATAAATATAGATGTCGATGGGCCATGGTATAAACTTACCATGAAGTGGACTGTGTGCCCGCTTGTCAACCTTATTCTTTGTAAAAAGTGGATTGAATGTCCAAAAATCTAACAAATCTAAGGCATGTTAACTTCGGCGAAACAACTTAGGGCAACACGATGAAATCTGTCCTGCTACGTGCCACTGTTATAAACGAGTGAATTATAAATGTTGAAAATGAATAAAACCGACTTAATGTAGTTAAATAAAACTTTATTACATTTGTTATTGCTAGTAAATTTTAATATTAAACGGAAATATTTTTTTAATCTAGGTTTTACAATATTTTAATACGTTATGAAAATTAAATATTTATTACAAATAAGGCTTGATATTTTATGACCAGGCCGCATTCATTATACTGAATATCGTGTAAGCTTGACGACACATCTGAAAAAAAAAACATTTTTTGTGCTAAATTAAGCAAAAGTTTAGATTTTTCTTTTATAGATGTACATGTAAGTCATATGTTTAAGGCAAAAGAGCATTCGTGGTGGATACTGTTTTATCATCACATCCGTCAGTTTTTGATAGAAGCTTTTATAGAAAATGTTAGAAAAACCGTGTAGCTACTGAAAGATAAAGTATAATGCTTGTTTTACATTTAAGAATATTTCGTTTTCAATTACGAGTCATTCTTAAAATGCAATTATTGCATGATACTAATTCAAAATAACTATTATTAAAAATAGTGAAAATACTGGTTTAAAAACGTACGAATAGCTAATTCTTGTCAGTTTTATATTATTTTCAGTTACCGAACGAATATTTAACAAAATAGTTTTTCGTTGCATCTGTGTGACGAATCGTAACAGTAAAAGAAACGTTTCTTGAGTTCTGAGAATCGCGGATTAGCGTCTAATTTACAACTTTTGTTAACAGTCAAGTAAATAATTAACATATCGGCGACGAAAAGTAGCATCAAAAGCCCACTAATCCTAAAGGTTGGGAAAGCACCTGCTAATCTTATCAGACACTTACCATCAGATAAGTCACATGCTCGTTTGCCTCCACTTCTATGAAGGATATTGCAACGGAGTTCTCGTATCCATAAAAATGGAGGGGTATATTCTGAGTCGAAATTGATTTAAAAATGAACGCGAATGAACTTACCTCTGCAAATGTCCTAAGGTTAATTGGATAGAATATAGTTCTAATACTGAGCGGAATATTGCATCTGGTTAACATAAATAACAAGGTTTTCCTTATTTTAATATTTGGTTGCTTTTCCCAACCGCATGAGTAAATTTCTTCTCGCAGACTCTTGCCCTAATACAAAATGAATAATAAGATAATAATATGCTTTATTTTCCTCGCATAAACTGCGTCATATACTTGCTTTATTTATTCCATCAAAATTAGGTGCAATAACACAGTAAGTAATCTCAAATTTAAGATCAGTTTTTCACACACAGTAACGCTTTTAAAAACTTTGTAATAATATGCACCACTACCTAAACTAGAAATACAAATAATTACAAAACAGAAAAGTCACTACAATCAATCGCAAACTGTAAAAAAATAATGTAATGAAACAAAAACATTTATAACTTAATTAATACTGACTATTAGGGAGAATTTTAAAATTTTAACATTACTACGTACGTAAGTTCTAAGCAAAATGAATTTATTCTAGGCTGTCCACCAGTTTATTACTTATAATACATATATACAATATATAAACAAGAAATCTTTTTAACTGCTAGGGTGACATTCATCTTAATGCACAAGGGGTAATAATTGCATTTTCATTTTTAATCGATGATAGTTGTATTCTTATGTATGGAGTTCGCGTTAACTTGTTAGTTCCCGTTCAACCTTAAGTGGTTAAAAAATATTATGCGATTGTTATGTATCACTGTATACTTAGCATATGTGTCCTTAACCAATTTATGGAGAAAATATACCTTATCCATTAAAAGATTACTGTAATAACAAGGCATAAAGAAGTGTAAAATACTGCCTGAGAAGAAACATATAAACTCCATGTTGAGTTCTAAATTTCGAAGAGACTGAAAATAAGTCAATCATTAATAATGTTATTACCATGTTAAATAAACTCCTAATAACACTTCAAAAATATTATATGCAAAGGGTATATATAATACTTACTTGAACAATTTGAAATGCAGAAAAGGGTAATAAAAATGTTGTAGCTTTCATATTGAATTCAAAGAGTTCCATGAAAGTCGATTGTACAGAACTAACAAATCTGTAATTTGTTTAAAAATATATGTATTTTAATACATTTTTTGGTTCAATAGACAAAAAAATAAAAAATCTTTGTAAAGATATCAAAGTTTTTGTACCTATACACAGCTTGTAGCTTTTTGTTAATATCCCTTAAATTTTTATTTATTTCTTTTTCATTTCTTTCCGTAGATATCAGTTTCTTCATACGACGACTTAAAATGTCTATTTGCCCACAGCTGTGTAACAGAAATATAGAAACCAAGGGATCAAATCCAATGTACATCGTGGATGCATAAAGGTCAAAAAACAAACAAAGAAGAAATAACAACAAAAATACATTTATGGAATCTTTATACATGTCTATAATTTTTGGATATGCCATATCAAACATTGGAACAGGTTTAAATTCCCCGTGCATATAAGAAAGGGCCATAAAATACAGAGCTTTCAAGGGAAACAAAACGCCAGTAGAAAATGCCGTTATAAGCCAAAATTTGCAAACATTTTTTCCCTTTTTTGAATATTCTAAAATTATTTCCTTTTCATTCTGTGTGAATTGATCAATCGTTGAATAATCGTCGTTAATAATTTTAATTAATTTCTTAATTGAACTTTGATGTCGGAGGAGTACAAAATATTTAAAAGTAATAATTAAATACACGATTGACATCGATCCATTTTTAATGGCTTCAGTATATCTTGCATCACGAATATCATTAAATATGATTGAATAAGCAAGAAAAAAGAAGCAAACACTAGATGCAATAATTTTAAAAATAAATTTTACAACCCATTTTTTATCGCGAGATATACTTGGATGAGCCTGATTACAACGTAAAGCAAGCATACTAATTTTAAATTCGTTATCAAATTTTAAGATCATATCCTTGTTAGTTATATTTTCAACAAAAAAATCAGTTTATCAATGTTCCACTTTATTGCAGGCAAGACGCCGTATGTTTATTTCCTTAAATACGACTGCCATGACAATATTATCACTGTAATAAAATGCTTCACAGAACTTAGGTTTAAATTTAATCATACAACCATATGCTCAGCTTTCTGAGGTTTTTATGAGAAACTCGTAGTGCCATTGACGTTCAAATAATAAGTTTACTACAATAGAGCATTGACAATCTAAAGCGGAGTGCTCACTGTACTTATGATTGTTATGATATGATGTTATGATTGTTGATTGTAAGGAGTAAAATGAATTGTAGAGAACTTTTAAGTTGCTACACTATTTTATTTTATTTCCTTCAGATTTCCATGTACACATTATTTATTAATTCCATTATTAATCATTACACCCTATTAAAGCATAGTTAGCGCATAGTTTGCCTTATAAAGCGAGTCATCTATGTGTATTTTTTATAGTTGCCAAGCTTGGTAAGTCAACAGCAGTTTTTAAAAAAAATATTTTAAGTTGGTATCAAAACCTTTTGGTTGGTACCTATATTGCCTGTGATATTTCCCTATAAAGTATTAAGTTGAAAATTATATCGAGTACTTGTACCCGTTATAAATTTAATGCTGAAAACTACCTACTAAACTATTAACCCCACTACATTGTGACTTTTACACTTTAATGCTTTAATGCTGGAAGAATAATATCGAGAATAAGCCTTATCAAAAGAAAGGTATCCAAGACATGAGAACAATAAAAACACTACGAGATCCTGTCAGGTAGCGTAGACTACACGCAGTAAACTCATAAACAATATAGCAATTTAAAGAACCAAGTGATAAAGAAATATAGACTTCTTCTTTGACAAAAAATTTAATTAAAACAACATAGTCAGTAAGCTACAAGTTCAGTCAATAATGGAAGGGTTAGTAAACACAGGTAAGTTTGCCGATTTATCTCGCACCAAGTGCAGCCGCATCTAAATCTAGGGATTTTAGGTCTAAAGTCATCAAGAAGTGACCTCAAGGCCCGCTTTTTAAAATTGTCAACGAGTATGTTCATCTATGACAAATAGTCCGGCTAGGTAAGCACAACTAAGACCGAGATGTTAATCGACGGATACAACTCGGCTGGATAGCGATCGAGAGATTACGACACATTTTCTTGTCAGGTATAGGGTATCTCAAAACTTGAAAAGAAGATTATACAACCAGTGCGAGTTGCTAGTGATGATTTATGGATCTGAGACGTTGTCTTTCACTACTAGACGTATGAAGAAGCTCAAGGTCGCTCATTGTGCTATGGAGAGGGCTTGGGGTTCCCCTGCGTAAAAAAAGGTAAAGTGACAGCCTATATACGTCCCACTGCTGGGCACGGGCCTCCCCTCATTTCTGAGGGGGTTTTAAGGAAGTGTCTTCCGCGTTGCCCTGATGCGTGTTGGCGAACTTCACAGGTCTTCGAAATATTTTTTTTCTTATTCCTCACGATGTTTACCTTCACGGCCGAGCACGTGGTAAACTATCACTTAAAATTGCAATTAACAATTTAATTGGTGCCGGCGGGGATCGAATCCGGGTTACTAGCGTTCTTTTATATTTACAGCGAGCGTTAACCATCTGAGCTACCACGGCTCCGTTTCGCTGCGTGATAAACATAAAAGTGAGGATATCCGCAGTAGAACCAGATTAAACGACATAGTCAAACGGATTAGCAAGCTAAAGTAGCAATGGGCTGGCCATTAGTTTGAAGAACCGACAACCAATCGGGAAGAAAGGTTCTCGAGTGGCAACCTCGTATCGGTAAGCGAAGTGTGAGGTGGACCCACTATATAGAGTAACGACCTGGTAAGATATGCGGGAAGTCGAAGGATGTAGGTGGCTCAATACAATGTTTTTCGGCATTCCTTGGGGTACCCTAAGTTCAGCAGTGGACTTGTGAAGGGCTGTAATAATGATAATGATAATGCATTTCTGCAGCTTGAAAGGCATATCTAGCGGTGTGATTAAAAGGTGGTGAATTTATGATTTTGTTCTATAATACAATTCGATGCAAAATAAGTTTTACGATAATTTTGGACAATACTATTCCTGATAATAATGTTCCGATAAAGACCGAAATAAAAAAATCTTCAAAACCAAATCCTTCCATCGAAACAATTTGAATTCAATATGTTCGTTGTGTTGAAGCTGCTTGTTTCAACCGTAGTTTTAAATTCTTTTGAATTTTTCAATTTAAAATTCCTTTTGAAACAAGCTATTTTATTTTTTCGTGCACTTATGGTTTTGCATATACTTATTTTATCTGTACAAAATTAAAAACTTCAGTAACATAAACGGAATGGAACTATTTAAATACTTTTAGTTTTAAATGAAGTTTATAACCCATAGACATACTAAACACAATATCGAATGTGATCTTAACAAAATGTAGAGTATAAATAAGGCAAAACCTCTTGTAAAACGATTCTTCTTTTTCTTTTCTTCTTCAACAGTTCGCTAAAGACCACTGGATCTCTATAATCGTCACAGGATTGGCATTGCTTGGCAGGCGTAGCAAAATCGTATATTCAGATTAGCACGCTCCATGCACGTTACGAGGCAAGCATGTCAGTCTGGCGCTGTGATCTACAAGTCCGTAATTAAAAGCTCATGCTTACTTATTTATAACTGTTTATGATTTAAGTAAGACAAGCAGACAGTCCTTCTGATGGTAAGTGTGTGCCGTGGCCCAAAAACATTAACATACACCCCTCAGGACTGAGATGGAATGCTTCGTTTAAAAGGATATCTGGTCCTTTACACTAAAACAACGAAAAAAGCAGCATTAAGCTGCTCCTTTTCGCGGGAATCCTGATCGTGGTCCTTTCCCGACCAAGCTACAGCATTGCTACAGCCATAATTAGCTACAGCGTGGCTCTGCCATAAATAATATCTGCCATAAAAAAAGTGGCATGTGATAAATTTATCTTTTCAACCCGGTCTATCTAAAGCGTTATCGGTATTTATACGATATTAGTAATTTAAAGTAATAAATCTAGGATTTAACTACTAGGCTGGCAGTTCAGAACAACAACTGTGTGACAGCTATAGCGGATCGCGCGGGTGCACCCCGCCGGCGCCAGCGCTCCACCGACGCTCGCGGTCTGGGTGACAGGCGTGAGTTTATGAGTTTTTATGTATTAAACACAATCAGTGTTACATCGTCGAAAACAACGTTTGCGGTGAACTAAACAATTTACTGGTATTCTAACTCGCTCGCTGGCGACTTAATACATTACCGTACTCGTAACTTAGTGGGCAATGTAGGTATTAGTTCCGTAGTGCCCGTCTAGTAGTATATTATAGTGTATGCATCAAAAAAAGTTTGCGGCAGTTTGAAAAACCGAAATATTTTTGTTACGGTAGTCTAAATTATAATTTCTTTTTCTTTCAAATTATTTATTAAAAATATAGAATTAGAATATAAAATAATAGAACATATTCATTTGTTTTCACATAAAACAGAAAAAGGTAAAATGAAGGTAAGTTCAATACAAGCTTACGCTCATTGAGAAATTTGACTTTGTCAATTTGACAAGTTTTAACATTTTTTTTGAGGAAAGTTATGATTGAGAAAGTGTCAAAAGGATTATATCAGAAGTTTTTTGGGCAACATGTCTAAATTCATGGCAGCGTCAGCAACGGAGATTGCAGTGGACTAAGCTCCGTCAAAATGAAGAAGAAGAGAGCTAGAATGCCTTTGATCCCGTATTGAGACTCCATGACGGTGGATAGGTACAAAACAGTCGCTATTGATGGAATAGTTAAACCATTCCGAGTAAATCATGGGCATCAATTCGTACTGGTCGGTGGTGATGCGCCCGCACATCAACTAGGCAATGCTACTCTCTGAGAATACGACATCACAAGGTTAGACCTACCTGTCGACTCGCCTGATTTAAACCCAATAAAACACACTTGGGGTGCTCTTAAGCGAGCTGTTTGGAACCTCAGCCACCTTCTCAGACAGTGCTAAAGATCAGGGAAGCCCAGAATGGAACAGGTTACCACGAGAAATACCGGATAACCTGACACTCAGCATGCCGAGAAAGATCTCTGCATGTGTTCGAGCCAGTGGAGTAGTGTAGTTATATGAAATAAAAACCTTCTATTAATAAATTGTTGTATAAATTTTGTTAAACAATCTTTTTCTTTCCATCAAATTTCTGTTACAATTACATTAGGATTGAATTACTCAATTTTTGTTATTAAAAAATAAAAAGGTATTTTATGTTTTAATTTCAAACAGTGTAATTCTATTTAAAAAAGGATATAACGTAAACACTTTTTCTTGATAAAGATAAATAATAAAATACGAGGTGTGTTCAAAAAGTAAGGTGACTTTATATTTTTATGAAAAACTATTTATTTATTCATCAATATTTATGTTGTCCCCTTCAAAGTAATCCCCCTCAGATATAATACACTTGTGCCAACGCTTTTTCCAATCGTCAAAGCATTTCTGATAATCACTTTCTGGTATAGCCTTCAGCTCTTTCAGCGATGCAGTTTTTATCTCTTCAATCGTTGCAAATCTTCGTCCTTTCATAGGTCTCTTCAGTTTTGGGAACAGGAAAAAGTCACATAGGGCCAAATCCGGTGAATATGGTGGCTGAGGCATGATTGTAGTGTTGTTTTTGGTCAAAAAACCTCTGACAAGCAACGATGAGTGAGCAGGTGCATTATCGTGATGCAAAAACCATGAATTGTTTACCCACAATTCGGGACGTTTCTTACGTATTGCTTCTCGCAAATGGCGCATAACTTCAAGGTAATACTCCTTATTGACCGTACGACCTTGTGGCAAGAACTCATGATGCACCACACCCCTACAGTCGAAGAAAACTGTAAGCAAAACCTTCACATTTGATCGAACTTGGCGTGCTTTTTTTGGTCTTGGTGATTCAGTGTGCTTCCACTGGGACGATTGAGTCTTAGTTTCGACGTCATAACCATATACCCACGTCGTGTATAGGTTTCGTCACCTGCTATGACCCTTTTGAGCAAATCTGGGTCGTTGTTGACATCATCCAATAGCTCTTGAGCGATTGTCATGCGACGGTTCTTTTGGTCGAAATTGAGCAATTTTGGAACAAATTTCGCTGACACACGTTTCATGCCCAAAATATCTGAAAAAATTTCATGGCAAGAGCCAACCGATATGCCAACATCCTCCGCAACTTCTCTGATAGTGATTCGACGATTTTCCAAAACAATTTTCTTCACTATTTGTTGACGTGCTGGGGCGTCCAGAGCGAGGTTCGTCATTGGCATCTTCTCGGCCATCTTGAAAGAGCTTGTACCACTGATAAACGTTTTTTTTTTTACTAAGAGTAGACTCACCGTATGCCACTGTCAACATTTCAAGTGTTTTGGAGCACGTAATTCCATTTTTTACACAAAATTTGATGCAAATTCTTTGATCCATTTTTTTTGATAGAAGAAAATCGCCGAGCACACCAAAGTACGTCTGACCTTTGTAACTGTCAAAAATAAACTAAACATGCTATACACTTCAAACTTGAAACACATGCTCAGGACATGTGTACCAACGCAACAAAATACAAAAATCGAAAATCGAATGTGCGTTGCCCTCGAAATTCAAAAAGTCAACATACTTTTTGAACACACCTCGTATATCAGCTTGTGCTAGTGATAAAAAACTTTTCTTGATGGGTGTACATAGAAGTTGGTCGGTTTATTCATTGAATTCAAAAGAGCGCCAGTCGACGGTTTAACTATTTCAAATAGTTTCAAAATGAACCAACGCATACTCGTATCCAATACAATTGTTCAAGAAGCGCACGGAAAATTTTGATCGCCAACTTTTTTACTTTAGGTATCTTGTGTTAATTCCTTTATGAAATCGAAGACGTGTCAATTCTAAATAGTATAATACCAAATGCTTTACAGAAGTATTTACTGTTGTAAGCAACAAACGACCGAACTCCGCGGGCTTCTGTTCCTCAATTAAAACACGCCCGCGCGCTTATATGTCTTAACAAGGGACTTTTTGGACAGCACACTCGCAAGCATTTGATCTCCATTCTTACTTACCCATTCTTTGGGTCCGGATTTGGTATCCGTGTGGCTTCTTTTTACTACCTAAAATAAAAAATCAACAGAAGGAATTACAATTTTCATCTCTGGAAAATGCGTTCGGGCAGGCCGTGGAATAAGTGTGTGAGGCGGACTAGTTTGAAACTTCCTAAAGATGCTGGTGGGGAGTTGTTAAAAATATTTAATTATTAAAACTTGAACGAAAGATTTTTTTGATTTTCGCAAAGTTTTCCGAATAGTGGATCTAATAAAAGTTAGATCCGTGTCTACATCACACTTTAGTTTTCAAGAGTTTTTACAAAGCTACTTAGTTAAAAAGCGTTGTCGATAGTATCCATTTTATACATAAGTGTCACAACAGCATTTTTTCCAAGCAATCATTTCTTTATCGTAAATTGTTACATGCTATGATTGAAATTGTTATTTCCATTTGGAGTTCACCATAGATTATGTTACTGTGACAATAAATGACGTATAATATAACAGCAAAACTATGTATAAACAGGTTCTTGAAAGTCTTCCTTCAATGCAATATAATTATATTCATTAAAACAAATCTATAATGAAAGACGCCCTTCATCAGTAGCGGACTTTCAAGTTTTGGGGAGAAAAGAGAAGAAAAAGAAGAAACGTTTTTAAGAGAGCTTCCGTCTTACTTATACTTTAAACATTTTACATAATGATTTTATCACCTATAATTCTTATTACCGTAGTTTTATTCAATTTATACATTTTATTATGATTATAAAAGGTATTATGTTTAGTAAGTTGAATAGATTATGAATTAGGAAGCTCAAGGTTACTCAGCGTGCGATGGAAAGGGCTATGCTCGGAATTTCTCTAGGGGTAAGTCCGTAAAGAAAATATCCGCATAAGAACAAACTAACATAGCCCAGCTGATCAGTAAGCTGAAGTGGCAATGGGCGAATATAGCTCGAAAAACCGATAGCCGATGAAGTGTACATGGAGTGACGACTTGATGAAACAGGCAGGCGCAGGCAGTCGATGGATGAAGATGGCACAGGATAGTACTTCGTGGCCCGAAACTAGCAGCTGTCACACAATGAACGTGTAAATTTTTTTCGTTTGTAGGATTTGGTATAGGTTTGTTTGTATCCCGTGTTTATTTTTTGAAAATATTGTTTAATTTTATAGTTTTGAAATATACATTAAATCTAATTTAATATGAGGTACAATTACCACACTTTACGAGAAATACGCAGAAATGAAAATGATATATTATATTTGGCACCATATATATTGCTTCATAACGGAAATATTTGCCACAGTTGCTACGCTCGGCAAGCGGATTGGCAACCACAGCTTTTTATTTAAATCATTATCAGATAGACGCTGATGCCCATCTTCCGATTCGTCTCCCTCTGTCGCCTCTTACGATAGCCAAGGGATGGTATGGAGTTGTGACTACTGCCACTAAACTTGTTGATATTAAAGCATGCATTATTGCTATATCTGTTCTTAGTAAATTTAGTATTAGGACGCACGCGATCTTACACGCTGCTGTCAATAAAGACTAGATTAAAATTAAAGTAGGGCGCACGTGCTCAAACATTTTTAAAAAGCCGTACACGCACCTGCTATTCCCCTGTTGTTGCAGTTGTTATGGGTGGCGGTAGTCACTTACCATCAGGTGAACCGCATGCTCGTTTGCCTCCTTTTATACATAAAGCAGCAAAAAATTTGAATTATTTAAAACTACAAACTAAACTGATCCGACATAAAACTATCCAGTTTTTGTATCGTCAATTATTACTTGAACTGCACTCTCCTAAAAATATAATGCTTAATTTCTCGATTCCGCTATATGTGATCTCCAACAAATCATGCTCGATGGTAGTTATAAAGTTATTTGAAATATTTAAGTCGATATCCTGAATAGTTGTAGCTCGCATAAATTCCGTATGTAATAGGTCTCTAGCTATAAAATTTCCGTTTTGCGGTACATTGATTAGCGTTATGCTTTTATTTGAATACTTTTTCGTCATCAAGGATACCTTAAAAATTCGAGGAAATTATAAAATATGAGTACCGTCGTGGCAGCACCGCAGCGTAAGCGGCACGCAACGTCAACGACGTTTACGTAGCGAATACTGCAAACGAACGCACCACCAGTTGTTGGTTTGTCCGCTTCCGTTTTAGACATTTTGACCTGAAATGTGAACCCCGTGGTCGTCCGTGGAAGCTTCGACGTTAGCATTAAAACAGTATTGGCCTATTTGCCTCAAATTGGCTATGTAAAAAAGCTTGACAAATGGGCGCCCCACGAACTCATTGTTCGCCAGCGTGAAGTACGCGTCGAGACGTGCCTTAGGCAATAGGCACACAAACGACTCCGCCGAACGGGTTCCCGCCTTGTCGTGGTGGGGGGCTTAGTAGCCGTGGTTTGGTCACCCGCGGTCACATGTCTGGCCTGAGGTGAAGGGCCGGTCCGAGATGGCTACTCCGAGTGAGCTTGGCGAGCCCACTTCGGATGGGTGCTGGTGGACTGCGGCGGGAGGGGTGTTCTCACCCCCTACCACTGCAGCCCAGGTGGAGTCGCGAAGAAAGAGGAGTGTTGGTATGGCGATGCGCCACTCGCCCTATCCTTCGCGATTCAAACAGTGCCGCACCGTTTATGCGGTAGTGGCGGGGCTGCGAGGGGAAGAGGAGTGTCGGTATTGCGAGGCACCGCTCTTCTTACCCTCCGCAACCGAATCTTGGTTGGCGGCGGAGCCATAGACCAAATCCGCAGCTATGGTCGGGACGGCTAGTGCTTCTGAGTGCTCGTTTTTTCTATCCCCATAGGCTTCGCTCATCGGACATGGGGCGGCCGTTGCGCAGTTGTAGTTGGAGGTCGTGAAGGAAGGCGCATCATGTGTTCTGGTGCGCTTACTTGAGAAGGAGAAATGGAAGGAGTAATCCTCTTCCGAGGAGATGCCGCCATGGAGGGACCAACGCTGGTGATACCACGGCGAAAGCATTCCCGTGGCCCTGCCAATATGCGACGAAAGTGCAACACTATGGGGTTTTAGTAAGTGCGAATCCGACATAACCCGTCCTTGCCTACGTGAAGCGGGTATACGTAGGCATTTCCCCATGCTAAAAAAAAGGCACACAAACAAAGGAATTATGAACCCCATTGTTACCTGCGACGAAAAATGGATTCTGTTAGACAATTGCAAATTATCAGCAAGTTAGATCCTGGTTAAGCAACTAAACAATGCCCTAAATAAAAACTTACCCCTAGAAAAGTGATGGTCAATGTTTAGTAGTCACGCGCCGGTGTGATTCAACACAGCTTCTTACCAAACAGGATGAGCATTACTGCAGATTTGTTCTGTAGGCGGATAACGGTTAATGAGGGCAAATCATTTTACGCTCACCGGATGTCGCTTAATGACACCAAGGTGAATTTTTTTGTTATTCAATGTCATTTAGTTGAGATGTCAGTTTTAAATAAAAGTTTATCAGTTTCTATAGTATTACTAGCATGCCAGGCAGACGTTGTTCTGCACTTTTCAACGACCCTTTGCCATGTCTTAAAAAACCTTAAATCTGCCAAAAAAACATTCTTGGTCAGTCATGGGCAAAAAAATCTATCCTATCTCTCAAGTTGGACCAGACTGCACACGGTGTGCAAATTTGATTAAAATCGGTTAAGTAATTTAGGAGTCCATCGCGGACAAACAACGTGACACGTAATTTATATATAATAAGATATTTATATATTAATTACGTCTTTGTGGCATACCTTGGGGGAGGCCTATGTTCAGCAGTGGACTTGTAAAGGGCTGTAATGATGATGATGACGAAGATATTAATACAATACAATGCCTCCGGAGTTTGCTCTATAATTTTTTGCACATTTTTAATTTTTTTACTTTAATGAAGATATACATTGGTCTAGTTTATCCAGTTTTAAACTTGTTAACATAAAATATTTAGAAAAATCAGAAAAAAACATTAATCTCTACACTTTTTTAACAAATTAACTTTCCCGCTGTGAAATCTGTCAAATATTACATCTCATTTTTTAGTGGCGCCGCCCTGGTGGCACAAAAAGGCGTGGTGGTCATTAAACATGAATGTCTTTTTTAAATGTCAAATTTTTATTTCATGTTTACATCATGTACGTAAAATTTCACTCGTGATTTTATGAACCGACCTTATTATTGTGATAGGGAAGCATCTTCAGATCGCTCACACATCAGTATTCTAGTCGTTTTCACCTGCTAAGGGATTTGGAGAAGTCAAATTGTTCTTATAACCCTACTGCTCCCATCTTGTAATTAATTGGTAATCGTAATGTTACAAAAGTATAACCTATTTATACCTCCAATTCTAGGACAATTGCCCTGTTCCCAGACATATTAACCGTCGATATAGGAAGTATTGTAAATTATTTCAATATTGTGGATATTTTAGCATTGAAACATATTTATAATAAACAATATGAAAAAATCGTTTTCGGCTTTAAAGGAACTATGTATTTGGCTTTGTTGTTGCTGGCCATGAGTTCGAATCCCTTCGATAGAGGATTCTGGATTTCAATCATGTGTAAAATTTACATACCGTATATATGAAATGAATGAAATTTATACATCGTATATATGAAATGGGGTGATGGATTCTCCTACGCCGCCAATCTATACTGTGAGAGTAAATAATTGTTACAAATCGTTATGTTCACTATTACGAAAAATTGCTGTCCAGCTAATTTAAATTATGCTTTGAGAGGCATAAATTGATTTAAAATTTCTGAATTTTATTATGTAACCCCAAAAAAATTATAATTGTTATTTCCATTTGAACGTTACTTATTAAATCGTTATAATGAAATATTTTTATTTATAAACCGAAGGAACAAACGAATTTATAATATATCTTATCAGTTGGACTGTAATTTGCTATAGTAAGTGGCTAGAGCAGCCCTCGGACACAAAACCAAAAAAGCTGCAGATATGCTAAATATATTATACCAGTAGATGTATTTTTAACATATAGCGACATAAATGTCTTGGCACAATGGTATTTGGCACAAATTAATTTTTCAGCTTAGCTTAACAATATTATTATGTATGCGAACGAATTCTAATATAAATATAAGGTCATAGATATTTTTTAAAGAAAATATATTTTTTTAAATCCAAGGTGTGGATTGATTTAATTACTGCTCAGTTTTTTGTAGTGAATATTAAGCTGATTAGTTTTATTATACTAAGTTTAAGTTATACGCATGCTTGACAATAACTAGGTTTTTAACTATTATTGCTGTTATAATTTATTACTGACATTCAATATTTATCGATAAAGAAATGTCTGTCTATTTATATTATTGTCCTATAGAAAAAAATATCGTTTCACCCGTTTGTTCCTGAAGCACATAGACATAATATGATTAAGAATAACCTGCACGGCTCTTTTCGAGATAGGCACATTTTTAAGACTTTTCGTTATTTCTAACTTTATTCCATTTTAACACATAGAACCTTGGTCGAGAATCAAACTATTAAAAGTAAAGAACTGTTAATGTATAAACACAGGCTATTTAATGTTTATATACAGTTTTAAATGATTTAGTAGAAGCTCATTAACGCGCGTGAACTACAGTTGAGTAGTTTTCGTTTTTACACCTTGTGATCAAAGGAAGCACGAGATGCTTCATTACTTCATTAGCTAATTGTAACATCACATAATGTATCCGAAAATAGAAAATTGTAAGTTCGTATCGATTTTGGGATATAGTAGTGTAGATGCCGCGACTTCGTTCGCAAATATAATAATATTTTCATTGTTGTTTGAAAACTGAAAAATTAATTTGAGCCAAGTACCATTGTGAAGCTAAATGTCGCTAAATGTTAAAAATACATTTACTGGTTTATATATTTAGCATATCTGTAGACTTCTTTTTTCTGTGTCCACGAGCTGCTCTAGCCACTTACTATACCAAATTAAAGTCCAACTGATAGGATAGATTAGAAGTTCGTTTGTTCCTTCGGTTTATTAATAAAAATACTTCATCATAACGATTTAATAAGTAACGACATTCAAAAAGAAATAAAAATTAAAAACTTTTATTAGGTAACATAATAAAATTCAGAAATATCAAATCAATTTACGCCCCTCAAAGCGTCATTTAAATTAACTGAACAGAGACAATTATTTACAATAGTAACATAACGATTTATAGCAATTATTTGCTCTCACAGTACAGATTGGCGGCGTAGGAGAATCCATCGTCTCGTTTTATCTCGTGGATATCGTGAGACTCGATTGTGGGAAATGCCAGAAAAACATGGAGGTGGCCAATGTCGAGCACCTGCACTGTACTTTTACAGGCAGATAAAAAAGATAAAGATAAAGAGGAATGAGAGCATAGGATAGTAATAAACTGAAAAAAAAAATATCTTTTTTTTTTGTTTTTTTCAAGAGGTTGTTGTCTTAAATTAACGGCGTTTATCATAAATAAATTAAATATGGTCAAATACTCAGAATCGGCTTTCAAAGGGATCGAGCTCATAGTCAGCAACACTGAAGTCAAACACATAGTAGCTTTAAAGCCGAAAACGATTTTTCATATTGTTAATTTTAATTATGTTTTAAGGTGATACCTCGAAAATTTGGTGGTTTTTCTATTTCACATATTATGTAAGTTTTATATATTACGAACCAAATTTTTAGTGTATGATTTATAACTATATGAGCTTGGATTTCATAAAAGGAAAACAGGATAACATGTAATTTTCTCGATAGAAAAAAAATTGCAAAGTAGGCTTTAATTATTGTTTCTCCATGACACTACATTATTTTTACGAATATGTTCGTGGAATCATTTTTAAGGCATAGTAAATAATCATATCTAAGTTCTCATTAACCATTTTTTAATCGATATTAATGTTTTGTTAAAAAAATAAAAATGTTGTTTGGCGCTTACTCAGTTTTTTTTTCCAAGCGCGTACTCGATATAGCTGTCTCATAATTTGCGTACTATGAAGTTATTGCATCACTTTTATTTTAACACTCCCTCAGTCGTCCGTGATCTTCAACAACAAAGGGATAAGCCATGTCCCAAAAACTCCGATTCGTTTTCAAGGTATCTTCTTAGTGATAAAATGTCCACAATATGTAAGGAGTTTACAATACTTACTTATATTGAAGGTTAATAAGTGTGGGATCGGGGCAACTGGCCTATAACTGGATCTATACAGATATCTTTATATATAAAAACTACGTGTCACGTTGTTTGTCCGCGATAAACTCCTACACTACTGAACTGCTTTCTATGAAATTTTGTACACTGTGTGCAGTTTTTCCAACTAGATGGTGGTAATAATAAATATAATATAAATACATAACTATGTATATATATATATATATATATATATATATATATATATATATGATACACATGTTACAACTGTGAACATAGTAAATGCAGTGACATGTGCATTAGGGTGGAGCACCGTTGTATGAAAAAAAATATATTATTTCAAATTCTAATAGCGCGGGATTAGTGCCTTAAGTACAAAGTCAATTTATCTACCTTTTTTAAGCTCAATTGAATAACTTCTTCTGACTCCGCATGGGGCCTTAAAGTTCATAAAATCAAAAAAGTTTAGTATGTTTGGGCTAACATAAATAATAAATAAGAGTTAACTAGAGATTATAAATGAAACTCAATAATATATTTAGAATACTACTTATAATGTAATTTAATAAAGAAGTGAAACAAAATTCAATCATATGTTTTAAGAATAAAATCGTCAATTTACCTTAAAATCTCTTATCGTCTCGAATTTCCTCATTTACTTACGGGATTCCAAGTTGGCTTTTATGGCCTCCAGTCGTGATGAATCCTTACATTGAGAAATGGCCGCTTCTTTTGTCAACGTCACAGCTCGCTCAACAGTCTGGGTATGACACGGGAGACGTAAAACCAAAAGTTCACCCCACCACAAGATTGCACTATTTTTTGAATTTCTTGGTCACATAAGTATTTTAAGATCGGCGATTCAATAATGGTGTGTTGCCAATTTATCATATCAAAAAGGTTGTTGCGCTGAAATTAATACCAGGGACCTCGGATAGCCTTGGTGCAGGGGATTGCTATATACTCTGTGCTTTTAATATACGCCGGGCTGCCAATTCACGAATGTGCTTTTTATCATATTTATTGACTGTTATCATATTATTGACTGGCCTGTTGGTCTGGTGGTTAGTGACCCCGACTGCTATGCCGGAGGTCGTGGGTTCGATTCCCACCCAGGACAAATGTTTGTGTAATGAGCACGATCATTTGTTCTGTGTCTGGGTGTAATTTATCTATAATATTTATGTATTTAGAAATATATAACTATGTTTATCAGTTGTCTAGTACCCATAACACAAGCTCTGCTTAGCTTGGGACCAGATGGTGTTGTGTGATAGTTGTGGAATACTATTATTATTATTATTATCTGTAATCATTGCAAGCAGAAAAATTCTCTGGATGTGCGAAGTAGCTATTGGGTTGAATGACTGAGTCAATCACTTCTTTCAAAGATTCTGGCAGATACCTGGAGGCTAATATAATTTTAAATAGATGTCAAACTCCATCTTCACATGATGGTTTAATCTTAATCGAGAACCAAGCTGGGGCGTAAAATTTTACAATAAATGTAACCAGAGCAATCAAATTCTCTGATGGTTTCCCTGTTACTACATAAAAACGTAGGATTCAATTTGCACCTATGAGTCAATGAGCATGAGATTGTGTAGAAAAAAAGTTATGATGAGGTTACACACCTGTGTGACCTCATCATAACTTTGCTCAATGCTCAAATCTGGGGCCATATTTGTGTGTGAATCTGCATCGATGTGTTGAAATTTCAAGTTTCCAGTATCTTTCCCAACTGACCAGTGTAATACTTGAGTTCCGAGTGCTTTCGCTAATATGTAAAAACAAATGCCTTAATGGCAGCTCGTTCATATTGTAACGCCCCCCCCCCCTCTCTCTAAATAAATAAATTAAATATTAAATATGTTATGTATAATTTATTTACCCCTTTCCAATAAAATTATATAAATGTGACCAGGATACATAAAATATGTTTTTGATCTTTCTAAATGATCTTTCTAAAGGTTCTAAAGGTCTAAAAGGTTTAATAATCGACTTAGCTAGGACCCTCATTTACTTTGTGTTTGTTTAGTAACTTAGTTCTTTTAGGTGTCTTTTGGAAGAATGAATATTCACTAGAGCAATTGAAAGCTGTTGGTAGTGCCTTATAAGCTAAGTGAAAGTTTTTTTTGCGCCCGAAGCAATTAAAGGGCTACCCTATATGTAGGGAGGCGGAAAATGCGTTACGCATACCACGACAGCCGGTCTATCGTGGTTATGAGGGACTCACTGCCTACCGGGGGGAATCTAAGTGTTACCCTCTATAAACCACCTTTGGGGACTGGCAACTGGCTGTTTAAGCTTTCTTATGCCGTATCGGGAGCGACCCTCTTTTGGGAAAAGAGGGCGCAGACACTTGTAACCAGGTTTACATTATTAATTTATTATCATTTATCCCTTCCCGCTTGGAAAAGGCTCACAATATATTTATACAAAATACCCGATACAAGGGCTTCGCTCTCCTACATTTATTAAAAAAAAAGTAGGGAAGGCACACTGCTCCACGGCACACACGCCGTGCGCGGTGAGTGCCAACCATTTTTATGCACTCCCCTCGAAGGGAACGCTTATTCGGGAGCTGGACCGTAGTTCACGGCAAAATAACTGACGAACCAGTAAAAGAGGCTTGGTCCCTTGTTAGTGCGTAAGCACAAACATCGACCGAAGTCGCGCATGTCAATGCGCGTAAACGCCATACAGAATACGAACGTATCCAGCCACAGTGAATGTACGTCACACGGTTTAGGTAAATAGCCACACTGGCCGTAAATCCTCCGTGAGCACAACCACCTGCCAGACCGCTGCTCCTGCAGACGTGATGTAAGTGTATGGCATCACCATCAATTGCATGATCAGCATGGCTGCTAGCCGCATAGCGTGTCATGAGTCTACCGCTCACCTCAAGGGAATGGGGTCCCACGTTGTGCGGCTTTCGGCCGCACCCTTGAGAGTCTCATCAGATCCTCCCTCCAGCTACCACCCGCATGAGACTGAGCACTGACGTTGAGTATATGTATTTTCGATCATGTTTGTCTCACCCACTATTATGTTGTTATATAGAACATCATGGAGGGCAGACAGTCTGTAGCCCCGTAATGAAGGGACCCGACTTGGGCAAAGCTACTTAGGTATGAGTCAAACCAAGACGCAGAAAGCACCAATGAGAAGAGCTTCACACCAAACAACCATCGCTGAGACGCAATGGTGCAGAACGCAACAAGCATCAATACGACTATCGTCGGGCTTACACCACCCCAAGGTCCCCCATACATCTCAACAGACATCACCACCCGCATACCTCCATCGACCAGAACCACAAGAGTGCGTCTAATCAGGCGCAGCACACCCGCAGATCCATCACAAGTCGCAATAACACAAGAAGCAGTAAGCATCAATTCAACTATCATACGGACGGCGCCCTCTCACAACACACCCATATGATCCCTATCGACTTTGGTAACAAAATTTGTATTGTTGTTAACTAAAAAATGTCACCAACGTATCATAGTAGCACGCTAGTAAGAAACTTGTGAACAAAACTCCACGTATCATAGCGCTAATGCACTAAGACATGAAGTTGAGTATGCCTGTTACACTTAAAAGTGCTACCAAACACACTCATCCAATCCGAAAGATAGACGACGCATTGCTATGCGCTCCGACGCCGCCCACAACCGGTATGGGTGTGCGATGTCCACGGGAAAGCCGTATTGCTACAACAAACCCGCTTACCACTGGCACTAAGATGATATGTCTAGGACACATCGGTTAGCGAGTCCAAGTTTACCTCGCACCAATTGCTCGTGAAGCAGCATACACGCCACCACAATAATCCTTTTCAAGTCCCTAATAAGGACTAGTCATTTTGCTACAGTACTAAGAGCAGTCGGTCACCCGACCACCCCATATAATGCTTATGCATCAGGGAGACCTTCTATAATAATGCTTTTGTACCATAGACCTTACTTTCTTAAGTCATTAATATATATGACTTCAACACACGACCGACGACGATATTGTAATGCAAATTCATCATAGAGACCTTCTATAGTATTGCTTTTGTATCATAGACCTTACTTTCATAAGTCCTTAATATATAGAACTTCAACCCACGATCCTACTATTGTAATGCAAATTCATTATCCTTCTATAATATTGCTTTGTATAATTGAGCTTACTATCATAAGTCCCTAATATAGGACAAGTCATTGTGCTACAGTACTTCAAGCAGTCGGGCACCCGACCACCCCATATATGTATATGTACAACTGCAGGTGTGCGTCTCCGGCAGCTCCTCCATACAAGCCATCTATACACGAACACTTTCTATAACTTAGGAAAATTTTCTTTTATACACGAATTCCTTCCAAGACTTAGACAATTTTAACAAATTTTCTAATTATCTTATAAATGTTATTTATCTTCATTTTTATAATATTTTTGACTTGTATTTCTATTATTTATCATATTTTAAATAGCTTTACAGGTTTTTGAATAAATTTATTTATATATATATATATATATATATATATATATATATATATATATATATATATATATATATATATATATATATATATATATATATATATAATTATATATATATATATATATATATTTTGATGCCCCTTGATATTGAATTTAATTATTAATAATAACAGTATTGTGGAGGGGCCCTCATAGCCCCTCCAACGGGATAGTATAAATTATTATTATTATTTATTGTCTTTTCTCGATAATTATCCATTTTAATGAAGAGAGCTTCTTAATATACTTGAGTAACATTTTATTTTTAACTCAGGTATTTTATTCTTATTTCGTTTTTCTATTGCTTTCACAATATCGTTTTGTATCCAGTGTTGTTTCGTCAGAATGTTTTTTTGTTATTGTCATTTTATTTTTTTGTATAGAGGATATAAGGTTGTGTTCAAAGACGTAGTCTTAATTCGAGTTATTATGACTATTTATTTTTCCACACTTTTGTATAAGTTTACATAGTCAATAGTACACAGTTGATTTTGTAGGTTCAGGTTTACAATTCATTACATCACATTTTTTTGATCAGACATATTGACATACATTCTATGACGGCCAAGTGTAAGAGATTTTGTTTCAGATTTCTTCAGACATGGTCTATTGATTGCTTGTCTCACGAGTGCTGTAGCGTGTATCTATTTTAAAGTCGCATTATTTTACTGACTCTTTATATTCAAAGACTGATCTATCAAAGCTTAGGAGATCAACATTGAATTCTCTAAGTACCAAGCCTCTTCTTTTATGTTCTGTGTGGAGAAGTATTTTTTATTTTATTTTATTGATAGAACCACCAACAGAATAACATGTTGTTTTAAAAAATGTGACAATAGGCTTAGGAACTAAGATGTACATGTTTCCATTTAAAGGTAGTTACAGCATGTTTAAGGAAGACGATAACTGTACGATAACTTAATAACTGTTACAAGTACGAGTAAAATACTAATATAAAACAAACAAAAACAATTAGACAATACGAAATATATGAAAAATAAAAATATATAAAAATAACAACATTTATATCGAGTTTGTAAAAAGATATGGTATAATTTTTACTATGAGTTATTAAATAGATTGACAATTTTGTACCATAACTGCTTGGAATGACCGGGACTAGGGTAGCTTCTTATTTGTCCTATTAGCCCGTTTTCAAATGTTTGAATTAAAATGTAAAGGAAAATATTAAATACAAACAATGAATTCGAAACCTATAAGCCAAATTACAATCTCATCAGAACAACGCGGGTTATAACCACCATCATTAACACGAAGACGTCAATCGTACATAAAACTCTCAAAACAAAATGCTACATATCAAAAGGCATTATTAAATTTAAATGTCAACACCTATTTCATATTAGTTCATATTTGCCAACGCATTGGTAGTTTATTCATGTACTTCTTGGAGAAATCAGCTGAAATTGAGACAACAAATTTTTTATAGACATTTTGTAACGCCTCTCGGATTTTTTCGCGTCGGAATTTTTTTCCGCCAAAATGTTTTGGCAAAACTAGAATTCAGTAGGCGCAAGATCTGGTGAGTACGGCGAATGACGTAGAGCTTCCAACCCCAGCTTTTGTAACTTGGATACCGTCTGTTGTGCAGTATGAGGTCGTACGTTGTCGTGTCGTGTTGTTGTACGATTGAAGAAAACTGGTTGGAGACGTGAGAGAGTCTCCTACATTGTGGTAAGTTCTACACAAAACATATCTGCAATAATGCTCATCCTGTTTGGTAAGAAGCTGTAATGAATTACACCGGCGCTAGACTACCAAACACTGACCATCACTTTTCTGGGGTTAAGTTTTCGTTTAGGGCATTGTTTAGTTGCTGAGCCAGGATCTTGCTGAGCATTTGAGATTGTCAACCAGAATCCATTTTTCGTTGCAGATAACCATGCGGTTCAAAATTCCTTCGTTTGTGTGCCTACTAAGCAGTGCAATGTACGTCTCGACGCGTACGCTACGCGACGCTACACGCCGGCGATCATTGAGTTCGTGGTACACGTGGTACTGATGTGAAGAATCGACGCTCCGGGAAGTCTGCAGTCTGTGAACATGTACAAGATCGCCCCCGTCACTACATCAGATTTGATAGACCACAAATCCTCGCTAAAAACACCGATTCCTTCCAAGGATGATTCGCGAGGCTATTGAAATCAAAAAACATCCTAATTTCAATAGAGAAGATGGCTGGGTGCTACCATCTGCTTGGGATCCTATAATAAATAAAATTAAATCCCAACCCAAGCATACAACTGCAAGACTCCATGATACCATAAGCTCATACTGTGTAGATCGGAACAAAAGTTAAAATTTTAATCTATGGTAACCGCGGTTAACTATGACAGGTGGACGTTGAACATCTCAGTCCTTCCCGTGACCATGGGTGCTGTAAAGCTCTCGAAACGTCGGGTAAAAAAGTTAAATATACGCGCACACACACACATTTGCCAGGCTTTTTTTCCTTGCCAATTTGAGGCAAATACAGGCCAATATTATTTTGATGCTATAGTCGAAAGGTGCTGGTAATTCAGCCCTAGATTGAGTATCATTAACTTCCACAATCGCCTTTAATTCGTCATTATCAACCAAAGTTTTCAGACGACCACGGGGTACATTCTTCAGGTGTAAATTTCAAGAACGGAAACGGGCAAACCAATAACTGGTGGAGCGTCGCGTATTTGCTCCGTAAACCTCGTTGATGTTACGAATCGCTTGCGCCGCGTTGTTGCCACGACGGTACTCATATTCCATAATTACTCGAATTTTTTACGTATTCGTGATGATAAACAATATTCAAACGCGATGCGAACATAACAGAATCAATACACATAATATATCTAATTTTAAAAAACGACCATGTTTTTAAAATAAAATTAATTTAAAATTTGAATTCTTAGCCAAACAAAAAATATTTTGATTTGGAATGGCCAGTAGTGCAGAACGGCAATTTCATAAGTAAATACCTATTAAATAGACCTATGATTATATACGAATTTATTATGCGAGCGATGACTATTAAGGATATCGTCTTAAACATTTCAGTGACTTTAAAACTATCGTCGAGACTGCAGTGGATATCACATATAGCGGGGATCGAGCTGTAAGCATAAAATTTGTAGGAGAGTGCAGAGTTACAATAATAATTGACGATACAAAAACTGAATAGTTTACTGTCTAATCATCTTATTTACTAGTATTTTATTTATGGGTTTGATGTATTATTTTTTACTTTTTTGTATATAAGTGGGTAAATGAGCATTGGTCTCACCTGATGGTAAGCGACTACTGCCATCCATGAACAACTGCAACACCAGGGAAATTGCCGGCCTTTAAAAAAAGACTTTGTGCATTCTTCTTACTTCGTCTTTGTTCGCAGCAGCGTGTAAGATCGTGTGCATCCTAATACAAAATGTACTACGAACAGATATAGCAATAACGCATGCTTTAGTATCAAACGGTTTAGTGGAGGTAAAAGAATATCCACTACCCCATACCATCACGTGGGTGTCGCAAGAGACAAGAGAGGAAAACAAGGTCAGCAGCGTCTATCTAATAACGACTAAAATAAAAGACTACGGTTTCAATCCAGCCTGCCAACTCGCTTGCCAAGCGTGGCAACTGTGGTAAATATCCTCGCTGTGAAGCAATCTATGCAAGATTCTTATGTTCAGCAGTGGACTTTTATAATCCGTAACGTTAACGGCATGTTTTTTAATATCGACCACTGTATCGCAGCTATCTGGTAGAGCCTTTAGACTTTCAAGATTAATCAGAATCACAATATAACCACCATCATTATCACGTCGTATTATCACGCCGAAATATGATAAAAAATATATATGATAGCTTGAGTTCTCCGTATTATACGATCTCTTAATAAGTATAGGACATGACTGTCCGGACGTTACAGCTTGGATGCGAATAACACCGGTGGTCGAAAAGCTAGTATATACGTATAAATGTTATTAATAAAAATAGTCAATGCAAAAAGGCAGACGAATTATGTAACTTGTAATAAAAACACAATTAATTACGTCATATATCATTTATTTCATTGAAATGTGAGAACTTTTAATGTAATTAAAATTTTCTCCGTTTTAAAAGTGATGTATATAAAACATGATACAATGCTTTATTAAGTTTTAATTCTGTGCAACATTTAAAAAGTTAAGTATTGCATAAGATTGATGAAAAAGCTGAAATAAGAAAAGAAAATGTTTTCAATTTTTTACTTATATTACTTATATTTTTTATTATTTTTTTTATAGAATAGGGTGACAAACGAGCACACAGTCCACCTGATGGTAAGTGGTTGCTGTAGCCCATAGACATCTACATCTATCCTCGATCATGAATCAAAATGCAGATGCGTTGTCACCCGTGAGGACTAAGATGGAATGCCTCGTTTCCAGTAAAATGGGTCTCCGGTTCTCTACACTCACCATACGAAATACAGCAGCATTAAGCTACTATTTCACGCTGGTATTCTGTGAGAGCGTGGTCCTTTCCCGGTCGAGCTGACCCATTCGTGCTACAACTATACATCTAATATAACTGCAGCATGGCTCTACCACGTATAATATATAGTCACCCTATTCTATAAAAAAAAAAATAATATATAGTATTTATAAGCAAGCTATAGAGAGCACGTTACCCAGTGTGTACAGTAAGCACGGATATGAACATTGAACAGTCTGGAATTGAGAAGGGCCAAAAATTTGGTACGTTGTCTATAAAACTTAAAGTTATATATGAAATACAAAAACCACTAGATTTTCGAAATATCACCGTAAGTACAATAACTCATCTTGGCGTTAGACACCACGTTTTTCTTTCATTACAATGTAATGATTTACCACCCAGAACGACAGACAGACAGACAAACAGAAAAGTGAACTAAAATAATTGTGGTAGTAAAAATTTAAACCACTTTTAGTAGGTAGACACTGCTAAATACAACAGTTTGCACTTCTTGCGTCAGTAAATAATTATAGGTCCCCGTACTGCTGAAAAACTTCCGAAAGTATGCGAAAATTGTCAAATTTTTGATGATTCGGGTTCACTGTTAGTAGTTTTCGCTGTTGAGAATTAACTACAAAATTATATCTTACATCAGTCATTGCATCGAAACAAACTGTGCGGAACATAGTTCGAATTGCAACTGGCCGAGCCGCACGCACCAGAAGTAGCATCAATACTGAGCGCGTACCCCTATCCCAGCTCATTTCCCATCCGCATGAGTATATCGCCAATCTCACGTTTTCGCCCTGCCAACAGATTCATATATTGTATTATATCGAAGAGATATAATGTAAACAAAAACTGTTTAAGGCACTTGTAAAATAATGTAAAACAATATTACAATGATGTTATAAATTTGAGAAGGGATATAAAATCACACATGAATAAATAAAATAAGGGCAAAAATAAAAATTGTGGGGGGCAAGTTTGCTTATATGCCTATGAGTGCGTCTTGTTTAATATCGCTCTCTCATTTAAATCTTCTACCAATCAGCAGAGCATCCACTGCTATATATTTTGGTCTCCAGCCAGGATACGATAGCAATTGGGTAAAATGTTACTTGGCTGATGAAATAAGTAAGACTATGTTACCAACTCAGTCGAACTCTTAGACAGCAAGCAGCTCCCCTACCTAGTTCACTTTTTAAGTTGTGCACTTAACTCATAGAATAGTATTGATTTGATTCTTGTTTGAAAATATGATAAATTACATGAAGTCGTTGTCTTACCGTTTCCATTAGTAGATCGCTATAATAGCAAGGTATACTGCAAAGTGCAATTGCTGCAAAAATTATTGTTATAAACTCTATACTTATTTGACCATTATGATAACTCTGAAAAATTAAGTATTATAAAATTTGAAATTATTTTAAAACAAATTAAACTCGTTCTTATTGTTCTTTAAGTCCCTATTAGTCTACTGCAGAATACGAACCAATGTAGGAACTATTTGCCGCTGGTATAGAGATTTTGGCTGTCCGAACAGCCAAAATCTCTATACGCTGGTATAGAGATTTTGGCTGTTCGGAGTTTTTTTCGACGTATAAAAAGTATCGCAAGTAAGACGAAAGTTATGGTTTTTGAAAGAAAAGAAAGTATAACGATATGTGAAATAAGAATAAACGGAGAGTTGATCGGGCTAGTAGGTGAGTTTGTATATTTAGGATGCGTATTTAGCAAGGATGGGAGATATGATAAGGATATAGAACGACGAGTAAACGCAGAAAATAGCGTAAATGGGGCCCTACACTCAATTGTGAAAAGTCAGAATGTGTCAAAAAAGACACGTATGGCATTTTACAGTGCTGTGTTGGTCCCTACTTTAACGTATGGTAGTAAAAGTTGGGTGTGGCAGAAGGAGCACGAGAGTAGAACAGACTTAGTAGAAATTCGGTCATTGAGGAGTGTGTTAGGACTGAATCTGAATGACAGGGTGAGAAATTGTGTGATAAGAGACGAGTTTGGTTTGCAAGATGATGTTGTGACCAGGATTAAGAAAGGAATGCTTCTGAGGTTTGGTCATCTGGAAAGAATGAATGAGGAAAGAGTGACGAAGCAAATTTTTGTTGCAGAAGTGAACGGCAGAGTCGGAAAGGGACGTCCTAGGCGAAAGTTTATCGACCAAATTGGCGATATATTGAAAACGGGCCAAATTAGGAGTACCCTTAACCGACGAGCATGTATGCGTAGGTATATGGATGTGGAGGAGGCGAGTGTCAGGATCGTGCCAAACAGAAGTCTGTAATCTCTATCTACTCCTCTGGGTGACAAGCGTGAGTGTTTATGTTTATGTTCTTTAAGTCCCTATTAGTCTACTGCAGAATACGAACCAATGTAGGAACTATTTGCCGCTGGTATAGAGATTTTGGCTGTCCGAACAGCCAAAATCTCTATACGCTGGTATAGAGATTTTGGCTGTTCGGAGTTTTTTTCGACGTATAAAAAGTATCGCAAGTAAGACGAAAGTTATGGTTTTTGAAAGAAAAGAAAGTATAACGATATGTGAAATAAGAATAAACGGAGAGTTGATCGGGCTAGTAGGTGAGTTTGTATATTTAGGATGCGTATTTAGCAAGGATGGGAGATATGATAAGGATATAGAACGACGAGTAAACGCAGAAAATAGCGTAAATGGGGCCCTACACTCAATTGTGAAAAGTCAGAATGTGTCAAAAAAGACACGTATGGCATTTTACAGTGCTGTGTTGGTCCCTACTTTAACGTATGGTAGTAAAAGTTGGGTGTGGCAGAAGGAGCACGAGAGTAGAACAGACTTAGTAGAAATTCGGTCATTGAGGAGTGTGTTAGGACTGAATCTGAATGACAGGGTGAGAAATTGTGTGATAAGAGACGAGTTTGGTTTGCAAGATGATGTTGTGACCAGGATTAAGAAAGGAATGCTTCTGAGGTTTGGTCATCTGGAAAGAATGAATGAGGAAAGAGTGACGAAGCAAATTTTTGTTGCAGAAGTGAACGGCAGAGTCGGAAAGGGACGTCCTAGGCGAAAGTTTATCGACCAAATTGGCGATATATTGAAAACGGGCCAAATTAGGAGTACCCTTAACCGACGAGCATGTATGCGTAGGTATATGGATGTGGAGGAGGCGAGTGTCAGGATCGTGCCAAATAGAAGTCTGTAATCTCTATCTACTCCTCTGGGTGACAAGCGTGAGTGTTTATGTTTATGTTTATATGTTATGTAAAAAGTGTATATAAAACTAAAAGTCGCTTTCGCCAAAGGACGAAATTTAATGATTGATGCTGAACTTATTTCAGCAAATAAAAATACAACTTCTAAAATATTGTGATTCTTGACTATAATTTATTTCTTTACCCCTTACCTGTATAACTTGGTGCAAAGTAATAGGAATTGCTGATGTTTTCAAAGTTATTTCATATACAACTTTAAAGCCTTTTTTAATGTCATCCACAAAACTGTCGACGAAAAAATTAGAATATGTGTACAAAAAACATTACGTAAATAAAAATGTATTTCAATTCAGTACCTGTATATTTTCTGTAATTGTATCACAACATCTTTAAGTTTATTCCTGGACTTTTCTGAATAAAATTTTTGGCCTGAAAAAACTTCTAACACTCGTTTTTTTTACGATTTCCAACTGACCACAAATATGAAGCATAAAAATAGGTCCCATAGGCGCAAATCCCAAATACATAAACATAGCGTACGTATCATAGAATAAAAGAAATATATTAATGACTATATATGGTCGAAGGTCTTTTTTTATTTCCTCTATTTGCGATGGGTATGTTAAGTCATAAATATGAATATATTTGAATTCACCTATAATTGCGTAATACGACATACCCACTATAGATTTTATTGGGAATAGAGCGCATGTACCAAAGGATATCCAAAACCAAAGCTTAGTAACAAGTTTTCCTTTTTGAACGTATTGCTGTAATATGTTCTGTTCATGTGCGGGTAATTCAGTGGCCGAGCGGAAATCATTTTTCATTTTTTCGAACATATCCCTTAATAAACTTTGAAACGATAACATTATACAATATTTAAATGTAACCACGCTGTATACAACACACACAATACCGTTGGAGCGAGCTTGGGCGAAGTCATTATTCTTAAGATCGTGATACACAATACTGTAAATTAAAAGAAAAAAAATTAAAGAAAATGCGCCATGCATGACTAAAAATTGTATCACCCATTTTTTATCTCTTGGAATATCTGGATGCGATCTATTAATACGCATGGCTAATATCATTATTTGGAATATTTTGTCGAAATTAAAGTCCATTGTACTTAAGATATAACTTTAGCCCTACTGTGTTCCGGAAAAAGTGTAGTAGTACCAACAATGTATGTTAATATATGTTATAAAACAATTTTTATGACAAGGCGATTTTACAAAACACAAGTTAAGGGTAAGCCTTTGCACGTAAACATACTAATTTATAATTGATATTATTCGTGGAACCCGAAATTCGTAAAGTTAAATTAACTATAAAATTGCCAAATAAATTATTCGCCAATCATATCGAATAATAACATAGATTACATGTCTCAATGTGATATTATAGGAATGTTACCAATTAATGTTATTTAAAAAGTTAAGATTTTTTTTTTATTTTACTGCGCATTTATTACACAATAGAATAGAATAACATAATTTTTGTTCAACGTAGACAAAGAATATATACACTACGCGTATAGACATAGATTAGAAACAATTTTTATTGAAAGTTGTTTTTTAGTTTGACTCCTTTTTACTTTGAAGTTTGTCTTAAACTTACGACAGATGGCTTATTCCGGCAGACAGATCTCTAGCAAAGATATACTTTGGTTCCGCTTTATCACTTATTCTATAAGGGCTCTATTGAAGCTGCGTTAGTCATTTAGTGCATTTGGAAAATTATCTATACAGATAGATACCTGTAAGATGTTATACCAGCTGAACACTGCAGTTTTCTTACCTGTGAGCAACGATATTAAAGCCAGTTTAGCCAAAAATCTTATTTTAAACACAATTTTAACACGCGATATTTTATACTTCTTGAAACAATATATAATATTATATACTCGGAAAAATTATGCGCATACATGAAATACTCAAATTTGTTTATTGAAAGGATGTTTAAAATGCTTTATATTAATCGAGATAAAAAATATGATGCATTTGGCAGGAAAAAGAATTTGACGTTCGAGTATTCGTTTTATAGATAACCATATAATATTTTTCGATAATATGAAAGGTATGTTTTTGAATTAGATTCCTCATCGAGTTCATTTTATTAAATCCTTTCATACTGATGATAAGCAAACTCGTTTCAAATTAAGTAATATTTATTACACAAAATGTCGCACGATTACTTCGTGCTGGACAAATATGCATGCCACGGAGAAAATAGGAAATCTTCGTCTTAAGAATTTGATTGGAGAGAGACTTTGAGTTTTCCTGTGATGGATCTTGTAAGCTAAACTTAGCTCCGATAGCATGGTCAGTTTCAACGAGCTTGTCATATTATTAAATATTATATCGTCCATAGTGAACATTACAAAATTGTGCTACTGAAAGTTTTTAGGGCTTTAAACTTAACGGGGACTGACAGCCCTTTAAAAATTTAAAAAGTTAAAGTTACAGCCTATATACATCCCACTGCTGAGCACATGCCTCCTCTCATTTCTGAGAGGGTTTTAGGGCAAGGAAGTGTCCGTAGCGCTGCCCCTGTTGGTGGACTTCACATGTCTTCGAAATATTTTTTTTTATTTTTCAGACATTGCTCGCTATGTTTTCCTTCACCGCCGAGTACGTGGTAAATCAGCACTTAAAACTGCAATTAACAATTTCATGGATGCCCACGGGGATCGAACCCGGGATGCTCGCGTAATATGACTTTACAGCGAGCGCTAACCATCTTAGCTACCACGGCTCCTTACATGAACATTTTTAGACACGTGTGGGACGATGTGGAGTAGTGCATATTGTTACTCCACCACTATTCAGGAAACTGAAGATTATATCACTTTTATTTTATATTATTTTTGGTAAGAAAATTTAAGCGTAACCTATCATTTAATTTAATGAGTAAAATTGGTTTTACGTAGAAAAGCCACGCTATATTACACGCTATATATAGCTATATTATGGTTGAAGCACAAATGGGTCAGCTCGAATAGGCAAAAACCACGCTCTCACAGAATACCAGCTTAAAAAAGCAGCTTCTTGCTGCTGTGTTTCATATGGTGGGTATAGAGACTGGAGACATTTAAAAGGAATAAATGGAAAACGGACATACATCTGTATTTTGATTTTGGATTGAGGATAAATTTAGATGTCTAAGTCCGGGGTCTGGATGTTTGTCTTTGTTCAATTTATATATGTAAACTGCCTCGACGATACAGGAGAAAATCCTAATGTTTTTTATTAAATTTCTCTATCGATTTAAAAACAACTTATAATTCCAAAATTTCTATCATAAATGTAGCGTTTTATCGAGAAATCAGCTATAAAATAAGTTTTAAATATTAATCGCTATATAATATGAATACAAGGTACATACTTGCTTAATGTATGTAAAATGGGCATTTAGACCAGCTTATATAAAATGTATACTGTCTGTGGCCTTTTACGGGCATAAAAAACAAAATAACTGTATTTTTTCTTTTTTTTTTTTGATTAAAAAAAACGAAATAGTGCAATCGAAACGGAATAGTAAATGCAATCGTCTCTTAACAAGTCTTCCACTGCAGGTCTTTAATTATTTCCATTGTAATTATTTTAAGTGTAACCGCATGTTTTACTCAAATTTCCAATGCATAACCTTTAATTTAATATGTTCAAAGTAAACATTTTTCCGATCTAATAATTTATTTTAACAAATGCTTGTTGCAAAACTTTGTTATGAATTAGCATATACATAATGTGTATGTATAAGTAAATGTATAAAATGATATTTAACCTTTTATGTTTATGCATTAATAACATATAACAATTATTTGTACATGATTACAGTTTAGTGACAGTGTAAGAATAGTATCCCATATCGTCGTGACAGGTGACAGAGAATTGTAACAGCAGATGGGCAGGAGCGACGCAACGTACCAATAACTAACAGAATACTTGAATAAAATACAACTGCGATTGCCACCTGTCAAGCGTGGCAACTATAGCAAATATCTCTCTCATTATAGAATCTAATGGGAGACCCATAGACCTAGGATTAGGCTTACGCTAAAGACGACCTATGCGTGGAAAAGAGACATTTGTATCCATATAATACCCCGCAAGACAGAAAGAGATGCACAACAAAGTACCGATGTGTCAAGTTTTTTTTTCGAGTAAGAGTCCATAGCGGCCCGCTTGCTGTGACGTAGTGATGATTTTTGTAAAAAATATTCAATTACTAGCAAATAAATAACAAAATAGTGTTTTGTATCATCATGGTATTATGTGCAGTGAGCAATTGTGACGTAACAAGAGGAAATAACCCAAATAACTACACGTTTTACAAGAAATACGAATTTTGTCATTGGAATTTCATGAAGCTTATTTACATAATTTTTTGTGGCAAATATGTTTAAAACAGTAGTTTTTACAATAGTGTATTGAAATACGTTGTTGCCTGTAGGTATATTTCATAATTGCAGGTGGAATTTAAGTTTTTTTTTAGGAATTTATAAAATTTTGTGGTTACGCTAGGGCTTGACAAAATACTGACGAGATGATTATCGATAAAAGTCTTGTATGGGTGGACCTTAAACTGAATCAAATAAAACATATTTTTAAGTCAATACTATGTGGTGGAGCCACGTGTTTAAGGCTGCCGAAGTCTAGTTCCCCGGTCGAACCTTAAACCTATTACGCGAGATATTAACTAAAGTGGACTGTATATGCGGTTGCTTCTACGCTTACGTAAAGGCGACTACTATAGCATGCGGTATAATGCACTCGCTCTTCCCTTAAACTAAACTATTATTGTGCCAAATCGCTGAAAAGGAATCCTGCCTTATTAGGAGAACAAAAAAATTGGAGCGGGTTAAAACTATGTAAGGCAGGAGCTAAATTAAGGAATGTTGACTCACCGGGGTTTCTTCTATCCTGTTGAGCACTATAGCTGCAACTTCTGGAACTTCTTCTGGAACACTCCGGAGAGAGGCGGTGCGCGACTATATCTCACACGAGGTGAGGCGGTTCTCCTGGAGCTCGACTGCTTCCAGGCTAAAGCGGTTTCTACTAGCGGTGTGGTTTCAACGACGACTGCGGTGGAAAGAGGCCGCGCAACGGTCGCGCGTGCCTTATATGTCCTCGGCCCCGATGATTACGTGACATTCTAGAATCATCTTCTTGCCCCTCCCACCCCACCACCCCGATGTGTCGATGGAGGATCGAGGAGGGTATGAATGATATCGTTTTGTCGGAAAGGAACAAGCGGCTTGGCACCTCTACCGTCAAATATAATAATCCAATGGTTTTTTTTTCCGCGCAACCATCTCCCCCGCCCTTGAAGGATTTCCTTCAAAATTAACTAATACAACTAGAGCTAAGATCAACTAACAAAATAACTAACTAACGCTAAGATTACTTAAATTCAACTACAATTTAATATAGAAAGCTAATTTAAATTATGGAAGAGGCAGGGGACACAAACGGACAACCGGACGCAAGTAAGACCCAACCGTGGTCTTAACGCGAGCTATCCTAACTACTCCGTCGGAACCGGGAAAGACCTCTTCGACAATTCCTAACGGCCAGTGGAGAGGCGGCGTATTCTCTTTGGTGAGCACAACTACAGTTCCTACAGCTAAAGGCTCAGTTGCTGTGTTCCATTTTTGCCGAGACTGCAAAGTATACAAGTATTCCATCCTCCATCGCTTCCAAAACGATTGCACTAACTGATCTAATAATTTGTGGCGTGCGGAAATGCTAAGTCTGTTCTCATCCATACCTGCGGCTGGCAAATACTTTAAAGGCGTTAAATTCAAAAAATGTGCTGGAGTTAGAGCCAGCGGTTCCGAGGGGTCACTAGACAACGTACGACAAAGTGGGCGACTATTCATTACGCATTCAATTTGAGCGAGCACCGTACTTAGCTCTTCGAAGGACAAAATTTGATCTCCTATTACTCGGTATAAATGACTCTTTAGACTCTTGATATTAGTCTCCCAATTGCCCCCAAAATGGCTCGCGGCTGGGACGTTCAGAGACCACTCAATGCGGTTCTCGGCTAGAATGTGAGCGAACTCCGAATTATAATATTTGCTAGCTAAGAGCTCATGTAGTTCCGATAAAATACGTTTTGCACCGACGTAGTTCGTACCGTTATCCGAATACAATCTACTTACAGGGCCACGGCGGGAAAGAAATCCTTTAAATGCACCCATAAAGCCTGCTGTGCTTAGATCACCAACGAGTTCTATATGCACCGCTCGAGTAGTTAGACATACGAAAATGCAGACGTAAGCCTTTGTGGATCTTATACCACGCCCGCGAGTGAGCGTGACCTTAAACGGACCAGCGAAATCAGACCCGGTGTGCGTGAAGGGCTTTACTGATTGTATTACTCTACAAGATCTAAGTTCCGCCATTTCCGGAAATGACGGCTTGGGGCGTGCCCGAAAGCAAGCTATACATCGGTGCACCCGATTGCGTATTAAACTACGTGCAGAAAGAATCCAATAATTCTGACGCAAAATCGACATCAACAAGTCGGGGCCAGCGTGCGAGTTCAATTTATGATGGTAATCGACTAATAAGTTCATGATATGGTCTTTACGCGGTAAAACAATAGGGTGCCGTTGGTCGAAACTCAATTGCGAGTTGGACAAGCGTCCACCCACCCTTACAATCCCATCCTGTAAAAATGGCTTAAGGCGTTCAAAGGCGCGACTACAAGCTCTATTCGATTGTAATCTTCTAATTTCTTCAGAGAAGTGCGCACGTTGAAGTTCACGCAATACTAGCGACTCGGCATAGTTGTAATCGGATGCTAAGACATACGAACGTCGCGGTAACAGCTTCGCGAATCGACAAACGTAAATTACGCTACGCAATAATTTCGACCAAGAGGACAAGCGGTTCGCCAAAGCAATGATTGGAGAAACCTCACTCGAAACGTTCGCCACTAGAGCGTGTCTCTTCTCTTCCGGCGGTTGTGACACTGACGAAGGTTCGAAGTCGGTTATTGGCCATTGCGAGGGATCCAAGTGAATCCAAGTAGGTCCGTGGAACCAAAGCGGGTGGTCCATTATTTGCATCGGGGTGAGTCCACGGGATAGACAATCGGCGGGGTTTTCTGTACCGGACACGTGATAAAAGTTCCGCGTTTCTAACTCGTCTTGTATCTTGGCCACTCGGTTCGCAACAAACGTATCCCAACGGTGGGGTGAAGAATGAACCCAGCATAAGGCGACGGTGGAGTCGGAAAAGGCCAATATCCTTTCTATGTGAACTCTATCCCTACATGCGCTGATAACTGCGGTAATAAGCTGGGTGAGTACTAATATTGCGCAAAGCTCTAAGCGCGCCAGAGAGACAACCTTACGGGGGGAGACTCTCGACTTAGAACTAATGAGGCTAATCGAATTTCTACCATTATTCTGGACGTGGAAATATACAACGCCCCCGTAAGCCTTCTCGCTGGCGTCTGCAAACCCAACGACTGTTATGGCGCTACTTCTATCTACGTTTATATGACGCGGTATTTTAATTTCTCTTAATAAAGGAAGTTCCTCTTTAAAGCGCTGCCACAACCGAACAATGCTGTCAGGCGGCGAGTCATCCCAGTCGCATTCCAATAACCAAAGTTGTTTAATTAAAAGCTTAGCGTATAATACCACCGGAGCTACGAAACCCATGACGTCCCATAATCTAGCAACGCATGACAGTATTGTGCGCTTTGTGCATTTCTCTACGGGCGGATTTACCTTAAGGCTAAACACGTCGGACTCTGGTGACCAACATAGACCGAGCACCTTGTGTGTATCAGAATCGTCGAATTCCTTTATCGCCGAAAGACGGTGTGATAGTAGGATTGTATCCAAAACCGGACGCGAATTACTAGTCCACTTCACAAGATCGAATTGACCCGATTTCATGAGCCTTATAACCTCGGCGGTGGTTAGGGTTGCCTCCTCCACGCTATCGACCGAGTACACAAAATCATCCATATATAATCCGCTCTCAATTGCCCTCTTAGCTTTAGGATAAGAGGGACCTTCATCGTGAGCGAGCTGTCTCACCGTGCGTAACGCATGAAATGGGCTCGACTTTAAACCAAAACAAACGCGATTAAATTCAAACACCATTAGAGGTTCCTTTGGGTTGAAACGATATAAAATGCGTTGGAATCTACGGTCGCATTCACGGACCCCTATGCAAAGAAACATTTGACGAATATCGGCGGATAGTGCTATACTAAACAAACGAAAATTGACTATTATATTAAATAAACTGCCCTGTAAATTTTGCCCACTATAGAGGATATCGTTAAGCGACAGGTGAGTGCTAGTTTTAGCACTAGCGTCGAGCACTACACGTAACTTAGATGTAAGTTTGTCCTCTCTAATGACTCCGTGGTGTGGTATGAAATACGACGGTGTGTCTTCGTAGTTATCTAATTTCGAAGCCACAAGTGATATATAACCTTCTCTTATATATTCGTTAATGACGCCGTCGTAAGCTTCCTTTAACTGGGGTGAAGCGAGCATCCTACGCTCCAAGCTGTAGAAACGTTTTTCCGCCATTTGACGCGAATCGCCGAGAGATAAAACATCTCCTTTAAAGGGTAGCGCTACACTATATCTACCGTCGCGATCACGAATGGTCGTGCGGACGTAAATTTCCTCGCATAACCTATCATCTGAGCTAGCTATGGGTGGAACGTTCACCTCCTCCATCTCCCAAAATTTGCGGACTAACGACTCGAGCGGTTCGACAGCCATACCACAATAAGAGGTTGCCGAAATACTATCTATGATGGGGGCGGAGCCAAGGATCACATAGCCCAATACGGTTTCCAGTGCGTAAGGCGCGGTATGCGAAGAGTTGCCCCTGACCTTATTGTTTAACAAAAGATAAGGGAAAAGCGATGCTCCAATGAGCATGTCTATGTTTCCAGGAACGGCGTAAGTGTCGTCCGCCAGAGTCAAATTCTTAAATTCAATCATTGCCGAGGTGTCAACCGAAACGGTTGGCAACCGTTCAGTGACCCTATCTACTACTAGTGCATTTATATCAAAGTTAACATTACGATCTATCCGAGAATAAATTTTTAAATTTAATATATCCCTGTGTCGATTTACTAGTGCCTCCGATGCCTTTAATTACAGGACATGAAAGTGACCTATTTATTACTAAGCCTAAGCGCTGACAACATTGTCGCGTTATAAAGCTATTTTGGGCTCCGCTGTCCAGCAGTGCACGGACGCTTTGTTCGTTTCCACGCGAATCCCTAACCAAAATACGTGCCGTACCCAGTAACACGGTTGAAGGAGGTTGTGCTCCCATATTTGCCAATGAGCACAGAGCGACATCACCAGGTCGACCGCTAGAATCGTTGACCTTAGTAGGGGCGAATTCCTTATCCGCTTTACTTGACGCCGCTATGTTGCTATTTTCAAAATGTAATAGCGTGTGATGTTTCCTGGCGCACTTGCTACATACGGAACTCGAATTGCATTTTGCAACTAAATGCTTATCGCTTAAGCAGTTCAAACATAGGTTGTTTGTCTTTACTAATTTATAACGCTCGCTTGGTGAATATTTACGAAAAGTCGCACAATTATATAAATTACCGTGTCTATCTTTACATACTAAACAAGTATGCTGGAGTGATGTTGGCGTAGCGGTTACGTAAGTTAACGACCCTGCTATTTTAGATGGTTGAGTCTGTCTACGGTCGACGCACCTTTTAATCTCCTGTTTTAACGTTCGGAGAGCGCTGCATCACTTTTATTTGATCTCGCACGAACGATGCTAATGAATGAAAGGAAGGCATCTCCGAGCTACGATGCTCCATTTCAAACGCACGCACGGTGTCGGGGTCCAACTTCTTCAGTGCAATATGGAGAAACACCACGTCCATAAGATCATTAAATTTCAAATTCTTAAGTGCAGCCACCGATGCCACAAATTTATCTAGAAATTGCTCTAAGCCGTTGATGTTCGCGGATGATATAGATTTAAGATCGAATATCTGGTTCAAATATTCGGAAGCTAACATTCTCCTATCTTCATATTTAGTTTTAAGCGTTTCGAATATT
The DNA here is from genome assembly GCA_036936625.1 of Parnassius smintheus behrii. Classification (NCBI taxonomy): domain Eukaryota; kingdom Metazoa; phylum Arthropoda; class Insecta; order Lepidoptera; family Papilionidae; genus Parnassius; species Parnassius smintheus. The sequence goes on from JAUPFT010000006.1 coordinate 30,940,938, forward strand.
AATAAGTAATTGTTTGCTGTAGGTGTAAAACCAGAGCAGATCGACTGTGCCCTGCCACTAAGTTTACTGATTAAGTAATATAATTTTTCGGCGTCCGATAACGATGGGTTATTGTGTATATTGTTTTGAAAACTACTGAAGAAGAAGGGCCACGTCTTAATATCACCATTAAATACCGGAATATCTATTGGCGGCAACCTAATCGAGTCGCTTGGACGTACCTGTTTTTCCGGCTTTGCTTCGTTTTGAGATAGGGATCTCGCAATTCTTTTCACGCGACACAACATATCTTCGAATGCCAGCAGCGGTTGGTAGTTCACTATGTATTTCGGGTCGATTTGTAATTCCAAATGATTAATTTGGTCTAATATTTTTTCGTAATCTATTCGTAAAGAATCTATCGTTTCGATTTCGGTCAAAAAAGTTTCCCGCACTGCTTCTATATGGATGTTCTTTATATAATCACTTATATTCTGCATACGCGAAAAGAGTATGTCCCTCTTAGCATAAAGCGTTTTAATTTTGATTTCACTTCCACTAACTGCCATTTTAAACTATTATAATAAAGTTATATCAATCACAATTAATCTCACAACGCACAAACAATAAAGGACACTCGGTGTGCCGTATTACGCAGCGCAGCGCACCTGCGCAGCGAGTCGAGGTGACGCGTCATTTGCTAGACTCGATAATTTTATCAAGATTGTGGGTAAGCGTATCAAACGGTTCCTATTACACTGTTTCAATTATTTAATAGGCTTTAAATTTAATCAAATACGAGCGCTATAAAACGAATAATTCTGTTTGCGAGTACCTAATCAAAATTTAAATTTAAACGAACACTATTCAAGTCTATTCTATAAATTGGAGTGCATTATCTAATTAATTAATTCAACAATTCGACCAAAATCCTGCTCGAAGTGACCATAAAATGGTGGAGCCACGTGTTTAAGGCTGCCGAAGTCTAGTTCCCTGGTCGAACCTTAAACCTATTACGCGAGATATTAACTAAAGTGGACTGTATATGCGGTTGCTTCTACGCTTACGTAAAGGCGACTACTATAGCATGCGGTATAATGCACTCGCTCTTCCCTAAAACTAAACTATTATTGTGCCAAATCGCTGAAAAGGAATCCTGCCTTATTAGGAGAACAAAAAAATTGGAGCGGGTTAAAACTATGTAAGGCAGGAGCTAAATTAAGGAATGTTGACTCACCGGGGTTTCTTCTATCCTGTTGAGCACTATAGCTGCAACTTCTGGAACTTCTTCTGGAACACTCCGGAGAGAGGCGGTGCGCGACTATATCTCACACGAGGTGAGGCGGTTCTCCTGGAGCTCGACTGCTTCCAGGCTAAAGCGGTTTCTACTAGCGGTGTGGTTTCAACGACGACTGCGGTGGAAAGAGGCCGCGCAACGGTCGCGCGTGCCTTACATGTCCTCGGCCCGATGATTACGTGACATTCTAGAATCATCTTCTTGCCCCTCCCACCCCACCACCCCGATGTGTCGATGGAGGATCGAGGAGGGTATGAATGATATCGTTTTGTCGGAAAGGAACAAGCGGCTTGGCACCTCTACCGTCAAATATAATAATCCAATGGTTTTTTTTTCCGCGCAACCACTATGTAATAATATGGAACTATAGATGCAAAATCCCATATTAATTATTTTAATCGAGTAATTAAAATGCTACATTATTAACGGTTAACTGCGTTTTATGCTTATTATTTTGAAATATGTGACTAGCTATTTAGAATATTTTGTATTGCGTTGCACTGCCTCTGAATATTATTACGATTTTGACTAATGATTTTGTCCTTTTCAAGGTTGCCTCCTCGACCTGCAAAACGTGACAAAAGGATACGCGTTATAAATAGGCCTAATTGGACTCTGAGCGAAAATTCAATTCACAGCTGCAGAAAAAACTAGACTTTTAAAACTTTGCTTAGATTTATTGAAATACACAAGCTGTCAAGTAATATCAATAAATATAATAATTACAATTACTTTTTTATATAGAAGAGGGGGCAAACGAGCATGCGGCTCACTGATGTTAAGTGACTACCTCCGCCCATGATCAAACGCAACACCAGGGGAATCGCAGGTGCGTTGCCAGCCCTTTAGAAAGGAGTAAGCTCTTTTCTTGAAGGTCCCTAGGTCGTATCGGTCCGGGAAAATCGCCGGTGGTAAACTATTCCACAGAGAGGATGTACGCGGAAGAAAACTCCTTTTGAAACGTACAGTGGTGGACTGCCAAGCATCCAGATGGTGTGGATAGTATCGGGACGTTTGCCGCGTAGTGCGTTCACGAAATTTGGCGGCTGGGATTAATCCGAACAATTCCTCAGAGCACTCTCCATGGTGTATGCGAAAGAAAATGCAAAGAGATGCAAAATCTCTTCGCAGCGCCAGTGAATTGAGCCAATCGGAAAGCACTCGGTCGTCAACGATTCGAGCCGCTCCGCGCTGGATGCGGTCAAGTGGAAGAAGCTGGTACTGGAGAGCCCCAGCCCATAGATGGGAACAGTATTTCATGTGTGGCCGAACCTGCGCCTTGTAGTGTTGCAGGTGGTGTGCCGGCATGAAATACTGTCCCGTTCTGCTGAGCACGCCAAGCTAAACTTTACTTTCGATGGAATTGCGTCAAACTTGAATATGGCGCAAATACTTAGTGCGAGTATTTTAACACCACCTTATAAACCATGTTTTTATTATAATGATTTTGTTTGATCCGTGTCATATGATTAAGCTGATCAGGAATTGTTTCGGTGATCATAAAGTCTTTTGCGACAACATTGGGCGCAGAATTGAATTAAGATTTTTAGAACAGTTGCAGGTATTGCAGAAAAACGAAGGCCAATATCTCGCCAGTAAATTATCAGCACGACACATAAGTTATAAAAATCAATAAATGAAATTTCGACTCGAATAGCAATACTATACATATATATATATATATATATATATATATATATATATATATATATATATATATATATATACATCGGTGTTTGAAAAAGATCTCTTAATTCTTGAATTTCAGGGCACTGATGGAACAGTGCGATTCCTGCAATGTGTTAATGACGTATTTGACATATTGCATTCTAGAAATTTAAACAATGTAGGTTTAAAAAGCCTCTTTGCCCAAATAATAAAACGGACATATTTAATAAATTTCACGAAGTATATGAGTACTTTCAAACACTTACCCGTCCGGATTGGAAATTTCTCAAAAATATTCAGAGACGGCTATGGTTTTTAGGCTTCATAAATAACATTATTGCACTGAAATGGATATATGTAAATTTCGTTGAAAAACAAGGTGGTTTGAAATTTTTAACTACTTATAAAATGTCTCAAGACCATTTGGAGACTTTTTTCAGCGCTACCCGATCAAAAGGAGGTTTTAACAATAATCCCACAGTTAAGAACTTTATGGCAGTCTGCAAAAGGTTATTATGTCACACTGAAATAAAATTAAGTGAAAGTGGCAATTGCTTGCCACTAGAATAAATTGCAGTATTATCTACCAGCTCCTAGTCGTTTAATTGTCGTCGTAAATTGATAGAATTAATAATTCATCAAATTATAGTAAAATTTTCAACGAGCTATTGCAGGAATGTAAGAAACCTATCCAAAACGAAAAAACGGATTGTGATGAAGATATTGTGCTTTTGGATAGTACTGCTTCTTTGTCTCAGATGTCTATGATGAAAGTTTCATATATATCTGGCAATATTACAAGACGACTAAGTATTAGATTAGGTGTGATATATTATGTGTGCAAAGTTTGACGGCAAGATCTTCAGAAATGTATTAATTGTAATAGAGATTATTCCAAAACTGACGATGGTTATCTGACATACCCATCAAATGAAGTTGTCACGTTGTGTTGAAGTGCTGAAAGTCATTTTAGACAAAATATGAAGAATAAAATAATGGATGACTTAATTTATGCCAAAAATGTATTACATGTTCTGCGCAATAATCACCACCTCTTTGATTCTTCGAAGAAACATGTTTTAGGTCAAGCCCCGTTGGACAATCACAGGTATCTCCTTATGAAAGGTATTATTGAAATGTACTTTGACCTTCGATTAAAGCACGAAATCAAACCGATAAAGTTCGATAGAGAATCCTTACAGACCTATTTCAATAAATCTATTATATTCAGGGGCCAATGAATGTTAGTGTATGGTATCTAAAATAAGTATTACAGGAATTAACCTCCAATATTTTTTCTACTTGATTTAAATTTTTGATTCGTTATTTTTAAATAAAATTTTATTATGCAACCCGCACTTTTATTACGGCAAATTTCTGACGTTATGCAACGCTTCGTACAAAATATAAGGAGACGGAGGGCCTCTCGTCCTGCGAGCGTTAGTTTCTTACACACAAGGTAGGTTTTGCTTGCATATAAATTATCTAAGGTCGCGGTCGTTAGACTCGTCGGCACCTGGCTCCTAGACTTTATCGATACTATGATTTCGTAATGTTGACATCACTATGACACTCACACATGCGCATTTTTATTTTTGTATCGCCTTCAGCACGTCTTTGTTTATCTTTTACAATCTAAATCTATAGGGAGACCAATGTTCAGCAATGAACTAAATTTTGGCTAACACGTGACAAAATTTCAGTCGTTACAACGGCGGGTACTGAACTGAAGTCGCTAGCATACTATATTATACCAGACATAGGTATACAAGTTTGAAAAAACATAAAATTTTCCGCTCGGTAAATTTGACATATTGATAGAATACGAGTGATGTTGTTATGGCCACAACACTATAGCACTATTACGCGTGTAATTATTATGAACCAGTGCTTAAATATAATCATACTCGATGGTGAGCTTAAAAAAGCTGCAACCCGGTTTGTTTGTATATATACTATTATATCTATTATTTTATAGGTGTAAGTTCTGTTTAGTAGTGAATGATTCATTTCTATTTCACTTTCAAAACAATAAAGAATTGTCGTTAACATTAAAAAGTTTCCATCAAGGTTCAACTGCAAGAATAAAATATCTTGATAGCGTTGTATAAAATACTCATTCGACATATTGTCGGTCATAACAGGTATCACAAATCTCTGTCATGCGCTATCATAGCTACAAAAATAATTTACGAAATTCTATTTCTTGTTGTCGTTTTCTATTTTTATTTTGTAAGATGATATTAACGTCGTATTTTTGGTGTGTGCTGTCAGAATTTCAAATTTCATATGTAATAGAACCAAGAGCAGGGTAGGACCACGCCCTCACAGAATACCAGAGTATAATAGCAGCTTAATGCCGCTGTGTTTGTTTGGTGAGTGTAAAGAACCGGAGACTATTTTTACTGGAAACGAGGAATTCTATCTTAGTCACACCGCAACGTGACGCGACGCGACGTGGTGCACACATTTTTAAAATAGTGATATAGATTGTACACAAAAAGATATACATTTTATAGAGATAATTTGAAAATGTTCCGCGGCGTCGCGCTACGCTACACTGCGCTTCGAGATGTCTCGCGGCGCGGCGTAGCGCGACGCATGGCGACGTAGCGGTAGTCGGTAGGCGCAGCGAGGCAACTCGCGGAGCAGCAAAACACCACGCGGCGATTATAGTGGAGACGTCGCAGTAAGATGGTTAAAGCCGTGATATGGTTATATCCCTAGGGATAAAGTTATATACCGTAATATGCGTAATATGACCGAAACGACCTAGGTACCTTTAAGAAAAGAGCTTACTCCTTTCTAAAAGACTACAACGCACCTGCAATTCCCCTGGTGTTGCAGTTGTTCATGAGCGGCGGTAGTCACTTAACATCAGGTGAACCGTATGCTCGTTTGCCCTCTCTTCTATAAAATTCTGCCATAAGGGCTATATCGTTGACATATCGAAGGTGAGCAGTGTAATTGCCATTGATGTTATTACTGTATACTTTTCGGTTCAGTAGCTTGAAAACGTCTTCCAATGCAGCGGTGAAGAGTTTCGTAGACATAACTGTCTCTTTAGTTGAATAGGTATCGTACTCTTGTTCTGTTTTCGAATAGTCATTGTAGCCCTAATGTACAAACACTTAGGCACTTTCACATACCGACCGTAAACTTAACACCGCTAAAGGGACTGTAACACCACCCAAATTACGACGGAATCAAAGGCTTCTTCATAGTCCACGTATGCAAGGCGAATTGTACTCTTCGGTCTTCTGTACAATCTGCCGCAGGGTTTTTTATAGAAGAGGGGGCAAACGACCATGCGGCTCACCCGATGTTAAGTGACTACCGCCGCCCATGATCAACCAGAACACCAGAGGAATTGCAGGTACGTTGCCGGCCCATTAGAAAGGAGTAAGCTCTTTTGTTGAAGGTCCCCAGGTCGTATCGGTCCGGAAAAATCGCCGGTGGTAAACTATTCCACAAAGAGGTTGTACGCGGAAGAAAACTACTTTTGAAACGTACAGTGGTGGACCGCCAAGCATCCAGATGGTGTGGATGGTATCAGGACGCTTGCCGCGTAGTGCGTTCACGTCATTTGGCAGCTAGGATTAATCCGAATAATTCCTCAGAGCACTCCCCATGGTATATGCGAAAGAAAATACAAACAGATGCAACATTTCTTCGCAGCGCCAGTGAATTGAGCCGATCAGAAAGCACTCGGTCGTCGACGATTCGAGCCGCTCTGCGCTGGATGCGGTCAAGCGGAAGGAGCTGGTACTGGGGAGCCCCAGCCCAGAGATGGGAACAGTATTCCATGTGCGGCCGAACCTGCACCTTGTAAAGTTGCAGGCGGTGTGCCGGCATGAAATACTGTCCCGCTCTGCTGAGCACGCCAAGATTTTTAGAGGCTAATTTGGCCTTCTCTTCCAAGTGACCACGAAACTGCACGTCACTCGATATGTCGACGCCGAGGATTCTGATACTGGCTAAGGCAACAAGGGGAGTACCTTGAAACTGAGGAGATACGACAAAGGGGTTCTTTTAAGCGGTTAACGCGCAAACTTGTGTCTTCTGGGGGTTAAACTGGACTAGATTTAGTCGCCCCCAATCCGAGACCCTGTTTCCTGGTACTCGGAGACGTTTTCCCGAGAAATATTGGCACGGCCGGTGTAAAGAGCATCGCCAGTGCTGTCATCTGCGTAGCAATGAATGTTACGGGCTTGCAACATATTATTGATATGCAGAACAAACAGCGTTGGCGATAACACGCAGCCTTGTGGAACACCAGCATTAATAGGCTTGCGATCGGAGCTTGCACCATCTACAACGACCTTGATGCTCCGATCTGCAAGAAAGCTGGTGATCCAATCGCACAATTTCTCGGGAAGCCCATGGAAAGGGAGCTTCGAAAGAAGCGCTTTGTGCCAAACCCGATCAAAGGCCTTCGCTATGTCCAAACTAACGGCCAATGCCTCCCACTTGAACTCTACTGCCTGCGCCCATCTATGAGTTAGGTGGACCAGAAGATCACCAGCTGACAAACCACGACGAAAACCGTATTGGCGATCACTAATCAGCTGGTGATCCTCAAGGTACCTCATGAGCTGGCAGTTTACAATGGACTCCATTGTTGTTCTCCAAACAAAGAGGTGATGGCGGTAGGCCGGTAGTTGGACGGGTCTGAGCGATCGCCTTTTTTAGGGATCGGGTGGACGAAAGCCGTCTTCCACGATTTTGGAACGCCTATGGAGTAGGAGTACCGGAAAAGACGCGTTAAAACCGGTGCCAACTCTGAAGCACACTTTCGTCAGGCCCACTCGATTTGTGGATGTCCGGGAAGGGGAGTGCTTTGCGAACCGAGCGCTGTGTGAAATGCAGTTCCGGCATGGAGCACTCACACCGCGGGATGGTCGGCGGCGTACTCCCCCCGTCATCGAGAGTCGAGTTGGATGCAAAGAAAGAGTCTAGCAGATCGGCTCCTTTGTGGTATGGGCCAGTGAGTCGTCCTCCCTGTGCAGAGATGGAAGAGATGGCTGACAGAAATTCCCCTGGACAGCCTTGCCGAGAGACCAGAGTGCATTCTGGTCTCTCGGCTAGGCTGTGTTGTGTGTTCAAATGTTCCAGAAGGAAGGCGTACTAGTTTCTCGCCAATTCTGCCTAAGTGCTCTGACTTGGCAATGACTCTTTTGAAGGACCTAGAGGCGGAATTATACTTCTTTCTTAGAGCGCTGGTGTTTACATCGCGGGACGTTGATGCGTCAGCCCAGACTTGGTAGCACTCCTGCTTATAGCATGATGCTATTTTACAGGAGCGACCAAACCATGGCTGAGATTTGCCTCCAATGGGCACTACAGAGGAAGGAATAAAAAGTTCCATACCCTGAAGTACCACATCAGCGACAGAATCCGCAACAACGTTGGGATCGTCCGGCGAGAAGCAAACCCGCCCCCAAGGGTAGGACGCAAAGAAAGACCGCATCCCATCCCAATCGGCTGACCTATAGTGCCAAACACGGCGGCAACCTGCAGAATTCAACTGCGATTTCAGCGTGAGTGGCACCACACTCCGGACAAGACAATGGTCCGAGGAGCCCAAAGGGGCGTCGAAGGTTATTCACAGTGAGGTGTTTTGTCACCCCTTCTTTGGACTCTTGCGGTTGACCAACTATTGTACAGGATTGCAGACCATCGCATCTAGGATTAAAATATATAAAAAAAATATTTATTTTAAAATTTTGGCTGGGTTAATCTTGGCTGACAATATTTCGATTATAATATGAATATTTCGTTTTAGTTCTCTTAATAATAGATTTATTTTCTTCAGAAATTTCAACTTCAATATTTGCTATTTCAACTTTCATTTTAATATATCCATTTTTCTGAATGGCATCATTTCATCATAATTTTCTTTATATAAATAGGAACCAAATTCTACTCATCACCATCGTCATTACAGATCTCACAAGTCCATTGTTGAACATAGACCTCCCCCAAAGAATGCCACAAAGCACGGTGCTAAACCATATCCATTGACTTCCTTAATATCTTACCAGGTCTTCACTTCATCTAGAGGCCACCGCACACTTTGCATACCGTTATTTTCCATCGGTTGTCGGTTCTTCGAGCTGTATAACTGGCCCACTGCCACTTAAACTTACTAATCCGTTGGTCTGTGACGATTACTCTGGTTCGATTGTGGAGATTCTTATTTCTAGGTTTATCACGCGGAGAAATTTCGAGCATAGCCTTCTCCATAGCTCGCAGAGCGACCCTGAGCTTTTCCATACGTGCAGCTTTGGACCAGTCATCACTGGTAATACGCACTGGTTGTATAGTCTTGTTTTCAAGTTTTGGGGTATATTTGAGGGGAAAATATGTTGTGATCTCTTGAACGCTGCCCAGCTGAGTTAAATCGGTCAATTGACCTCTCCGTGGAAGTTGGACTTACCTAGTCGGACAATTTGTCCTAGGTAAACATGCTCGTTTATAACTTCGAGCTTTGTACTCCAACTACTATCGATCGACATAGGTGTGACATGGGTCTTACAGATGACCTTTTTTTCATCATGTTCATCTTCAGACCTATATATTGGGAGATACTATTTAGGTCATTGAGCACAGTGCTTAGGTCCTCCAACGATTCTGCCATCGTCGGAAAACTGTTCTGATTTTCCTCCCGCTTTTGGAAGCCTCACTGTAATTCGATGCTCGCCCTGACTTTGCCGTTATAAGGTACTGGATAGCTATTCTAATCTTGCTACACTTGCGTGTGTCTCGAACGAAGATACGTCTTCGTTCGAGACAGACAGCTGGGCAGCTGAGTAGAACCTTTCAATCTCACTTAAAATTTCCGGTGTTCTAAAAACGATGCTACCATAATAGGTCTTCAACTTCCACAGTTGGCTCTTTCTGGCAGAAAGATCTTCGGCAAATACCTTGGAGCCTTGGTCTGTATCAATTACTTTGTCAATACGAGCTGTATTGAAGTTGCATAAGTTTCACCGCATGCAATTGGAGATCTGTTGGTTCAGAAGCTTTAATGTGTATTTGTTCAAGACTATAGCTTCATTTCCCATCTAACAGCCATAAAATTTAGAGTGTGATCGGAAAACATTTGGGTTCTTCTGTGACGGACCTGGCAGAACTTAGCTCCGACCGCATGGACAGTTTCCACAAGCTCGTCATTCATATCGTTCAATATATAGCAATCTTCTAGGCATTGAAAACGGGTTTGTAATACGAGCTGGAAGTTTTGCGTCTTTAGATTAGAGCACGAAGAGGCGGAGCTATGAATTCATTAGACTCCTCCAATTTTACGTTTAGGTTCAGTGTGCCTCTTACCACTTGGTGATCGCTGCCAGTTTTCACCTTCGCATACACTGTCAAATCACCGAACAGTTGCCGTATGGTCATCTTATTTAATGCCAATTTTATTTCTTGTAAGAGCGTCGGGTCTTAACCAGGTTCCCTTTCTATAGTGCCGCTGGAAAAAAAGAGTTCATCATGAAAAGTCCCCCCTTCTCCACGAAATCGATCTACTGTTGACCTCTTTGGTTCTGTTGCCCTATTCGGAATTTCTTTCTCTGGAAGAATCTCTTAGGATTAGATTTGCGTTGAAGTCTGAAATCACCAAATAGTAGGTGACTTTAGAGACACCTTCATTCTGAGTAAATATATGTACGAGTACCACTCCTTTACTCCACGTAGTAGCAATCTAAACGTAAAATGCATGTTGGATTTGTCAAATCCACTTGTTCAGTATTTTATATTTGGGAAATCTTACAAGGTTGCATTATTTTGCGCATTCTGCCTAAAGGCTTTTTATTTGATATCTAGCAGTAAAATTAGTGCATTCTGGTCTCTCGCCAAGGCTGTCCAGGGGAATTTCTGTCAGCCATCTCTTCCATCTCTGCACAGGGAGGACGACTCACTGGCCCATACTGCAAAGGAGAAAGCCGATCTTCTAGGCTCCTACTTTGCGTCTAACTCGACTCTCGATGACGGGGGGAATAAGCCGCCGACCATCCCGCGGTGTGAGTGCTCCATGCCGGAAGTGCAGTTCACACAGCGCTCGGTTCGCAAAGCACTCCTCTCCCTGGACATCCACAAGTCGAGTGGGCCTGACGGAATCCCCCCAATTGTGCTGAGGACGTGTGCTCCAGAGTTGGCACCGGTTTTAACGCGTCTTTTCCGGTACTCCTACTCCCTAGGCGTAGTCCCAAAATCATGGAAGACGGCTTTCGTCCACCCGATCCCTAAAAAAGGCGACCGCTCAGACCCGTCCAACTACCGGCCAATCGCCATCACCTCCTTGTTCTCCAAAACAATGGAGTCCATTGTAAACTGCTAGCTCATGAGGTACCTTGAGGATCACCAGCTGATTAGTGACCGCCAATACGGTTTTCGCCGTGGTCGGTCAGCTGGTGATCTTCTGGTCTACCTCACTCACAGATGGGCGGAGGCAGTAGAGTTCAAGGGGGAGGCATTGGCCGTTAGTTTGGACATTGCGAAGGCCTTCGATCGGGTTTGGCACAGAGCGCTTCTTTCGAAGCTCCCTTCCTATGGGCTTCCCGAGAAATTGTGCGATTGGATCACCAGCTTTCTTGCAGATCGGAGCATCAAGGTCGTTGTAGACGGTGCAAGCTCCGATTGCAAGCCTATTAATGCTGGTGTTCCACAGGGCTGCGTGCTATCGCCAACGCTGTTTCTTCTGCATATCAATGATATGTTGCATACCCGTAACATTCATTGCTATGCAGATGACAGCACTGGTGATGCTCTTTACACCGGTCGAGCCAATATTTCTCGGGAAAACGTCTCCGAGTACCGGGACAAACTTGTGTCTGAAGTCGAGTCTTTGCTGAACAGAGTCTCGGATTGGGGACGACTAAATCTAGTCCAGTTTAACCCCTAGAAGACACAAGTTTGCGCGTTAACCGCTAAAAAGAACCCCTTTGTCGTATCCCCTCAGTTTCAAGGCACTCCCCTTGTTGCCTCAGCCAGTATCGGAATCCTCGGCGTCGACGTATCGAGTGACGTGCAGTTTCGTGGTCACTTGGAAGGGAAGGCCAAATTGGCCTCTAAAAAGCTTGGCGTGCTCACCAGAGCGGGACAGTATTTCATGCCGGCACACCGCCTGCAACTTTACAAGGCGCAGGTTCGGCCGCACATGGAATACTGTTCCCATCTCTGGGCTGGGGCTCCCCAGTACCAGCTCCTTCCACTTGACCGCATCCAGCGCAGAGCGGCTCGAATCGTCGACGACCGAGTGCTTTCCGATCGGCTCGATTCACTGGCGTTGCGAAGAGATGTTGCATCTCTTTGCGTATTTTATCGCATCTATCACGGGGAGTGCTCTGAGGAATTGTTCGGATTAATCCCAGCCGCCAAATTTCGTGAACGCACGACACGGCAAACGTCCCGATACCATCCACACCATCTGGATGCTTGGCGGTCCACCACTGTACGTTTCACAAGGAGTTTTCTTCCACGTACAACCTCTCTGTGGAATAGTTTATCACCGGCGATTTTTCCGGACCGATACGACCTGGGGACCTTCAAGAAAAGAGCTTACTCCTTTCTAAAGGGCCGGCAACGCACCCGCAATTCTCCTGGTGTTGCGGTTGATCATGGGCGGCGGTAGTCACTTAACATCAGGTGAGCCGCATGCTCGTTTGCCCCCTCTTCTATAAAAAAAAAAAGATGGATGAATTAGATTCTCAAATGAATAGACTAGTTTCGCTCTAAACATAAATTACATACTTAAAAGAGCTTGGCTACTTAAAATAACTTAAATACTTAATGTATCATCACCATCATCATTATATCACATATCCACTGGTTAACATAAACCTCCCCCAAAGTAATGCCACAAAGTGCGGTCCTGAGCATCGGCAGTCAATTACTTGGAATTAATGTACCGATAGATTTTTAAGTTAAATTGTTCAATTTTTAGAATGTCGGTGGTGAATCCAGTAACTGAGTTTGGCCATAATTTTGGAATTTTGGATTTTATGAAACTAGTTTATAATGTACGTTAGCGCATTTCATTAACTTATTTTTATGTTCTCTAAAAATTTAAACATTCAGTGAGTTTTTTTATATAATAAAGCCTTTATTTCTAATAGAGTAATGGCACAATGCAAATTTCATGATTCACAATGGATACTTTGTCCAATATCTATCCTCGATCAAATGAAGATGTTTCGTCAATCTGGCTGTAATCCGAATGAAATGCTTCTACCAGTAAAAGTTAGGTTATATATTAAAATGGTAAAAACAAATGTTATAATAATACTACAAAATTACAAAAATCGCGATAAAAATAACACGGCCTCATGCGACGTAAATTAAAACTACTGGCTAGAAAAGGCAGTATTTCCCGTTTCTCTTATCATTAAAATGGTGTAATATTGCTGTTTGATGTTAAATGGTTTGTTGTATGGTATTGTACAATAATATTTTATATAAGTAAAGAGCAATTTATCTGATGATAGTACGTTACATACGTTAAGTTAGGTTAGTCCAACCACCCCCCGATCGCGTTCCGGCCTTGTTGTGGTGGGGTGCTTAGCTTAGTAGTGCACCTTCGATGAAAAAGGAGAACCGATTTAACTGGCTCAGGGTGTAGGGCTGGCCCAAGATTATGTCTAAAATACGACTAAAATAGACCTTTGCTCGTGTGAAGTGCACATTGATACTTGCAAACGCCTATTATATCTCAAAAAAAATTATTTCCCTGTTCCGTGTTCTTCAAAAATACTATTAACAAATATGTCTTAAAATACTAAGTTTTATTCTCTTTATTATATTTCATTCATTCGTCGTGCGGGACCCATAGAGAGAGGACGTGTGAAAAATTTAATGCAAAATTTAACATTACAATTAAAAAAAAAAATTAGAACATTGTAATTTATACTTTATTATCTTGCGTGTAAGTGTGAAAATAGTGTGTGTTGCTGTAACAGTGACGTATTGTGGGCATATTGCTTGTTTACTCGGATCACTTTCTCTGTCCTATTATGGCATCGCTTCTTGGACTCGTTGCAGCGGGGCGCGCATACTTCACCCTCGCTAAGAAAGGACAGAGTAGATTATTTGTTTTTGTCACCAACACCTCCGGCACAGAGGCTAAAATATTCGTCAAATCCAGAACTACCCGAAACGTGTGGCGCTGATGATAATACTTTTGTGAGTCTCCGAAAACGTAAGCAGCCTGATGATAAAAATGTTAAGGCGGTACTGAGTTCGTTGAGCAAAAAATTAATGATCAGCTCAGCTCATGGAAATTACAATTGGACATCACCATTGCCGAAAGTATCAGAAATTCAATCGATACAGTTATTGATAGAGAGCTAAAGAAAATATCAGCGACTATAAGTAACTCCTTTAAAGAATTAGGAGATAGATTGGATACAATCGACAAATCCTTATCTTATACGATGGAAAGGCAGGATAGTATTGAAACGCGTCTGACATAGGTAGAAAGCCAGCTGAGATCGAACGATGATGTAACCAGCCAGATCAACCTATTACAAGATAAAATTGATGCAATGGAGCAACAGGCGTGGCTTTATAACGTCAAGATTGCTAACTTACCAGAACGACGTGATGAAAACCTTCTATCTATTATTGAAAAGATTGGTTGTGTCATCAAACACCCTGTCAACAAATCGGACATTGTATCAGCCCATAGAGTGCCACATTTCGATAAAAAGTGTTCGCGTCCAAAAAATGTTATTATAAAATTTACAACGAAATTAATCCGCGACAACTTCATCACGGCAGCACGGGAAAAAATAAAGGTTTAAAATCGGACCAGCTGGCGGTACCTGGTACTATACATAATGTGTACGTAAACGAACATCTTACAGCTAAAAACAAGCAATTATTTCGATTGTGCCGTCAACAAGCCACTAAGCACAATTATAAATTCACATGGATTAAGCACGGTACTGTTTTGGTGCGTCAAACTGAGACATCTCCTATTTTTGCTGTACGAAGCGAGCAAGATCTCAAGAAAATTAAATCCTAAGTTATCTTTTCTACCGATGTTGTTTTGTCTTAGTTATACTTATATAAATAATGAATGTTCAACCATGGGACTATCGGGCGATTATACTATTTGTGCATGTTTACTAAAATTAAGCTCGTTATACAGATATGTGTCAAGTAGGAGAAATAAAATATTTTTTACTGGTTACTATTTAAACTTATTTATATTACTAAAGTAAGGCGATTCTGGTATACAATAACCTATAATAACCACAATCTAAGTAGTCTTTTTTATAATTTGAACTATCTTTTACTAACAACACATAATATTGTTATATTTAAAAATGGATAAGCATATTTCTATCTATTACCAGAATTGTCGTGGCATTAGAACCAAATTACATACACTTTTTATGAATATACTTAATCATACGATATAATAATACTAACTGAAACGTGGCTGCATGCAGACATAACCGATAACGAATACATAGACAATAGTATAAGGTATTTCGTGCGGATCGAGATCGAGCGGGAAGCGGCCGCCGTGACGGAGGTGGCGTGTAGATCGCGATCCAGCGCACACTGTGCTCTGCCGGCTGCGCACCTGCCACTATGACATCCTCCCCGCTCCCACCCGTTATCGACCAAATACTCATCGAATTTAATTTTTTTTTTGCGCCCGAAGCAATTAAAGGGCTACCCTATACGTAGGGAGGCGGAAAATGCATTACGCATACCACGATAGCCGGTCTATCGTGGTTATGAGGGGCTCACTGTCCTACCGGGGACCCTAAGTGATACCCTCTAAAAACCGCCTTTGGGGACAGGCAGCCGGCTGATTAAGCTGTATTGTGCCTTATCATGAGCGACCCTCTTTTGGGAAAAGAGGGCGCAGGCGGCTAAGAGCCGCTGAGGGAGTGCCTACGAAGGCAAATTAATGTTAGTTAATACAATAATTTAATTTAATTAGAGTTGGCCTGAGCCGCCAGGAGACAGTTCAGGTCGTTTGACAGTTTATTAGGCGGGTCCGAGAGAGAGTTTCTCGGCCTGCGTACACGATAGCGAGATAGGTGGGGCTGCATAAGAAGCTGCCTCACGAATTAATTGGTTTGGGTGCGACTCTGAGGCTTTGAAGAAGTTCTCAGAGAGTTTTTTTAAGAAATTGTTGAATTGTTGGGAGCTCTAAGTCCCGATGAAGGTCGGCATTACGGACGTACCAAGGTGCGTTCGCAGCTCGACGACAGAAGAGGTTCTGAACTATTTGGAGTTCATTTATAATATTAGGGTTTGCGTGGGCAAAGACGGGGCCCGCGTAGGACATGACTGGTGATTTAAATTTGCGAAAAAGTGTTTATTTATAGATGCAGTTTACATTCCGCCAAAACAATGCCATAACGTTTATCTTAGTTACTTAAATATGTTACAAAATAAGTTGCTTGACGTGGATACTAGTGTAACAGATTATTTTATTGTTGGGGACTTTAATTTACCTGACTTAGTTTGGATGAATAATAATTCCTATGGGCAATATCCTAGTATCAGCGATCTTTACCAATCTCACATACAAATAAATAATTTTATGGCGATATTAAATTGCTCTCAAATAAACTCCTTAGGAAACGATAAAGGCCGTATTTTGGATCTTTTTTTCACTAATAAAACGGACTGTGAGTTGTCACCGATATCAAATGCATTAGTTCCTGCGGATAAACATCACCCACCTTTTTGTGTATCGGTTGCGTATGATGCAAATCATGGATACATCAGGCTTAAACCGTATCTCAACTACTGTTATAGAAACGCGGACTATAATGAAATTATGCAAAAATTAGTGAATATTGATTGGGATGTCTTATTTTTAAATAAAAGTGCTGAGGAAGCAGTTTCATTATTTTATGAAAAAATTTACAGTATTATTAATTTACATGTACCTAAAAAGTATATTAGGGCTTCTTCGTATCCTGCCTGGTTTACTCCTGAATTAATAAATATATTCAAGAAAAAAATCGAGCTTGGGATACGACCGTAAGAAAAACATCATTATTGTGGGTATACCCGAAATAAATGAAAAAAATTCAAAAATGAGACGAAATTGTGACGAAAAAGTGATGAAGTTGTTGATATCATTACATGAAAACTGCTCAAAACCAATTAAATCTATAAGACTAGGGAAATATGTTTCAAACAAAAGCCGGCCTATAAAAGTTTTCTTTAACAAGATAGATACTCCGAAATATCTCTTACGGAATAAAAAGTACCTAGCCGAAAATCTTAGTATTTACTCAGATCAAACGCCAGTTCAAAAACAGTATTTAAGGCAATTGAAGGAAGAATTAAAGAAACGAACAGAAAAAGGCGAAAAGGACCTTATTATTAAATATATAAAAGGCACACCTTCAATTGTTATAAACAAAACCCATCAAAAAAAACCAATAATGGCTTCACCACAAACCGGAAAAAATACGGATAGATTAAGCCATTAACTAGTAAACAATTACGAAAACATTACATTGCGCCCGTCCTCCTTCAGATTTTTTTATGCTAATTTACGTAGTATACGCAAAGCTGGGAAACTCGACGAAATAAAATGCATATTAAAAGCAATACCGATGACTACACATTTATTAATTTTTACTGAGACATGGATTACTTCGGAAACCGACGCAAAATTATATCAGATACCAAACTGTAAACATATTTACAATTATAGACAAAATTACAAAGGTGGTGGCGTTTCAATTTACGTACATAATAGCATAAAATACGATATAACGGAAGAATTGTGTGAGAATGGAAACCACTACTTATGGATATACATAGATAAACTATTTTTAAACATCGGTGCAATATACAAACCTGGAAGTTCTAATGTAAGCAACTTTTTAGAAACATATTCCTCACAGTTGGAACGGAGGAGAAGGGCGATTGTGTTTGGAGATTTTAACATTGATCTACTTAATACAGATAGTAACGTCACAAAATACCTAGCTGAAATAAAAGAAATTGGATATGAAATATTGAATAAAATTAATAGGCTGTACAGTACTCGTGAAACCACCACCACAAGCACTATACTGGACCATGTATGTACAAATATAAACAATCACTCATTTAGTTTCTCAATAATTGAATCGTGCCTATCTGATCATAAGCAGATATTTCTTGAAATAAGCAACTTAACAACAAAAACACATAAAAGAGTTCAATATATAGCGCTTGATTACGAAAAGTTATACAACACTACTTTAAAAGCCAAATACACTAATGAAGAAAATGACTATTACTACCTAGAGAGATTTATGTTAGAACAAATAAACAAAAATAAAGTAAGCAAGACAAAAATTCTTAACCCTCCACAAAAAGACTGGATAAACCGAGATATTATAAACTCAATAAATTTACGAAACAACTTATGGCAGCAGACTAAATTTCACCCAAAAGACGATAATCTACAAAAAAACTTAATTAAAGAGCAGAACAAAGTGAAAAACCTTATCAAGACACACAAGAAAATCTACTATCATAAGTTATTTCATAACAATTACAATAAACCTAAGAAAATGTGGGAGATAATTAATAACTTAGCGTTAAACAAAATTAGAGACAGCAGTGCTCCTCCCAAACTAATATCGAATACTGGCCTAATAACAGAAGGTAATTCAATATGTGACTTATTTAACTCATTTTTCTCCTCAATAGGTTCGGACTTGGCTAACAAAATTCCTAAGTATCACATAAACAGCGATAACACGCTTATGTACGAACTTAACTACACGCATGAAATAACACTTAGTGAACTTACACCCTGTAATATCACTGAAGTATCAAAAATAATCGACGATCTTGATACCAACACTAGTACTGGTCTAGATGGTATGAGCACCAAAGCGATTAAATGTCTGAAAATTATAATTGTAGAGAGGCTAACGAACTGCATAAATATATGTTTGACACGCGGTATTTTTCCCGACACACTTAAAATTGCTAAGGTCAGTCCTATTTTTAAATCCGGAATTAGGACTGACCCAAGTAACTACAGACCAATCTCTGTCTTGCCTGTTATATCAAAGATATTTGAACGAATACTTTATAACCGCCTAAATGAATACCTAATAAAAAAGAAGTTTTTAATTGACCAACAATATGGCTTTCGTTCCAAATCGAGCACTCTGACAGCTGCAGTAGACTTAATCACAAAAATTAAAACTCAAATCGATCAAAAGAATATCGCTTTAGGGATTTTTATTGACATAAAAAAAGCATTTGACACAGAAAGCCATCATAAATTGTTGCAGAAACTAAACAACGTAGGCGTTACAGGCAAGGCCCTCGAAATGTTTACATCGTTTTTACATAATAGGCGACAAGTTGTTCAAGTGGATAATTTTACTAGCTCGATTAAAAACGTACGCTACGGCTATCCTCAAGGCTCAATTATAAGTCCATTATTGTTTTTAATCTATATAAATAATATAAACAAATTAGGGCTAACAGGTCACCTAACATTATATGCCGACGACACATGTCTTCTATTTCGATAAATCTATTCACAACATTATAACCTATGCTCAAAAAGATCTTGACTTACTCGGAGAATGGTTAAAATATAACTTGCTAACAATTAATATGTCAAAAACATCTTTCATGATTTTTTCTACAAAGAATAAACCTTTACCAGAGTTTGCACATCTTACTATTGAAGATAAAATAATAAAACGTTCAACTCAGGAAAAATATCTAGGTCTATTGTTAGATGATAAACTCACTTGGAGAATGCATATCGATCACGTCAAATCAAAACTGACGTCATTACTATGTGCACTACGTAAAGTCGCAAACTGTATCCCGGAAAAGGTTCGTACAATCATATATAACTCTTTAGTTAAATCACATATCGAATATCTAATTGAGATATGGGGAACAGCTGCTAAAACAAATCTAAATCCACTTCAAAGGACACAAAATAAAATTATCAAAACATTATTCCACTATCATTATCTAACGCCAACAAAAGTATTCTTTATTCTTTATTCTTTATTGTACACACAATAAGTTGGTAACAATTATTAAATATTTAAATAAATGTACAAAGGCGAGCTTAACCCTAATAAGAGTTCTCTTCCAGCAAACCTATTAGTAGTACTATACGAAAAAACTAAAACTAGCAAGTGCTAAACCTTACACAACTATACATTTATTGCACTTGCACTCTAATAAAAAACATTACCACTAATTCTATTCAATCAAACATACAATTACATAAAAAAACAACAACACACAACTTAAGAAGTAAAAATAAACTACAATTAATAACTACACGAACTAATTATGGCAAAAAAACTTTGTTGTTTGAGGGAGCACAGCTATTCAATAAACTACCAGATGACATAAAAAATTGCAATAACATAAAATTGTTTAAAAGTAAACTTAGGAAATACGTACGTACAATGTAATCTTTTCTGACATAGTAAATGATCCTAATCTTATACCTCATACTAAATAAGCTTAAAACTATAACACCTCCAGCACTAGAGGTAGATGCGATAGTTTTACTTTAGTATATAATTACTTTGTATCTCATTTTAAGTGAACCATTGTATGTTCTTATGAGAAATAAATTTCTTTAAACCGAAATTTTTAGATACATTTTCGCCATCAGTCTATCGCTAAAGTTTCGTTCATAAACAACGCCTTCCAGTGAAATTAATATTATGTGATAAAATTACAGCAAAATTAACATATTCGGTCTGCTGATATATATACAATATGTAACATAATTAACGCACTTTGAGAAAGTAGTTCAAGTAAGTCAGAATCGTTTACTGAATCGATTCCTATCATTTTTAATATAGTTAATTTTTTATCCCAAAAATAATTAAAACTACGTAAATTACAGTCACACTAAATCTGTACGGTCAAAACAAACTGAAATGGACCGTAACTTAAGGCAATAAGACTTTTAAGAGTGCAGTTTTATTTGTATTATTACTAATTCTGTCATTCATTAAAAATAAAGAAAAATGAACTTTATTTCAAGCACGTTAAAGTCTTTGCGTTCGTGGATTTGTACTGTGACCACAACATTCTTCCGGAATTAGTATAACTAATTTGATAAATAATTAGTGCATAAAAATGTTTAATTAAAAATTCAGTGTATGTATTATGATTATAACATAATATATTAATTGGGGTGTCTGAGGGTGTGCGTCAATTACGTTACATATTATATACTATATATACTATATATATATATATATATATATATATATATATATATATATATATATATACTTGTCGGTACCTGCACCATTACACGTGCAGCAGCGCCTCGGTGGCTAGTCGGAATTATTATAAACAACACGTTCACCGCACACCTGCGCATTGCACCTGCAGTGGCGCTCGGTTAGCTACTTGTCTTGCTCGTATAAAACGGACGGAGCGGCCGTCGTTAAGGCAGTCATGGCTCTGGCGTGGCACGGTTGACTTGTTGTATCCCGCTACTAGTTCATCCTAGACTATTCGGATAATCAATTCGTGGAAACGAATTAATTATTATTATCAGCTAATAAATTAGTTTCACGCATGTCTCGTCTCGGTGGCTAGTCGGAATTATTGTAAACAACACGTGCACCGCACACCTGCGCATTGCACCTGCAGTGGCGCTCGGGTGGCTACATGTCACGATTGTATAAAACGGATGGAGCGGCCGCCGTTAAGGCAGTCATGTCTCTGACGTGGCACGGTTCACTTGTTGTATCCCGTTACTACCTCATCCTTAATTATTATTATCAGCTATTAAATTAGTCTTAGTACAATTTATAGTTATGATGGTGTCCTTGGTTGTAATCCCGATTCGGGCAAGAAATCGATTATTAGAGTTTTTTCGTCAAGAAATTCGCAGTAGCTGCCCGGAGTCGGGAAGTTGGCGGTGTGTCACCCCCGTGCCTCTGAAAACACGTAAAGTCGTTGGTCCTGCGATCTCTCTCCGGTCGTGTCACCTTACCATCTATATATATATATATATATATATACATATATATATATATATATATATATATATATATATATATATATATATATATACAACATATAAGAGAAACCCTACGGTTCCCGTCAAGTTCGTTATCAGAATCAGTATTCACGCGTATAGATTTTTTTTTCAAAAAGCATTTGAAAAATTAATTTTAATTAAAAATAGTTAATTTCCAAATTGTATGTGGTTTTATTATCTCTGCATTGGCCGAGGAGAAAGAGGATAGTCAAAGATCCCGTTTTAACGATACTCGTGTGAGTTAGAGGAAATAAAATCACATAATTTAATTTTTAAAAATATGGTCGTATTCTAAAAAAAATATTTCTATACGCTTGAACACCGATTCAGATAACGCAGTTAACGGGAACCAGGGTGTAACAGGTATTAGTCACATCACATCTAATATATAAAAAAAAATATTTGTTTGTTCGTATGCGCTGCCATACTGTTCATCAGATTGCGATATTACCCGTGAGAAGCCATGACCGACTTAGTACGACATAAATCTTAAGAGCTACAGTGGTTAAACTCTTGACGGAAAAGTACGTAAATCTATAGATTAGTTGCCGGATGATAAAAGGTACTAAAGGCGGCCGCTCTAAATAAAAATTTTTTTGATTAATCGCATAGATTTCAATTAACAGTTATTCCGTTGGTTAAATGGTAAATAATAATGCATATATTCGAAAGATTCATTTTCAAATATTCAATTAAAGTTGAAGTGTCGAGGAGAACCGGAGTGTAAGAGATTTAAAAATAGTACTGGAAACTTTACGAGGTACGAGAAGTTGAAGGAACGTGTTAGGAAAACTTTGTAACTACTTTGACTTTTGTAGCAAGCAACTTGAAATGAATTCCGAGCGTACCTAATTAAATAAAGTGCCATTTTCAAAGTTAAGGTAGCTTAGTTTATACAGTTGGCGAATACATTTATTTGTTGCCATTAAATATGCATTTTAGTAATAAAGTTGTTGTCAAACATCAAATCTTTAAAATACAAATTTGAATTCGATTATAACTTTAGATTTTTTATTTATAATAAGCCAGTGCTTGACCACAATTCCACCCGGTAAGTGGTAATGTAGACCTAGAAGATAGGTTGCACTATATTAGCTTTCTCACTGTCTCTCTTGTCTTAAAAACACCCAAGTTGTATTCGGAGGGAAAGATGGACACCGGCAAACTATTTCACTTCTTTGCTGTACGCAATACAAAAAAAGAAACAAACGTTTGGTTCTAATGCATGAAATATCGACAACAAGGGGGCGAAGACCAGCCGACCTATTTTTCCGATGGTGGAAAGGAGAGGGAGCACATTAGCAAGAACACCTAATTTTCTTATGGCTGCTTTTGCAGAAAAGAATATGTGGAATCCCTCAAATTGATTGCTGCATTGCAGTTACAGTTAACTGAAGCTAATAACATTGAGCTAATATGTACAACGTACTAGAGGCGACACTGCATTCAGCTACTATGTTCCATTCAACTGCGGTGCATACACCGCACTTTAATCAGTCACTCGCAAGGCGCTTGTAGAGTTGACACGTGTTGTGTTGATTTAAAAAAAATCTCGTGATAAAAATATGCCGTCGTGCGTACTTAGATGTTGCACAAATAATTCAAGAAATGTCAGTAAAAACCAAGGAATTACTTTTCATTGGTTAATAAGATACCTAATCAATAAAAGAAGTATTATAAATTAGTAAAGAACAAATTATTCCCAAATTGCCATCTTGTGTCACGTAATATAGATTATGAAATTAATTTTTTCAGATGCGACATTTCTGTGGGTACTTAAATATAGGACGAATATATTATTACGGCAATAATTAATACGGCAAGCTGCCACTGCGGCGCCAAAAAGAACTGAGTCCGTCTTGCAAAGGTCCCGGCTGGTTTCCAAATAGGTTACCAGCATTGGGTTAAGAACCCTCACGACAGCCCGATTTCGCTTGCTTAGGGGTATGCGGGGAAGTCGCGGTCGATTTTCGAGAGGCATGCTGCGCGTTTTCAAAATCGCCTCTTCCAATATACTCCTCATTTGCTCTAGTTCGTGGGAGACCATTTCATTAAAAAGGCGTAGGGAAGTGACGACCCCATCGCCCGCTGACGAAACAGTTAAGTGACAAAACTGCTACGTCGGTGCAGTCAGTCAGCGCCTTGCCAAGAGGTGTGAGCGCCGTGCCTCGGCAGTACTCAGGGTGCAAAGGCCTGTTTGTGCTTACGGCCGTACAATGATACAATGAAACGGTGTCGGGCCTGGGCGTCTCCCGTTAATTGGCGCCCAAAAATGGATGATGGATAAGATTGGAAAGCGTATAGGGCCGCTGCCTGGGGGTCGCCAGGACGCGTCTGGAGCTGGCGCTGGACGCGGCAGCATGCGGGCCGCCAGCCGAGCGCGAGGAGCTGCAAGATCACCTAACAGCCCCCGCATCCATCATCCTCACCAGACGGCTTGATGTCGGCAGGGTCCTCTCGGACTCGGCAAGCGGCATCCGCCGCTGGTGGAGTGCGCCGCATGCGTTGGACAAGGGATATGAACGCAAACGCATTGCGGGCGTACTATAGGGCGAAAGGGGAAGTGTCATATTTGTATTAATTGTGCGTTGAAGTTTAACTAAATCACTCTGAGACCAATTTATTATTCCAAAAGAATAGATGAGAATGGGTATCGCGTAGGTATTTATGGCTTTTATAATATTGCGTGAATTTAGCTGAGTTCTTAATATTTGGTTTATTCTAATTTAAAAATTTTTAGTTAAGTTTATTTTTGCTTGTTTTTGATGTATCTGTTTGGACTGATGAAATCCTAAATATTTATATGTGCTATGTTCGTCCATGGGCTCTATTTGTTCAACAGTATTGAGTATATATGTATTGTTTATTGATTTTCCGCGAATTATAGAATGTACTTTGCATTTATCAACACCAAATTGCATTTTTATGGCTGTAGAAAATGACTGTGTTAAGTCTGCTAGTTTTGAATGTTCAGTGTTGTTGGTTGCATAAATTTTTATGTCGTCCATATACAGCAAATGTGACAGAATGTGATATGAGTTATTATATTTTAATTTAAAACCTACATTAGTACTATTGAGTAATTCTGATAACGGGTTGAGGGCTAGACAAAACCATAACGGACTAAGAGCGTCTCCCTGGAATAAACCTCTTTGTATTTTTATTTATTCGGTACTTAGGGAACTGTTATTTATTAATTTTAGTTTCGTTTTCCAATGAAGCATGGCTACATTTAAAAATGAAATCAGACTGGTATGAATTTTGTAATATTTTAGTACATAAATTAACCAGCTATGAGGGACAGATTCAAATGCCTTTTTGTAATCAATGTACATTATATGAATATTTCTATTTTTATTGTGTGCTTGTTTCATGGCTATTGCATCTATTGTCAACTGTTCTTTACATCCCAGGCTATTTTTCTTAAAGCCCTTTTGTTGATCTGCAAGAATATTTTGTTTGTCAAGGTGTCTGTGGATTGTTTCGCTAATGCATCCTGTAATAATCTTGTATATCGTTTGTAGGCATGTTATGGGTCTGTAGTTTGCGGGGTCTTTTGGATCTGAGCCTTTCGGAAGCATGTAAGTTAGACCGCTTGTTATGAATGTTGGCATATTATGTGGTGAATGTATGAATTGACAAATATGATTGTAGATAAATGGGTGTGTACAGTGAGCTTTTTGTACCAGTAATTATGTATATTATCGGTACCCGGTGCTTTCCAATTTTGTGTGCGTTTGATTGTTTGAATGAATGTTTCTACTGTGATATTTTCAAAATCCATTTGTTTAATATTTGGTGCTTTTGCTATTTTGTCTAACCACTCAGCCTTACTATTATGTGCTACTGGGTTTTCCCATAGGCCTGCCCAAAATTGTTGTAAGTGTTGTGGTGATGGGAATTGCGTAGAACGTGTAGTATTAATATGGTGTTCGTGCCCTAAAGTTCTGTAGAACTGTTTTTCATTATTTAAAAAGTTTGCATTTTGTTGTTTCCGTTTAGTACATGTTAAATATCTTCTTAATCTATTTGATAGCGCGTTTAATTTTTGCTTGAGTGTGTCGAGAAAATGTTGTGGCTCCGTATTAGATTCTTCATGTTGAGAGTGTGTTTTATATTTCCTCTTTATTTCTTCTACAGTCGTTAGTATTCTCAGATTTCTATTTCCTATTATGTATTGTGTTAATCTTCCAATTTCTAATCTATATTTTTCTATTCTGCTTTCAATTCTTCTTTGCCAGGTAGGTTTTCTATTTCGATTGTTTGCAGTTATATTTCCCTCTGTGTTAAATCTGGTACCATTACATAAGGCGGCTGTATAAGCTGCTGAATATATTAAGGTATGTAATGAAATAAAATCTAAATCGTGACTAAGATGCCTCGGTAAAATTTCATTATTCAAGTAGTGAACAATCCGTGCAAATTTTCGTGAATATTTCTGTTTTGGGATGTATGGTCTTGCTTCAGCATCAGTTGTGCTAAATATTGCAATAGCATTATTAAATTCTATTTCAATTTTATTACTTTCCATGATTATTATAATTATTATTATTATTGCTATTCATGATATTGTTGCGCGCCGTAATTAATGCCAGGTCTATAGAGGGTGATTATTAGCGTCATCTATTATCAAGTAGCAGAAATAGGAGCGTCAAGATCTTTCTAGAACTCTCCCATCCCAATAGCGCCATCTAGTGTCGAGTGGCGAGGGCTATCTGGAAGATTCTTTGCTAGACTTTCAACATTCTACTCGAACATTCTATATGTTTTCGGTGGAAAAGGTCCTATATAAAGTCGGTTAGGAGCGCAACCGGGACAGTATTTAATTAGCAATACAATTGAAGTTTGGAGCGAAATAAAGTGAACTAAAGTGTTCAGTGTGATTAATTATTAGTGTGTTTTAAATTTTAATTGTGTTCGGTAATTAAAGTGTAAATTTTGGTAATTCTGTCGGCAGTTTTTATTGTCACGAACCCTTAGCTCATAATCTTTTAATAGGTTGATTCTTTCACGATCTGATACTTAAATATGTGGAACTTGCCAAATAGTTTTACTTATTATAACATCCTCTACAACTTCACTTGTTTTAAATTAATCGCATTAGGATTTGTATTGCTACGTAATAACACTAACTCATGTTTACATTTATTAATTATAATTTTTTATAATCTTCTGCAAATCCTAATATCTTGTTCAATAGTATAGATGCGTAAAACGCTCCACCACTAGTATTGCTTGTTCCACCAGTTGACCAGCCCCAAACTCGGACACATTTAGATTCGTTTTCATTTAAGGATAGATAAGATTTTATTGTAGTAGTGATACCAGCATTCTTAATTTTATCTATTTCTACTCCATTAAGTTCATATCGTATGTCTTGAAAAAGAAATAGCACTGGATTATTAACAAAATGTACGTGTGATACCTACCTTTTCTTTTGTGGTGCTAGTATAAACGTGTACTTTTTCCTCGATATATAAACTACTGAGTGAAGATAGCCCGTACAAATCTTGCTGATTAATAGGAAAACGTATTTCGTCATTCTTGTTAAAACAGGTTACATATGGTGTGTATGAATGATACTCAAAACGTTCAATGCTGTTATCGTATGATGTTTGTTGAAATACGTTTCAAATATTCATTTTATCAAGCCAGCTAGAAAAATTTGATAAAACAACGTATTTATTTAAATAAGAATAATAATGATTTAAAATAAATTATTAATTAGGTATCTATGTATTAAAAACCATAAGTACACATGTTTGGAATGTAACAAGTTATATTAAAAATGAATATAAATATAAAGATAATAACTTATATCTAAAATAAAATCTAAAACTATTTACATTAAAATTCTACATCAGAATCATCAGAGTCATTGTCATCCACATGAATTACGATATCTTCTGCCTGATGAGATTTCTTCAAGTCTTCCTCTTGAAGTTTTTCTGCATGCTTCACATAATATTCCCAGTTCTTTTGCGAAACGTTTTAAATTGCTATATCCGGTAACACTTCGACGTCTGCAATTTTAAAAGTGCTATTTTTGGTGGCAACTTCATTTTTTGCTTGACTGCTCAAGTTCGGAACGGCAGAAATTAACACTTTGTAACTTTTCGGGATCTATTTTCATTTCAGTGAAAAATGTTATAACATTGTTGATATCAACACGTGTTTGTGCTGGTATGTTGGTGTTAACAGGCAAAATATTATTTTGAATAAATTCTGCCGTTTAGGTACAAAACAAAGGAGTAGCCATTGTGTCACTAAAGAAATTCAGAGAGAGAATGCGCAAAAACAAATTTCTCTTCGATATATGTACTAAATTATCATTGCACTAATTTGCAGGTATTAGGCGAGGGTAATTATGGAAAACAAACGACTCATAACATAACAATGTCGGAACCTCCTTTGTTCACCGCACCGCCGACGTATACCTGACTTTGATGATTCATTTGTTGTTATCGATAATGGCGTTGCGCCCGCACAAAATGCTCACCGCCCTAGCCGGGATGAGGCCGAGCTATGATTTATGACCCAAACTACACGGACAAAATTTACTATAGGTAAGTCCAATTTCGACTGAGAGGTCAATCGACGGATTGACCGTGACAGAGTGCCGTCGCGTTATTGCCACGACGGTACACATATTCCATAATTACTCGATTTTTTAATGTATCCGTGATAACAAAAAATATTCAAATACGATGCAGACATAACAAAATCAATAAACAAATGACTAATTTTAGAAAAAGAATTCCATGTTTAAAAAAAATTTAAAGTTAGAATTCTTAGCCAAACAAAAATTATTTTGATTTGAAATGGCCAGTAGTGCAGAATGGCTATTTCATAGGTAAAGACCTATTATATACGAAATTATTATGCAAGCGATAACTATTAAGGATTTCGACTTAAATATCTCAGTAACTTTAAAACTATCATCGAGCATGTGTTGGATATTACATATAGCTAAGACCGAGCTCAGTTCGTGGTAGCATAAAATTTGTTAGAGAGTGCAGAGTTATAATAACAATTGACGATACAAAAACTGAATAGTTTACCCATCTGATAATTTTACTTACTTACTTATCTTCACGCACAATCCCTAACGGGGTAGCCAGAGAGAACAGATCGCCAAGTGTCACGATCCTTACATACCTCTTTCGCTTCTTTCAGGTTCATTATCTTCTTAGTACATGCACGTCTAGGTATCCGAGTACTCTTGACCTTCCCCTCTTCGAGTAATTTGCTCACATGGTCTTCGAAAGTTAGTCTCAGTCTGCCTCGACACCTTTTAATATTTACTTTCGCGCTATATATTTTCTTCACCATTCGGTCTACACTCATTCGCTCAACGTGCCCAAATCATCGGAGTACGCCCCTGTTTTTCATTTAGTTTTTAATTTATGATATTTAAAATGTTTGGCTTTTACATAAATAAAAGTGGGCAAATGAGCATGCGGCTCGCCGGATGGTAAGTGATTATCGCCGTCCATGAACAACTGCAACAGCAGGTGAATTTCCGACCTTTAAAAAAGATTGGGTGCACTTTTCCTACTTGAATCTCGCCTTTATTTGTAGCGTGTAAGACCGTGTGCGTTCTAATACAAAATGTACTAAGAATAGATATAGCAACAACGCATGTTTTAATACGAGGATAATGAAATGAAACATTATTTTTTCTTTCCGTGTATTCTCCCTTAATCCTAATACATTTATAAAATCTGTCAAATAACTTTATTAATACCGTCTAAGAAAAAGATTTGTCTTGGGCGTCAAAATAGGCCGCAATTGCTGACTTCACTTAGTCATTGTCGCCAATTTTTTTCCAACGCAGTTCTTTCTTCATTTTTGTAAACAAATAATAGACGCTTGGGGACAGGTCTGGGCTGTATGGTGGGCAGTTGTTCAAAACCACACCGGTGAATAGCAAGCGTCACATGGCTTGTGTGCACGGGCGTATTGTCGTGCAAAAGGAACACGACTTTTGTAAGTTTGCCTTGCCTTTTATCTTTAACAGCTTCTTTTGATTGATTTAGTAAAGAAATGTAGTATTCTTCTTATAATCCTTCTGTTCCTTATAATCAATCAAAGGAATACCTTCTGTATCCCAAAAGATCGTCGCTATGATCTTTACCGCCGATTGAGACAGATGTGCCTATTATGCTACTGAATTGACTCTTGCTTTGACTCAAGTTCGTGAAGGTGAACCCAAGTTTCATTGCCAGTTGTAATTTGGGCAATAACTTTCTCCTTTTGCTCTCTATAGCGGTCCAAAAACTCGCGACAACTCTCAACGCGCTCGTGTTTTTGATGCGCAGAAAGCATTCTTGGAACACATTTGGACTTTAGTCACGCCAAGGTGTTGATGTAGGATTTTTAAATCGGTTGTTTCTGATACTCCAAATAATGCTGCAAGCTGTTTTTTTCTGTAGCTGGGCATCTTCCCGTACAAGTTTTGCAACTTTTTCGATTATTTCTGGCATAGCAGCTTCAATCGGCTGTCAAGGTCGGAGGTCGTCTTCAATGGAATCTCTCCCTTTTTTGAAAAGGGCGTGCCATTTATAAATCTTGGTACTCCCAGGAGCGGAGTCTTTATAAATAGCTGACATCTCTTGAAAAATGGTTTGAGGTGTCTTTCCTTTTGTGGTTTGGTAAGAAACTTAATGACGGAGCGATATTCTATTTTCTCCGCAGTGGATAGTTTCTTCCCGATTGACTTGTTTACTCGTTGATAACTCAAAATCTCGTGACCCGAGTAGGTTTAAAATTGGCATATATACTAACAATGAGTCACTCAACCAGCGTCTACCTGGATGAGTGAACTCACTCTCGCCAACCCCGCCATTCCGCGGACTTTTTGACATCCCCTCGTATCTAACCGTTTAGTGGTGGTAAAAGAATATCCACTACTCCATATCAGCCCGCTGGTATCACAAGAGGCAACAGAGAGAAACAAATCGGGAAGTAGGCAGCAGCGTTTATCTAAAAACGACTAAAATAAAAGACTGCGGTGCGGCCAACCCGCTTGCCAAGCGTAGCAACTATGGTAAATATATGCAGGATTCCATTTTTCATCAGCAGACTTTTAAATTTGATGTAACTGTAACAGCATGCTCTTTAATCTCGACCGTTGTATTGTAGCTGTCTGGTAGAGCCTTTAAACATTAAGAATCAGTAACACAATGTAACTGCCTTTGCTTAACTTAAATTCTGCGATCATTATCATGCCGAAATATGAGAAAAAAAATATATATGATAGCTTGAGCTCTTCATATTATGCAATTTCATTAATATGGGCATGACTGCCCTAGCGTTACAACTTGGACGTGGGTAACACCGGTGGTAGAAAAGCTAGTATATGTAGGCAGACGGATTATCTGACTTGTAATTAAAACAAAATTAACTAAGTCATATATAATTTATTTTATTGAAATGTGAGAACATTTAATGCAATAAAACTTTCTCCGTCTTAGAAGAGATGTCTATAAAACACGATATAACAATGTTTTATTAATTTTTACTTCTGTGCAACATTTAAAACGTTAAATATTGCATAAGATTGATGAAAAAGCTGAAATAAGAAAAGAAAAATTTTTCAACCACATAACAGTATAATATGTTTTATTGTTATTTTATAGTAACTGTGTGAGTAACATAGAGTATTTATAAGCAAGCTATAGAGCGCACGTTGGCCTTTTCAAATTGGTTATTTCTCACTTTTTTCGAATTTCCCTTAGTCTGGCCCTATTATCCGCAGGTACTATATATCAATAATATACCATAAATCATACGTACTTTAATTTGCTTTTGTAAAAGAAATTTATAAGGGAAAAAGTAATTAAGATATTGAAATATTACGTAAAAGAATTATTAAAACTAAAATAAAATATATCAGATAATGGCCATGGCCCCCGGCGGCATACGAAAGGGGGCGGCGGCAAGCGCCAAGATTTTTTTCAATAAAAT
Source organism: Parnassius smintheus behrii (assembly GCA_036936625.1). Classification (NCBI taxonomy): domain Eukaryota; kingdom Metazoa; phylum Arthropoda; class Insecta; order Lepidoptera; family Papilionidae; genus Parnassius; species Parnassius smintheus. The sequence continues at coordinate 30,972,890 of JAUPFT010000006.1, forward strand.
CAACTCCAAACTGCGCCCGCAATGTTACGTGCCAAGCGAAACCGCAAAAGTGCGTAAGAGAGGAGGTCGATGAGGAGATGGAATCGGCACTGCGGCGGCAAACCTACGTGAACGAACCAACAAGCGACAGCGAGTACTCAGTTATTCAATCAAACAAAACAATCTATGTTGAACATAGGCCCAAGAAATGCCATAAAGCACGGTCCCGAGCCACCTGCATTCGACTTCCTGCATATTTTACCAGGTCATCACTCTAGCTAGTGCGGGGACGTCCTACACTTCACGTGCCGGCCAGAGGCTACCACTCGAGAACCTTTTTCCCCTTCGGTTGTCAACATTTCAACAAATCACTAAAAATATTTAGTGATTTGTTGTTAAGGGCCCCAAATTCGAATTCCAGTCCAAGCTAATATTTAAAATAATTGTAAAACTAATAAAACATTATTACATTAATTATTATAACTAAAACATTATTATTTGTAATTTTCATGTATTGGTGGTGTTGGTGTTGTAATTACTATTTTGTCCCATGGCTAAAGAAAGAGTCGACAAACGAAAATGTCGTAAACATCATATCGATGGTCTAGAAGACAAACATGGTAATTACAAAATTTTGATAATTTAACATTTTAATGCCAAATGTATTAAATGAGCATGCTCTACGGATCCCACTCATCCAAATTACATTATTCCGTCTCTTTCTGTCTAAATTTTATTTGTACATTCATAGTAAGTGATGTCATTTTGAAGCCAAAAAAAGTAATGGCAGTTATTTACCATCAGTTTAACTACAAAAAATGCTAAATAGATTTATGACTTTTCGCTTGTGTTTACCATGATTGACAAATAAGCTAAATATTTTTATTACGTTTGTCATTTTGTATCTTTCAATTTCCAATTATATTAATTGATGTAAATATTTTCAAGTGCCGGTAGACAAATGGTTTAAGTGATCATAATACTACTGAAAACTCGCCAGCAAATGATCAAAAATATTAAGTGCTTTAAAAATAGTTCATAGTAACAACAAAGTTCTGAGTAAAAAACAGGAGCCAGAGAGTACTAAAGTTATTTGCACGTGTCGGCGTTTCCAACGAAAACGACCGATGTTCCAACGAAAATTCCTGATGTCGACGGTGATGTACAAAACGACTTTTCTGCCTCGGTACCATCGTCTACGCCTGCAGTAAACACCGAATTTCCCACAAATACGATGGATGCCGCCGCCTCCACTACCTCGGTGCCGCTGTCTCCACCCGCAGCATTCACCGACGCTCTTAAAGAAACCGCTTCCACAGCTAATGATCTATATATTGCTTTTAGCACTACTTTTGAACCACAAGTTAACAGTTAATCGATTCCTTTGCAAGGATCACGCAATTCTAGACAGTCACCACTTACGAGTACATCGAATAGTATTAATATAAAGCAAATAATTCTCGATCTTCAATTGTCAGACTCAAATAATTCCCCTTAACCAAACCAAACCTGCAACTTCATCTGATATATCTCGGGACGAGATTGAGGAAACAAATGTCCGAAAAAAAGTAAAAAACCAAACAGTCTGGGTTAATAAACGTGGAAGAGAAATATAGCAAAAAACAAACGTCAAAGCGGTAAATATTATATCAACAGAAAGGGTAACATTGTTAGCGCAAAAAACTGTGTTCCTACAGAATGCTGTAAATGTAGATACAAATGTAATTTTTTTCTATGATATGTATATATACGAGTATATGTAATAGTTTTCCAGAAAATGTAAGAGCTGATCTCAGTCATAATTTCTGGGGACTTGGAGAAAGCAAATATCAAAAAATTTACCTTTAAACTCATAAAACACGCAAATATTCAACGTATAACGGTTGCAGCTATAAAACGATGCGCTATGTCTAGACAGTATTTTCTTTGTCAAGAAAACACAGGTAGACACAGAGTTTGTCAAAAAATTTTTTGCAACACTTTCGTTATAAGTGGAAGTGATTGATACTTGCACTAAACAGATGGGACCAAATTGCGATTACGTGGGTCATGATCTACGGCAGTGGCTTATTCCTGGAAACAAAACTTCAGAAGCAATGAAACAATTATTGTTAAACAGCATATTGACATGTTTCCTAGAATTGGGTATTTTTTATTTCCTATTGCAGAAAAGACTCCAAAAAAATATATTTGAGAGTGTCCTTAATATGGCTCGCTTATATAAATTGTACAAAGAAGAATTCTGTCCAGGAAGAAATATAAATCCTCTTTCTTTATATGTTTACGAGAAGATTTTCAAATCGTATGACCCACCACTAGCATTTTACAAACCGAAAAAGGATCAGTGCACTAAATGCAATGTGTACAGGTGTGCTGAAGACAAAACCAGTTTACAAAGAGACTATGATGAACATAGAGCAAGAGAAAAAGAATCTTTGGAAATGAAGGCATACGACAAGAAAGAAAGCATAGAAGGCGATGGTACGAAGCGTGCAATAACATTTGACTTGCAGGCAATATTGTCAGTGCCTCACACCGCTGACTCTAAAATTTACTACTTATGGAAATTTTCTATCTACAATTTTACTATTTTAGATAATTATCAAAATACAAGACTATGTTATATGTGGGACGAAAACAACGGAAAAAAGGCAGCACTAAAATTGGTTCAATTTTACTTAAGTACTTGATGGATTTGCCTGAAAACGTAAAAACTGTTACATCCTTTTCAGACACCTGCAGTGGTCAAAATCGCAACAAATATGTCACATTGGCAGCATTGTATGCCGTAATAAATGTTCCTCATTTGAAAACAGTTAACCTTAAATACTTGGAATCTGGCCATTCGTACCTGGAAGCTGACTCTATACATGCAAGTATAGAGCGTGCCCGAAAGCATAAAAAAGTATTTACTGCAAGATAGTACGCTTTAGTTGTCAGTTCTGCGAGATCCAGACCCAAACCTTACGATTTGATCATGATGAAGTACCCCGATTTCTATGATTTAAAAGCTTTAGAAAAGTCATTGAATTGCAACATGGTAAAAAACAAAAATAATGAAACAGTAAAGTGGATGGCCATCAAATGGATACAAGTAAGAAAGGGGTCTCCGGGATCGGTATTTTACAAATATAAACTAAGTGATACGACTTTCAAAAAAATTGACATTGCTGCATGTAAAAAAAGAAGAAAAAGGGATCAAGTATTTCTAGTTTATACAAGCCGATAAAAAAGCATACAGTTCCCAGATGCCAATTTTAAAGGCTAAGAAAAAGGATCTGATGACGCTGTTGAAGGATGGAGTGATCCCAAAAGACTACGTTGATTATTACACTAACATTCCTTCTATTGATGAAGAAAATATAATTAACGATTGTTTAGGCTCAGATTCCGAAGACTGACCTTAGAAATTTACGTTTATAATACTTAAATAATAATACTAACGTAATACTTACATGTTTTATTTGTTTGGTAATAAAGAAACTTTTACACGTAATTATTTTTTTTAATAAATCGGTACTAAATTCTTCATTATACCCTAAATTAATATACAAAACACGAAAGTGTTAAGTGACAATATTATATAAAATTTGTGTACAAACATACTAAGTGATACCCTTTTTTGCTATTTTGTTATTTTTATAGAATATTTTAGATAATTGATGCTCGGCTTTATGATAATTAAGTATATAGATAAATACCCTAACTAATTATAGGCAGTATATATACAGTTCCAATGACCAGTTTTAAGTTATAGTATCTAGAAGTTTTGAATCATTAAAAACAGTCTTCCTGAAAAATTGGCTGGTCCGTAATTACCACGTTTGTCTTCTAGACCATCGATATCATCATATGATATCGCTCACGCTAGACCTAAAATATCCAAATTGATAGCAGTCTCTGCCAGTACCACAGGTGCGAGACGTCTGCTACTGCAATTACCAATTGTTTCGACAAGTGTGATGGCAGATGACATTGGCACACCTTCTCTACAACGAGACAGGGTCAAGTCCGCCAATATTTTTTTCTAATGAAGGAAATAAATACAAATTTTTCAGGGTGGTGGTACCACTTTCCGTTTCCACTTGCTTGTAAAGAATTTCGATGCAAAGCGTTCACGCTCCAGCCGTAGTATTTAAGCTAATTACTTTCACACATGCCCTGCATCCGACTAACAAACCATTACGTACCATCGGCCTTGTCGTGTAAGATTTACTTAGAGTAGGTAAATACTGCTAAATACAATTGTTTGCACTTCCTGTGTCAGTATTATACCCCGGACTGCTGAAAACTTACGAAAGTATGCGAAAATTGTCAAACTTTTGATGATTCAAGAGCACTGTTAGTAGTTTTCGCTGTTGAGAATTAAATACAGAAATATGTCCTACATCAGTCAGTGCATCGAGACAAACTGTGCGGAACATAGCTCGAACCGCAACCGGCCGAGCCGCACGCACCAGAAGAATCATCAATACTGAGCGCGTGCGCCTGTCCCAGTTCGTTTCCCATCCGCATGAGTATATCGCCAATCTCACGTTCTCTCCCTGCCAGCAGATTCATTAATTGTATTATATCAAAGAGATATAATGCAAATAAAAGCTATTTTACACTTACTTATAAAATAATATAAAACAATATTATTATAATATGTTATAAAAATTGAGAAAGGATTTAATTTCTAACACGAAATAAAAAATAAGAGCAAAAATAAAAATTGATACAGTCAAAATTACTGTGTGTAAACAGTTGTCAGGTGCTTCTCAGGTAACTATGAGTGCGTCTTGTTTAATATCGCTCTCTCATCTAAATCTTCCATCAATCAGCAGAGCATTCACTGCTATATATTTTGGTCTCCAGCCAGGATACGATAGCAATTGGGTAAAATGTTACTTGGCGGATGAAATAGATAAGACTATGTATTAACATAGTCACAACAAAACACAAACATCAACACACTTAACATCAGGTGAGCCGCATGCTCGTTTGCCCCTTCTTCTATAAAAAAAAATAAAAAAAATATTACCAACTCAGGCGAACTCCTAGACAGCAAGCAGCTCCCCTACCTAATTCACTTTTAAGTTAGGCAGTTAACTTATAGAATAGTATTGATTTGATTCTTATTTAAAAATATAATATTTTTTATATAAGAATCAAATACTATATATATATATATATATATATATATATATATATATATATATATATATATTACATTATATATAGTATTTGATTCTATATTACATGAAGTCGTTGTCTTACCGTTTCCATTAGTAAATCACTATAATAGCAAGGTATACTGCAAAGTGCAATTGCTCCAAAAATTATTGTTATAAACTCTATACTTATTTGACCATTATGAAAACTCTGAAAAATTAAGCATTATAAAATATGACCTTTTTTGAGACAAATTAAATTCGTTCTTCTTTTTCTTTGATAGTCCCTATTAGTTCACTGCTAGATATATACCAATGTAAGAAATATTTGCCGCTGGTAGGGAAATTTAGGCAGTTCGGAGTTTTTTTCGTCTTGCTAAAACGTGTATCTGAAACTAATAGTCACTCTCTCGCTAAAGAATGAAATTTGATGATTGATTATAATAAGATAAATAATTTAAAAAATAAAAAACCCGACTGCAAAAAAGACAAATTAAAAGTAGTGTACTTAAAAGACAAAAAAAAACTATAAAGTAAACTCTACTTCGGTTTAACAGACTATATTATGAGCTGAAAGCCCAATTACAAATTGAAACCCGAAAGAAAATTAATGGGTTCCGCTTGCTACTAAACTTAATATATAACGTAGGCTATAAAATAGTCTAAGTTATATATTAAGTTTAGTAGCAAGTTAGGCTTTCAGATCATAATATAGTCTGTTAAACCGAAGTAGAGTTTACTTTATAGTTTTATTTAATTTTGTTTTCTTTACTCATTCTTGTTTCGGTCATTTAAGTACACTACTTTTAAATTGTCTTTTTTGCAGTCGGGTTTTTTATTTTTTTAAATATTTATCTTATTAACAATTTTTTAGTGTCCCCGTCTATTGTGTAAAGTTTTTCGACGATTTTTAATAACTATGCGACTTAGAAAGCTCTATGTATATTTCTTAAAATAAACAATGTAACACAAAATTTATTGAAAACTATTTGATTCGATTTGAATGTGATTGGGTGACGGATATTAATAACTATTCTTATATAATCAATATTGCATATTTTATAAACCAGTTATCAAAAACTTTATAAACCAATTTAGTATTCCTAATTAAATTTAATCATACAACTTATATTCAATATTCGATAGGTTTGGTTTTTTAATTAATGTATTACTATTTTTTGCCAAAAAACCGCCATTTTGTATATTTTAAAAAATTTTATCCAAAAACACTTGGGTTTTAAGACGAATAAAACGATAACTTATTTGTTGAAATCCATCCAGCCGTTTATCTTCCAAATTTTAATTAATTTTAAAATTAATTTATTTTATGTACACACATCAAGATACAGAAGTAGTCTTATAGTAATTTCGTACAAGGTTCTACTTATTCCATAATTAGCTGAAATATCTTCCAGTAGACGCATAAAGGAAATAATATTGAAATAGCAAACTTAGTGCATACATTATCATCATCATCATCATCATTACAGCCCTTCACAAGTCCACTGCTGAACATAGGCCTCCCCCAAGTAATGCCACAAAGCACGGTCCTGAGCCACCTGCATCCATCGACTTCCTGCATATCTTACCAGGTCGTCACTCCATCTAGTGGGGGGTCGCCCTACACTACGCCTACCGGTACGAGGCTGCCACTCGAGAACCTTTCTTCCCCATCGGTTATCGGTTCTTCGAGCTATATGGCCGGCCCATTGCCACTTCAGTTTACTAATCCGTTGGGCTATGTCGGTCACTCTGGTTTTACTGCGGATATCCTCATTTCTGAGTCTATCACGCAGAGAAACTCCGAGCATAGCCCTCTCCATAGCTCGCTGAGCGACCTTGAGCGGCCTCATACGGCCAGCAGTGAAGGACCACGTCTCAGATCCGTAAGTCATCACTGGCAACACGCACTGGTTGTACAATCTAGTTTTTAGAGATTGAGGTATACCTGACGAGAGGATATGTCGTAATTTCCCGAACGCTGCCCAGCCGAGTTGAATCCGTCGATTGACCTCTCGGTCGAAGTTGGACTTACCTAGTCGGACTATTTGTCCCAGGTAAACGTACTCGTCAACAACTTCGAGCATAGTGCTCCCAACAACTACCGGCATAGGTGTGACATGGACATTAAACATGATCTTTGTTTTGTCCATGTTCATCTTAAGACCTATCCGTTGGGAGGCACTATTGAGGTCATTGAGCATAGTGCTTAAGTCCTCCAGCGATTCTGCCATAAGTACTATATCGTCGGCAAATCGAAGGTGAGTGATGTACTCGCCATTGATGTTAATACCGTATCCTTTCCAGTCCAGTAGCTTGAAAACGTCTTCCAAAGCAGCGGTGAAGAGTTTCGGGGATATAACGTCACCCTGTCTTACACCTCTCTGCAGTTGGATAGGTTTCGAGCTCTGGTTCTGTACTCGGATAGCCATCGTAGCCCTACTGTACAAACACTTCAGCACTTCGATATACCGACAGTCAACTTGGCACCGCTGAAGGGACTGCAGCACCGCCCAAATTTCGACGGAATCAAAGGCTTTCTCATAGTCCACATACGCCAGGCAAAGTGGCAAATTGTACTCTTCAGTCTTCTGTACAATCTGCCGCAGGGTATGTATGTGGTCTATGGTACTGAAGCCTTTTCGGAAACCGGCTTGTTCGGGAGGCTGGAAGTCGTCGAGTCTGCGTGCGAGACGATTCGTAATGACTCTCGAAAACAGCACGTAGACGCGTAGTGGCGGTTAAGAATATCCACTACCCCATATCTTCCCGTGGGTGTCGTAAAAGGCGACAGAGGGAAACAGGCAGGAGATGGGCAGCAGCATCTTCCTGATAACAACAATTACACAAAAAAAAAACTGCGGTTGCCAACCCGCTCGCCAAGCGTGGCAACTATGGCAATATACCCCCCATGAACAATGACACAAACAGACGGCCCCCAGTCCCCGGCGGCCCCGCTATTCCTGGCTACGGTGGCGACCATGGTAACGGCGGGGCAGGGGGTGCTAAGAATCTCCGGTGGAGGTTCGGTTGCCACCTACGACGACTCGACCTGGCAACATTTAACGCACGCACACTGAGGACTGACGAGAAGATCCTGGAGCTGGAAGAAGAGATAGACAAGTTGCGCTGGAGTATTATAGGATTATCCGAGGTCCGAAGAGAGGGGGAGGACACGGTGATTCTCGAATCCGGCAACTTGTTCTATCACCGGGAGGGCGACCATCTGTCCCAAGGAGGTGTCGGATTTATCGTCCACAAGTCTCTCGTCAACAACGTTGTAAAGATTGGGAGTGTGTCGACGAGGGTCGCGTACCTGATACTCAGAATCACCAAACGGTATTCGCTGAAGGTCATACAGGTTTACGCACCAACCTCGGCACATCCCGATGAGGAGGTGGAGGAAATGTATGAGGATATTTCCAAAGCCATGCATTCCTCCAAAACCCACTACACGGTGTTGATGGGAGACTTCAACGCAAAACTAGGCACAAGAGAAAGCGGTGAGCTGAAGTTAGGGAAATTTGGAGTAGGGCAACGGAACCGAAGGGGCCAGCAGCTGGCCGACTTTATGGAGAAAGAGGGACTCTTTATGATGAACTCTTTCTTCCAGAAGCGGCCCCACAGAAAGTGGACCTGGTCGAGCCCCGACGGTTCGACAAAAAATGAGATTGACTTCATTATGACGACCAGATGCCAGCTGTTCAGTGATGTCTCAGTGATCGCAAGGGTGAAAACTGGCAGCGATCACCAAATGGTTAGAGGCACACTGAACCTAAACGTTAAGTTGGAGAGGTCTCGTCTAATGAAGTCAACGCTCCGTCCCCCTCGTGCTCTGATCCAGAATCCCGAAAACTTTCAGCTCGAGTTACACAACCGCTTTCAGTGCCTACAAGATTGCAATGCAGTGGACGATATGAATGACAAGCTCGTGGAAACTGTCCATGCGGTCGGAGCTAAGTTCTGCAAGACCCGCCGCAGAAGAACACAAAAACTCTCCGATCACACTCTTAATCTCATGGCTGTTAGACAGGAGATGAGGCTGCAATCGTCAACAGATTTGACAGCATACAGGCAACTGAACAGACAGATCTCCAAATGCATGCGGCGAGACTTACGCAACTTTAATACTGCTCGTATTAAAGAAGCGATCGAGCGGAACCAGGGCTCCAAAGTCTTTGCCAGAGATCTGTCTGCCCGTAAGAGCCAACTGTCAAAGCTGAAGACTGAGTGTGGCAGCATCGTTTCCGGGACACCTGAGATTTTGAGTGAGATTGAGAGGTTCTATGGGCAGCTGTACACATCATCGTTGGAGCCACACGCAAGTGTGAGTAACGATCCAAGAGCAAGTCTTATCCGACACTATTCCGATGATATCCCGGACGTCAGTCTAAGCGAGATTAGAATGGCTTTCCAGCACCTTAAAAACGGCAGGGCCCCAGGTGAGGATGGAATTACAGCGGAGCTTCTGAAAGCGGGTGGAACACCGGTACTTGAAGTCCTTCAGAAGCTCTTCAATTCCGTCCTCCATGGTGGCACTACTCCAGAGGCGTGGAGCAGAAGTGCGGTGGTCTTGTTCTTTAAGAAAGGCGACAACGCTCTCTTGAAGAACTACAGACCGATTTCCCTTCTGAGCCGCGTCTACGTGCATACATTAGTACTACTAAAAATAAATAATATACATAATGTTACGTAAATTATATAAAATAAAACAATAAATAAAAATAAAATAAATCAATACATAATAATAATAATAAATACGATAGTTACATATTAATTAACAGGATGCAAAGTAGTTATCTCTAAGACGTTTCTTGAATACCAATAAAGTATCGGAATTTCTTATATTTGACGGTAGTGAGTTCCATAACCTTACCGCGTGAACTGAAGAGGAGTGGGAGTAAAAATCGGAATTATAGACGGGAAAGTCAAGAAGAGTTTTAACAAGGTATCTGCATGGTTTTTCCGGAGGATGAGTGAAGGAAAATTGGCTTCTGAGGTACGTGGGAGAGGAAGGGTTGTACAAAATGTTATAGAGGAGACATAACAATCGAGTGTTCCTTCGAAGTCGAATTGGGAGCCACTTGAGTTGCTTACGAAACTGAGATATACGGTCAAATTTCTTGAGCCCAAATATAAAAAGGGATACACCGATTTTGCAAGCGCTCAAGTTTATTAAGAAGCTCCTCTGTAGCATCCAAATAACAGGCATCCGCATAATCAAGGAGAGATAGGATAAGAGTAAGCACGAGTGATATTTTAGCTTTAAGGGGTAAGAAATTTTGTAGACATTTAAGCGAATGCAAAGTAAAGTAGACCTTGCGATTAACCTCAGCGATATGCGTGGTCCATGTTAAATGGTGATCAAATATGACACCTCAGTTTTTGACAGTATTGGCAAAGGGTATAGGAACGCCATTAAAACAAACAAGAGGTAGTGATGTAAATTCTAATCTATTACGCAAATGCCTACTGCCTATTATGATGACCTGAGATTTCGTGGGATTAACTAATAGTCCGAAGGATGCAAACCATTCACAGATGCGGCTCAGATCCGCATTCATGGCTGCAATTGCATTATTTGTATCACTTACCGGAAAATGACGATAAAGCTGTAAGTCATCCGCGTAGAGATGATCATTAGATGTAATATCACTCGTAATAGAGTTAATAAATATGGAAAATAAAAGGGGGGAAAGAACGCCACCCTGAGGTACACCCGAAGTGATACCAGACCAATCGGAAAGAGTGTCATTAACACGGACACAATGTGATCGACCACGAAGATATGAATCAAACCATGCGATGGCGGATGGAGAAATGTTTATAGATTCCAGGATCCGGAGAAGAATATCAAAGTCTACTGAGGTAAAAGCACTACTAAAGTCAAGCAAAACTAAAAGTGTAAGAGATTTATTGTCCATGGCCCAACGGATATCATCGGTTACTTTAAGTAAAGCAGTGACAGTGCTGTGTCCACGACGAAAGCCCGACTGATAAGTGGAGAGCAAGGAGTTAGACGATAAGAAGAGAGAGAGTTGACTATGGATGATGTGTTCCAGAACTTTAGAAAGAAAGGGTAAAATAGATATGGGACGAAAGTGGGACAAAGAAGAAGGATTAGAAACCTCAGGCAGAGGAATTGTATATGCTTGTTTCCAAACTGAAGGAATAGATGACGACGATATAGAAAAATTAAATATGTGAGTGAGAATTGGTAGAAGTAAAGGTAGAACTGGCAAAATCATCTTCGCGCATAGACCATACCAACAGTATTTGAAGAGATGGCTAGGATAGATTTTTAGACATTTTTCTCCGTCACAAGGGAAAGATGAAAAGGGCAAACGTGCAGTTTCGGTATACCCGACAGTGCGAGTAGTGTGTTGGATTTGATGTAAGAATCTAAAGTCATCGGAGGAGTAGCAAAGTGATTGTTATTTTAATTAAATAAAAATAACAACTTGAAAAATGTTGTTATTCTTGACTGCAATTTATTTAATGGTCCCTCGTGGCCCTCGTGGCCATGGATACTGGAAAACACCCGAAATGTATCTATAAAATTTGAATGTAGATGGCGGTTTCTACCTGATACAAACCTTATAAGCCTAAAAGGAGCGGAAAAGTCGAGGATTTTAAAAAGTTTAAAATTCTATGAAAATACGATTAAAAGAAAACGAATTATATGAAAATAAGTTTTGTAACGGTGAAAATTTACTAAGAAAACTAAGGTTAAGTACGTGGGGCAATTAATTAATCTGTATCACAAGAAAATTTACACAGAAAAGACCAATTTTCGTTCAAGATATGGATGAATTGGAGATTTATTTCTAAATTTTTCGCTTGATCGAGTTAAGTACTGATTTTTCGAGTTTCGTGTATTTTATCTATCAAATTTCAGTGTAGATGACAGTTTCTACACGATACGGGCCTTATTATTTTAAAAGGAGCGGAGAAATCGAAGATTTTAAAAAGATTTAAAATTCTATGTAATACAATTATAAGAAAATGAATTATAGGAAAATGAGTTATTTAACTGTGAAAATTTACTAATAAAACTACGGTTAAGTACGGGAGGCAATTAATTAAACTGTATTATAAGAAAGTTAAAACAGAAAAGACCAATTTTCAGTCAAGATATGGATGAATTGGTGTTTTTATTTTTTCATTTTTGGCTTGGTTGAGGTAAGTAGCGATTTTTCGAGTTCGGTGTGTTTTATCTATAAAATTTGAATGTAGATGGCAGGTTCTACACGACAAGGACCTTGTAAGCCTAAAAGGAGAAAGGGAAAAATCGAAGATTTTATAAAGTTTAAAATTCTCTGATAATACGATTATAAGAAAACGAATTATATGAAAATAAGTTATTTAACGGTGAAAATTTACTATGAAAACTGTGGATAATTACGATGGCAATTAATTGAACCGTATTACATGAAAATTTAAACAGAAAGTAGTTTTAATCAGTGTAATTTGTTTCTTAACCCCTTACCTGTATAATTTGGTGTAAAGTAATAGGAATTATAACTGCTGATGCTTTCAAAGTGAATTCATATAACACTCTGAATCCTTTTTTAATATCATCCACAAAACTGCCGACGGAAAAATTAGTAAATTTTGTAAAAAAAAACATATTTCTTAAATAAATATGTATTTTAATTCAGTACCTACCTGTATATTTTCTGTAATCGTACCACAACATCTTTTAGTTTATTCATGGACTTTTCTGAATTAAATTTTTTGCCTGTAAAAACTCCTAATACTCGTTTTTTTACAATTTCCAACTGACCACACACATGAAGTATAAAAATAGGTCCCATAGGCGCAAACCCTATATACATAAACATAGCGTACACAGCATAGAATAAAATATTTATATTAATGACTATAAATGGTCCAAGGTCATTTTTTACTTTTTCTATTTGTGATGGGTATGTTAAATCATAAATATGAACATATTTAAATTCACCTATAATTGCGTAATACGACATACCCACTATACATTTTATTGGGAATAGAAAGCATGTACAAATGGATATCCATAACCAAAGCTTAATAACAAATTTTTCCTTTTGAACGTATTGCTGTAATATGTTCTGTTCATGTGCGGGTAATTCTGTGGCCGAACGGAAATCATTTTTCATTTTTTCTAACATATCCCTTAATAAACTTTGATATAATAACATTATACAATATTTAAATGTAACCACGCTGTATATAACACACACAATACCGTTGGAGCAAGCTTGGGTGAAGTCATTATTCTTTAGATCGTGATACACAATACTGTATATTAAAAGAATAAAACTTATAGAAAATGCGCCATGAATGACTAAAAATTGCAGCACCCATTTCTTATCTCTTGGAATTTCCGGATGCGATCTATTAATACGCATGGCAAATACCATTATTTTGAACATTTTTTCGAAGTTAAAGTCCATTGTATTTAAGATGTTACTTTAGTTCTACTGTATTCAAGATAGTACCAAAAATGTATGTTAGTATATGTTATAAAGCAATTTTAATGACAAGGTGATTTTACAAAACACAAGTTAAGGCTAAGCCTTCGCACATACCTACATATTAATTTATCAATGATATCATTCGTGAAACCCAATTTAACTAAATGGCACATCATGATGTGAATTACATGAATAATGTGTTAGGTAGCAAACTACCAAATAAATTATTCGCCAATGTTCATAAAGAATAATAACATGTTATCTGTCTTAATATAATATTATTCTAATGTTACCAATTAATGTTTTTGAAAATTTAAGAAAATATTTGTCTTGCGCATTTATTACAGAACAGATTACAATAGAATAATTTTTAATCAAATAGATAATAATCAATTTTTATTGAAAGTTATTTTTAATATAGTTGGTCAAAAAGTGGCGTATTGCAGGGACGTAAAAAGCTCGGGATGTGTGCTATTACATACTCGAGCTTTTTCTTTACCTTTTCCGAACTCGTGCGTTCTCTTTCCCAACTGTCAAAATAATGTCTATTAAAAAGAAAAAACCAACCACGAAGTTTTTACTAAAAAAATTCATAGAAGTTTTTATGATTCATGCAAATATTTCTGAAAAGAAGCTAATAATTTGTTTCAAAATCAGATTTAATGATTTGATTCAATGAGTTAGGTTAGTTTTCATTACATTTCATCTCATTAAATTTCAGTTTCATTTCATATCAGTAAACAAATTCTACTGAAGACTTGACTGTATGGGCATTGTTCCCTTTGCCTACCTAAAATGGGTGAAGAAAACAAAAAATCTCTCCTCTTATATATTCTTTTACGGTTAGCGCTATTTTCCAAAAATGTTCTTTGCGAATTTTGTGCAACTAACATCTAAACAGTTGTTAGTTGCACAAAATGAGTAACTTCGACGATATTTTATTTGAATTAACACCGCCGGAATTCAGTATAATTGCACAAAATGCTTCGGAGAACATTTTACCGAAAAAGTCAAAAAGTCGCTGCATATCTACATACGACGAATATATTGCTTGGAGAGAAGAGAAAAAAGCAAATAGTTTCTCAGAAAATGTTATGTTGGCATACTTCTCCGAACTCTCAGCAAAATTAAAACCTTCTACGTTATGGTCAAGGTTTTCGATGATAAAAAGTATGCTGAAAATAAGGAACAACGTGGATATAAATGAATACCCAAAGCTAAATGCTTTCTTAAAACGAAAATCAAACGGTTTTACAACTTAAAAGTCGAAAATATTAACATCGAATGAAGTGGAAAGGTTTTTGAACGAAGCTCCCGATGATTGTTATTTAGCCACAAAGGTAATTTAGTAATAAATACTTATATTTTTCTTTAGTATTCAGTTTACGAAATCGCAAAATACAGTCAATATATTATTTTAAAAAATATTAATCAAATCCCTTTTTTGTAGGTTGCGCTGATTTTTGGCGTTATTGGAGCTTGCCGCAGAGAGGAGTTAGCCAATATTACTTTAAAAGATATTAAAGCCCATGGAAAAATGCTACTAATCGAGATTCCGAATACAAAAAGTAAGATACCGAGAAGTTTTTTTGTTGAAGGAGATTTTCTTAGAATAGTGCAAAAATATATGAATCAGCGGTCCCAAAAAGCAATAACCGACCGTTTTTTTTTTTTCAAAATTATCAAAAAGGGAAGTGTACAGCTCAAGCAATCGTGATAAACAAATTTGGTTATATGCCAAAGGAAATAACTACGTTTCTTGGTCTGCCGGATGCTGAATATTATACTGGGTACAGCTTTAATACGACCTCTGCTACATTATTGCCATATTCAGGAGCCAATTTGACATCCTTAAAGCGACTAGGAGTTTGGAAGTCAGACAAAGTTGCAGAAGGCTATATTGCTGATTCATTAAACAACAAACTAGAAACTGGGAAAAAAATCACACAATCCATTAATTTAAAGTGCAGTCCGTCTCCTTCACATGGCAACACTGAAGAGAACGTTCGTCCATCTACATTCGTTGATAATGATAATTCATTAGATCCAATTACATCACCTCGCAAACGCAATTGTTTAACACCTTTGACAAATATACATGAACAGTCATACGAAATTAATAATATTTTGTCTCAAACAGTAAATATGTAACCTAAAACTTCCTCAGTTAGTATAAAAAACTGTACCAATTTCAATGTATACGTTAATTATAACTATTTGAAATAAATGATTAGTTAGTTGAGTTTATTGTGTTTTTATTATTTTATTACTCCTTCATTTTTTCGCAACTGTATTAAAAATAGTTGTTCAGTACACGTACGAAACTGTCATTGCAACTTGTTCCGACTGTCAACCCTCAATTTTCAACCATCAGATCTCTGGTAAAAACATTGTACTTTGGTCCCACTTTATTACTTCTTTTATAAGGGCTCTATTGAAGCTGCGTAAGTCATTTAGTACATTTGGAGAACTTTCTATTCAAATACCTGTAAGATGTTATACCAGTTGAAGACTGCAGTTTTATTACCTGTGAGCAACGATATTAAGGCCAGTTTAGCCAAGAATCTTATTTTAAACACAATTTTAACGCGCGATAATATATACTTTTTGAAACAGTATATAATATATACTTGGAAAAATTATGCGGATACATAAAATACACAATTATTTTTTTTTATTATTGAAAGGATCTTTAGAATACTATATGATACGAAGATAAAAAAATTATAATTTATTTGGCACGAAAAAAACTTGGGCGCTCGAGTTGTTTTATAGATAACTGGTTGCGCCAACGCACAACCTTGCATCGACTCTCCATCGATTTAAAAAAAATTTTAATTCAAAAATTTCTATCATAAATGTTGCTTGATATATTATCGAGATAGCAGCTATAACAATAATTTTTAATTGTTACAAGGTAATTACCGGTAAGGTACTCTATGTAAAATGAGCATTTAGACCGGTTTGTATAATATGTAAAATAACTATCGCTTTTTAAGGGCTTAATAAACAAAATAACTGGTTTTTTTTTTGGTTTTTTTTTAACGAAATAGTGTATACAATCGTCTCTTAACAAGTCTTCCGTGGGTAAGTCTTTAATTATTTCCATTGTAATTATTTTAAGTATAACCGCATGCTTTACTTAAATTCCCAACGCATAACCTTTAATTTATTATATTCAAAGTAAAAAAAAATCCAACTAATAATTTCTTTTAACAAATGCTTGTTGCAAAACTTCGTTACAAATTAGCATATACATTATAAAAATAACCTTTTAGAAGGATTTGGTTTATGCATTAATAACATTTAACTATTAGTACCCGGATGGCCGAGCTTTGCTCGGTTTTTTTAAGTTACTTTTATATACAAATTACATGAATAATAGTTTTTGATCTTATTGACATAATAGAAAAAACTGAACTGGTTATTTGAATAAAAAATCATGAGTGCAATTATAATTACATATAAATATTTTAAAAATACTAAAAAAGGGCTCGAAATAATAGATTTTCTCACAAAATAAGGGAACTTGAAAAAAAAAGGAAAAAAAGTCAGACCAAAGGCAGGACGCGAACCACGGAACTCCGATTACACGCCCGACCGGCATCGCACCTGAGCTATTACGATCGTTAGTGGTCTGACAAAATTTACCTTCTTATATTGTAGCAGTTTTTTTATTGCCTGAAAACACGTACAAAAGCACATTCTCAAGGAAACTCCCTGGACACTAAATTTTATGAAAATCGTTGGAGCCGTTTCCGAGATTCCGTTTATATATATATATATATATATATATATATATATATATATATATATATATATATATATATATATATATATATATATATATATATATATATATATATATATACATACAAGAATTGCTCGTTTAAAGGTATAGGATTTGTACTCAATTACAGTGTAGTGGCAGTGTAAAAATATGCAGTATCCCATATCGTCGTGACAGGTGACAGAGAATTGTAACAACAGATGAGCAGGAGCGACGAATAGATACTCGAATAAAAATACAACTGCGATTGCCAGCTCACCTGTCAGCGTGGCAGTTATGGCAAATGTTCCCCATTATTATACAATCTAATGGGTAGGCAAATGTTCGGCAGTGAAAATTTTATTTTATTTAATAACTCTACTTTGACAGGCAGTAATGAATGTATGACCACAACCCTATTACAAATTGTGACGGCCCAATATTATTATTAATAATTAAATTCAATATAAAGGGGCGTCAAAAATAGTCTTAAAGGATATATATTAAGCAATTAAGTCAAATTAATAAACATAAAGTTAATATATTTCAGACATTATCCCAATAACATAGCAAATTAAGGGCAAAATTATTGTTTCTCGTAATAAGTAAATTTATTATTAAAAACTTGTAAAAAATATTTAAAATAAGATAAATAATAGAAATACAAGTCAAAAATATTATAAAATTAAGTTAAATAACGTTTATAAGATAATTAGAGAATTAGTTAAAAATTGTTTAAGTCATGGGAGGTGTTCATGTATAAAAGAAAATTTTTTTGTGTATGAAAGTTATTTGTAAATGTATAAAAGTTATTGAAGGAGTTCACGTATAAAAGAAATTTCCTAAGTTGTGGAAGGAGTTCACGTATAAAAGAAAATTTTCCTAAGTTATTGAAGGTGTTCATGTATAGATGTCTTGTATGGATGAGTTGCCGGAGATACATTCCTGCAGTTGTACATATATATGGGGTGGTCGGGAGCCCGACTGCCTGAAGTACTGTAGCACAATGACTAGTCCTATATTAGGGACTTATGATATTAAACTCAATGATACAAAAGCAATACTATAGAAGGTCTCCATGATGAATATGCATTACAATAGTAGGGTCATGGGTTCGAACCCTATATATGAATGACTTATGAAAGTAAGGTCTATGATTCAAAAGCAATACTATAGAAGGTCTCTGTGATTAATATGCATTACAATAGTAGGGTCGTGGGTTCGAATCCTATATATGAATGACTTATGAAAGTAAGGTCTATGATTCAAAAGCAATACTATAGAAGGTCTCTGTGATTAATATGCATTACAATAGTAGGGTCGTGGGTTCGAATCCTATATATGAATGACTTATGAAAGTAAGGTCTATGATTCAAAAGCAATACTATAGAAGGTCTCTGTGATTAATATGCATTACAATAGTAGGGTCGTGGGTTCGAATCCTATATATGAATGACTTATGAAAGTAAGGTCTATGATTCAAAAGCAATACTATAGAAGGTCTCTATGATTAATATGCATTACAATAGTAGGGTCATGGGTTCGAATCCTATATATACATGACTTATGAAAGTAAGGTCTATGATACAAAAGCAATATTATAGGAGGTCTCCTTGATGCATAAGCGTTGTATGGGGTGGTCGGGTGACTGACTGCTCCTAGTACTGTTGCAAAATGACTAGTCCTTATTAGGGACTTGAAAAGGAATATTATGGTGGCGTGTGTGCTGCTTCACGAGCAATTGGTCCGAGGTAAACTTGGACTCGCTAACCGATGTGTCCTAGACATATCATCTTAGTGCCGGTGGTAAGCGGGTTTGTTGTAGCAATACGGCTTTCCCGTGGACATCGCACACCCATACCGTTTGTGGGCGGCGTAGTAGCGCATAGCGATGCGTCGTCTATATTACGGATTGGGATGATGAGTGTGTTTGGTAGCACTTTTAAGTGTAACAGGCATACTCAACTTCATGTCTTAGTGCATTAGCGCTATGATACGTGGAGTTTTGTTCATTGACGTCTTAGTAGCGTGCTACTATGATACGTTGGTGATATTTTTATATAACAACAATACTAACTTTGTTGCCAAAGTCGATAGGAGTCATGTGGGTGTGTTGTGAGGGTGCTCCGCCCGTATGATAGTTGCATTGATGCTTACTGCTACTTGCGGTATTGCGTCTTGTGATGGATCTGCGGGTGTGCTGCGCCTGATTCGACGCTCTCTTGTGGTTCTGGTCGATGGAGGTATGCGGGTGGTGATGTCTGCTGGGATGTATGGGGGACCTTGGAATGGTGTAAGCCCGACGATAGTCGTATTGATGCTTGTTGCGTTCTGCAGCATTGCGTCTCTGCGATGGTTGTTTGGTGGGACGCTATTCTCAATGGCGCTCTCAGCGTCTTGGTTTGACTCACACCTAAGTAGCTTTGCCCAAGTCGGTTCCCTTCATTGCGGGGCTGCAGACTGTCTGCCCTCCACGATGTTTTATATAACAACATAATATTATATCTCTGTAACTTTCCCACCTTTGAATGATTGAAGGCAACTTGTTGGTGGGTGAGACAAACATGATCGAAAATGCATTTACTCAACGTCAGTGACACAAACCCTTTCTGATGGCGAATTATTACTCTTATCTTATAACTGCCTTTTGGCTATATCTGCCGTTGTACCGGTTAGTGGAGCATATGTGTCAACCTCATGCGGGTGGTAGCTGGCGGGAGGATCTGAGGAGACTCTCAAGGCTGCGGCCGAAAGCCGCACAACGTGGGACCCCATTCCCTTGAGGTGAGCAGTAGTCTCATGACACGCTCTGCGGCTAGTAGCCGTGCTGATCATGCAATTGGTGGTGATGCCATACACTTACATCACGTCTGCAGGAGCGGCGGTCTGGCAGGTGGTGGCGCTCACGGAGGGTTTAAGGCCAGTGTGCCTAGTTGCCTAAACCGTGTGACGTACATTCACTGTGGCTGGATTCGTTCGTATTCTGTATGGCGTTTACACGCATTGACATGCGCGACTTCGGTCGATGTTTGTGCTTACGCACTAACAAGGGGCCAAGCCTCTTTTACTGGTTCGCCAGTTATTTTGCTGTGGACTACGGTCCGGTTGCCGAATTAGCGTTCCCTACGGGGGGAGTACATCAAAATGGTTGGCGCTCACCGTGCACGGCGTGTGTGCCGTGTACCTCCCCTACATTTTTTTAAATAAATGTAGGAGAGCGGAGCCCTTGTATCGGGTATTTTGTATAAATATATTTTGAGCCTTTTCCGAGCGTGAAGGGATAATTAATAATGTAAACCTGATGCCAGTGGAATAGGGACGTTTTATGTTCTTAACCTTTTTCGAGCCCTGTCTTCGTGAACGGGGTTCACTTAGCTTATAAGGCACTACCAACAGCTTTCAATTGCTCTAATGAATATTCATTCTTCCAAACGACACCTAAAAGAATTAAGTTACTATACAAACACAACTTAAATAAGGGTCCTAACTAAGTCGATCACGCCAAAATATTAAAAACGGCCTATTAATAAACCTTTTGAAAGATCATTTAGAAAGATCAAAACATATTTTAATAATCCTGGTCTCATATATATAATGTTATTGAAAAGGGGATATTTTTAATATTATAAAATTTTTATATAGAGAGGGGGGGGGGAGAGCGTTACAAAATGTTTTTCTTTCCTGACAAAAATTGAATCGCAGAGAAGGTCAGAAGGTCATTTTAAACTTTATCTTAAAGATGATAGCAGTAAAGAAAAAAATGTTTGCTAGCATAATGTGATACGCTTCCGAGTAACTCATCAAAAACCAGCTAGCTACTTTTAGATTACTTGGAAAGTCGAATTTTTAAATAAAGGTCATTAAACGTCACTAAGCACAAATAAAGAATAATCTGAGAATAACGTATTATTGATATGTATAGTAACAGGCGTTGACAAACCTATGGGTCGGTTACTTTTTAGTGCAGTACTTAACTAACCGCTTAAACTCTATCGACATTTTATAGTGGCCATAGCAATTCTAAAAACGTTCCACATTTAACAGTTTAACATCTTAGGATATCAAAAGAGGGATTTCCTTATGTTAAAATCTATCGAACCGTTTAGGCTACAGAGTAGCAATATTCAACCTGCGCCCCGCCGGTCCTTTGTGATTGGCCCGTCTGAAGTTCCAAGTTTATTGTACAGCATTATAAATTTCGCGCCCATCAGATATGAGTGATTCGGAACGAGGATGTGAACCGAGCGCTTTCAGCGATTTTGACGTGAATCGGATCGCAGACTATTATTAATCATCTGTGGTTGCAAGAGCGAGACGGAACGCGCTGTGGGATGCACGAACCCATAGATAGAGAAACCTATAGACAAATTGACGTCTTCTTTCGCATTCGCACACGAAAAAGATAGATTTATGCATACGTCTTGCATAGAAATGAGATAGAGCGGTGTGATTGTTTGTTCCTTTCTCCGTGCCGGTTTTTTTTTAACTTTTTGAAACTGTAGAGTTTGCTAAACAACTTTGATAGCGTAGCGATTTAAGGAGTTTACAAGTTGCTTTAAGTGAGAAAAAAGTGTTTTGTGAGCTTAAGATTGGTGAATCTTGTTCAGTTCAGTTCTTAGAACAATTAAATTTTTTATTTAAATGTGTTTAAAAGTCATAAAGATTATTCTATAACCTAAAAATTCGTTATCGTCCTTTCTCACTCGAGGCCACGCCGATCATTAGTCTATAGGTTTCTCTGTCTACGCACGAACCTTTGCGTATCGCTTTTTTTGCCGGTGGTAACTTATTTTGAATTTGTTTACATACCTAGTTATAGAGTCGGGAAGTAGTCGCATCATAACAGCACGTTCACGGACATTTTATCTATACAGTATTCCAACTCCATACAAACGGACGAAGCGAGAGCTATACCTACGCACCTCGATCTCGGCATGCAGACAGTCGTGACTGTACCGCAGTGATGATTTTGTGGCATATATAAAAAATGGAGGAAATAAATAATAGAATAGAATTAAAGTAAATAATAAATCCGAACTTCAATTAAAACCAAACATATAAATTGTGAAGTAGCTGCAGGTATCTATAACCAAGTAAAAGATATTCCTTTTCTCCACCTTGTCCATGTTTCCCAAAACAATTTTTAATTAAGTTTTATATTAGAATGCGGATTTTTTAATATTTAAAAATTTAATAATAATCATTTTGTACGTCTCAGACGAGGCAAATTTTCGGTTGCAAATTTATAAGACCGATTTGTTATTCAAACATAAACTTGGTTTTTTAATTAAATCAATCAATCAAAAAACGACACGATTTTATTGAACACTTCCTATTCAATTCACAAAGTACCTATTTTATTTGTTCATATAAAAAAGTATATTTGCAATCATAAAACTAAATGGAAACACAAACTAGGCAAATGTAATTAAAATGCGGAGGCAGACAGCCCTATCGCATACGGCCGAGTACCATACAGATACGGCCGAGTTACAATACTGTATAGATATAATTACCGTGGCACGTTGGTCTCAAATTGCACTAAATAAGTTTTGGTATTAGATTACTCTTAAACATGATTATTTCAAATACCCATAATTTTACAATCGCGTGTTGTTCACGAATTGTGCCTGTTAAGTTTATAACATTAGATTACTGAAAACATGTTATCAAGTATAAAACTACAGAAGACACTGACTCCACTGTATAATTGTTATTGCTGGTCAAACAATGGCGTAATACTTTCAGTAAACGGACATTGTTTTGACCATGCTATACAAGCCGTTGCATTTAGGATAAAAAAATGTAATGGTTATTAAATATCATCGAGACATATTTCGTAGTTTTAAAAAAAAAGTCTTAGTACCGCTCCCGAAACTTAACTACCTACGCTACGGTGATAACAGATAGAACTAATCTCACCCAGTAATTGCAGTTAATTGTGTTCTTTAGACTAAAATTATTATTTTATTTTAAAAATAATGTCCGGGGTGTCTTCTAAGTTTATAAAAAAATATTTAGTGAAAATAGATTGTTTCAAGATGAGTGGGAAACGGATTATTTTGTTGTGCCAAACAAAAATGCAGCCACTTGTTTGATGTGTTCTGATAATATTATATTTAAGAAATACAATAATTCGCGTCATTTTACAACAAAACATAAATCTTTCGACGAAACGTTGTCTGCTGGATCTTCCTTGAGAAATGAGAAATTGAGTTTTTTTAAGAGATCATTGCAAGAGAAAAGCCAGATCAGCAACAAAATGTTATGTCTGTAAGGTTTACCACAAGACTCCGCGGTAACTAAGTCAAATAAAAACCGGCCAAGAGCGTGTCGGGCCACGCTCAGTGTAGGGTTCCGTAGTTTCCCGTCCGTCACAATAAGAGTTACCACTTATGAGTTTAAAGGTGGGTATCCATTATGTTCGCGCTCCAGCAGCGCTCCGCGCTCCTGCAACTGCTCCCGGTAGTGGGTACTTTTGTTTCCATCCAAGTTCAAAATGATTTTCCTAGAAAGTCCTTATAAAGTTCTACTTTTCAGATTTTTTTCATATTTTCTAAACTTATGGTTCAAAAGTTAGAGGGGGGGGGACACATTGTTTTTTAATTTTGGAGCGATTATTTCCGAAATTATTGACATTATCAAAAAATAATTGTAGTAAGCCCCTATTCATTTTTAAATACCTTTCCAACAATATATCACACGTTAGGGTTGAAATTAAAAAAAATTACTTCCCACTTTACATATAGGGGGGCTACCCTAATATAACATTGTGTGAAAAGTGAATACTACTAATACTTTATACTTATTGCAGTTATATTATTAGTATAGTTGTAGCACGAATGGGGCGGCTCGACCGGGGAATAACTACGCTCTCATAGAATACCAGCGTAAAATAGTAGTAGTAGTATTTAATGCTGATGTGTTTCGTATGGTGAGTGTAGAGAACCAGAGATCCTTTTTGCTGGAAACGAGGCATTCCATCTTAGTCCTTACGGGTTACCACGCATCTGCATTTTGATTCGTAATCGAGGATAGATATAGATGTCTATAGGCCACAGCAACCACTTACCATCAGGTGGACTGTGTGCTCGTTTGTCACACTATCCTATAAAAAATAACATTCTTTGGAAATTCTCAAAAACGTTTACAGCAACAAATTTACGGATTCTCACCTGGATGATGTAATAATGATAGCATGTAGCGACAAGCCAGATCTTGAAGAAGTTTTAAAAAAGTGTTAACAGTATCAAACATCGCATTAAGTCATGTAAACATCTTTGTTAAAACTTCTTTTTATCGTATTAAATCGTTAATATGGATATACGTTTTAATTAAGACCTAGATAATTTTTGCTTGCGGCCCTCGACACCATGACTGAAACGTGTTTGTGGCCCCTATAAAAAAGGCTGAGTATGACTGCTATAGAGCATACCAAAGATTTAGACATACATACATACATATAATCGAAAAACATTACTCTATTTCTGGGGCAGTCTCTTACGCATTTCTATTGCATTAACCATCGTTTTATTTCAAGTTTAACTACTTATAGTATTGTCTTTTTTTTAATGTACAATTTTGATGATTATTTGAATTTAAAAACTATGACGTCATTACACTTTAGCTGATTGTACTCGTTTTTTTAATGTACAATTTTGATGATTATTTGAATTTAAAAACTATGACGTCATTACACTTTAGCTGATTGTACTCTCTTACAATTTTTTTAGAAATGTTGGTTTAGACAACTTTTATCGTATCTTAATTGACCAGAATCTCAAATACCCAATATGTGAACTTCTTTACGATGTTTTCCTTTATCGTCGAAACATTGGTACCGGCGGGCATTAAATCCTATTGCATAGTTATTACATGTAAAATTTCCCCATTATGAACATCGGCCAGAAGGACATTATACAACTACGAGAAAAGCACGCCTATTGGCACATTCTAGGGAGAGCCTTTGTCCAGCAGTGGAGCTTAGAAACCTATTGATGATATGTACTTAATAAAGCAACATTCCCAAATATTAAGTTGTATTGGTTATTTGTCATTGGTAATTTAGAAACTTTATCTTATTGCCGAAATACTTAATTTTTTGTTAATTAATTGTTAATCCTTGTTATGAAAATAAAAACTAATTTAAATAGTGTTAACAGTGTAGTAGCGGAATAACAACGTCCACGACCCCATATCGTCCTGTGGATTCCGTATGAGTTGACCGTGAGAAACTGAAACAGGAAATGAGAAGCAGTATCTTACTGTTAACTGATCAAATTTATTTAAAAAAACTGCTATTACCAACGCAACAACTAGCAACTGTGGCAAAATTACCCTATGAAGGCAACCTAAGGGGTGAAGGATAATGGAAGGATAGTTCCAAATAAATTAGTAATTAAATACTACAAAATAAAATTCAGAATTCCGAAAAATTACGTTTATTATTATAAAATAAATACATATTTTATAAATTACTAGGCATGATATTATCTGCCCAAATATCCCAAGTATAATTATGTAAGCGCGGAGATGATCTAGGATCCCTTAAAATAGTTTTTCTCCTGGGTATAACTCTTAACTTTTCCTTTTCTAGACGTGTCAACATATTTGTTATTATTTCAGGATTTTCTGCGGATATATCTCGAAATTCACATGGATCTTCCTTTATATTGTACAAGCACCACTGACCTATAAAATTGTTTAAAAGGATATATACAAGTCATATACGTAGTACGAGTTATGGTAAATTAAAACCTGAGCTCTCGCTACATTTCAAATCAGAATCAATATTCAAAGCTTCAAGTGCAGATTTACATTGTGTTCGGTGGCGAAGAAAAACATCGTTAGGGAACCTGTATGTCTGAGAAATTGAAAAAGGTTTCAAATACATGCCAACTACTACGTAACATGTTACGTTTTACTATTTGTAATAATTTACGTCAGAATTTTACAAAAATTGAGTTAAAATAAAGAAATAGTTTTATTATTTTGAGCTGTTTCCAACTTACTTATTTGTGGGTAGCACAAAGTATTTTCTTGATTCCCAGTTTTATCACAAGTAACTTTTATATCCTCTCTTAGCATAACATTTTCAAAATTAAAAGGTCTTCCTATATCACTGAGCACTCTGTAAACGGTACTTTTTTTAAGAGTATTAATATAAGATGGAGCCTTTCCAATTATACTTCTAAGGTCACCGCCTTGATGATTACTATAATTAACAATGACAGATCCTGTCACTAATTTATAATCACCAGAAATAATAGAATTATAGCCCGTTAAATCATCTATTTCGAATATTTCATTCCTTTTCGATTCTTTGTTATTTATAATATTTTCCCAAAGATCATATCCATCTATATCTAAAGGTGGTTCTGCTCCAGCAGCTTTCATAAGTGTAGGCAACCAATCTGAGACATGAATATATCCTTTCCATAAATGACCAGTATTAGTTAAGTTTTGAGTCCACAATAGTCCGTTCACTCTAACACCACCCTCGAAAGGAGACAATTTTAGTCCTCGCAAAGGCCAATTGGATGCATAATTGAAAGAATCACCCGATGTCATTCCGCCATTGTCAGATACAAACACTATGATAGTATTGTTTAAAATCTTATTATCTGAAAGTGACTGAACAATTTCACCAACGCTTTCATCCAGTTTTTTCACCATCGCTAAAATAAATTGATATTTGTAGAAGGTATACAGTTTAATTAATTATATAGCCCATCGTATATCAAAAATACAGTTGTATTACCAGCGTAAATTCTTCTTTGGGGTGATTCAACATGACGCATTGTTCGGACGTCTTCAGGAGGCGCTTGTAATGTAGCTCCCACATTTCCAGAATGTGGAGCGTTATGAGCAACGGTCAAGAATAAAGGAATAGTTTTATCATGCGACGTAATTACTGAAAATCAAATTTTGTATTAGTTTAATTATTGAAATGTAAAGGACAATATACAAATGTCTCTCCAACTCCTCACCTTACCTGTACTAAAGAGGGTATAATGACAAACTGATAATAGTAAATATAATTAAATATGCTTACTCAAACCCCATAGTCTGGTAACAGATAACGGGATTAGTGTGAGGATATCAGTGCTGATTTCACCAACAGGCCCAGCTTAATAACTTACGGAAAACTGTTTAGGAATGCGTCGTGAGCCCATTCTAGAACAATCTCGTGTTAAAAATTCACAACAAATCTGCAATATGTGTGTGCGCGTGCGTGTATGTGTGTGTATGTGTGTGTATGTGTGTCTGTGTCTCTGTATGTGACTCCCTCTCTCCCCCTCCCTCTCTCTATGTCTCTATGTATGTGTGCGCGTGTGTTTGCGCGTGTGTGCGTATTGTGTGTGTGTGTGTGCGTGTGTGTGTGTGTGTGTGTGTGTGTGTGTGTGTGTGTGTGTGTGTGTGTGTGTGTGTGTTAATCTAATGAAAAAATTCTATACATTCTGAAGTTTTATTACAAAAAACAGAAAAATACGATTCAAGCCTCGAAAAACATTTATGGTATTTAGGGACCTACTGCAGTGTCAGTAAGAGTAGAATAAAGTTAGTGTTCATGCGTTTTCAGTTCGAGAATTTCGATGTTAGAGATGCAGCTCTCTCTGGTCACCCTCATGCGAATAAAGTCGATGCCAGTTTTGAAAATTGGAGCAAGATGGGCATATTAGTAGTTACGACATAGGATCGACCATAGAACAGTTTTGACCCATTTGAAAAAGTCTGGCTATACAAAAAAGCTCGATATTTGTGTACCACACCAGCTCACTCAAAGAAACCTAATGAATCGTATACTTACTTATAATTCTCCATTGAAGCGTAATGAAACCAAAGCATTTTTGAAAACACTGATAACTTCTGATGAAAAGTGGATCACTAGAACGTGCGAAAAGCATCATGTTCAAAGGGTAGTCAAGCTCCATAGACTAGTGAAACCCGGATTTACAAGCAATAAGGTGATGCTGTGTGTATGGTAGGATTAGGAAGGCCTCATTTATTATGAGGTTTTACCGCCGGGCAAAACCATCGATTCGGATCTCTACTGCCATCAACTAAAGAGGCCCAAGCAGGAAATTTGAACAAAGCGGCCGGAATCGATCAAAAGAAAAGGAGTGGTCCTTCGTCATCATAACAGCAGTCCATACACATCTTTGGCCACACAGCAAAAATTGAGAGACCTTGGTTGGAAAGTGTTACTGCATCTACCATATAGTCCTGACCTTGCCACTCAGTTTTTCATCTGTTTTGGTCTCTTCAGAATTCTTTGTGTAGTGTTAGGTAAACATCAAAAGAGGACTGTCAAAACTACTTGTCGCATGTTTTTATCTTGTTAAATCCCAAGATTTCTACAGCAACGGGATTATTTCACTACCTACAAGATGGCAATAAGTTATCGAACAAAATGGCATATGTTTATTATATTGAATTTGTATATGAAATACGAAGAAACTTTTTCCCCGACTTATTTCTTTGAAATTGTGGAACAGTAGCGTAATACTACGTTACTCAAAACTTCGTGGATTCGAAAACTGTTAACTACTGTCGTGAACCACTCTTATTATAATCAAAATGCATATGCGTTGTCATCCCTGAAGTATCCATCCATCCCAAGATTCGGCTGCTAGGGGAACATATTTTCAACATAGGGTGAGCAGCGCCTTGCAATACTGTCACTCCACCACTGCATCAACGGTGTGGCGCATCGTCATACCCACACCCCTCCACCCCCATGACCCCACCTTGGCTGTAGCGGTAGAGAGAGAGAGATAGGAACCCCTCCTACCGCAGTCCATTAACACAAATCCTAAGCCCAATCGGAATGGCAACCTCGAGTCAGCCCTTTACCTCGGGCCAGCCATATGGATTCCTCTTTGTTCACCGTCGATGACCAAGCCATACCAGCCAGCGCCTCCCCATGACAAGGTAAATAGCGCAAGGTGCTCTTCTAACTAGGTGAGATACTTCATTTTATTCTATTACGAGGATTTTAGCTAATAAATGTTTAATTAATTGCTAAGTGATTTTCTCAAAGTAAAGCCTGATTCTATTAATTATCATAATAATAGTTTGTAAACAAGTATTTCAAATCAAAATAAGCTTACTTTTTTTGGCTTCTTTAGTGTACAGTTCAGTAATATAACCTTCATCGCCCCATGCAGCACTCATATTTCTAAATAATCCAAATCCATATACTTCGCCCGAATCGTCCTGCAATAAAATAAATTTAATATGTATTGTCTATGTTCATTTCATACCATAAAGTTAATTAAAAAAGTGAACTGCCACGGGATAAGCAGTCGTGCTTAACACCACTAAACCAACGAGGGGGTTATATTTTTCCGGGATTTTCTTATGTTGGTTTACAATAGCCGTAATATCGTATGATGGGTCGCCCTCTTGTCTTTAATTTGGTCGAGGAGGACGATGGCTGCGAAATGCGTCATACTTGTGGACAGGTGCTGCTTGTGGGAGCTGGTGTTCTCCGGTTTGCTATACCCTGATAAATTATTAACGTCCTCTTTTGAATATATCATAGCGCATGCTTCAATTACCGATGGGTCTACTATCGTTTTCCATTCTGTATATACTATGATATTGTAATATTAACTTTAAAAATGACGAAAAAGTGATGCCTGCGGAGTTTTATTCACCGTTTCCTCTCGTTTTCAAAATATATTATTGCTGTATGATACGTAAAATCTCATTGCATAAATGAAAATTTTAGGAAATCAGATACATAATAGCAGCGGGCCCCTCCCATAGTTAAATGATTTCTAATAATCACCGTGCTTGAGAGGTGGGGAATCGATCGAAGTATGTTCGATATTTCTATGAAATGATGAAAATATTTTCACCATCATCATTACAGCCTTTCACAAGTCTACTGCTGTACATAGACCTCCCCCAAGGAATGCTACAAGGCATGGTCCTGAGCTACCTGCATTCATCGATTTCCTGCATGTCTTACCAGGTCATCACTCCATCTAGTAGGGTGATGCCCTATGCTTCACCTGCCGGTACAAATCTACCACTCTATAACATTCCTTCCCCATCGGTTGTCGGTTTTTCTATAGCTGAGCTATATGACCGCCCCTTGCCGATTCAGCTTACTAAAACCGTTAGGCTATGTTGGTCACTCTGGTTCTACTGCAAATATTCTCATTCCTAAGTTTATCACGCAGGAAAACTCGTAGCATAGCCCTCTCCACAGCTCGCTGAGCGACTTTGAGTTTCCTCATACGGCCAGCAGTGAAGGATCACGTCTCAGATCCATAAGTCATCACTGGCAACACGCACTGGTTGTACAATCTCGTTTTCAAGTTTTGAAGAATACCCGACGAGAAGATGAGTCGTAATTTCCCAAACGCTGCCCAGCCGAATTTAATCCGCGATTGACATCTCGGTCGAAGTTGGACTTACCACGTCGGCCCATTTGTCCCAGGTAAACATACTCGTCAACAACTTCGAGCTTAGTATTAGGTGTGACATGGACATTACACATGATATTTGTTTCATCTTAAGATTTATCTGTTGGGAAATACTATTAAGGTCATTGAGCATAATATTTAAGTCCTCCAGAGATTCCGCGATAAGGACTATATCTTCGGGAAATCGAATATAAATGATGTACTCACCATTGATGTTAATACCGTATCCGTGGTAGAGCCATGCGGCAGCTTTAACAGTGGTAGAGCCATGCGGCAGCTTTGCTGTTGCACGTATGGGCCGGCTCAAACCGGGGTGGTACCACGACCTCACAGAATACCGGCGTGAAGTGGAAGCTCTGCTTCCGCGTTTCGTCTGGTGAGTGCAGGTGGCCGGAGGCCCAAATCCCCCCCCCCCCATCAAAATGGTAGCGGAATTAAATAAAGGTAGACTACCCCAGGAGGGTACCAGCACCCCTGGAGAATCCCTCGCTGAGCATCCACGACCATGTTTCTCCACTTCTGAGCGTGGGTGCTCAGGCTGCCCCGCGTATTCTGGGGGGGGGGGGCGAAATTCCGCTCAAGACTACAACTGCTCGGGGCAAACGGAGCAACAAGACCAAGGCGACCCCTGCCACGCTGTCCGTGAATTTCTGCAATATCAGGGGACTTCACTCTAACCTAAACGCCGTCCACTACCATCTCGAGACGGCGAGGCCGGCTCTGCTCTTTCTGACCGAGACGCAGGTGTCCTCTCCGGCTGATGTCTCGTATCTCTCCTACCCGGGGTACAAACTGGAACACTCCTTTGTGCCTCGGGCTGGAGTTTGCGTTAACGTCAGAGAGGACATCTGTTCTCGACGCCTCGGCAGACTTGAAGGTTCGGACCTGTCCATCCTTTGGCTACGCGTAGACAGCGACGACCATCCGCGCGTCTACGGGTGCCTCTATAGGTCCCATAGCGGTAATGCCGAAACAGACCGACTCTTCGACCACGTCCAAATGGCTGCAGATTCGTTGCTACAGCAGATCCCCTCCGCAGAGATCGTGATCCTCGGCGACTTTAACGCCCATCACGCCGAATGGCTTGGTTCACGTTTAACCAATCATGCGGGGAGATCTGTTCATGATTTTGCCTTGGCATATGGTCTGACACAACTGGTTACTTCGCCTACGCGGATTCCAGATGTGGAGGATCATGCACCTTCCCTGTTGGACCTTCTGCTGACCTCTCACCCGGACGGATATCAGATTTCCGTTGACGCCCCTTTAGGCTCCTCGGACCATTGTCTGGTCCGGAGTGTTGTGCCACTCACGCTGAAATCGCGGTTGCATTCTGCAAGCTGCCGCCGTGTTTGGCACTATAGGTCAGCCGATTGGGATGGGATGCGGTCTTTCTTTGCATCCTACCCTTGGGGGCGGGTTTGCTTCTCGCCGGATGATCCCAACGTTGTTGCGGATTCTGTTACTGATGTGGTACTTCAGGGTATGGAACTTTTTATTCCTTCCTCTGTGGTGCCCATTGGAGGCAAATCTCAGCCATGGTTTGGTCGCTCCTGTAAAATAGCATCATGCTATAAGCAGGAGTGCTATCAAGCCTGGGTTGATGCATCAGCGTCCCGGGATGTAAACACCAGCGCTCTAAAAAAGAAGTATAATTCCGCCTCTAGGTCCTTCAAAAGAGTCATTGCCAAGGCAAAGTCAGAGCACATAGGCAGAATTGGCGAGAAACTAGTTCGCCTTCCTTCTGGAACCCGTGCATTCTGGTCTCTCGCCAAGGCTGTCCAGGGGAATTTCTGTCAGCCATCTCTTCCATCTCTGCACAGGGAGGACGACTCACTGGCCCATACTGCAAAGGAGAAAGCCGATCTTCTAGGCTCCTTCTTTGCGTCTAACTCGACTCTCGATGACGGGGGGAGTATGCCGCCGACCATCCCGCGGTGTGAGTGCTCCATGCCGGAAGTGCAGTTCACACAGCGCTCGGTTCGCAAAGCACTCCTCTCCCTGGACATCCACAAGTCGAGTGGGCCTGACGGAATCCCCCCAATTGTGCTGAGGACGTGTGCTCCAGTGTTGGCACCGGTTTTAACGCGTCTTTTCCGGTACTCCTACTCCCTAGGCGTAGTCCCAAAATCATGGAAGACGGCTTTCGTCCACCCGATCCCTAAAAAAGGCGACCGCTCAGACCCGTCCAACTACCGGCCAATCGCCATCACCTCCTTGTTCTCCAAAACAATGGAGTCCATTGTAAACTGCCAGCTCATGAGGTACCTTGAGGATCACCAGCTGATTAGTGACCGCCAATACGGTTTTCGCCGTGGTCGGTCAGCTGGTGATCTTCTGGTCTACCTCACTCACAGATGGGCGGAGGCAGTAGAGTTCAAGGGGGAGGCATTGGCCGTTAGTTTGGACATTGCGAAGGCCTTCGATCGGGTTTGGCACAAAGCGCTTCTTTCGAAGCTCCCTTCCTATGGGCTTCCCGAGAAATTGTGCGATTGGATCTCCAGCTTTCTTGCAGATCGGAGCATCAAGGTCGTTGTAGACGGTGCAAGCTCCGATTGCAAACCTATTAATGCTGGTGTTCCACAGGGCTGCGTGTTATCGCCAACGCTGTTTCTTCTGCATATCAATGATATGTTGCATACCCGTAACATTCATTGCTATGCAGATGACAGCACTGGTGATGCTCTTTACACCGGCCGAGCCAATATTTCTCGGGAAAACGTCTCCGAGTGCCGGGACAAACTTGTGTCTGAAGTCGAGTCTTTGCTAAACAGAGTCTCGGATTGGGGACGACTAAATCTAGTCCAGTTTAACCCCCAGAAGACACAAGTTTGCGCGTTAACCGCTAAAAAGAACCCCTTTGTCGTATCCCCTCAGTTTCAAGGCACTCCCCTTGTTGCCTCAGCCAGTATCGGAATCCTCGGCGTCGACATATCGAGTGACGTGCAGTTTCGTGGTCACTTGGAAGAGAAGGCCAAATTGGCCTCTAAAAAGCTTGGCGTGCTCAGCAGAGCGGGACAGTATTTCATGCCGGCACACCGCCTGCAACTTTACAAGGCGCAGGTTCGGCCGCACATGGAATACTGTTCCCATCTCTGGGCTGGGGCTCCCCAGTACCAGCTCCTTCCACTTGACCGCATCCAGCGCAGAGCGGCTCGAATCGTCGACGACCGAGTGCTTTCCGATCGGCTCGATTTACTGGCGTTGCGAAGAGATTTTGCATCTCTTTGCGTATTTTATCGCATCTATCACGGGGAGTGCTCTGAGGAATTATTCGGATTAATCCCAGCCGCCAAATTTCGTGAACGCACGACACGGCAAACGTCCCGATACCATCCACACCATCTGGATGCTTGGCGGTCCACCACTGTACGTTTCACAAGGAGTTTTCTTCCACGTACAACCTCTCTGTGGAATAGTTTATCACCGGCGATTTTTCCGGACCGATACGACCTGGGGACCTTCAAGAAAAGAGCTTACTCCTTTCTAAAGGGCCGGCAACGCACCCGCAATTCTCCTGGTGTTGCGGTTGATCATGGGCGGCGGTAGTCACTTAACATCAGGTGAGCCGCATGCTCGTTTGCCCCCTCTCCTATAAAAAAATTCCTTTCCAGTCAAGTAGTTTGAAAACGTCTTCCAATGTAGCGATAAAAAGTTTTAGGGATATTACGTCACCTTGTCTTACACCTCTCTGCAGTTCAGTACTCTGGTTCTTTACTCATATAGCCATTGTAGCACTACTGTACAAACATTTTAACACTTCGATATATCGAAAATCAACTTGGCACTGCTGAATAGACTGTATAGCACCGCCCAAATTTCGAAGCAATCAAAGGCTTTCTCACAGTCCACATACGCAATACAAAGTGACAGATTGTACTCTTCGGACTTTTGTACAATTTGCCGAAGGGTATGTATGTTGTCTATGGTGCTAAAGCCTCTTTGGAAACCAGCTTGTTTGGGAAGCTGGAAGTTGACGAGTCTGCGTGTGAGATGATTCGTAATGACCCTCGAAAACAGCACGTAAACGCGGATCAGAAGGGAAATTAGTCTGAAGTTCGTCAAGAGGATGTTGCCACTTTGCTTGAATAACAAGACCACCGAGCTTCTGCTCCACGCCATAGGAGTAGTGGCCACCATGGAGGACGGAATTTAAGAGCTTCTGAAAGACTTTAAGTATCGGTTTTCCACCGGCTTTCAGAAACTCCGCTGTAATTCTATCCTCGCCTGGGGACTTGCTGCTAAGCTACTGGAATATCATCGGAATAGTATCGGATAAGATACATATTTTTAAAAGAAAATATTTTAAGATTAGAATATTATTTGGGACATGCATGAAATAGAGATATAATATAATAAAATCATGAATGTTTTAACAAACTACAGCCATGATTATGACAGATGTAATTAGACTTTAATGTCATTAAAAACAATTTAATAATTGAAAAAAAAGTTTATACAAATTTATTGAAAATGTACATACCGTTTCATGTAATATGTATTCGTAGTAATCGATATATCCTCCTCTATGTCCATAATGAGTATCAAATCCACGCATCGTTGGAAGGAAACTTGTACGGGATTGACCAACATGCCATTTTCCTACTAAATGTGTTGCGTACCCAAGTTCCTTCAGATACTGTGGTAAAATTTTCTCAGTAACCGGTAAACCCCTATCTTCACTATTGGTTAAAGGGTATCCTTGCATTCCTACAAATATTAATTATTTTGCACTAACGTTCTACACATTCATCTCCAAGCTTTTATATTTAAAAAGGGGTGTTTAGCAACACAGATTGCTGTTGATTCAATTCTTGGATCTTGATTAATTTTATGAACATTAAAAAACTTATTTTGGAAAGTTTTGATGTTATTAACCTAGCATTTATTATGCAATTAAGCGTTTCTGCTACAAAAAGATCATCAACGCAAAAATATACTCAGACATCCTTTTAAAACTCTAGATACACTTCAATAGAAAAGATTTAGATCTCAAAACCTGTAGATATATGGTAATACAGACTTTTAAATATTGGATCTATAAAAATTACACATAAAAGATAACATCAGATAGCAAAGATCTGTCAAACAACAAGATGTAAATATATAATAATTATAGTTTACATTACAATTTTATTTACCTGTAACATAGGAATATTTTCCAGCAAGTAGTGCGGATCGTGATGGCGTGCATATACAGTGACTGTAGTAGCGTTCCAATGCTACTCCAGTATACGCCAACAAATCAATGTTTGGCGTCAAAATTTGATCTGAACCGTGGAAACTAACATCATCCCAACCCTGAAAAATAATTCAGATTTTCTTGAATGACTCAGACCACGGCTACTACTTCTTATTATTTTCAAAAGCTATTTTATGCATATTAAAAAGTATATTTGTAACCGAAACTCTAAAAGAGGCAGCCATGGCGTACGAAATACGAATACTGCCGGAAGTCCAACCAATGAACTATACATGAGGAAATATCGTCTTAAATGTGAACGCGTACGTGTAGACAATCACTTGTCCTAATCTAACTTTAGTATAATAATTGAAGTTAGACACTGTCAGCAGTAGAACTGTTCAAAACAAATAGTTCAAAAGCTACAGTGTGTGTGTAAAAAAATTATTAGATATGTGCTAATTTGGCAAAATTAGCTATGTCATCTAAATCTCATGCTTTTCAAAGTGAAGTATATGGATGTAAGTGATAGCTAGACCATTTCGTGGTAACTAGGTCAGCATGACAGTCAGTGGTGAATATTAGGGTCCTCACTGATGTATTTCCTTTTACCTTTTACAGAACATTTCCTTTTACAGTTGACATGTAACTAAGAAGTAATTAAGGCTAAAATAGAAGTTAACAGTAATTTTCAAAGCAATAATATTTTATGGGGGTGAGAGTATGAGAAAAAATTCAGAAATATCACGAAATTTTTAGTAATAACTTTAAGAAAATACTATTCCCGGGTGAATTTGCTGATAATTACTTGTCAAAACAGATCTGTAAATATTATTAAAGTAAGAATTATGAACTTAAATAACAATATTGTTATTATACTATGTATACGTGGTAGAACCATTCTGCAGTTATATTAGTAGTATAGTTGTAGACGGACAGGTAGAAGGACCACGCTCTCACAGAATACCAGCGTCAAGTAGTAGCTTAATGCTGCTGTGTTTCGTATGGTGAGTGTAGAGAGCCAGAGACCCTTTTTACTGGAAACGAGGCATTCCATCTTAGTCTTGCATTTTAATTCGTAATCGACGATAGATGTAGATGTCTATGGGCCACAGCAACCACTTACTATCAGGTAGAGTGTGTGCTCGTTTGTCACCCTATCCTTTAAAAAAAGTCGGGTTTTGGCAAACAGGCGCAGTTTTTTAGTTAATAAGCTGGTTAAATGTGTACATGGTTGAAACAAAAATGTCAGAGACGCCCACAGACAAGCTAGGCTAGACTATAAATAGTGCGTTTTAGATGATAAGCCGATAAATGGATATTTTTTTAATAAAATATGTGAAAATCGACGAGTTTTCAAGTCACGCTTAAAGTACTGTCAGATCAACCAGGAACAAAAAAATGGATATACTTGCCTCACAACATTGTGTCAAAAAATTTAATAATTTCTGGAAGGACACTATGTAATGTCAAAAAATTTAATAATTTCTGAAAGGG
Source organism: Parnassius smintheus behrii (assembly GCA_036936625.1). NCBI lineage: Eukaryota > Metazoa > Arthropoda > Insecta > Lepidoptera > Papilionidae > Parnassius > Parnassius smintheus. Next base: position 31,010,368 of record JAUPFT010000006.1, read on the forward strand.
CACAATGAAAAAGCTAACCTATTTGTGTACGTTGCTACGGGTTAGTGATTACTAATTCATTTAAGGATCATTTTCAGGTGAAACCTTCCTTGGTATTTGGTGCTGACCATTCCCCAGACCAAACCACCGAAGCATTCCTTTCTTAATTCTGGTCACAACATCATCTTGCAAACCACACTCTTCTCTTACCACACAGTTTCTCACCCTGTCATTCAGATTCAGCCCTAACATACTCATTAACGACCGCATTTCTATTGCGTTTATTCTACTCTCGTGCTTCTTCTGCCACACCCAACTTTCACTACCATACGTTAAAGTAGGCACCAACACAGCACTGTGAAATGTCAGATGTGCCTTTTTTGCCACAATCTGAGTTTTTACAATAGAGTGTTGGGCCCCATTTACTCTATTTCCTGCGTTTACTCGTCGTTCTATATCCTTATCATATCTCCCATCCTGGCTAAATACGCATCCTAAATATACAAACTCATCTACTTGCTTGATCAACTATTCTTCCCCGTCTATTCTTATTTCACATATCGTTTTACTTTCTTCTCTTTCAAAAATCATTACTTTCGTCTTACTTGCGAAACTTTTTACACGGCGAAAAAAACTCCGAACTGCCTAAATCTCCCCACCAGCGGGAAATATGTCTTACATTAGTTCATACCCTGCAGTGGACTGATAGGGACTATTAACGAACAATAAGAACGAGTTCAATTTGTTTCAAAATAATTTCATATTTTGCCTCCTTCACATCCATGTACCTACACATACATGCTCGTCGGTTAAGGATTCTCCTAATTTGCCCCGTTTTCAATAAATCGCTAATTTGGTCGATAAATTTTCGCCTAGGACGTCCCTTTCCGACTCTGCCATTCACTTTCGCAACATAAATTTTCTTTGTCACTCTTTCGTCACTCATTCTTTCCACATGACCAAACCACCGAAGCATTTCTTCCTTAATCCTGGTCACAACATCATCTTAAATTATTTATTTTTTTATTGTTGCAAACAATATAAAATGATCCGAAACATTTCCAGATCCCAGATTTCATTTCAGATTCACTGCAATCATTTGCAAATCTTTTTGAACATTCAAATATATTTTATAATTTTTTAGAATGTTTGAGATATTTTTGAAACCATTTAGAACGTTCTAGCGTGCGAGCGAGAGTGCGTTCTAAAATTATTTTTAAGTAAAATTAAATACAAATATAAATAAAAATCAAATTAATTTTAATATAATAAAATATACAGAACATTTCAATATATTTTAGAGCCTTCCTGATAATCTAAAAATATTTAGAATATTCTAGATCGCTAACAAGTGTTCTAAATTAATAGTTTTCAGAGTTTGAATATATGATGGAATTTCTTAGAATATTCGTGGAATTTTGAGAACAATTTAAGACAATCTAAATCAACTACAATCACTCATTTTCATAGTTTTATTTTAAAAGTTGTAAAATATCCTAGAATATTCCAGAACATTCTGAAATATTCTGGAAAATCTGAAAAATTTGTAAGTAGAAAAGTTCTCGATATTATCACGCACAAAGGTAATTTACGCAATTCAGCACAGTGTTGAGCTAATATGAGTCGTACAATGTGTTTGGAAAGGAAGACATACTTCTCTCATTACAAAATTTTGCCAGCCACCTCCACCCATTTCCACCCACAGCAACCAAACTCCCTTAATTGCAAGCGCACACGTGGGGCCTTCTACCACTGCACCCACAAGTGGGTGGTAGTGAGTGATCATTGGAGAAATGGCTGGACATACAGACGAACATTTTCCTTTTATATAATTCATTACCCCAAACTGAAGGTGATTTATGGAGAACAACGTTTTGCCTACCGATCGAGCTCTACGAATGTGTGCGTGCGCAGTAAAATCAGTTAAATATTGCCACACATTCTGAATTTAAAAGATAAAAAGAACAGAATGTTTGACATTTTTTAATTAAATTTTCTTCGCCGGTTATTGCAAGATAACCCTGTATAATAATTTATTTTTGCCCAGCTGTGTGTCCACACACCACAGATATGTGTGGTACAATACTAAAGAATAAAAAATAAAAACTCTAGCCATTTGAGTGTTGAGAAGATGATCATTGGGTCAAAATTAACATTCACATGGTATAAGCAAGACAAGTTTGTTGTTTTTTGTGTGAAAACATAGAGAAAACTAATTTCCCATTAATGCGATCGATTTTTCCCTTGTAAGTCTTCATATATATATATATATATATATATATATATATATATATATATATATATATATATATATATATATGTGTGTGTATGTATATGTATATACAAATTAAAAAATTAAATTAAATTGTTCAGTTAATGCGTAAAAATTAAAAAAAAACCTCACCATATCATCAGCAATTATTAGCACAATGTTTGGGCGCATGGGTTGGCTACTTCTAAAATCTTCTGCGTTGGAAATGATTAATATGCATGAAACCAGTGTAACAGCATATCCTGAAATCTCTTGAAATCGCATACTGAAAAAATGCACAAAATTTTTCAACTGAGTATTTAGATGTTAAAATAACAGTTTTCCATGCCCCTTATTAGGCATATTGCGTAAACCTAAATGCACTCATTCTTACATTTATGTGTGTTATGTAACGCTTGTGAGATAAAAAACGAGAGAATCTAGTAAAACCAAAAAGAAATAATTTTATGCAAAAACCAGTAAATTTAAAATTTAAACTCAAAACCTAACAGCAGTCTAAAACTACTGATAAGCGACCATATTTTTTAATTAATCGTAAATTAAAGTTTCACTTGGCAATAATATAATACTGCAATAATTTTCAATGAATTAACTATACTGCATAATTTGCATTGAGTTAGTTTTGACAAGCACTTACGCAAATACGACCATGATACATGATTCATTGTGGAATATTATCATCGGTGAAGGACAAAGATAAGCTGTTATGTAAATCAAACATCAAACATAATTTATCTCTGTTTCGATTTCAATAAAAATTTATTTTTTGTCTTACTCAAGATTGAGTTCTCCGTTTTGACGGCTATGATTGCTCGGCTTTTACGGCCTGCAATGGTACACAGCCGTCGACGACTGTCTCTAATGCTGCACTAGTTGGTCTTTTTTTCATACTAACGTAAAAGGGTGATTACTACACTACTTGATGATGTACGTCCATAACAAAGCATGATATATTTTTAATTAAATAAGGACGACAAACGAGCACACATTCCACCTATGACAACGAGTACATAGTAAGTGGATGATCTGGTCATCATCATGGACAACTTCATTAATTCTCTATTGAGAATCACAATGATTCTCAATCATGTTTTGTCACAGATGCATTGTCACTTATGAGAACTATAATAGAGTGCCTCGTTTCCAGTAAAAAAGAACTTCAATTCTTTATGATGACCATACGAAACACTGCAGCATTAAGCTGCTTTTTTACGCTGGCATTCTGGTATTCTGAGGGTGTGGTCATTAATTCGTACTACAACCATAATAAAGCTGCAGCTTGGGGCTGAAAACCACTTATAAAAATCTATACTTATCACTTAGATTTGGAGGCGAAGTAAGAAGGGCTTTCTTCTTAAAATCCTCCACAAATATATAACATCGGCGACAGTGGGAGAGCCATGCTCGCATATTGCGACACCATTTACTTGTCTGTAGAATTTATCCTTCCATAATAAATAGCCGGTCGTGGGGCATTATCAGAGTAATATTCTTGTACTATTATCTATTCTGTGGTAATACTGTATATTCTAGGGCAGGCATGGCGGACCGATGGCACGTGACACAATATTTTGGGCACGCCACCAATCACAAAGTCCACTACGTGGTATTATATTACAAACGAACGCGAGTGATCCGAGTTGTATCGTGGTCTACTATTGCTAATGATGTATAGTTTGTTTCATCAAGTCAAGGGCTGTAATGATGTCATCATCATCAGTTGATGATGATGACATCATTACAGCCCTTCACAAACAACAAACATACAACGCCTCTCCCAAGTCAACAACAGTCAACGCCTCTCCCAAGGAAAGCATAGTTCGTTCACGCGTAGCTAAATAGTCAATTTTGTTGACACAACTGTAGTTAATTATTGATTTGTGTTATATTTAGGATTTTAGAACCCCAATATAAGTAATTTGTCATGTCATTTGCGACAACAGAAGTGACACTAATGTTGTTTTAATTTGAATTACGCGTATAACTAAAATATTATTATACTTTGCAAAATGTAATAATAAATGTCTCAATTCAAAACTCTTTATTAATTTTATTTAGTAAATAAAGAGTTTTGAGTCGATAGTATTTAGTACTATTATTTTCCAAATAATCACAAAGTCAAAATTATTTTACGACACGTCTATTACCTAATTAAACTTTTCATTAGAAAAATGGCATGTTGATTCATAAAGGTTCGTTACCCCTGTCCTAGGAGCATGTTGTTTTCATTATATCGTACAGTCCTAACTGACATGCAAATTTCGAACGATAATTTGTTACAGGACATCAAAACTTCTGTTTATTTCATTGTCACCAAGATGTAGGTTTTTATCCCGCTGTCAAAATAGAATGAATCCTCTGTGTGTGCTCTTGTGTGATCTCTCAGCATTTACTGTATTTTTGCCGTCAAACACATCAGTCCTCCCATGATCATGAATGCGGTAAAGCTCGGAGGCCCGTGTTGCTTTATGTGTCTAAATCGCTCGAAACTTTGGGAATTAAAATGTTCAAATTAAACGCCATCCTTAAACTAAAGTAAGTTTAATTTAATCTGGTCGTAATTTATTCTGCGCCAGGTTTTATTTTAAATCATCACGCATTTAACTCAAATATAATGTGTATTACTATCGATCCGCTTAGCAGGCGGATTAACGATCGCAATAGATACCAGGCGTTTCGCACCTTTGACCTACGTAGATAGGTACGTCTTTGTACGTCTGGCGTAAATAAGGAAACAAGAACCTGGAATCGGGGATCCGGATGCAGGTGGTTAAATCCTGAGTCCGTATCGCGTTTAATTAACTACTTTTACTTATTTTTACACACACACGCGTCCACACACGGCCACAGTCGAGCGTGTGCCTACTGTACTACCATATGTCAGAGGAGTCACAGACAAGGTTTGCTACATCCTGAAGCGAGCTTCCATTAAAAAATACTACAAGCCACCAAAGAAGATTAGTCAATTTTTACCATCCGTCAAGTGTAATATCCCTCTACAAGATGCAGGAGTGTACAAGTTAGATTGTGAATGTGGTCTCCCATACATACGTCAAACAAAAAGATCCATAAAAACCCGCGTGAAAGAACATATAGCTGACGTGAAGCATCGACGCTCCGGGAAGTCTGCAGTCTGTGAACATGTTCGAGATCGTCCCCACCATTACATCAGATTTGATAAACCACAAATCCTTGCAAAAGAACCCCGATTCCTACCAAGGAAGATACGAGAGGCTATTAAAATTAAAAACCTCCTAATTTCAATAGAGAAGATAGATGGGTGCTGCCATCTGCTTGGGATCCTATAATTAACAAAATTAAACCCAAACCCAAGTATACCACTGCAAGACTTCAAGATACTGTAAGCTCGTTTTGCGTACATCGGACACAAAATTTATATTACAAAAACTGAAGGTAGCCGGGCTAACTATGACATTGGGATGTCAAACATCTCAGTCCCCCCCCCGTGACCATGGGTGCTGTAAAGCACCCGAAACATCGGCAATTAAAAATAAGTATAAGTAGTTAATTAAACGCAAAATCCGTAAATTTAGTTTTATTCAATGTGTAGTATTCGCGTAGATTTAAGAAATCATTACAAAAAAATTACGTCATCATTTAACCCTTCAATCCCCATAAATATCCCATGCAATTGCTTACGTCCGGCGAATCCCGAGCGGTCGCATGCGACTTTAAACCAGCACTTTAAACCATTAAAACTTATATTTAGAGACTACTTTTCTAAGAAGAAGTTTGGCATTTTAAAATCTATACAAAAATGTCAGGTTTTACTTCATTACAAAAAGATTTTATTGTATTATGATAACAAAAAACATACCAAGCGGATGTCGGCAGCGTGAAAATCACAATTATTTCTATATATTACTCGAAATTATTTACGTAAAAAGATGAATTATATTTTTATAATAAAACACTATAGTAAAACACTAATAAAACACTAGAAAAATCCAAAAATCAACACAACATCCAAATGAAAATGGCGTACGTAATGAACGTAGGATATAAATTAATATCCACAGACTAACTGTTTTTTTATTCCACTAGAGGATAGGAAATTTCATATTGATTCTATAACGCCTTGCCATGCCTAAAACTTCTTCAAAGTAAAGTAGTCTCTAAACTTAAGTATTTAGGGGTTAAAGTGCTGTGGATGGGTGCGGTCAAATTTGACCGCTTGAATTTTGACGGAATATCGAAACGGTCAAATATGGACCATTGGCGTTTGAGAGGTTAATAGTCGGAAAACTTTGTTACAGCTGTTTTTCTCATGAACTCACCCAGAACAAAAACGAGCTCAAGTTGATGGATGTAAAAAATGTTGTTAAAAGTATGATGACAGACGTTCTAATGATTTAAAATTGAAATTGGATATATATATATATATATATATATATATATATATATATATATATATATATATATATATATTTATAGGATAGGGTGACAAACGAGCACACAGTCCACCTGTCGGTAAGTAGTTGCTGTGGCCCATAGACAGCTACATCTATCTTCGATTCGAATCAAAATGCGGATGCGTTGTCACCCGTGAGGACTAAGATGGAATGCCTCGTTTCCAGTAAAAAGGGTCTCCGGTTCTCTACACTCACCATACGAAACACATTAAGCTACTATTTGACGCCAGTATTATGTGAGTGCGTGGTCCTTCCCCGATCGAGCCGACTACTAATAAAACTGCAGCATGGCTCTACCACGTATGAATATAGTTACGTTCCGGAAAAAAACAACAGTTATTTGTTTGGGCATTCAAAGGCGGCAGCAAACCAAAAAAATTAAGGGAGGTGAGAAGCGGGAGTAAAAAAAATGTTTTTTTTCTCCCAGATTGGTCTTGTCTGCACGATCCTACTTTATGAGCAAAAAGCAGTTAATGCTGAGTGGTACACCATTATTTGTTTTTCTGTTGTCTTTACAAATATTAGGGTGAAACGACCAAGAATTCGCATTCTATTGCACCATGAGAATGCTTGGCCACCATGCGCACCACGGACAAGGCAAAGTCAATTTTGACTTCTGAAAAGGGTGTTCGGGAGCTCGTAATATATTCCACATATAATTCAGACCTCGCACAATGCGCTTTTCTCAATAATCAAAGATTTGATTTGAACAGTTTTGACACTTACAGAGTCAGAAGAAACATTTATAACTTAGCCCTCAGACCAATGGTTATTATGTTTTAGAAATGGTTTGGACGAATGGAGAAGTGTTTAAATGTAAACTTTTAATAACATTAAATATATTAATTTACCTATAAATTGTTTTAGGTATGATTTACCCAAAACTTTAAGTGTACTCCAATTCACAACTCACAAGTAGATATTATATATATATATATATATATATATATATATATATATATATATATATATATATATATATATATATATATATATATATATATATATTCCGCCTATAAGTATAGTCGGCGTGGTAAAAATCCGGTCTGTATCGATATCCTGGTGGAGTTCAATATTAGCTTTTAAAATCCGGTTAGAACCGAACCGGACTGGCAGTTAGTAACCCTAGGCATAGATGGTTATACAGCTTAACAATGTTTTGAAAGCTTTTAGCAGTTAGTTCGCTTTTCTGGCATTTCGCATAGTTGCCTCTTACGACACCGAAATCGGATGATGAATTTTCCTACGCTTCCACACAGCAAAATTTTTATAGGTACCTTTAAACAAGTATAATATAAATATATATATATATATATATATATATATATATATATATATATATATATATATATATATATATATATATATTCCGCCTATAAGTATAGTCGGCGTGGTAAAAATCCGGTCTGTATCGATATCCTGGTGGAGTTCAATATTAGCTTTTAAAATCCGGTTAGAACCGAACCGGACTGGCAGTTAGTAACCCTAGGCATAGATGGTTATACAGCTTAACAATGTTTTGAAAGCTTTTAGCACTTAGTTCGCTTTTCTGGCATTTCGCATAGTTGCCTCTTACGACACCGAAATCGGATGATGAATTTTCCTACGCTTCCACACAGCAAAATTTTTATAGGTACCTTTAAACAAGTAATTTTGATTAAAATTTTAATAATATGTAATATTCTAATGAGTAAAGAGTCAAGGACAAATTGTCTGTTTAGGTAAGTGCAACTTCGGCGAAAGGTCAATGGACCGATTCAACTCGACTGGTGTTTACTCTCGTAAACTCGTTCGGGTGATTACGACATATCTTCTCGTCGGATATACCTCAAAACTTGAAAACGAGATTAAACAACCACCTCGTGTTGACAGTAATTACATATGAATCTGAGAGGTGGTCTATAACTTCTGGCCGTATGAGGAAACTTAAGGTCGCATAGCGAAATATGGAGAGGGCTATCTCAGGGTTTTTCTGCGTGATATACTTAGTAATAACGAGAATATTCTCAATTTATTTATGACAAGTATTTAAATAACATCGTAGTTTTTAACTTGAGTTTCTGATATACACTCATAAGGGACAAATAATTACTGAATTTTTAATTTTTAAGTCGGTTTTTTAGTTTTTAAGTTTACCAAGCTTATCCAGAGCTTATTGCGCACACAGCGATGAAAAAATTAATTCTTTTTTTGCATCCTACAGGCATCTTCAATTGCTTTGCAAATTTTTTAAATATGTTTCATGGTTTAACCATTTTTAACACGAATTTGCAACTCGGCAAATCATTGCAAAAACTAATTTACGCAACACATTTTTTGTTTATGTATATAAAACTACATAAAATTTTGTAAAAATAAAATACTATTATTTTTAATAAGGTCATTTTTGTTATATACCTACCCCAGAGTGTTACAATAAGATTTTTCTAATTGCTAAGGGTGATGTTATGCTATTAATATGTAATGGTTAGTTACTGTGTAGAGCAAGCCCTAAGTCCGATGAAGCTGTATATAAGCCTCTTTGACAGCAAGACATCACCGATAAAACGACATATCTTTAATGGAATTTAAAAATCCTGTTCATGATAAAAATGTAGTATGAAAAACATAATAATTTGATAGAGTTTATATATCCTGTGTGTATATCTAATTATATAACTGCCATATGGAGACGGCGTAAGCCAGCAAAGACTTTTTTTTTTAATCTTATACTTAATGATGAATTAACAAATTTATAATACTTTAGATTTTTATAATTACCTTCTGGCGCCAATCGTTGACTAAATTTTATTATAATTTATTTTATTTTATTATGGTACAACTTCCGTGTAAGTACGTATAAGTAGATAACGCACGGATTGTCTAATGCGTAGACACAAACTAACAGATGTCCAAAACATACAATACTACGTTATCTATTAGAGTGAACTTAACATAAACCTTGCATACATATCACAACAATAATAATAAGCTAATTAAAGATTATAATAATGCAACAAGGAATATGAACTTTTTGCAGCCATTGTTTCGCTCAATCAATGTTAAATATTTGAATTTATATGAAGATTAAGAACATCAGACATATCTTTACCATTGATGTGAAGTATTGAATGATTTACGTGGAGACGTTTTACATAATCTGTACATAAATTTAAATGGAATTCAATGTTCGTATATCGTGTATCCTGTTTTTTTTTACCAGTTTCCATAAAGCCACTACAAGGAAGAAGTTACACTACACTGGGTAGGGCAGAAACGGTTAGGGTTAACCGCTCAGTCAGGCTCCATTTTATTTGACCAACTTAGTCACACCCATAGACTAACTGGCGTATAGACGCACATAGTGTGCAAGTGAGAAAAAAATTCGTTATGGCAATATAGCAAAATAGAAATTTATATTATACTTATAGAAATAATTTGTAGAATTTATGGAATATGATTATATAAATAATTTATAGAAAAATTAGATATAAATTATAACACTAAACACAAGCATACCACTGCAGACTTTAAGACACAGTAAGTTCATTCTGCGTAGATCAAACCATAGGTAATAATTAAAAAGCTGAAGGTACTGCGAGTTAAGACTGACATTGGGACGTCAGTCACCTCAGTCCCCCGTGACCATGGGTGCTGAAAAGCACCCGAAACGTCGGGAATTAAAAATTAAGTAAATTAAACGCGATAAATCCGTAAAAGTAGTTTTAATCAATAAGTATCTATCTACATATATTTTATTAACATTGTGTTAAAAAAGAAATTCCAAGGAAACTCTCCATGACAGTAAGTATTTTTTTTTAAATTGAGAATTTAAAGAAAATTGCTTAAGTTTATTTTTTATTATACGCCAGTATATTCAAAGTCTATGTACTTACCTGCATTTTTTGGCTTGACCATGGGTCTGACCATAGACTTAGAATACATAGATTTAATATCGTAGACAGAGAAACCTATAGACAAATCGACGCCTTCTTTCGCATTCGCACACGAAAGAGATAGATTTATGCATACTTCTTGCGTAGAAATGAGACAGAGCGGTGTGATTGTTTGTGCCTTTCTCCGTGCCGATTTTTTTGTTTAGCAAACTACACTTTGCTAAACAACTTTGACAGTTCGTAGCGATCTAAGGAGTTTACAAGTTAGTTTAAGTGAGAAAAAAGTGTTTTGTGAGCTTAAGATTGATGAATCTTGTTCAGTTCAGTTCTTAGAACAATTAATAATATTATCTAAATATGTTTAAAAGTCATAAAGATTATTGTATAACCTAAAACTACGTTATCGTCCTTTCTCACTCGAGGCCACGCTAATCATTAGTCTAAAGGTTTCTCTGTCTACGTTTAATATAGACTCCAGCGGACTGGAGTTTATACTAGATCTATGTTATGGTGGCCACACACGGTCATTTTAAGTCATCGGTCGAACTGATATCAGTTCGAACGGATTTAAGCCACAGAAATTTCCACACACACGGTCTGTTTAACTGATGATTCCAACTGCTCAGTTCAACCTAGGACCGTGATATTTTTAAAAATATCGTATATTTGATATATCAATAATTATAAATATATCAATGTTGGAGCTTTATATATCGTAAATTAATATACAGTAAGTCAATATCGGAGTTTTATAAATCGAAAAAAATATCGATATATCGACTTTATTTAAAAAAACAACCGAAAGTCATTTTAGTTTAGTTCATTTATTATATTTATTAAGCAAATTAAATTATAAATGTATGAAAATGTTAGACGGTAGTTCCTACTAATTACCGTTTAATTTAAATAAGATGATTATGTGTACCAATATTTTTCCGTAAGACTTTACAAAAATACTCTTTTTTTATATGTTCTGCTGTTAAATATGTTTAGAAGCACAGGTGCTACTGATGTAGCTGAAGAAATCAAATATTTAACAGCTATTTAGCTAGAACGGGAGTAAACTGTCTACCTAGCCGACAGTCGATGACGACAGTAACTCAAGTTCATAAGACGCCTAACCGATCAAAATAACTTGAGGTGTATATTAACATCGAAGCACTTGTTTCGTCGTTTTCTCTAATAGTTTACACGTGACACTTAAATCGCAAAATCGTATCACTTTTACGAATCAAAATCCACTTCAAACTATTGTTTAAGCGATAAAACAGAAGCAAAAATCCGTCGATGGTCAAATTCCCGCCAAAACACACAGTTAGTAAAGTAGTTATAAGTTTGTTAGATTATAGCAATTTTATTACCACAGAGATATACTATACAAAATTACATTTTTTAAGATAATAAGCGAATAAATAAACTGGGGAAAAATTAATAGAATAAAATAAAGTACAGAAGATTTAGTAGTAGTAAATTAAAAGTGATTTACGAGACAAAGTAAAAAATTAAAACCTTTTATTGAAAAAAATATCGACTGTCGAATCGTCGTGAATATGAATATACTCGTATTTTAACGCTTAACCCACCGCGCGACCATGGGTATCGCCCCGCCCCTACGTCGAGCATCGAGCGAACGTGCTAATGCTGGTGCTACACTGACGGTAAACTTCAATGCCTATAGACACAGCAAGTATTGCTTTAAATTTAACGCTATAAAGTAAGTGGCTACACTTGAACGCTCAACGTCATTAAATTTTGCTATTGAACGGCGTTAAAGTTGGCGTTAATGTTCCTTGAAGACTTTTTATATTTGTTAAAAATGGTTCTATAAAAATCCATTAGGTTTTCCTTCGCCTTTCTAATTCTTAAATAGTTGTATTAAAAGATAATAATTGGATAATTCATCGCAAAGCATCATTTTGCGCTGTACGATTCTTAAAACTTTTGAGTCTCGGATCCCACAAACATGGCTCTGTTTGAAGAATCATAAGAAACGTAATAATTTTTTTATTATTCCGCTCCATCATAGCCATACGTGTGACCCTGTTGCGCTCATCGTGTACAGTCAGACAAACGTAATGTGGCCGCTTCATCGCGTTATTTCGTGCGTTTATCTCTTTGATGCACCGCTACTTGAGTTATCACCATACGGCAAACGGCATTGTTAATGTCATTGTCAAATTAACGCGTTAAGTCATGTTCACACCTACATTCAATGTCAATCAACGCGATAATTAACGGTATTTCTAAAGTTAGTGTGTACCCAGCATAAGATTGTACAAAAATTATAAAATAAACAAGCGCCGTGGTGCAGTGGCTTAGCTTATAAAAATATAAAAATAGTGCCGTCACTGAGCTCATATACACTCTTTTTACCACTTTAATTTACACCATCGGAAAGGTGAGATCATAAGTCACCTAGGACTTTATGAGCCCTTTTAAATGAGGTCAAACACGTTTTTCCTATCTAGTGGCGTCACTGAGATCCTATATCCACCTTCGTATTGCACCATCAGCAAGGTGAGATCTTAAAAAACACCTAGGTCTTTATGAGCCCTTTCAAATGAGTTCAAACACCATCGTCCTATCCAGTGGCGTCACTGAGATCCTATACCCACCTTCGGAGTCCACCATCACCTAGGTGATATCATCATAGTCATCTAGGTCTTCATAAACCTTTTTGAAAACGAGTTGAAAAAAGCACGATAGTTTTACGTAGCATCACTAAGATCCTTTACCCATCTTCTGAGTCGATCATAGGGAAGGTGACATCATCACAGTCACCTTAGTCTTCATACTGCGTCAAACGAAATTCTCTAAATATATAAAACAATAAAAAATCTAAATAGCATAGAAATAATGAATGTAGCTACTAATAAAGTAGGTACTTTCCAGTAATTAAAACGAACTGAAGCCAGTGGATTACGGCGCGCCCGGAAAACTTCGTGGAGTGCCATAAGTTAAAAATTTCAACTTAAGATTTTGCACTCACGATCAGTTTTTGGATTTACGTCAGTTCAACTGAGTAGTTTCAACTGACAGTGCGACCGAAAAAATCCGTGGGTTTCGTCAGTTGGAAATTTCAACTTAAGATTCCACACTCACGGTCAGTTTTTGGATGTACGTCAGTTCAACTGATCATTTTAACAGACCGTGTGTGGCGTCCATTAGAATATACTGGCCATTGAGATATAATACCTATAAAAAGTAAAGTAAAGTTACAGCCTATATACGTCCCACTGCTGGGCACAGGCCTCCCCTCATTTCTGAGAGGGTTTTAGGGCAAGGAAGTGTTCGCCGCGCTGCCCCAATGCGTGTTGGCGAACTTCACATGTCTTCGAAATATTTTTTTTATTATTCCTCAGACATGCAGGTTTCCTCACGATGTTTTCCTTCACCGCCAAGCACGTGGTAAATCAGCACTTAAAATTGCATTTAACAATTTCATTGGTGCCGGCGGGGATCGAACCCGGGTTACTCGCGTTCTGTTATATTTACTGCGAGCGTTAACCACTGAGCTACCACGGCTAATACCTATGGAGGCCGCATATTCCACTACAGAAATAGTGGTTATACAAATATCTATAATATACACACTGGTCAAAAACACTTTTGTTTCTTTTTAACAAAGCGGTAGCGTCATTAGAAAAAGGAGACAACTACACTTTGTCAATTGCTTATTTTGACAATACATTCGAGTGAAATCATTAGCTCATCCATGAGTGACTGCGTCGCCATGTTAAGCGCCGAGATTTGTGGTAGATCTGCTGTCAAACTCTTGCATGCTAAAATATTTTTGTTGTATGGTGCAGTGCCTTCATCTTATAGTAGGTGTTTTTCTTCTATGTATATTTTATTATGTTACTAGATGACCCTAAAATTGATTAGATTGTAACTCTGAATTGAGAGGCATTTCTGAGTTTTTGCAAAACTGACGTACCGCAATTGCTTTATAAACTAAAATAATTTTGTTAAGCATAAGTTCATCACGTAACGTATTATAAATATTTTTATATTTTGACAGTAATTCAATGAATGAAGCATTAGATTGTGTCACTATTCACTTATGATATTGTAACTTTTTCAGCATATTTCTAAGCAAATAAGTGTCTTACAACTGATTTCAAGTATAATGGTGGGGATGCGTTTTGAATTATTACTTTATATAAGACGCGTAATTTAGTAATTTATTTAGCTAATAAAAAGACTACTAACTGTTTTATTATTATTACAAACCCCAGTTTATGAATGTTTGTAGCTACTAGTTAGGGGAGAAAAAACAAAAACTTTATTTTTCAATAGTGGTCTTCAGTAAGCGTCTATTAAAGTCGTTATTTTAATTATTGAAAAAACCTTATCAATTGCTGTATTAGAATATATTGCGGGATTTGTGGCACAAAAAGGTTCAGATACCATCCAAGAAGAAGCAGTGATATAACTATTACTTCTAACATACAAAATAATATTTTAATAGAAATTATATTAAAATATTATTTTGTTCAGAAATGAATAAATAATAATAATAATAGTGTATATAAAAATCTGGCATGATATGAAATGGTGGATGATATATGATATCCAGAATAACATCCTGGACATCATATTTCATCCACCGTTTTTTATTAGGTAGTTGTTAATATTAAATAAAATATTATTAAGTAATAGTTTTACTTAGTGGTTGTCTCCCTTTTCCAATGAAGTGTGTCGATATTGTAGATATTTGTATAACTACTATTTCTATAGTAGAATATGCCGCCTCCATAGGTATTATATCTCAATGGCCAGTATATTCCGACATAGATCTAGTATAAACTCCAGTCCGCTGGAGTCTGTACTAAATCTACGTATTCTAAGTCTATGGACAGACCTATGGTCAAGCCAAAGAGTATAGTACTCGTAGGTCAGCAAATACATAGACTTTGAATATACTGGCGTATAATAAAAAATAAACTAAAGCAATTTTCTTTAAATTCTCAATTTAAAAAAAATATTTACTGTCACGGACAGTTTCCTTGGAAATTCTTTTTTAAGATAATGTTAATCAAATATATCAAATATAAGTAGATAGATACTTATTGATTGAAACTACTTTTACGAATTTTATCGCGTTTAATTTACTTAATTTTTAATTCCCGACGTTTCGGGTGCTTTTCAGCACCCATGGTCACGGAGAACTGAGGTGACTGACGTCCCGATGTCAGTCTTAACCCGGAGTACCTTCAGCTTTATAACTATTACTTATGGTTCGATCTACGCAGAATGAACTTACTGTGTCTTAAAGTTTTGCAGTGTTATGCTTGTGTTTAGTTTTATAATTTATATATAACAATTTCCCCAAGAATCAGATAGAAAATTTATATATGCTTACTGGTATAACAATTTACTTATTGGTACAAATAATGTAGAAATGGCTCCTTTTAATAAACTTAAAATAACCGTGACCTCCATCCTGGTTACCAAAAAGTCACTATGAAAAATCATCGTGACAATCCTAAAAACAAAAAAACTACTTGGAACTTTAGAAATACTCATAAGTTATAACGTGACTTTATATGTACATGTTAGTATTAGTATTAGGTTTTATGTCTGTAGACGATTTTTACGACGTTTCTTAGCCAGGATACATGTCTATATAATAAGTACCGTTCTAATGGTTCCGTTGAGTTGTAAGAAGTGTCGCTTAGCAACTGTCAGTTTTGTGTATATTTTAATACCACAATTTTTATCTTTAGTTTTAAAACCTTTATTTTATTTACATTAATATATAAAGAAAAAAGCTAAAGAAGTGATAATTAATAATATTTGACGTGCTTTGCGCCCAAATCCCGTGAACTGTAAGAAAAATATTACCAAAAAAGCACCGGTTCTGGTATGTAGCAGGTGCAACATTACTGTCTATTCGGATCCAACCTGCGTCAAGCTGTCTAATAAACAGATTAATGCTATACGCAATTCGCCGAGCATCGAGTGGAGCTGCGATGAATGTATGAAAAATGTATCCCGTTTAGGTCTTCCTTTTTCATTCCGGACGGAGAGGCTGATGACGATGACTCTGTCGTTATGAGTTCTTTGAATACCCAAATTGACACCCAGAAGCTTATCAGTGACATCAGCCGGGAGTTAAAGAAAACGTTCCGGGAAGAAATTGGAAATCTCGAAACTTCAATTGATTTCCTGGGTGAACAGCTGAGTACTATTGACCAAACCCTAAAAAAACACGATAGCAAAATGAAAGAACTATAAAATAAAAATCAAGACCTACAAAATAAGAACAAAAACCTCGAACTTAGAGTGATCATACTAGAACAAGAAATAAAAACGTTTCAGCAGAAATCTTAATCAAATATGGTAGAAATTGCAGGCCTACCGGAGGCTTCAATCAAAGACGTCGATAAAATCCTAGAAACGCTAGCTTCAAAACTGAATACTAAGGTGAGCGACATTCAATCTTCACAACGCTTGCCCAGCTCTAAGGACCGCCCTGGTCCAATCCTTGTTGAGATGAAGCTTTAACTTGGAACATAACAATGGATTGAAGCTGGTAAAGACAAATGTCTCTCCGTGGGAACTATCCTACCAAACTCGCTGAAAGAAGTAGCTGAACAACGAGTGTACATCAGGGAGGCCCTTACCAAGCACTTAAACTCTATTATATAACACCAAAGCGAAACTAAGTAAGATTTTCCAGTATATTTGGTGTAAGGACGGTAAAGTACTTGTCAGGAAAGGTCCTAATACTAAAATTTACTATATTCGATCAAATAATGATATTGAATTACTCCTAAAACAATTAGATAGCTCTAAAACCTCTTAATCATATATTATTTTCTTTATTTACTATTGTTCGAATATTCCTACCTAATTACTTACTACTCTTCAAACTTTATTATGACCATAAACATTAAAGAATTTGGTAACTGTAACGATATAAATAACTATTTTCAACAATTACCGAAAAAACGTCATGCATTACTTACAAGTTTACATTTTAATATACGATCACTAATAAAGAATTTTGCGAAGCTTCAACAAGTTATCCATAGTTCTAAATACCCCATAGACTTGATTATTCTAACCGAAGTTGGTGTAACAGATATGATTGTTAACCTTTTTAATTTACCGCGTTATAATATGTACTACCGATTGCGATCGGCGGAACGGGGAGGCGGTATTATTGCTTATGTCAAAAACCATCTCAAGTTTATACTAACACCACATAAAAGTATCATGTTTGAAAACATAACGGGTATCTTAAAACTGACCCCGACCGTAGATGTAGTTATATGTGCAATTTATAAACCTCCAAAAAGAAACAAAGATTTGTTTGTAAAGGAGCTTGGCAGGTATATCTCAAACTACGACACTAATAAAAACCTCTTATTAATCGGCGATTCCAACATTGACCTAAAAACTATTTCATCTTACAGGGACACTTATTTGCAAACACTCAGCGAGCGCGGATTAATGTGCGGAATTTCAAACTATACTAGAATTGAAACAAGAAAAAATAAAGTCACTAAATCTTGCATTGATCACATATTTGCGAGGTTCCCCACATCAGATTCGTACGCAGCTGTGTTAGACATTACATTGGCTGACCATCGGGGCATAGTGTTTACGTGTCTTGACGACTCGCCACCTACAAGACGCGTGCACAAAGTAACACAAAAAATCTACTTTTGATCATACCCCTTTTAATAATGCGGTGAGTAATACAGATTGGAAACAGACAAATAACATGAGTTCGTCAAATGATATACTTTCATTTATAAAAAAATCGTTCCTAACAGCTATAAAAACTGCGACTATTAGTAGGTCTGTTAGGTATTCTAAAAATCGTAGGATTCTGCCTATAGCCCCTTGGATCAATGGTAATGTTACTCGACTATGTGAAAAAAGGGACTACTTATTTAAGCTTTGGAAAAATAGCTCTTTTGATCCTAAAATAAGACTAGAATATAATAAAACTAAAAATAAACTCAATAAACTAATAGAATCAAAACGAAATACATACTATCTTAATGAAATACATAATAACTTTAAAGATACAAAAAAAGTTTATAAAATCATTAACCAGATGTTAGGACGAGTAACATTATCCATTGACGAGGCGATACTGAAGGCTTTTGACGGACAGGGCCTTACCACCAAAGCGATAGCTAACAACTTCGCAAACAGCTTTGAAAAGGCAGTTAAAGACATTGTTCCTCAATGCAGCTTAAAATTAACCAATCCACTAACTTATCGGAGACCGGTGGATTCAAGTATTTTGTTCAAAAAAGTTTCTCAGAACAATGTTAACGAAATTATTAAGAGACTGAACTCACATAAGGCTCCTGGACCTGACGGTATTAGAGTAACTGATCTGAAAATGGTTGATAAACATATATCTTTACCCATTGCCAATTTAATTAACTGCAGTCTTGCGTCTGGAGAATATCCCGACGACCTCAAAATAGGCTGTGTGAGACCTGTTTTCAAAAAGGGCAAACACGATGATTACTCCAACTATCGACCAATCACTCTGCTTTCTAATATTGATAAAATAGTTAAAAAGCTATCTGTGAGCAGATTCATAATTTTTACCGCAAGCACGAAGTAATAAACAAAAACCAGTACGGATTTCAAGCAGGTAAAAGTACTACGGACCTTCTATGTAAGTTTACAGATGAGGTAAACGAGCATTTGAACCTTAAAAAATGTGTTCTGGCCTTGTTTATTGATTTTTCTCGTGCCTTCGACACGCTGCAATATCAACTTTTAATCCATAAACTGGATGATTGTGGTATCCGGGGTCCGTTACTTAATTGGTGTAGAAATTACCTCCAAAATCGAACATTTACGATTAAATTAAATAACGCGTTCAGTGACCCTAAGAATGTGACAGAAGGCAAGGCCCAAGGATCAGTACTTGGCCCGTTGCACTTATCTTATGTCAACGAGATGAATAACTGTCTGAAACACAGTTCCTGTTACCAATTCGCAGATGATACGTGTCTTCTCGTTTCGGGTAAGGATATCTCAAATGCGTGTAATGCTCTCCAGGCCGATTTAGACATGATGATACGCTGGTGCCATGACGTTGGTCTAGTGTTAAATGCCAATAAAACCAAACTCATGATTATCAAATCTCCGTATATGAGGTATCCTACTCCAAAACCATTAATTGCTCACGACTGCCTCCATCAACTAGAAACTTGCAAATGCCCTACAATCGAAGTTGTGACCACACAAAAATACCTTGACCTTATAATTGACTCAAAGTTTAACTGGAACTACCACATTGAACATGTGTGTAATAAGTTGCGTCAGTTTCTAGCCAATATAAAAATCCTAAAAAATCGCATACCCTTCAAAGTAAGACTTATGCTTTACAACTCCCTGGCTGAATCTTATATTCAATATGGCTTGTCGAGCTATGGTCGGACGTACAAATCATATTTAAAACAGATCTATGATCTTCAATGTAGTATTCTCAAAAATATTATATCCCCTAATATACGTGTCCTAATTGATAGTGATGAAAATGCGATTTTTAAACATTGTAAAATCTTACCAGTTTATGACCAAATTAAATTCATGTTATTTAAAAAATATTTCTTTTGCGACAGTTTAAAATCATATATAGAACATCCAGTACGTACGCGCGCTATGACACAAAACCGACTCCGGCATATCACTGCTAATAATGTGTACGGGCAACGGACGGCTGCTTATCTGATACCGCATTTAATAAATAACTTACCCTTCGATATACGCGAAAAAGTATCACAACAAAACATTAAAACTAAACTCAAAAGCTTTTTCCTACCTAAATTATAATTACATACTATATCTACTTAATAATAATGTACTACCTGCCTAGCTCTTACTTTTACTTTTACCTTTTACCTTGCTACTTCTGACTTTAACTAAGTTGTTAACTTACCTTTTTAGTCTTTATATTCTTGTTACACCTTCTACCTACTCATATACCTAACTATTGAATTAGACTGTGTTTTGTACATAATTCGCTTACTTAAATTTAATTATTTAGCATCAAGGTAAACCTCTGTGGTATTTAGATGTTAATTAAGCCTATATTGGAATGTAATGTTTGTTTGATCTGATAAATAAATTGAAAAAAAATATATTAGTTTAGAAATATAAGGATTTCAACTAACCTAGCCGATCAGTTGGTGTCGGTGTACCATTCCAGTTCAGGGTACAAGTACCTTGTTGCTTTGTAAAATACAGGGTTATTTTTCAATTTCCAGTCCAATTTGCAGAGAAGGCTCAGAATGCATAATATAGGCAAAAGTAAAGAAAAACGAATTAAAAAATTTCAAACTTTCTGTCAGTTTTATCTTTTAAATTCAAAATGCGTGGTAATCCATTATTTTAACTGATTCACCTCGCACATACAAATTCTTAAACCCTTACGCTCAGTAAAGTACCTTTTTGTGCGCCTTTCTACCTTTACACCGCAAGTACCTATATCTACTCGTCCGGCCGACAGCTGACAGTGCTGACCGTTACGTACGCTTTATTGGTAATGATGTAACTAAAATATTCTAACGACGGATACTATGAAACTGTGAAATGGTGACATTAAAAGTGAATATGACATTTTAAACAATAAAAATTTACGAGGAACATCACATTTCAAGTACACCACTGCTGCAAATTACCGAAACTCGTTGCTTTTTTAGTATTCTCTTATTCCGCACTAGAAATGGAGTAAAGAGTATGAGTATCTATAATCTACATTTTGAAAAAAAAAAGCTTCAATTTTTGACAAGAAATTTTATAAAAAAAATTAACTTTAACAAAAGTTTGAGAGCCATTTGTGAAAAAAGTGTGATAACCTATGTAGCTAACTATTTCAAAAATATGCGTAGTTAATACAGTTTAGAAAACGATATTGTTATGATCTTAGGATTCGTGACAATAAAAACTGCTGACTGAATTACCAAAATTGACACTTTAATTACCGAACACCTATTACAACATAAAACACACTAATAATTAATCACTCCGAACACTTTAGTTCGCAGTTATATCACTTCGAAGTATTCACTTGTGGTGCCAATTCAATACTGACTGCTTGCTGGTCCTTACTGGTCATATGCATGGGCCTTTTGCATTAAAACATCTAGAATGTTCGAGCACACACCGGTCCCGGCCGACTAGGTGTAGAATGTTCTAGTATGGAATTCTCTAGAAAGTTCTCCTAGTTTTGTTATTCGATACTAGATGGCGCTAGTGGCATTAATTATTACGCGCAACAGTATAATATAATAAATAATTTTATTTAACGTTAAGATGCAAAAAGAATAAATTCGACTTAAGAAAGAAAAAATAATCTTGTTTTAAATTGTCATAATAAAAGCGTTGTTGTACTTAAATCAATCTTTATTTCATAACAGGTGTTCGAATTGTCTGCCACCGTCACTGATACAAGCTCGACAACTTCTAATAAATGCTCTTCTAAAAAGTCGTGCGTAGCACCGTTCAGTTATTTTTGAATCCTCTCTTCACACGACACAAACACGACCTAAACGGCAAATCCATGGCATGGCATTGAAATATACACGGGCGTTTGCAGCATAATGTGCAGGACAACCATCATTTTGTAGCCAGTGGGATTGTCTTACCTCCTTAGGCACTTCTTCTATTAAATTTGGTAGATCATTTTATAGAAAATTCAAATAACTTTAAGTTTCCGGGCAGTTGATATGGTCCAATGATTTCTCCGTTTAATATACCAGTCCAAAACTTTATGTTGAACTGGTATTGTGATCTCTCTTCTCGCATTAGATGCGGATTTGAGGGTTGCCAGCTGTGCAGATTATAAATGTCAAAGTATCCATCTTTTTTAAGAGTGGATTCATAGCTCCACAGAATTTTGTCGAAGAATTGTGGATCTTGTTCTATTTTTGCAAGCATTTGTCGACAAAAAAACAGTCGTGCGTTGTAGTCTCTGGGTTGTAGAACTTGGACGCATCTATTATGGTAGGAATGTAATTTACTTTTTTAAAGTACACGGGCACGGTCACCTTCAAGATTCCAGTACGTCATGCTATTACTCTAGTAGGACGGGTTTTGTTCAATTTGGTTGTGCACAATTTCTTGTGTATTGATATTAGCTAGTATTCCAGTGCTTTTACCACCAATGCCGCTGGCAGCTATTCTACCTTCCTATCAACACCTGTGGACTCTGATGAATACGCGGTAATCTGGGTGACGCGCAGTAGGGTATCTTTCCATATAAAGGGCTGCAGCAGCACTTTCGTTGCTTCGCAATTCACCATAAATGAAGTGCACGTATTCTTGAATACCCACGTATTCAATATCATCTTGATGCACAATATCAGTCCAGATACAAGCCAAGTCATCGTAAAATTACCAAATAAAGTCCAAATCACAAAGCAAAACTAAGATTCCAATGAAATAGCCAGGACTCGTCGTTATAACACTGATTTTAAAATCACAGGGAACTCCAAAAGGAATGCACAAATGCAATACCCAAAATGTCGAAAGACACACTAAGTACTTGCCTATGTTATGTGCCCGGTCGCGCGAGAAAAGGTACAATGTATTAACATTATACTCTTCTCTCGCTCACTTACACTCTACCTATCCCTGTCTCGTAAATCATAATAAACAAAAGATGGGTAACGTGGCACACTCAGGTACTAAATACCGATATTATACGATCTTTCCTATTATACAACGAAAAGGACCTCTTCACTCATGAACGCCCTCGTTATTTTCATCGTTAAAGAAAAGATAAGATTTTTTAATTTTCTATCTTGGGATATAATTATTTATTATACAATATTGTAAACTGTATTAACTGCGCACATTTTTGTAATAGTTGGCTACTTAGGTCTTCATACCATTTTTTTTCACGAATGGCTCTCAAACTTCTGTCAAAATTATTTTTTCACAAAATTATAAAATTTTATACTAAAAATTGAATTTTTTTTTTGCAAAAAAGTACAATAGACACTCATACTCTTTGCTGCATTTCTAACGGAATAGTCATATTAATTTCATTAATATGCGGCAGTGGTGTACATGAAAGTACAGTAAGGTCAATAAAACATATTATTTTAAAACATTTTTGTCACCATTCTTTCTGGGACTCAGTGTATATTATTAATGTGACCAATGTATCCGAATCTGGGATTTTTCAAACTTAAAATTCATAACATTCAAAATATCAATTTTATTCTAAAAAATTTGTCGCGTTTAAAAATAACAATTCCTCGAAATTGAAAAAATCTATTTAAGTAATGTGATACGGAGTTGCCCCGTAGTGAGAACATTTATATCAACAGTAGCATTTGAAGAGAATCACATAAAAAATATGAGGTGGAATAGTTTTTGGTACCCATGCGCCAATTCCTCCTGGACTATCAACAATTGCAATGGTAAAAACTAATAATAAATAACAAAACCAAACAAGTTTACTGAAAATAAAATAATATAATTCGTATTAACGTTTAAAAATAATATTTCTGAGTACTCCTATCTATGATTTTGAGCAATATAATGTACTCTGTGGTTCTTAGAGGTCCCTTCTAAATATTACTATACTCTTTGGCGGGGTCTAAAAACTGCTCATGTAGAAGACCGATATCAACTAGAGGTGCTTGACGGATTAAATGACCTAAGATAAATGTACAACTAAGACAGAGTTGACCTCTTGAGTACATTATGAACTCAGTTTTTCTTTATTTAAAGAAATAACACATTTGCAATTAATTGACCAAGATAATTATATATGATCCGATTATAATATGTTCCGACGATAAACGTTGTGCCGTTGGCTCGCGCGATGACAAATTAGCGTGAGCTACGGACGTCAAATGATATTTACGGATGGTATATGCTGAAATATAGGACCTGAATTATTAAAATAAAAGTAGATGTTAAGTATTTTGAGCACTAAAACCTATTAAGATTGTATTTTTGTGTTATAATAAAAAAAGAGACAAACAATTTTAAATTAGCCTTAGTTCCAGCTAAAAACTACTTACTACTTGCTACTACCTGTACGTAGTAGTAAGTTTTGAGATATATACAAAAAGTATTCTATATACTATTAATATTTATTTTACATCTTTTCAAAATAATCTCCATCATGCTCTATACAAAGTTCCATTCACCTAAACCAACTATGAAAACACTTTTGCCAGTCTTGATCTGACAGATCGGAAATCGCTTCTTCGTAGGCAGAGTTTTATTTTTTCTTTGACCCTTGGGAACAAAACTAATTCACAACCAACTGTCAGGCCTGTAGGGTGGGTGATTTAGAGTTTCAACACCAGATTCCTCAATAAATGCTTTTGCTCTCAAGGTACCTCCTTGCAAAGAGGCGTTATCGTGATGCAGCATGATTCCCCAAAACCCGGTCTTTGGTCTTCTCTCCCGCACAGCTTGAAAAGCTTTGGATAATGCAACTGTAGTATACCATTCATAGTTGACTGACCTACAATTTTCCAGCATTGATGTCGACAAATGTCCCCCCCGCGAAAAAAAATATTAGCCACCATTTTTTACCGACGTTGCGAGGTCTTTGTAGTTTTGTTGGTAACTGCCCTTCTGAGTAGACCCATACCGATGATTGCCTTTTATTTTCCAGATCATATCGATAGATCCATGTCTCATTACCAGTAAAGATTTCTGAAACACGCCTAGACATAGACGCATTTCATGGCACCAATCCTTCCTCAACTAATCCTCTACTTACTTACTACGATAACTAAATGACACAAATAATTCCAATAACTAATATTTGTACCTTAAAATGGAATAATTTTCTGTCCGTGCATAGACGAGCACCCCTTTTCTCAAAGTATTTTTGCAGTTATTATCTGTGCTTGAGCACTTTAACTTCCGTGAATGCAGCTATAATTTTGTTGCGACGGTCTTCATAACTTTAAGCCTTTTTGACATAAGTGGTTACGACTTTATTTCATCACACAGATAAAAGTCTAACGTGAAAGGTTCAGCGAGTTTGCAGGCCATTGTAATAGTAATATATCCAATAATAGTAATATAGCCTCAATCAACCTATCTTTGTATTCACTACTTAAATTATCACTCACTGATCATGATAATCTGTAATCATTTTCATTCGGAAATATGAGAAAGTATTCACGTGATCTTGAGCTCTTCGTATTATGATATCCTATCTGAACTCATAATAAGCGTGGGTGATGACGGTTTGACGTTACAACTTGCACGCGAGTATAACCGCAACGCGGGGCGAAAAGCTAGTTGTAACATATAGTCCGACCAAGTTACACGGATGATAAACACGGAAGGAATTATAATATCTTAAAAAGGCCGTACAGTAATATATTTCTAAAAACTTAAAATGTTGACAAAATATAATTTTAAATTTACTCAACGATGTCAATTCCGTGTCGGCTTAAGGAATTGATAGCCCCAATTCGTCCAAAGGTTATCGTAGGAAATGACTATACGAAATGCCAGAAAAATCTTATTAATATTATTATATCTTATTCATCATTCTCTAAACCATTTCCCATTATCTGGGGTCGGCGCAGTAAACCTTCTTGTTCCATTCCTCTCTATCAGCCGTCATTTCCATACTTACTCCTTTCATTCTCATATCACTCTTCACACAATCGATCCATCTTTTATTCGGCCTTCCTCTGCCCGTGTGTCCCTCCACATTCATATTCAACACTCGTTTTGTGACATGACTTCCATCCCTCCGCATCACATGCCCAAACCATGCCAATCTGCTTCCTCTCACCTTTTCTACCACTGGCGCTACTTTCAGGCTTCCTCTTATATACTCATTCCTTATCTTATCCATCCTTGTCACACCACACATCCATCGTAACATTCTCATTTCATTCGCATGCAGTCTATTTTCATCCTTCTTCTTGACGGCCCAGCATTCACTTCCATACATGACGACAGGTCGGATGATCGATTTGTAAATTTTCCCCTTCAGCCTTATTGGCATTCGGGGATCGCACGTTGTGGCTGTGACCTGTCGCCATTTCATCCACCCTGCGTTAATCCTATGCTGCACAGCTCTATCTATTCCGCCGTCGCCTTGAATGAGATATTATTATATCTTATTAAATCTTATTATATAGGCTTCCGATAGATGGCGGAATAACCATTTTGTTTACATCAGACGTAAAATAACACGGTGAGCAGCAACTTCAAATACGTGAGACGTCTGGTACTGCCATAGTCAATCGCCTGCCAAGCGTGTAGATTATAGCAAATCTTCCCTACAACGGGAGACGCCCCCGTCTAGTGGATTTTCGCAAACTGATTAGGAAAAAGAAGAATGTTACCCGTTGGTGAATATTAAAGTGAATATAGCAATGGGATAATTATGTATGATAATTCGTATGGTGAGTGTAGAGAACCGGAGACTCTTTTTACTAAAAACGAGGCATTCCATCTAAGTCCTCAGGGGCGACAACGCATATGCATATTGATTCTTCATCGAGGACAAATGTAGATGTCTATGAGCCACAGCATCCACTTACAACCAGGTGGACTGTGTGCTCGTTTGTCACCTGTATTCTAATAAAAATGTTCCATTGGTATAAACGCCCGTTTGTATGTACTTGTGAATAAAATAAAATGCGTCCGTCAACACAAAGTAGGGCAAAAATTAAATACGCTCAGCTATGTTTTTTGAAGGACAATAATCAACATATTTTAATAAAAAGACAATATTATCTTTTTTCACTTTTAAAAAACATGCGCTATTTGACAAAGAAATAAAACAACTTTGGCACGCCTCCAAGGTCTATATAACAAATATTTTTAGACTATTATATTTTAAGAAATGCGTAAGTTTAGATTATGATCTCTTGTCCAAGTTATTCCATCTATTAGTGACATAAGTGTCTTAAAAGCTATTGGAAAGACAGCTAAAGAAAAGAGAAAACACAACCTGCTTTTTTACGTAGTCAATTTTGGATAAAAGCAACACATAATTAACTGAACTCCAGAGTAACACTGTGTTGAAAGCTCCACCTAATTTATCCAACATTATATTTATGTTGAGTAAAGTTATCTATATAATAAGGTCTACTGCTCAGCTCCTACAAAACATATTGTGATATTTTTTTATTGAGATATTTAATTATTCGAACGGTTCGACCATAACGTAATACCACAGTAAGAGCGCCATCTAAATTCGTCCACAGATTTTTTATAAATTCGCGTTCGGACTAACAGACAGATCATTGTTTTAGAATCTGTATCGATAGTATAGTGTATTCAAAATAAATAAAATCAATAGACATGAATCACTCCCAAGTTCGATTATCGTAAGGAAGATTAAAAATAGAAAAAAATGAAACATAAAGATAGAAAAAAAACGTTGAAGCTCATGTTTATTTAGACAACTAAAAGGAGTTTTTCCAAAAATAATGATCTCATTATCATATCAGAGAATGCCATAAGGCTGTCCTTTATATCTCTTAGTATAAGGTGTATAATAAAGGTTAAATAAATAAATAAATATCTCACCAAAAACATAAATTTGAAAAGAAGGCCAGGTTCGTTGCAAACTACGTTCGTGATTGCCGACTTCGATAAAGGAGTTTAGATCTAAATGGGGCTCCATAGCGGTTGCTTAAATCATAGGATGTATTGAAATGTACAATGTTCTTATAACTTTTTTACATTTATGTTTTTGGTGGGCCACAAATTCACACAACAAGAGTTTCAAATTTGATTTATAAATAATAATTCTTCTTGAGGTACAATCACTTAAATATAAACAAAAATACAAAACTTATGGGTTTTAAAATTATACTAAAATCGTCTTTGTCATACATCGTCATAGGTATTTACGTTTTAAATCTTATTAAACTATCTTCTTTCAACTTTAAAAAACACAGATTGTAACTATCGGTGGCAATACATACTACATTTTGATCAATAGATACAATGCATAAGTACGTCCCCTAACTCTCGTGCAATTCACCGCGTTGATAGTGTACCTATCAGTCACGGATCCTTAACAATACTTTTATGAAAATGATTAATTTCACAACAAGAACAGTTATTTAAAGTATACCCTAGCGAGAATAAGATCTTGGATACAGCTATCTTTATTATGATTACGGTTTGCTATCTAAACTCAAACCGCATAGTGTACTAAAATCTCTTGAAAAATACTTAATACGTAAAATGTTATTAAGTTATCAACTAAAAAACACTTCTTAAAATGCACAAAAAGTTTCTTATAACAGTAGCGCCTTCACAATTAACAACAGTAGCCATCGTAATGTCTTTGTAATTTATCTTTTTATCGATGAACTTTGTGTAAGATTTCTTATCAGACTTCTTGCTATCACTTTTTTTATTTTCATCTCTAGTATTAATTTCATTTAGATCCGATCCATTCCTGTAATTAATCCAAGGCATCCAAGTGTAATTAAAATTAACAGGATCAGAGTCCGAACTTAAAGCTAATGGACCCCTCCTCTTCTGCATGGACCAAAGGCTTCTGAGTCTGCTGGTTAACATGACTGCAATATTATTTGCTTTTTCCCATAAATCACGCCTTTCACTTGGATCTTGAACTATATTGTAAAGGCAGCCACGCGCTGAAATTGAAAATAATAATCTTAATAGCTATAAAAAAGCATAACAATAATTATCTCTATAATTACGGGTAGTAATTGTTAATCCTTGCCATTAGTTTATTAATAGTCTACTCCCGGCCATGGAGATCTGCAATCCCCATTAAGTATTGATAGTTTATCGACTCGTGATCGTAACATAAATTTATGATATGGAAGAATGGCTCTCGAGTGACAACCTAGTGTCCATGAACTGCAGTGGTTATTTACTCGAAATTAACTTTACAAATAAAAAGCATCGGCTGCTGGTACTAAATTCTTGACATTATTATTACTAATCGTGTGATCGTCATGTGTGAGATTTATTCCCCTGGATTTATCCCGATGCCCAGGCGGGAACGCTTAGCCACTGTGCTAGCGAGTTTTCTCATTTTACTACAAATCTAATTTAAAAGCAAAGCTACAAAATTAATTATATTATGTTATTCATATCATTGTTCATAATTTACGGACTTAATAATAATTACATACTTGGCGTTGGTTCACAAAGTGTAACATTTGTCACCGGTCCTTGCGGTTTTATTGTTGCCGCTGTTCTCGTATCCATGACTTCCTGACGGTGTAAGTATATTCCTATTTTCTCAAAGGCTCTCGCAACTTCGCAATTTTGCAACAGCGGAAAGTACTCTGGCGTTTGGCTTTTAATTGCCATATAATCTTCTCCGTAATACCCATTATTCAAACCAGACACATTTCCTACAACTATTTTGTAATCCCCGGCTCTATACGCGGCATAAACATTTCTATCACTATCTTCAACAGCTATAAGAACTTCCCTTCTCAAAGATTTTGAATCTCGAATCACAGACTGCCATTGATTTATGCCGTCGATCTCTCTATCGATAGTACCTCCTGCAGCAGCAATTAAAGTTGGCAGCCAGTCGGTTATGTGCATCAATCCAGTCCATACTTTAGGCCTAAATGACGAATGCCAAATAAAAGCTGGAACTCTCACCCCACCCTCCCACGGCGTGTTTTTTTTCCCTCTCAAAGGTAAATTCACTCCCCAATTAGGAAAATCACCAAGAGTTGGCGCACCATTGTCTGATGCGAATATTATGATTGTATTTTCTAGCATATTCATATCTGAAAGTGCTTTTACTATTTCACCAACACTTTGATCAACATGTGAGACTACTTCTGCAAAGAAAATAAGAACAGAGTTAGCAAGAAATTTCTTAAAAGTATTTTAATAAATTGATTATTACACTGATTTAAACGTGCATTAGTTATATACCTGCGTACAATCTCCGATTAGAGTTGGCAATGTGTCTGTGTCTAACTGACGAATTCAATGGAGGCTGAAGCGCACCGCCATCATTACCAGCATGCGGTGCATTGTGAGTCACGTGCAAAAATAGGGGGCATGAGCTGTTGTGCTGTCTGATTACTGAAACACCGATTCAAAAACTCAAACGCTATGATTATCGCGTAGTAAAATTCCAAGACAGACTTATAACTATGAATCCTTATAAAAATAGGGCATTCAATACATTAAATTGCGGGTTGTTATATAAAACACCCCTATCTAAATCCCCAATCTATTTCACTAGACAAGACTTTATCCCTTTTAAAGCTGTTTCCGATGTCCATGAGCTGAAGCTCGTCAATTTGTCACCAACCATCAGTTCCAATTATTATCTTTGTTTAGCCGTTTTAACTTAGTGCTAGTCGTAAACATCATACGCAAGCAACCCGGATTCGATACCGTTGAGACCAATTAAATTGATAAGTGCAGTCTTAAGTGCTGATTTATCACGTGCTTGGCGGTGAAGAAAATCATCGTGAGGAAACCTGCAATTTAAAGATACATATATGAAGTCCGCACGCACTCGGGTAGCACGACGAAAATTTTCTTTCCCTAAAACCCTCGTAGAAATAAGAGAAAGTGCCCAGAAATAGGACGCATATGGGCTGTTACTTAACATCATGTTGATAGTTAACGCGATAGTCACTTATGTAAGTACAGTAAAGACTTACTTTTAACTGCTCTATCTGTAAGTGCATCGACTATGTAACGTTGTTCTTCATCTTGAGGTTGATCGTTATCGAAAAGATCTAAGCCGAAAAGTTGACGTCCATTAGGCCACTGAAAATGTTTAATTAAGAACTTATTATCATGTTATTTACAAAATAATGAGCAGTGTTGAAATTACAACTTAAGAAATTTAAACATATGTATTGTTATTATTTATACATTTTTAAATTAAGCTCTGGCTTTACCGAAAACCCAGCGCCACAGGTTGGGCAAAATCGGGATTCCTTGATTAACCGTAAACGCGTATATTTAGTTAAAATTGTATTTTATCTCGGTTCTGGTAATTATTGGGATCCACAGACGTTTTCCTGAGTGATTGATATATAGCACCCACTTTTTATCTTGTGTAACAGATTGGTTGAGCAGTAATTGCAACGTAACCAGAGAAGACTCATTTGCTCAAATGATCTGATTGAGTAGCAATCGACTCGTGTTATACCAGATTCCATAACTACCTATTTATGGAGAAGTTAAATTATTACCTCATGGTTGAGCCTAGTACCCGCCCGTTGTAGTCATCCGCTAAGCAATGTAATATGGGAAGTGGATCTTTATCAATTAAACTTGTTAAACGCTGTTCATCTATCTTGCTTAGACGCCCATTTCGCGATATATCTTCGAGGAAAAAACCTACTTTTCGAAACCAAAAGAATCAACGTTGTGCCAAGGTATCCGAAAAATGATTCCTCGCATTCAATGTCATAGTGTAATTATGAGTTGCTACAGCTGCTGTGTGGTCTAAATAGTACTCGTATATAAAAATGTGTCACGCATGCGATCCTGCCGCTTTCATTTTTGAAGAACAACTCAGAACAACAACTATGCATAACGCACATTACAACATTTCGTTCCTGCCACGCCTCATAACAATATCTCACACCTGTCACGACATTTCTAGAACTTTCTGGTAGCCAATTCTAAAAAGTCTCGTCACATTTAAAAACCCAATAATAATAATAATAATAATAATAATAATAATAATAATAATAATAATAATAATAATAATAATAATAATAATAATAATAATAACGTGTCTACCCACCATATATAAGACACTGACATCCATTTTGAGCGCGAGAATCACTCGGCACCTGGAGCTAAACCAGGTGATGTCACGCGCTCAAAATGGATGTCGGGGCGGTGGTCGTGGAACCAAGGAACCACTCCTCATTGACGCGGTCATAGGCAAAGTGGTGAAACGCAACCGTCGGAACTTCTCTGCCGCCTGGATAGACTACAGAAAGGCGTTCGACTCGGTGCCCCATACATGGCTAAAGAGGGTCCTCGAGCTGTACAAGATTGACTGTACAGTTAGAGACTTCCTCGAGCAGTGTATGGGGCAGTGGAGTACGATCCTTTGTCATCTGGGCGAGCGGATGATGGCTGCGGAGAACCACATAAGGATAAGAAGGGGTATCTTCCAGGGCGATTGTCTGAGTCCAATCTGGTTCTGCCTCTCTCTGAACCCTCTCAGTACCTTACTGGAGGGCTCCGGGAGGGGATTTCAGCTACGGAGAGGAGGGACAAAAGTGACCCACCTTTTCTATATGGATGACCTCAAGTTATTCGCCTCCAGTCGCTCCCATCTGATGGACCTGCTAAACATCACTTGTGAATTTAGCAGTTCCATTGGAATGGAGCTGGGGACGGATAAGTGTGCGGTCCTCCATGTTGAGAGGGGAAGGGTTGCTAACTCTGAGGGCATAGACTTGTCTATGCCCGTCAACTTAAGGACCCTTTCCGAGGCTGAAACATACCGATACCTGGGTATGTCACAGAACATCGGTATCGATGAGGCTGGTATGAAACAGTCAGTTTGCGACGTGTTTTATGCACGCTTGACCAAAGTGCTTAACAGCCTTTTGTCCGGTGTGAATAAGACACACGCATATAACGGCTGGGTCATGCCTGTCCTCACATATACCTTTGGCATACTCAGGTGGACTCAGACCGAACTTAACGCCCTGGATAGAAAAGTCCGCACTACCATGACGTCCCATAGGATGCATCATCCGAGATCGTCGGTAATGAGGCTGTACTTGCCGCGAAAGCATGGTGGGCGTGGTTTTCTGAGCGCGCTCACCATGCATAATCGCGAAGTGTGCAGCCTCCGTGATTACTTCCTGGCGAGATCGGATGATCCATTCTATAATGACGTCATTTCTAGTGATAAAGGGCTTACCCCTCTATCCTTAGCTCACGAGCGATGGCAGGACCCAGCAGTGCTTAGCATTTCCGATCGGGAGACCGTATGGAAGGAGAAGGAGCTCCACGGGAGGTACTACAGGGCTCTTCATGAGCCCTTCGTAGATACAGTCGCCTCCCTTAACTGGCTACGTTTCGGTGACCTCTTCGGGGAAACCGAGGGTTTTGTCTGTGCAATACAGGATCAGGTTATTAAGACCAACAACTATCGGAGATACATCCTAAAGGATGGCACCGTCGACGTCTGTCGAGCTTATCGCCATCCCGGTGAGTCACTTAGGCATGTCATCTCCGGTTGTTCGGCGCTTTCTAACTCTGAGTACTTGCACAGGCACAACCTAGTAGCCAGAATTCTACACCAGGAGCTCGCTCTGAAATACGGTCTCGTGGACCGGAAATTGCCGTATTACAAGTACTTGCCGGAAGCCGTGCTCGAAAATGACCGCGCCAGACTCTACTGGGACCGGGCCATCATCACAGACAGGACTATTCTTGCGAATAAGCCTGATATTGTGCTGATGGACCGGGCACAGTCAAGGATATTTTTGGTCGATATTACCATCCCGTATGACGAGAACCTCGTGAAAGCCGAAACAGATAAGCAATCAAAATATCTGGACCTGGCTCACGAGGTGACCGACATGTGGGGTGGTCTGCCGACCGAAATTATTCCTGTAGTCGTCTCTGCGAACGGGCTAATCCCAGTTAGCCTCTCTGGTCATCTGAGGCGACTGGGACTCCGTGACGGACCGCTCCGGGCTCAAATGCAGAAGGCGGTGCTCCTTGATACTGCCCGCATCGTCCGCCGGTTTCTTTCCCTTTCCCCCTAACCCTTGGCCGTTTGGTCTCCCCTGCCGAGGGCTTCCATCTGGTTGGGCTTTTATTTATTTATGTAATTTTGTATTTATTTTATTTTATTGATATTTATGTATATTTATATTTTCATTTTCATTTATAATTATATATTTATACATCCCAACCAGATGAGAAAACTATATAGATAAAAAAATAATAATAATAATTTTAGAGCATTTCCGACCGGGAGACCGTATGGAAGGAGAAGGAGCTCCACGGGAGGTACTACAGGGCTCTACACGAGCCTCACGTAGATACAGCCGCCTCCCTCAACTGGCTCCGTTTCGGTGACGTCTTCGGGGAAACCGAGGGTTTTGTCTGTGCAATACAGGATCAGGTTATTAAGACCAACAACTATCGGAGATATATCCTAAAGGATGGCACTGTCGACGTCTGTCGAGCTTGTCGCCATCCCGGGGAGTCACTTAGGCATGTCATCTCCGGTTGTTCGGCGCTTTCTAACTCTGAGTACTTGCACAGGCACAACCTAGTAGCCAGAATTCTACACCAGGAGCTCGCTCTGAAATACGGTCTCGTGGACCGAAAATTGCCGTATTACAAGTACTTGCCGGAAGCCGTGCTCGAAAATGACCGCGCCAGGCTCTACTGGGACCGGGCCATCATCACAGACAGGAATATTCTTGCGAATAAGCCTGGTATTGTGCTGATGGACCGGGCACAGTCAAGGATATTTTTGATCGACATTACCATTCCGTATGACGAGAACCTCGTGAAAGCCGAAACGGATAAACGAACAAAATATCTGGACCTGGCTCACGAGGTGACCGACATGTGGGGTGGTATGCCGACCGAAATTATTCCTGTAGTCGTCTCTGCGAATGGGCTAATCCCGCCCTTCTCGATACCGCCCGCATCGTCCGCCGGTTTCTTTCCCTTTCCCCCTAACCCTCGGCCGTTTGGTCTCCCCTGCCGAGGGCTCCCATCTGGTTGGATCTTATTTATTTATGTAGTTTTTGTATTTATTTTATTTTATTGATATTTATGTATATTTATCTTTTCATTTTAATTTATAATTATATATTTATAGCACCCAACCAGGTGAGAAAACTATATAGATACCCCATAATAATAATAATAAAAAAAAATAATAACCCCGCTTAATATGTCGGTAAAGGACTGGCAGAGGCCTCATACTATGACTATAGATGAACGCAAAAAGGTTTGGAATGACAAACAACTGCATGGTCGATTTTTTAAAGCATTGACTAATCCTTATGTAGACATGGTTGCATCAGTAAATTGGTTACAATTTGGTGACCTTTTTGCAGAAACTGAAGGTTTTATCTGTGCAATACAAGATGAAGTAATTAAAACGAACAAATACCGGAAATACATTTTGAGGGACGGCACAGTTGACGTATGTCGCGCATGTCACCACCCTGGAGAGTCCCTCAGACATGTTATTTCCGGTTGTTCACAACTATCAAATGGTGAGTATTTGCACAGACATAACCAAGTAGCTAGAATAATACAGCAACAGCTTGCCATTAAATTTGGCTTTACTCAACAGGATGTTCCATATTATAAGTATGAACCAAAGCCAGTCCTTGAAAATAGAAGTGTCACGCTGTACTGGGATCGGTCAATTATCACAGATAGGTTTATAGTGGCAAATAAACCTGACATTGTGGTGAAAGACCGAACTACACGCAAGGCAATAATAGTGGATATCAGTGTCCCTCATGACGAGAATCTCGTAAAAGCAGAGAATGATAAAAAAATAAAATATATCGACTTGGCTCATGAGATTGTCGCTATGTGGGATGTTGATTCTACTATTATTGTACCAATAGTTGTATCAGTCAATGGACTTTTTGGTAAAAATATGGACGATTATCTGTCCAAGTTAGGTTTGGGCAAATGGCTGAAAGCATTAAATCAAAAATCGGCCTTATTAAATACGGCTCGAATAGTAAGAAGGTTCCTATCTTTGGATGCCTAACTTCACCGATGGCTTAGAATTCCTCGCCGCGGTGGATAATAGCCGAAATAATAATATTATTTATATAGATTGTATTTATATTTATAATATTATAGTTTTGTGATAATATAAGTGATCAAATAATAATAATAATATCAATATAAAAAATAAAAATAGAGATAAATACTCAATATTTAAAGAAGCACTGAAATACTTAAGAGAATTAGGACTAGGGGATGGTGAAAATTATACAGAAAAGGAAATAAAAAAGCATTTATTAGAAAAAAGGTAAATGCTTGGAAAACAAAACCACTTCATGGTCAGTTTTATAAGGATGTGATAGATGTAAAGTTTTATTCAGATGGTTTAAAACACAAAAAATAACTCCAGGATTGGAGTCATTTATTTTTGCTATTCAGGATCAGGCAATTGTAACAAGACAATATGAGAGAGACATACTTCAGAAACCTGTAGATGGGAAGTGTCGACTATGTCTAACGAAAGATGAAACAGTACAACATATTATATCAGGATGTGAGAAAATGGCTGGCACTTACTATACTAAGAGGCACAATAATATTGTACAGTACGTGTTCTGGACCTTAGCAAGAAAGCACGGATTTAGCGTAAGCAAAATGTGGTGGAAAGAACATATGTCGCAACCACTAGTAAACGAAAATAATACAGCCAAACTAATGTGGGAAATGCCGGTTCAAACAGATATTACAATAAAGCATAACTGGCCTGATATAATTTATATAAATAAAATTGAAAATAAAACTTACCTTATCGATATTACCGTACCGTCTGATTACAATATAGGCGCGAAGGAAATAGAGAAACTTAGTAAATATCATGCACTAAGAACTGAAATAACCAGGCTTTGGAAAACACCTACTGAAGTTATACCTATAGTGGTTGGGGCCACAGGAATGATCGCTAAAAGCCTACATAAATATTGCAATAAGCTAGACTCCCATATCAACATAAACGTTATACAGAAGCAAGCAGCAATTCATTCGGTAACAATATTGTCCAAAGTTTTAGGTAATTCTATATTTGTTAGTTATGAGCCTGAGCCTACCTCTCCCTAAGGTTCATGGGCGGGGGCTTGGAAAATACCGGGTTTATCTCGACCAATAAACAAAAAAAATAATAAAATCGGAAGCGGATTCGACGATTTAGCGAGAGATCAAGGCGGTTCAACCAGAATCGTCTCTTTCAGAGTGATCAGAAGAGGCTCTATAAATCACTGGAGCGACCAGAGGTACGTTAAGCGGGCCCAGGACCGGATCAGGTTGACACTGTCGCATTTTGGTGTGGCCTGTGGTCAGAGCCCGTAAACCACAGCGAGGGCCCTTGGATGGAAGTTGTGGCGAGCCAGAGTGCAAGTGTTACGCCTATGAACCCCGTCACCATAACGCCTGAAGACGTGGCTGAGGCGGTCCGTAGGGCCCCGAACTGAAAAAGTCCGGGGCTCGACGGGCTGCATCATTACTGGCTGAAGGGGTTCGTAGTGTGTCACGCTGTGCTCGCCCGACAGTTTCAAGAGGCTCTCGATCAGAAGTCGCTCCCGAGCCTCTTCACTACTGGGATCACTCATTTGGTTCCTAAAGATCAGGATACCACAGACCCGAGCAAATACCGCCCCATCACGTGTCTACCCACCATATATAAGACACTGACATCCATTTTGAGCGCGAAAATCACTCGTCACCTGGAGCTAAATCAGGTGATGTCACGCGCTCAAAATGAATGCCGGGGCAGTGGTCGTGAAACCAAGGAACCACTCTTTATTGACGCGGTCATTGGCAAAGTGGTGAAACGCAACCGTCGGAATTTCTCCGCCGCCTGGATAGACTACAGAAAGGCGTTCGACTCGGTGCCCCATACATGGCTAAAGAGAGTCCTCCAGCTGTACAAAATTGACTGTACAGTTGGAGACTTCCTCGAGCAGTGTATGGGGCAATGGAGTACGATCCTTTGCTATCTGGGCGAGCGGATGATGGCTGCGGAGAACCACATAAGGATAAGAAGGGGTATCTTCCAGGGCGATTGTCTGAGTCCAATCTGGTTTTGCTTCTCCCTGAACCCTCTCAGCACTTTACTGGAGGGCTCCGGGAGGGGATTTCAGCTTCGGAAAGGAGGTACAAATGTGACCCACCTTTTCTATATGGATGACCTCAAGTTATTCGCCTCCAGTCACTCCCATCTTATGGAATTGCTAAACATCACTTGTGATTTTAGCAATTCTATTGGAATGGAGATGGGAACGGATAAGTGTACGGTCCTCCATGTTGAAAGGGGAAGGGTTGCTAACTCTGAGGGTATAGACTTATCTATGCCCGTCAACTTAAGGACCCTTTCCGAGGCTGAAACATACCGATACCTGGGTATGTCACAGAACATCGGTATCGATGAGGCTGGTATGAAACAGTCAGTTTGCGACGTGTTTTATGCACGCTTGACCAAAGTGCTTAACAGCCTTTTGTCCGGTGTGAATAAGACACACGCATATAACGGTTGGGTCATGCCTGTCCTCATGTATACCTTTGGCATACTCAGGTGGACCCAGACTGAACTTAACGCCCTGGATAGAAAAGTCCGCACTACCATGACGTCCCATAGGATGCATCATCCGAGATCGTCGGTAATGAGGCTGTACTTGCCGCGCGCTAAGCATGGTGGACGTGGTTTTCTGAGCGCGCTCACCATGCATAATCGCGAAGTGTGCAGCCTCCGTGATTACTTCCTGGCGAGATCGGATGATCCATTCTACAATGACGTCATTTCTAGTGATAAAGGGCTTACCCCTCTATCCTTAGCCAACGAGCATTGGCAGGACCCAGCAGTGCTTAGCAATTCCGAGCGGGAGACCGTATGGAAGGAGAAGGAGCTCCACGGGAGGTTCTACAAGGCTCTACATGAGCCTTTCGTAGACACAGTAGCCTCCCTCCACTGGCTACGCTTTGGTGATCTCTTCGGGGAAACCGAGGGTTTTGTCTGTGCAATACAGGATCAGGTTATTAAGACCAACAACTATCGGAGATACAACCTAAAAGATGGCACCGTGGACATCTGTCGAGCTTGTCGCCATCCCGGTGAGTCACTTAGGCATGTTATCTCCGGTTGTTCGGCGCTTTCTAACTCTGAGTACTTGCACAGGCACAACCTAGTAGCCAGAATTCTTCACCAGGAGCTCGCTCTGAAATACGGTCTCGTGGATCTCAAATTGCCGTATTACAAGTACTTGCCGGAAGCCGTGCTCGAAAATGATCGCGCCAGGCTCTATTGGGACCGGGCCATCATCACAGACAGGACTATTCTTGCGAATAAGCCTGATATTGTGCTGATGGACCGGGCACAGTCAAGGATATTTTTGGTCGACATTACCATTCCGTATGATGAGAACCTCGTGAAAGCCGAAACAGACAAGCAAACAAAATATCTGGACCTGACTCACGAGGTGACCGACATGTGGGGTGGTCTGCCGACCGAAATTATTCCTGTAGTCGTCTCTGCAAACGGGCTAATCCCAGTCAGCCTCTCGGGTCATCTGAGGCGACTGGAACTACGTGGCGGACCGCTCCGGGCTCAAATGCAGAAGACGGTGCTCCTCGATACCGCCCGCATCGTCCGCCGGTTTCTTTCCCTTTCCCCCTAACCCTCGGCCGTTTGGTCTCCCCTGCCGAGGGCCTCCATCTGGTTGGGCTTTTATTTATTTATGTATTTTTATATTTATTTTATGTTATTGATATTTATGTATATTTATCTTTTCATTTTCATTTATAATTATATATTTATAGAACCCAACCAGATGAGAAAACTATATAGATACCCCACAATAATAATATTCCACAGCTATCACACAACGCCATCTAGTCCCAATATTAGGTAGTTGTCGGTTTAGTAGCACAAAAGATAGTATTTGGCTGCGGCCCTGCGGTTTTTAGATACGATTTTTTCACGGAACAAGCACTTCTATGGGATACACAAAATACACAAAAGCTTTTTCGGACTTGCTCCTAAAATAGCTATACGACAAAATTCCTAATACCATTCAAACAATGCAACAATCAAAATTCAAAATAGTCGTGCAAAAACTTCTTCTTGACAAATGTTATTGCATAATAGACGAGATTTTAAACAATAGACTGTTATAATATTATTAATCTTATGATATCAAGTTTTTTGAGAAATTTATCTTATTTTATAAATATTATTTACTTATAATAATTATGATATTTTTTTTTAATTTTACCCTATTTCATTTGTAAAAATATTTGTATGTTCGTACGATAAAACACAGCACACTGTTAAATGAATGACCACCTGTAATATGTGTATACCTGTGATTCACAAATAAAAATTGTTATTCTGATTAATTGTGTTTTATTAGCGGTCTGGATTTTTCGTAGAACTTTTTAATAATTATTTATGTATTCCATTTTATTTAGTAATGACTATGCCATTAACGCAAATGGGATATTTGACAGCGGAAGCACTATCAGCATGAAGTATCAACATCATCTTGCTGCGTTTCCTAGTGTGAGTGACGAGAACTGAAGAATTTAATGGTAACGAGGCATTTCATTGAATAAGACTATTATTTACGGATTTTATCGCGTTTAATTACTTATTTTATTTTTATTATTATCCCGACGTTTCGGGTGCTTTACAGCGCCCATGGTCACGGGGGGGACTGAGATGTTTGACGTCCCAATGTCATAGTTAGTCCGGCTACCTTCAGTTTTTTAATATTAATTTTTGGTCCGATTTACGCAAAACGAGCTTATAGTATCATGAAGTCTTGCAGTGGTATGCTTGGGTTTGGGTTTAATTTTGTTAATTATAGGATCCCAAGCAGATGGTAGCACCCAACCATCTTCTCTATTGAAATTTGGATGTTTTTTTAATTTCAATAGCCTCGCGTATCATCCTTGGTAGGAATCGGTGTTCTTTTGCGAGAATTTGTGGTTTATCAAATCTAATGTAATGGTGGGGACGATCTTGAACATGTTCGCAGACTGCAGACTTCCCGGAGCGTCGGTGCTTCACGTCAGCTATATGTTCCTTCACGCGGGTTTTTATAGATCTCTTTGTTTGACCTATGTAAGAGAGACCACATTCACAATCTAGCTTGTACACACCTGCATCTTGTAGAGGAATATTACATTTGATGGATGGTAAAAATTGACTAATCTTCTTCAGCGGCTTGTAGTATGTCTTAATGGACGCTCGCTTCAAGATGTAGCCAATCTTGTCCGTGACTCCTCTAACATATGGTAGTAGAGCAGGCGCGCGCTCGACTGTGGCCGGCTTCACTCGTTCACTGTGACGTAGGCGCGGGACCCGAAGCTTGTTGTCTTGCAATACTTGCTTGACGTACTGAAGCTCCGCAGCCAGATGTTTTCTGTCACAGATCCCTCGTGCTCTCTGAAACAAAGATTTACCCACGGTAGCTAACTGTGAAGGATGATGGTGAGATTCACCATTTAGATATCGGTTGGTATGGGTCTTTTTCCTATACACAGTGTGACCAATAGTGTTATCAGGATTTCGGATGACTAAAACATCTAGGAAAGCTAAAGAATTATTTGCCTCTAACTCCATTGTGAATTGTATTTTAGAGTTTATGGAGTTAAGGTGGTCTAAAAATGCAGTTACTTTGTCAGATGGTAAAATTGTGAAAGTGTCGTCTACGTACCGCTTGTAGAACCTTGGATTTACGGGAGCAGTAAGAAGGGCTTTCTCCTCAAAGTCCTCCATGAATATGTCGGCGACTATGGGAGACACAGGTGAGCCCATCGCCACACCATCTACTTGCTTGTAGAACTCCTCCTTCCACAATAGATAGCCAGATGTGAGGCAATGTTCAAGTAGTATTGCATATTCTTGAGGCATGTTATTTTCTTCTAGCTTCCTAGTTACAATTGAGATGCAGTCCACAATAGGTAGGCATGTAAATAGTGACTGAACATCAAAACTGACCATAGTTTCATTGTTAGCGAGATGTAGGTCTTTTATCTCACTCACAAAATGGTATGAATCCTTTGTGTGTGCTCTGGTATGTCCTCTCAGTGGTGATAGTATTTTTGCTAAGTATTGTGCCAGCTTATAAGTTGGTGAATCAATCTGGCTCACTATGGGACGTAGTGGAGCGTTTGGTTTGTGTATCTTCGGTAACCCATACAACCTCGGTGGTTTGGCACATGATGGTATTAGCGAATTCACGTCGAGATTTAATTTTTCGGAGTATTTCTTTATTAAATCGCTAGTTGTTTTAAGCGTGTTAGTTGCAGGGTCTGTTTTGACCTTTTTATATGTACTTTCGTCCGATAAAAGTTGTTGTATTTTAAAATTATATTCCGACGCGTCCATTACCACCGTAGCATTTCCTTTATCCGCGCGGAGAATCGTGAGTTCTGGTCTGTTCCGTAAGTTATTTAGCGCTATAAATTCGTCTTTGGGAAGGTTTGGTTTCGGCACTGAACTACGACGTAACAAGGACGAAATATCTTGACGTATGGCCTCCAAATCTTCCTTACCGATATTATTCTTAAACAGACAATCCTCAACACTGCAGATAATTTCTTCGTACGGGATTTTTCGCGGAGTTAATGCGAAGTTCATTCCCTTCGCTAATACTTTCATTGTCGGTTCGTCCAGTGTATGTCGAACTCGAACATGTTCAAGATCGTCCCCACCATTACATTAGATTTGATAAACCACAAATTCTCGCAAAAGAACACCGATTCCTACCAAGGATGATACGCGAGGCTATTTAAATTAAAAAACATCCAAATTTCAATAGAGAAGATGGTTGGGTGCTACCATCTGCTTGGGATCCTATAATTAACAAAATTAAACCCAAACCCAAGCATACCACTGCAAGACTTCATGATACTATAAGCTCGTTTTGCGTAAATCGGACCAAAAATTAATATTAAAAAACTGAAGGTAGCCGGACTAACTATGACATTGGGACGTCAAACATCTCAGTCCCCCCCCCCCGTCACCATGGGCGCTGTAAAGCACCCGAAACGTCGGGATAATAATAAAAATAAAATAAGTAATTAAACGCGATAAAATCCGTAAATAATAGTCTTATTCAATGTGTAGTGTTCGCGTAAATTTAAGAAATCATTATGTGAACCAGTGAGGCATTTCATCTTATCCTCAGTGGCGACAATGCGCCTGCATTTTATTTAACAATTGAGCACAATCCAGTTTTGTATCTTTGCCTCTCTATCTAGTGGCAGTGGGGCTAAAAACCTTTCCTTCGGTTGTGTTTGATGTGTTATGTATAATATAATAATTTTAGCTGACTTTGAAAAAGAAAGAGGTTCTCATTTCAACGGATT
The DNA here is from genome assembly GCA_036936625.1 of Parnassius smintheus behrii. Lineage (NCBI taxonomy): Eukaryota > Metazoa > Arthropoda > Insecta > Lepidoptera > Papilionidae > Parnassius > Parnassius smintheus. The sequence goes on from JAUPFT010000006.1 coordinate 31,053,975, forward strand.
TTATCGTATGTGATACGCAATATTTTCAGCCTATTTGAAGCGATTTTAAAATAAGGTATGAAATTTTAATGTAACGTGATATTGCTATGTGGAGTAAAATTGTTTAAGTTTTAAATAAGTAAAAACCAACTTCAAAAATCTTTTGATTTAACTTTTTACTTTAAATATAAAATATTTTTATAAAACATAACTATAGTAAAAATGGAATAGTAGGCTTTCTTCTAAGAAATGTATCGAACGCTATTAATATGTGTGCGTGCCTGGAACGTGACAGTACGGACTCGTACGCACGAGCCAAAGCACGCACACACCGACACTTGTTAAGTCGGAAAGGTCTGGCCGAGTCGGGGACAGCCACCGCCGCGCTCCGCAATCACCTTTGTTTAAAACCTTTAATAAAATTTTGATAGCAGTCTTTTTTTCGTTTTCTTTTTTAAAATAAATCGATATATAGGTTTGTTTAAGTGAATTAGCTTTTTATTAATATGTTATATTACTTTATCTATACATAAGTACATACCTATCATAAGTACATTATTATATCACATCACATCAAATTAATTTTAAACATTAAATCTGTGCTGACACCATATGCTCAGTGTTCATTTACTCGTATTTTAGTTATTTGGCATTTGTTGTAATGTAAAGCTGGAATTTATTTTGACAAACATTGATTCTTTGAGAGGAAACTAAAGAAGTGATTAACAAATATGATACATAGGTACATATCCGTATGTATTATGTTTGTAAATATTATAACTACTTATAAAACTAAATGAAACTTAGCTGTTAAACAAAAAGACAGTGACCACCTTACATCACTAGTCATTAAGTCTCACGCGGCGCAGGAGTATCCTACTATTTTGTTTTTACTATGACTCCAAGTAAGCTTAAAATGCTTGTATTAGAAGTGGTTCATGACAGTAGTCAAATGGCGATGATTCTAACTCATGACTTTCCGAGTTGCGGTCTCCATCCTTCACTATTAAATTACTATTGCTTCAAAAAATAAAATAATTATTACATAATTTAATAGCTTCTAAAGTAGGTGGTGAGATAGTGCATCGAATAATTAGAAACCCAACTTCAGAGGCTAAAATTATTAAATACTATTTTAACATTTTTGATAAATAAAATTCCAAAATTAAATGTATATAATATGTATGTTCTGTACTTACAGATTCAATTTTATTATAAGTATAGTAATCGATAAATCCTCCTCTCATACCGTAGTGGGTGTCATATCCTCTCGAAGTAGGTAAATATTGTTCTCTCGACATTCCAACATGCCATTTTCCCACTAAATGCGTTGTGTATCCGAGATCTTTCAAATATGAGGGCAAAAGCTTCTCTGTTAATGGAATACCTCTGTCTTCCGAGTTTAAGAGCGGCATTCCGTGCATGCCTACGAAATAATGAGCAATAAATATATCAAGTCGGTTTCTATTTATCTATGTTGATTAACTCGTGTTCAATTCCAAAAAGTATATAATAACATCTAATTACATTTAATATCAATATATCAATCAAAGTCTTTGGATTGTTTTATGTTTTGAGCTACTTACCAAGTAAAACATAACATAAACACTCACGCCTGTCACCCAGAAGGGTAGGCAGAGACTACAGACTTCCATTTAGCACGATCCTGACATACCTTTCTCGCCTCTTCCACATTCATATACCTACGCATACATGCTCGTCGGTTAAGGGTACTCTTAATTTGGCCCATTTTTAGTATATCGCCAATTTGGTCGACAAACTTCCGCCTAGGACGTCCCTTTCCGACTCTTCCATTCACTTCTGCAACATATATTTGCTTTGTCAGTCTTTCCGCATTCATTCTTTCTACATGACCAAACCACCGAAGCATTCCTTTCTTAATCCTGGTCACCGCATCATCTTGCAAACCACACTCTTCTTTTATCACACAGTTTCTCACCCTGTCACTCAGATTCAGCCCTAACATACTCCTTAGCGACCGCATTTCTACCGCATTTATTCTACTCTCGTGCTTCTTCTGCCACACCCAACTTTCACTACCATACGTTAAAGTAGGGACTAATACAGCACTGTGAATTGCCATACGTGCCTTTTTTGACACATTCTGACTTTTCACAATAGAGTGTAGAGCCCCATTTACTTTATTTCCTGCATTCACTCGTCGTTCAATGTCCTTATCATATCTCCCATCCCTGCTGAATACACATCCCAAATATACGAACTCATCCACTTGCTCAATTAACTCTCCTTCTATTCTTATTTCACATACCGTTTTGCTTTCATCTCTTTCAAAAACCATCACTTTCGTCTTACTTGCGTTCACTTTCATTCCCCTTTCTTTTAATGACCTGTTCATTAATGTAACCATCATTTGCAACTCGGCCGCCGACGACGCAAGTATGACTTGATCATCGGCGTACAAAAGGCATTTGATGGTTAACTCACCCATTCTTACCCCGCATTCTTCAACTTTCAAATTTTCCAAACAGCTGTCCATAAATAGGTTGAACAGCCACGGGGAAGCTACACAGCCCTGTCTGACACCTTTATGGATGCCAAACCAGCCCGAGTAGACCCCGTTGATTCTAACACAAGCACTCGAGTCCCTATACAGAGACTTTAATGCCTGTATCAAACCAGCGCTCAACCTAAATGTGTTCAGCGTTTGCCATAACACATCCCTGTCCACTCTGTCATACGCCTTTTCCAAGTCCACGAACGCACAAAAAACTCTTTGGTTTTTCGCCAAAAACTTCTCCGCGATCATGCGCATGGAAAAGACTTGATCTGTACACCCCATTCCCTTTCTAAATCCCGCTTGCACATCCCAAATTTTTTCATCAGTTTCTTTCATAACTCTTTCAATTAGTACCTTAGCATACAGTTTTTCCACAATGCTAAGAAGGCTGATACCACGGTAGTTTTTACAGTCCTGCTGTGACCCTTTTCCCTTATATATTGGGACTATCACGGCTTTGCACCAGTCTCCCGGTACCCGCTTTAGTTCCCAACATAAATTAAACAAGGTGTACAGCAGGCCTGCCACCACGTCCTCTCCAGCCCTTAGCATTTCGAGTGAAACTCTATCATATCCGGCTGCCTTACCTACTTTCATGCTTTTCATTGCTTTCATTATTTCATCCATACTTATCTCCCTATCTCTTTCATCTTCTTTCGGAATTTCTATTTCATTTAGTTCACACTTCTCCTCACTCATAAATTCGCTTTCAAAATATTCCTTCCATCTCTTTAGACTCAACACTTCATCATTCAGGATACAGCCATTCTCGTCTCGTATCGCATTCAATCTAGGCTGTTTTGTATTTCCCCTGGTATTTCTTACGAGTTTCCAGAACATTTTAATATTTGCCTGGAAGTTATCCGATATTCTTCTATCATTCCTATCCGTTCTCTACTTACCAAGTCTCATGGGATATTTTCCTGTTAGAAGCGCAGTACGCGCTGGAGTACAAATGGCCTCACTATAGTATTGTTGAAGTATAATGCCTTGATATGCCAAATTGTCAATATTAGGTGTTATTATCTGATCAGAACCATGAAATGAAACGTCATTCCAACCCTGAAATAAGAATCACTTTATGAAGACACTATGTTACTTTTAAGTTTACCTTGTTAACTACTTCTGTTTTTTTTTCTTACTGTTCATCATCATCAGACCGTAAAAATCGCTGATGGACATAAGTCTCTCCCGTTAAAGTGATGATTTGAGTATTTACTTCATTCAATAAACTGTTTACCTATTAATTTTGCAATTCAGTTAATCTAAAAAAATGCGAAAACTTCACGAACTTACACGAGCGAATGTATTTTATTTAAGAAATATCGATACACGCATGATGTAATAATATCCATATTATGTTTATAGTTTCCAGTTACGTCATACAAATGCTGTGCTTCCGATAGATGGTGATATAAACATTCCGTGTATTCGTGTATCTGGTAGTAAAAGTGTGTCGCCTTTACAATGGTTCGGTAATTAAAGCTGTCTTTTCTACAAACGTTACTTAGATAGGTAGATAGAAATGTTACCTCTCACCCAAAATTGTCGAGCAAATCGCTTAGTGCGTGAGAATGAGATGATGTTGAGAAAATTTTAGAACAATCAACGTACGACTTCGAAGATTTCGCGACGGGCCGGAATGGGCGCGAGCGTTTGAACTATATTAGATTTATTTATTTTACGAAAAATAAAAATAAAAACTTCTTTAAAAAATGTGTTCTAATCATAACCTCACAAATAAAATAACTTTTCATTTAATATAACGATTACACGGTTTCATTACGGAATCTCTATAAAGTATACATATAAGGTTTTCGTTTCAATCAAAGTAAACATAACATTAATGTGTTATTTTAAGTTTTTTATCGAGCCAATTATTTTTAATGCGCATTCTTGTACATAACGTTAAATTTTTATACAATAATTTAGTTTTTGTGCAATAATTACACTTCAGTAGGCTTACGACGATAAAAACATAAAAAGTATTACAAGGTCGCCTTAAAAACGGCAAAACAAAACAAAGAAACGCTTCTTTCGAAGCTCCCTTCCTATGGGCTTCCCGAGAAATTGTGCGATTGGATCACCAGCTTTCTTGCAGATCGGAGCATCAAGGTCGTTGTAGACGGTGCAAGCTCCGATTGCAAGCCTATTAATGCTGGTGTTCCACAGGGCTGCGTGCTATCGCCAACGCTGTTTCTTCTGCATATCAATGATATGTTGCATACCCGTAACATTCATTGCTATGCAGATGACAGCACTGGTGATGCTCTTTACACCGGCCGAGCCAATATTTCTCGGGAAAACGTCTCCGAGTGCCGGGACAAACTTGTGTCTGAAGTCGAGTCTTTGCTGAACAGAGTCTCGGATTGGGGACGACTAAATCTAGTCCAGTTTAACCCCCAGAAGACACAAGTTTGCGCGTTAACCGCTAAAAAGAACCCCTTTGTCGTATCTCCTCAGTTTCAAGGCACTCCCCTTGTTGCCTCAGCCAGTATCGGAATCTTCGGCGTCGACATATCGAGTGACGTGCAGTTTCGTGGTCACTTGGAAGGGAAGGCCAAATTGGCCTCTAAAAAGCTTGGCGTGCTCAGCAGAGCGGGACAGTATTTCATGCCGGCACACCGCCTGCAACTTTACAAGGCGCAGGTTCGGCCGCACATGGAATACTGTTCCCATCTCTGGGCTGGGGCTCCCCAGTACCAGCTCCTTCCACTTGACCGCAACCAGCGCAGAGCGGCTCGAATCGTCGACGACCGAGTGCTTTCCGATCGGCTCGATTTACTGGCGTTGCGAAGAGATGTTGCATCTCTTTGCGTATTTTATCGCATCTATCACGGGGAGTGCTCTGAGGAATTGTTCGGATTAATCCCAGCCGCCAAATTTCGTGAACGCACGACACGGCAAACGTCCCGATACCATCCACACCATCTGGATGCTTGGCGGTCCACCACTGTACGTTTCACAAGGAGTTTTCTTCCACGTACAACCTCTCTGTGGAATAGTTTATCACCGGCGATTTTTCCAGACCGATACGACCTGGGGACCTTCAAGAAAAGAGCTTACTCCTTTCTAAAGGGCCGGCAACGCATCCGCAATTCTCCTGGTGTTGCGGTTGATCATGGGCGGCGGTAGTCACTTAACATCAGGTGAGCCGCATGCTCGTTTGCCAACTCTTCTATAAAAAAAAATGTCAAAAAATCTGTTTAATAAAGATTTTGGTAATAGTGCATTCAAGGCTCATGATATTATTATCATAAACATTTCAATAAAACTTTAATTTTTCAACACATTTCGTAATTACGTGCCCTAAGCGCAAAGAGCGTAGGCTGTATGTTTTACTAGCGCCTAAAAATCAAGAATTCAAATTTTTTGTCGCATAAAATCGTATCTAACAATCATATTGCACATTTATAAATGATATAAAAAGCACATTGTCAGAAAGATAAATAAATGTTGAACTTATTCTTTTCAGATCGATTAATTGCTATTTTTTTATTAATAAAGTGGTGTTAGTGGCTTATGGTGCAGATTTATTAAGTCCGCATGGAGGGTTAAACACAATTTTCATTAAGTACTTTCTTGTTGTAAGACACACACTATACACCTTTTTGCAACTGGCACCTATAATTAAAATTTATTAAATTACATTTTACTAACCATATCGTCGACCATAATAAATACAATATTAGGTGATTGATAAAATGCTGCCGAAGCACACGTCATAGTGTACAAAACAATCCACCAACACCGCCTGAAAAAAATAAACAAAAATCCATTAAACGGAAAGTTTTACATGCTGTCACAGCGTCGTCGAAAGCTCGCAAGGACCACGGTGAAGCTCTCTCGGCATCAAATTCGCAAACCGCACATCGGTCAGTTAAGAGCAGCGTCCTTTCATGGTAGAGCCGACCTATTCATGTTGTAGTCATAATATAGTTTTAGCGTGGCTAGTGGCTAGTCCTCCTCCAGACCAAATTTCTGCCACGGTGGCCTGCCTCAACGGAGGCTAACCATTGGCGCAGTACACGATTATAGTGTCCATGTGTATGCGCAAGCACAGGTACACTCTCTATTCCCTCACTCTCATAATCCGATGGGACGGTAAACCGACACGACCGCAGAGAGATCAGGCGCAAGACCAACGCCTTTACGTGCTTTCCGAGGCACGTGGGTGAGACACCGCCAACTTCCTGACTCCGAGCAACTACTGAGAATTTCTTGACGGAAAAACTGAATAATTAACTTTTTGGCCCGACCCGGGATTCGAACCCAGGACCTTATGATCAGCAGTCGCCATACTACAACCGCTAGACCAACGAGGCAGTCAAAAAAAAGAAAAGAAAAAAAGAAAAGGCTACTTCAAATCGTATTTTACAGAAATACAAACAGCAATTAACAGGAGTGCCTTAAAGTTCGCTATATGATTTCGGCATAAGTGAGAAGATGAGACTTAGAAAAACAAACCAGAAAATATTGAGGGTTGTGACAGATGGTGGTATAACCTGATTTTATTGACTGTTATATTCGATATGAAATCCCTAGACTGGCATGTTAAAGGAGCCAAAAGTCTGGAATCTGGCTGAAAAGCGCAGATACTATGGCGAATTTTTTGTATGAGAAGTCCATCGCCTGAAGTTAACTAAATACAGGCTAATACTAAATGCGAAGGACAAGTTATTGTATAGCAGTAATTATTAGTTAGTTAGTTATTATAGTTACTAGTTCACTTACTAAATTCACCTTATTATATTTGCTATGAAACTGGTAAAAGGGGCAATAGGAAAAAAAAACGTTGCCCAAATTTACATGACTCAGTAACAAACCAACTAATTTTGTCATGATAGAAAAACTTAGAGCATTACAAATTTTAAAAATTATTTCATACTTTTGTGGTCGAAGTATACCGTTTCCATTTTTCAGCACGTGTGCATCGCGGTATAAAAAATCACTCTGTGATCGCGGTGACAGATATCTTAAGAAACGACACATTACGGTGTGACGTCTACGAAAAAAAATAGTTTTATTCGGTTTTCATGTTCAAAGTTGTTCCTCACTTTTGAGCAAAACTTGTATCTAAAATACCTAAAATAAATATTCCTGGCACAGTTCCCTTATATCTTCATGGTTTCGTTTTAAAATCAAATATCATCGATGACAACGTACTTTTAGCACACAAAAAAAAGATAAAAATCTTTGACATTTTGCCATCACGATGTACTTGCTTTGTAGAAATCCTTAGAGGAGGCCTATATTCAGCGGTGAACTGATGTAGGTCTGTAGTGATAGTTATGAATATTATGTATTTGCGTATCTGTTACGGATCGAGATTAAGCGGTAAAAGCCTGAAACGATCAAGACTAACAACGCAATAATCGTCACCGAAAACGATGAAGTACCTAATTCATTAATCCCAGTGAATAATTTGTGGATCATCCATGGCTGATTTTCTAATTTTGTTCATTTGACGTATTGTATTATTCTTTATATTATGCAATATCGCATTCAATATTTCTAGTATAATCATATTTTCCTATAAGAATAACGGTTTACTAACCTTTATTACATATTGATTCAAACTACTTTTACGGATTTTATCGCGTTTATTTATGTTATTTTAATACCTGACGTTTCGGGTGCTTTCCAGCACCCATGGTCACGGGGGACTGAGGCGACTGACGTCCCGATGTCAAAGTTAACTCGGAGTATCTTCAGCTTTTTAATTATTATCTTTGGTCCGATCTACGCAGAATGAACTAACTGTGTTTTGAAGTCTTGCAGTGCTATGCTTGGGTTTAGTTTTAATTTTATTAATTATAGGGTCCCAAGCAGGTAGTAGTACCCAGCCTCCTTTTCTATTGAAATTAGGATGTTTTTTAATTTCAATAGCCTCACGTATCAATCGTAGGAATAGATTCTTACGCGAGGATTTGTGGTCTATCAAATCTGATATAATGTTTGGGGTCATCTAGGATATGATCGCAAACTGCAGACACTTTATTACATTTAAGGTTAACGTAATAGTTTTAAGTAAATAAGTAATGATTATATGTATCAAACAAAAACAAGCTTACTACAATAAATTATTTTCGTTATAGCTACCTATTTACTAAAAGATGTCACTATATTCAATATCATAACTCATAAAAACAATTCGAACTTTTGAATAGGCAGCACACAAATATAGTAATTAAAATATAAGTGCATAAAATTATTATCAACTATAATTAATTAATTCGCATGTCTTATGAAGCCAATAACGAAATTACTAACCGTTTAATTCAACATTACATGGGCTACCGAGCTTTTTTCGACGTTAGAAAAACAAGTGATTTTATTTTAAATTTTGTACTAAAAGAATTAAATATACCAAGTTTTTTTTCATATTTCTACATTGTCACCCGATTCTGAGTTATGTTCATAATTTCAAATCTTCCCGATCGGGAAGTGCTCGAAGTTTGAGTTGCAAGATTCCACACGGAACGACAGACAAACAAGAAAGTGACTTAATACAAACGTGTTAAAATTTAATTTGCTTAGGCACACCTATCGATATAGAAAACTTGTAAAGTAAATCACCATCTCTACGTACAAAATTTTAGATAAATTTACATAATATTTTCTATTATTTCTTTTATAGAATAAGGTGACAAACGAACACTGGTCCAACTGATGGTAAGTAGATGCTGTGACCCATAGACATCTGCATTTATCCTCAATTAAGAAACAAAATGGAGATGCGTATTCACCCCCGTGGACTGAAATGGATTTTTTTATAGTATAAGGGTGACAAACAAGCACACAGTCCACCTGATGTTAAGTGGATGCTGCGGTCTATAGACTTCTACATTTATCTTCAATTAAAAATCAAAATGCAGATACGTTGCCAGCCCTGAGGACCGAGATGGAATGCCTCGTTTCCAGTAAAACGCGTATACGGTTCTCTACGCTCACCATACGCTTCAGCGTGGCACTGCCACGTTCATAAAAACTACATAGAAATTTTAATTATTCAAAAAGATATTAAATAGATTTGATTGAATATCAACAAAACAATGATTTTTCGTTAAAATACTGTTGCTAAATGTGTAACACTTAGACTGCCGTCAGTAATGTCATATGAGGTCGTGTTGTGTATGCAATACTCCGTACAAAGTGACTGATACGGCGGCTAACATAACATACTACTACTAACATTTATCGACCAAACTCAATCTCACGCTTGATAAGTAAGCATAGCGCCATAAAAACGTACGTAACTCTGAATACAAAACATTTGGATTGTATGAGACTGTTATAATTTATTACTGGGCGTGTGTTCCAGAATACGCCAAAGAGCTGATAAATTCATAGGATTTAAACTACATATCGTATTACGCGAGCAAGTCCAGTTTGTTGTTTTGTTAGTGAAATCAGGGAGAAAACGAATCGAATCTTCTCAGAAATTAGACCTCGTCGGATGGATTTTTTTTTCCATTGACTTTTTTGGAAATTTCAACGGAATCCTTGGAGCACTTATCGAGAAAGCGATTACAGATTAGTTATTTAAGGTTAGCTATTCTTTCAAAAATACAAAAAATTAAATTGATTAAAAAACCCGAAGAAGTGGTAAAAATAATATAATAATAGGTAATTTCCTTTTCACGGAAATAACAACATTAAACAAAAAAATGAGTGTATTTAGATAATAGGCAGTAATTCATAATTTTTTTATTACAAAATAACGATTATACGAATATAACTACTGAAGTGCTTACGATTGTTTCTTCAGAGGAACTCAATTGTTAACTCAGATCAGAGGATTTCGTCACTTAAAATAAATCTGTAGAAAAGTCGTGTCTGTAATTCTAATGTATTCTTGAATAAACAAGTTCAGGAGACTGAATAAAGAGTATTGAAGTTATAATTAGTGTTTTTAGAATTTTTGTCAATCTTTATTAATCTGTAATAGGAAATTATACGTGATGACTTAACACATGTCCGGTTAAGTGGTGAAGAATAACTTCGTGGGGAAACCTGGATGTCTGAGTAGTAAAAAATGTCGGGAAAATGTGAAAACCGTTAATACGCATTGAAGCATACTCTTTTTTGCCAACAAAACACTTATGTATTGAGTAATGAGGATCCCTGTGCACATTAGCCAGACGTATATAAGATGCTACTTTACTTTTTTACCTTTCATGAGACTTATAAGGGAGTATTCACCTACTGATTTCGTATATATATATATATATATATATATATATATATATATACATATTGATTTTAAAATACAATGTTGTTTTTTTTACTAATAAAATAATTCTGTAACAGCGCCATCTACAAGGTCCATCAAGTACTACATCGACATGTGAAGCCGACGTAGTTTAACCAATGGCGCTGTTTGCCGCATAGGTTTCCATACATTAGTTGACAGGACCTGGTTTTGAGAATCAAAAATAATATTTTTTACATTGGCCTGACCTCTGACGGAGTTTGTTCGATACAATATCGAGATCTGAAAGGTTAAAGAAAATGAACTCCTAGCTATAATGTTTCAAAAATAACTTTTATCCAATTATTAAATTATCAAGTAAAGATCTCTAAGCATAATTTATGCTACGTCGGCTAGGTACGAACTGAAAGTAATATTCTGAGATTAGATGTAGACAAATTCTGCAATTGTAAATTATAATGTCTTATTTATAACAAGATACATTCGTGCAAATTTTTGTACGCAAAACTATTGCCATCGATTCAAAATCAATTACGAAAACTCATCATCACAGTGTTTTTATGTGATAGGATAACAAACGAGCACACAGTCCACCTGATGTGAAGTCCACGTTTACGACCACTAGAAGCCAATTAAGTATTGGTACATAAATAAGAATAACCGAATTAAAGACAGCAAATAAAAATCGATAAACAAAAAGGGGAGTAGAGTGTGTTAAGCTTCGGCTACATGCAGCGACTGCTGTGCAAAAAATTTGCGCAAACAACATGGTGCATTGCACAACGGCCACACTGTGCATTTCGCAAAGACTTAGTCTTACAAAGCTTTCGCAAAGAATTTATTGTGTGACGTTCACACGCCGTCTTAATATAAGCAAGCTATGCTTGTGCAACTTTGAGCTGACTACTATGCTTGCTATTTACTATTATGCTTGCTTGTGCAAATTAGAATTTGTGGAAGTAAGATTGAGCGTGTAGCCGGGCCTTCTTTCATATATACATTTTCTTGTCTTTATGACCCATCTTAATACAAGTTTTAATTAAAAAGGAACTTTAAGTAACAAAAGAATTGATAACAAATAGAGAAAAAACAACTCTATATAATATTTTTTGCAATAAGAGGAAATGTTACAATACAACGTCTGTTGCGATATAATCAACGACCGTTCTTTTATATTATATATGCAATATTTGAAATCTGTTGACCTAGTTGATATATTTTGATAATAATGTAGCAAGAATAATAAAATAATAAAAGTAATTAAAATGTTAAATATTTTCAGTTCACTTTTTGGCAAGGTTATACACACGTCTACGATTTTATATCGTCCTTTAAATCGTGGAACTTATTTAGTTCTAATTGCATAATATTAAATTTAAAGTTTAAAGGTCCGTTACCGTTTCAGCCTTTCAAAAGTCCATTGTTGAACATAAAGGCCTCAATCATAGATTTCATCATGGTTATAGGTGCATTTATTACTGAGGACTAGGAAATAACGCGTTACCAGTAAAAAATAGTCACCGGTTTTCGTCATTTACCACACGGAACATAGTAGCGTTAATAGTTGCTATTTTCAAAGATTCAGAATCGCATTATTCATGTCCAGGGTTGGTCGGTGTAGAAACAAGATAGGTAATTAGTGAGTTCGAGGTAAGACTGCCGGCCACAGCCTTTTATCAAAAATGGCTTGAGATAGCTGCTTGACGTGATGGTTCCCTCCATTTATTTTAATTTTTAGTAATTCTGTACTGTGTTGTCTTTTTTGTTGGTAAGTAATATGGGTGCAATGTGCCCGAAATAAAGAGAATTCATTTATTTATTTATATCACGCTGATATCCTGTACAAACGTGGTCCTGCAGCTGCAGCATTATCAGGCTGTAGTGTGACGCACATTCATATAAAAACTATGATGTTACTAATATTTTGATAAATACCCCGTCTTGCACTACTGGCATATGTTTTCCTTTTTTGTATATTTTGAAACTATTCCACTAGATTCAGAATGCAGGAATGTAACTGTTGAACAATAAGGGATTTAAGTCATCAGTTCATCAGAAATGTAATTTAACGTGGTGTAATTACACGCGGTAGAGCCACGCTGCAGTTATATTAGTAGTATAGTTGTAGCACGAATGGGTCGGCTCGACCGGGGAAGGACTACGCTCTCACAGAATACCAGCGTAAAATAGTAGATTAATGCTGCTGTGTTTCGTATGGTGAGTGTAGAGAACCGGAGACCTTTTTTACTGGAAATGAGGCATTTCATCTTAGTCCTCACACGTGACAACGCATTTGCATTTTGATTCGTAATCGAGGATACATGTAGGTGTCTATGGGCCACCATATGGCATGACGTTATCGTGTGGACGTTGTCCAATGCAGCAGTCGCTGAATGTAGCCGAAGCTTAACGCACACTTCTCCCCTTTTTGTTTATCGACGAGTCGGGCCAAAATCAGTTAATGGGTTTTTCTGTCAAGAAATTTTCAGTAGAAGCCCGGAGCTGGGAAGATGGTGGTGTTTCACCCAGATGCCTCGGAAAACACGTCAATCCTTCGGTCCTGCGCCTGATCTCTCTCCGGTCGTGTGGAATTACCGCCACATCGGACTATGAGAGTGATAGAATAGAGAGTGCACCTGCTTGCGCATACACTTGGACACTACCACAATAGTCCTGCCCGGCGCAGATGGCTAGTCTCCGTTGAGACTGATAATTACTTATTAATACCATTGATTATGATTTTTTTTTAATTTTCAATTCTCTATCTTCATACATAAAACACAGGTTATCACAAGTATTGCTATTCTGTCTATGGATTGTTATGAGGACCACGAAGTTAAGCAGACGCCTAATGAGTAGGTACAATGCGAGTCTCAGGCAAACAACTCCACACATCTTTAATCGCAACTGAGTTCCTACTATTGCTTTTAAGTGTAATGAATAGTAAAATTAGAAATTCCGTATATATAGACAGCGTCATTGAGATAGAGCTGAGTGTCCATAAAGTTGTACTTGATACTCTAACGTTTAATTATTAATCTTTGAGAGAATCAAGTAATTGAATTTGTCTACTTTTCCCTTGATAGGTGATAGAATTGCTCTCTCCTTGAAACAAGATTTCCCTAATTTAATGGAACTTTTTAGTTTCGTATACCTTCAAGATTACCCCGCAGCGCTATTACACCACTTAGTCCACCATTAAGAATGGACTTATCGAAGATGTTCTATATATACTGTTTATGATTCGGAATTTCGATAGCGTGATTTAGGCTTCGGTGTGTTTCGCTTGCGGCGCGACGACAGCGCCGCCACATCACCCCCCTGCTCAGACCGGAGGTCACTAGTGCAGTCTCGTTGTCGACGAATATGCAAGTGCTAGGAGATTGCCTTGTAGTCTGCGGTGAGTCGAGAAGAAGGCAAGTAAGCTGCGAGAGTGCCGTGAAGCAGAGGCGAGCAGTAAGGCTCAGAGCCGTGCCGAACACTGTATAGCGCAGAGAGTAGCTTGAAGGAACAGGAAGCATTATTATTCCAGTGCTGCGATGAACCTTGTGAAGCTAGATGGCTTGCAGGATATGAAGACTGCAGACGATAGCTGCTCGGGAGCGAATGGGTGGGGTATTTTATGACGATGATGAAGCTTGAAGTTTCCGAAGGTTGTTTGGTTGCCTGTTCAGATCACATCGGGTGGTCACCACTGTGGCCGTAGAAGGAAAAGGGGAGATCAAGAGATTAAGATGGAATGCCTCGATTCCAATATAACGGGTCTCTGGTTCTCTACATTCACCATACGAACCATATTTTACGCTGGTATTCTGTGAAAGCATGATCCTTCCCCGGATGAGCCTACCCATTCATGCTACAACCATAATATTGCTACGGCGTGGCTCTACCACGTATAAGAAATAAAGAAAAATCCAATGGTGTACTAAAAGCACAAATCTTAACTTTAAAAGAAAGTAACTTTACGGTCCCCGTGACTATAATTGTTGTATGTAAGCCGCCCGAAACGTTAGGGATTAAAAAAAATTTAATTAAACGTAAAGTAACGTGCGTTTGAAAATCTTGAAACTAAATAATATTTTCTTAAATCGACAAACGAAATAGTAATTATTATAAATAGTAATTATTGACTTTTAAATATAAAATTGAACAATTTTTATCTTACCTGCATGCGGTCAACATTCATAATTATACCAGTAAAAAAGATTAGAAGCAATTTCTTAAGTTTTTTGCTACGTGTTCTTTGTAATGCGAATTGTTAATATGATTCATAACTATGATTTTGCTGTAGTTTCCACGCTTGGCAGGCGCGCTGTATTATTCTACTGTTTCAGTTTCCCTCTGTCCTCTATGGGGTAGAATATATGTATATGTGTCTATTATAATGTCCCCCAGACCTAATTTCGGTCACAGCGGCCGGTCACAACGGAGACTAGCCATCGGCGCAGGACATGATTATAGCGCCCAAGTGTATGCGCAAACACAGGTGCACTCCCTATTCCCTCGCCCTCATGATCCGATGGGACGGTAAACCGACACGACCGGAGAGAAATCGGGCGCAGGACCAACGGCTTTCCGTACTTTCAGAGGCACGGGGGTGAGACACCGCCAACTTCTTGACTCCGGGCAGCTACTGAAAATTTCTTGAGAGAAAAACTCAATAATTTTTAGGCCCGACCCGGGATTCGAACACAGGACCTCATGATCAGCAGTCGCACTACTACAACCACTAGACCAACGAGGCAGTATGTGTCTATTATATATCATAAGAATAGTGTCGGATAAGACTTGCTCTTGGATCGTTACTCACACTTGCGTGTGACTACAACGATGACGTATACAGCTATCCATAGAACCTCTCAATCTCACTCAAAGTCTCAGGTGTCCCGGAAACGATGCCGCCATATTCGGTCTTGGCTCTTTCTAACAGACATATGTCTGGCAAAGACATTAGAGCTCTGGTTCCGCTCGATCGCTTCTTCGATACGAACTGTTACAGCTCGTTGAAGAGTTTAGCATCGAGATACTGTTGAATATAACTTACAAATACTAGAGCTAATGATAAACCAAAATTATTTTGTATCTTTGTTAAATGTAAATTATTTATTTCTAAACAATTTTTCCAGTTCTAATTACTATATTTATTACGATAAAAGTTAAGACTTTGTTATTACACACTCCTAACCTAGAACGCTTCTTAAATTTCTTAAATCTGATACAGAACGATAGTTATTACCGACGCCGAAATTATCTTTCTCACAAATGGTGGACCTAAAGCAAAATAAGGGCACTATTTATGATGCGCGGGAAATATGAATGCCATCAAAAACATAACTTGTAAAGAAAACAAGTCTCGCAACTCAGTTCTCCTACCGTAAAAAGTTGGGAGATCCATGTAATACCAAGTCGGTTAATTTATTCAGTCCCTACTTAAGGGTCCTTCTGTTTTAAGTTATTACGTAATTAGCTTACCTAACATCTTATAGTGACTATATGAATGTTAAAAATCTTTTATGTTTTAAATAAATAGATTGACTTGGCAATCGCACTAAGCAATCTAATTACTTGTGAGATACATTGTGTTTTCATGCAATGGCCTAAATAAAAATTAGGCTCCCAGCTTTATCCGTAACAAGGTTATAGGGGGTCGAAAATGGCCCGTAATGCTTCAAGAAAAGTATGGTACGGCCGTGCCGCTTTTTTACTCGAATTGGCGATAATGATAAGTCAAATCGGGCTAGGTAATTAATACTGCCTTAAACTTCATTTTTTATCACGTCGTCTGGTCATTATGAATATTGGCGACATAACTGTTGGGCAATTGGATATTTTCTTTACCTAACGCAACCATGTTAATTACTTTTAAAACAGTAAGTTAATATTGGTCAAATCTGAAATTAACAAGTGCAATAATGTGAAGATGGGAAAAACCACTTTTCAGTATCAAATAGCAGCAATGGGTTCCTTCCTTTGCGTTAGAAAGAAAAAATAACCTTTCATGTAAAATTTAATTCCCATTGTGTTAAATATTTGTCATCAAAAAATACCTAACCTAAACTTTTTTCATCGAATTCACAAGGAGGAGGTTCTCAATTCGGGTGTTTATATTTTTTATGTAGTAGGCATAACTCCGTCAAAATTATTTATTTGTTCGAAGAGGTTGATTCCGAAATGGTCCCATTTAAATTTTATAAAGATGTCATAATATATCAAAAAATATAAACACTATTTTTTTTCGCGGGTAGGCGCAGAATAATCCACAGCTATTTTCTTTTGCTCTTGTTAATTTTAATTTAAAATAAATATCTTTAAGCAAAATCTTATGATAAATATAAAAGGTGATTAAGTGACATTCACCAGCGGTACTAATATTTGTTTTTACCGTAAACTACAACCAGGAAAATATAAGCCGATGCCACAGATTGGGTAAAATTAAGGACAAACCCAGACCTCTATTAGTGGAGTTTAAGGATCTTTGTCTTCGTTACAGGGTCTGGATTTCACCCCCCCAAACGGGTTCCCGCCTTGTCGTGGTGGGGGGGGGGGGGCTTAGTAGCCGTGGCTTGGTCTCCCGCGGTGAACAAAGAGGAGGAACCCACTTGGCTGGCCCGAGGTGAAGGGCCGGCCCGAGGTGGCCACTCCGAGTGGGCTTGGGAAGCCCACTTCGGATGTGTGTTGGTGGACTGCGGCGAGAGGGGTGTCCGCACCCTCTACCGCTGCAGCCGAGGTGGAGTCGCGGAGGAAGAGGAGTGTTGGTATGGCGATGCGCCACTCGCCCTATCCACCGCGACTCAAACGGGGCCGCACCGTTGATGCGGTTGTGGTGGGGCCGCGGGGGGAGAGGATTGTCGGTATTGCGAGGCGCCGCTCTCCCTACCCTCCGCAGCCGAATCTTGGTTGGCGGCGGAGCCATAGACCAGATCCGCCGCTAGGGTCGGGTAGGTTAGTACTTCTAAGTGCTCGTTTTTCCTGGCCCCATGGCCTTCGTGCATCGGACGCGGGGGCGTCTGTTGCGCAGATGTAATTGGAGGCCGTGGAGGAAGGCGCGCCATGTGTTCTGGTGCGCCTTACTTGGGAAGGAGAACGGGGTGGAATATTCCTCGCCGAGGAGGTGCTGCCATGGGGCGGCAGGCGCTGGTAGGGCCGCGGATGTGTGCGAAAGCGTTCCCGTGGCCCTGCCAATATGCGAAAAAGGTGGAACACCATGGGGTTTTAGTCGGTGCGAGTCCGACATAACCCATTCTTGCCCCCGCGAGACGGGTATGCGTAGGCACTTCCCCATGTAAAAAAAGGGTCTGGATTTCAAAAACAAATATTAAAGTTACTGGAGTGACCTTGTCCGAGTTCCTTACAAAAGTTAGGCATGAAGCTTTTCTAGTAGCTCGCAACCACTTCGGAGTATGGGAATGCTGGACGAGGGAAGGCTGTATCTATGTTTTGACAGAAGTTGGTGTACGGCATTCAGTGTTCACTATTGCTGATTTACAGTCCATCCCATTATCGTCATCATCAAAGCAGAATCAGGATGATGCTAAACCCGCTGAAAAAACCAAGCCAACTAAAACTCGAAGTCGCGTAGCGGCCCGTAATTAATAAACGAGACAAATCTTGCATTTTAAATATTTCATTAATAAAGAGGTTGTTCCATGAATAGATAAGGATAGTGTTTAAAGAAAAAAGTTGTGGAGATCCCACCTGCAATCTAGTATATAAAAATTTATGTTTGTTTGTTCGTAATTTATGCGCTGCCATAGCGTTCATCAGATTGCGGTAAAAGATAGTCAACTTATTGCTTGCACTTGTGCGAAGGTTATAGGCATAGTACAATTAACTTAGAGTAGGTGGCGCGCGTATCGTACCGACAAATTTATTCGAAAGTTTTATTATTTTTTTTAAAGGAAAAGAATATTAACAATGGTATAAACATTGCTAATATTCCCCTTAACCACTCGTGGTAAGCTTAAGTTGCTTGCGTTACGAGTGGTTCACGCCAGTCGTCGAATGGCGGATTCGAACCCAAGACCTTTTTGAGTTCGCCGTCCGCGTTCTGCCATTAGGCTACTGTAATATAAAAGATCTTTTTTCACCTTGTTCACTATCTTATTTATGACTTTTATTTTACAAATATGCTATGCTAACTTTATTACAACCAGATGGTATGGCTTCTTTCCTACCTTACTTAGGTGAGTTTGTTTGGGTCTGCCTATTCGAGCTAAAAATCAATAACGTAACGCAAAAGTTAATTATATATGTTAAAAGTTTATCTATTGCAGCAACAATTAAGACTATCTCGGGAATGTGATCGGTTCATTGCTCTAACAAAAACGTAACATGGAAAAAATCTGAAAAGCGGTTGACCGGTAAGCCAAACCTGGAACTCCACACTTTTATAGAAAACTTGAAAATAATTTTATTTTTTGAATATTTTTAAAACGGCTCGACCGATTGACTTGAAAATCTAATCAAGTCCAATGAACACACACACACACACACACACACACACACACACACACGCACACACACACGCGCACGCACGCACGCACGCACACTCGAACGCACGCACGCACGCACATATACATAAATAAGCGCGCGCTCACGGCCGGACGTACAACGGCGGAATTAATTGGAACAGCTTAACTGGGCCTCAAAACATGGAGATCTGATGAAAACTCGCATTCCCAAAATCAGACCGAGATCTATAATTTTTTCCTTTATTTGTGACATGAGAACTTGAATCTTGCCAAATTTCATGATTCTAGGTCACCTAAAAGTGCCTTAAAGGTTTCGATGAGCTTGCGAGTATCAAAACACGTGACATATTATATAGCCCTATCATACATATTGACACCTTTAGCCGTTCCTGAGAATAAAAGTCGCGACAAGCGAACACACGGGCGGACTAGAAAGTGATAAGTACTAGGTATATTAATTCCATTTTTTTCTAACACATGAAAATCTTCTTTATATATAACAAACGTATATAAAACTTTGGAAAATATTTCTATATAGAACTAACTAGCTGTTCCCCTCGGCTACGTACGCGTGTAATTTAGGGTTATAATTTTTTTCGCGAAACCCTAATTATTTTACCAAAATAATAGTAATCTAAGCTACTTCTTATAATATCTGCTATCTGCTAGTGAAAGTTCCATCAAAATCGATCCAGCCATTTCGGAGATTAGCCGGAACAAACAGACAGATGGAAAAAAAAGTATATACTTTCATATGCAATTAGTAAAAAGCTGATATTTTGACATTACAAACAGACATTCCAATTTTACTTATTTGTATACATGCTACGGGATTCCGAAACGGAACGAACGAGTCGGCCACACACATACGTTTTCCGTTTTGCCCGCGAAATTCCGGAACTGAAAACTACCGTAGGTGTGAAGCGTCATTGATTTTATATAGACTTGCTACGTTCGGAATCCCGAACCGTAATTCCGAAACGGAACCCTGAAACGGAATTCCGTATGTTTGTGGCGGACCTAAATCGCAGTGCGCCTACGAGGCGTCACTTGATTATGATATAGTTTCTTGTGGCATAAAAATTATAATAAAATAATTAATTATTTACATATGATGCAGATACCGATGCTAAAATTAACTATGAATCTATAATTAAAAACAGTTTAATTAACGGAGTGAAATAGGTTTCTGTCATTATCTATAAAATAATGTAACAAAATTTCAAATTATGTATAAAAAAATATTTTTAAACTTACCAGCTAAAAAAGAAATTGCCAAACATGACTAAATTTATTCAATTAGTTAGTAAATCACAATCAGTTGCACACACATAACTTTTTTGACACTCCTAAGTATTTATTATTACTAATTTAATTTTTGGCCTTAAGTATTTTATTTCGTTTTCCGATAACTTTTTTTTATAAATTATCGAACGTAAGTCTAAACAAGCTTCTTGTTTGGATTTCGCAGCACCGTTCTATTCGAACGTTCAACAGACACAAGACACTGAAATCGCGAGAAGGTTGTATAACCACTGGCAAATATCACTTATTTTGAAATGAATATAATTTTAAGAGTTCGACGACTTGTAACCTCCTTCGTTTCCTCAACAGCTCCAAAAATATTATTTTTAATTTTAAGTATTTTCAAACTAGCTTCCCTGTCCAAGTTTCAGTATTTAAATCAAGTTTACCGTTACCGAATCCAGAGTAATTTTATTCTTTGTCCCAATGTACTTTAAATTATATACAATATATATAAATATCGCACGCTGAGAACAAAACTGGCACTATCCAAAAAAATGTGTTTTGAGAAATCGGCGGTCAAAGCTTTTAAAAACTATAAACTTGCATGTCCAGCAGAACTATTCAGCTAGCTGAGATATTTTAATGCAGAAAATTGGGGTTTTCCTTTGTGGTTAAGAGATTAAAACATTCGTGTCTGTATTTTCAAAAATAGATATAAATTTAAAACCCCCCGAAACAAAAAAATCTGATTATCTACAAACGGCTGAACAGGTTTTCTTGAAATATATCTATGAACACTCTCAATTAAGACACCTTTCAAACAAAAAATAATAATCCTAATTGGTTCATCCCATAGAATACTATAATACATACACAATAGAACGGGGGAGTGGGCGGAGCCCGTGTAGCCACTAAAATGCCACTAACACGTCAATTCACACGTATAAATATCAATACGAGATGAGTTTTGACGTTACAATCGTTTCCAAATTTCAGCATGCAAATTATTTAGAAAATGCCAAATTGCACGCTAGTTCCACATAAATATAAATATATATATATATATATATATATATATATATATATATATATATATATATATATATATATATATATATATATATATATATATATATAATCCGTCTGTCAACACAGTGAATCGGGTTGTAGTATTAATTAACTGATAATACGACGTAAATGCTTGTATGTGTGCTCCCGGCGACGCCTATCCTCGTACAAAATAAGGTTGACAGCCATTCTATTGTGTATTATAGTATTTTATGGTTCATCCGTTCAGTTGCTATAATACCACATGCAGACGCACAGATACATAGATACACTTACACACAGATACACACTACAAACTTATAATACCCCTCTGTTTTCATTGGGGGTTAATGAGTATAGAATATAGATGCCAAATTCTGAATATATGCGTTAATGACAATTCGATTATCTACAAAAGTAACTTCGTGAGAGGGCTCGCTATTATTACAAATTAACTATATAATTGAGTTATCAAATTCACAGTATCCAAAATTAATTAATAATTTTATAAGGACGAGAAATGCACTCTTGCTCTTCTTTATTAACATTTGGCAGTACCTTACTGGACATGGGTCTTTTTCATATGGCAAGCAGATTACATATCGCAGTGCCAGAAGTCTCACACCTTTAGCTCCTCATCGAAGGTCTGCGTATTAACATCTATCATATTTTATGTGGTATGCCGCCATTTGTCGAAGGCTATGAAGTAGAGATGTTACGGAGGTTCGATTCCAATTCTGAAAGTTAGTAACTTGCGATTAATTATGCACTTTCGATTCCGATTTCGGTTCCGATAAATTTCAATCGGAAGTTATATCCGAAGTCGATGCATAACGGTCACGCGGGGAACCTCCCTAAAATGATTGCTTTGCAAGATCTTCCCTTCAATTTCGTGCAAGATATAGGATTCAGACTACTTATGCAGTTCATAGTGTCGAATTATCAGTTATGGCGAAGACAGTTTCATACTGAATATATTTGTAATGAATAATATGTGTAATTTTACACCCCTGCTTTTACCTCCAATTTCGGTTGCGGTTCTGAAAAACCAAAACTTAAAACTTTGCAACCGAATTCGTTACGGGTTCCAATATAACCACTTCCGTAACATCCCTACTATGAAGTCTCGCAGGTCATTTCCAGAATCCAAAATAGTTTTAGCTATGATTAATTATACTTTCCAGTTTTTTAAATCAATTACACAACGGTCATTTGTAAAAGTATACTTTGGAACATAAATTTTAATTTGAATGCAACATGTATTACGTTATTATATAAATTAATACTTTTTGCTATACTAAATTATATTTAGTTACATTACGTAATAATTATAAAACTTCTAACAAGAACGCTGGCTGCGTTTAATACATTCATCATTATCGTAACAATTTCATCACTTTCAACAATTTCAGACTTCGAACGGATAAATCAACTCGTCATTATCTGGAATCTGGGTTCGGCATATTCGGATAATGAGATTCGTCGGTATCATTAGTGCACTACATACGAACGTGTTCAGCACTTGGAAAGAATTTAGTACCATCAAACCAAACATCGATGCATTTTATCGAACGGTACCAATCATTCATCGTAAATTTATTATCAGCATTACAGCCCAGCAAAGTCCAATACTGAACATATTTTTTATAGAAGAGGGGGCAAACGAGCATATGGTTCACCTGATATTAGGTGACTCCCCCACCCATGAACATCCGCAACACCAGGGGGATTGCAGGTTCGTTGCCGGTCCTTTAGAAAGGAGTAAGCTCTTTTCTTGAAGGTCCCCGGGAAGTGTCGATCCGTAAAAATCGCCGGTGGTAAACTATTCCACAGAGAGGTCGTACGCAGAAGTGCCTCGTTGGTATAGTGGTTGTAGTGGTGCGACTGCTGATCATGAGGTCCTGGGTTCGAATCCCGGGCAGACCTCTGTCACTCTTGCTACCTGAGTGAGATAACTACCTAAAATCGCGACGCATCTAGGGTGAAACATTGGCAATATCGATTTAACTAAATTAAGGGGATATTTTTGTCATAGTTCCCACTTTCAGCAGTCAGGTTGGCAATCGAAGTTTGTATTATTATTTTGAGATGTTGTCAGGAAGTTGCTGCTGCTCTTCTCCTGCTTTATTTCCCTGTTTTGCTTATTGTGGCTCCCACGGGATAATATGAGGTAGTAGAATATCTTACGCCGCTTCTACACGACGGTCTTCTTAGCACAATAACAGCCCATCATTATATAATATCTATCACCCGCCACAAAATTTTAGCATATAACTGTTTCGTAAGACATTATACGTTTGATGTAAAAATGGTCTGATTTTAAATTTTAAATAAGATTTACAATTGAGAAACCAACATTATAATACACACAACACAATTAGCAAAATATTATTATTCATGCAGTCTTCACGCTATCGATTTCGCCTGCCATTAAAATGAAAAAGTTAAAACAATAATTTAACCTCGAGAAAAAAACCTCAATTTAAATATAGTCGTCATGCATACAAATCTATTTTGGTGCATTTTAACGATTAATTACCGTGGCCCAGTAATTGCGTGAGCGTGACGCGCGCAGTATATTCCAGGGGGGTTAGCCAAGGTGACATTCGACAAACGTTAACGCTATAGAAAACTATAAAAACTAATGAACGCTAAGTCACGTAACTTAGCCATCAGATATTTACTCATTTATTTTTATGGTTATCTCTTGCGTTAATATCTGAATGTCATCTTAGCGGACCCCGTTGTTGTACACACAACACCCACGTGCTGCTTCATTTCAAGATCCCCATGCCACTTAGTATAATAATAAGCCGCTGAAGCTCAGCGGCTCAACGCTCGCGGTAACATACATGTACGCAACAACGGACGCGAATTTAATCACCGGCACTAGTGAAGTGTGAATTGCAATTTTGGCTGCTAATTATTTACGTGCTCGACTTTGGAGGAAAACGTCTTAAGGTAACCTGCATGTCAACGAAATAAAAAATAATTCGAAGACAAACAAAAGACAGCTAGAGTCTGCAAACTTAAGACATCTAGGCTGTTGTCCAAAATTGTTCAACATCAGTCAGTGAATTCAGACAACGAAAAAGAGGACATGTTTTTACTTATTTTCTATGAACACTTAGCATAAACAGACTTATTAGCTTCGCGTTTCTAATCGTTGGCCGTTTCTATGTCTTGACATGTCGTAATGTGCCTAATGAATGTTCATTGTTCAATGCTACGTGTCATCGCTGGATATTCGAACCAATCTTGATGCATCGCATACAGCTGAGGAAAACGGATTAGCTTGAGCAATGAAATCTGCGTATTCGGTAAGGGGCTCACAAATCACTCGCTTCATTTGTCCTTTATAGAGACGCATAACTCAATACCCACACACTCAATCTGAGGAATTTTAGTGGTCTTTAATAGCGACATGCGCCATAGCCATCAACAGGTTAACTTGAGTGTTGCCGCCTGCATGTGTGGATTAGAGACAAGTACACGCTCCGTAGGCAACCTTAGAGGCGTCGTAAAAACAATGCATCTCTATCGATATATGGTTTTGTATTAAAGCATATTGCAGTAAGTTGATTAAAGAAATATAATGCACTTATTGTGCAAATTTTAGCCAAAGTGTCTTGATATGTGGAGAGACTGGTTCATCCCGGTATAATTCTGTAGACCATAGTTTTTGAAAAAGAAAGCCAAAAGGTTTAATTGTGCAGAGAGATAATAAACCGTGTGTGTCAAAAAATTTTAAAGTGGAAGATGAGATAGATATTTTTGTAAAACATTCTGGTGGTGAGTATTCCAACTTGCAAATGCAACATATCCAAGGATGGAGACCAGCCAATGTCTTACTTTAGGCATTGTTTATTATTAAATTGCTGTGAGCTTTACCGATACTTTCATCCGACAAAAGTTCACTCACGAACGATCGAACGATATTTTCGAAGATGGAAATAACCCTTAGCTAGTTTATCTGACACTGAGCGCTGAATGCAATGAAGTTCTGCCTTTGAATCACAGCCATTAAGCTAATTATCACATTACAAATCATTCTGAATTATTGTTTTAATTTTACGTCATGCCA
The DNA here is from genome assembly GCA_036936625.1 of Parnassius smintheus behrii. Taxonomy (NCBI): domain Eukaryota; kingdom Metazoa; phylum Arthropoda; class Insecta; order Lepidoptera; family Papilionidae; genus Parnassius; species Parnassius smintheus. Next base: position 31,079,558 of record JAUPFT010000006.1, read on the forward strand.
ACTAAATAATTTTATATAATTTTTTTTTATTTGGTATGATGTAAATGCTTTATTTTATATACTTTATTATCTGTAATTATATGTATGCAGTGTTACAATGTATATTATATTAATTTCTAAAGATGCTGCGACAGCTCAGAGTTTAGCGTGCGCCGCATACTGCACAGTAGGTACGCGAGCAACCTTGCTCTAAACCCTCTCAGAAACGAGATGGGCCGGTGCCCAGCAATGAGACGAATAGCTGTTACTTTACGCGAGCAAACCGGATTCGGTCCTTGCCGACACCAATTCGAGATCTCCTTCACCTAGGTTTGCCGTTTGCGTGGAAGAGATCGCAGTTTAACGATAAGGTCACCTAACTGTATATAAATTAATAAATTTAAGTTTAATGTGTGTTTGTGATATGTTGTATGAAATAAAGAGTATAAATAAATAAATTGAAAGATCAACTCAACACTCGTCGTTAAAGAGGACATCATGAGGACGGCTTTACAGCTCAGTAGCGCAGTAGCTAAAAGTTTTGTGCTGTGCTGCAAGGGGGCGCGCGGCTTCAAGCCCCGCGCGTAACAAGTATGGACAACTAATTGTTACGTGTCCATATGTTTGTCGAAATGCAATTTACGTATGTAATACTACTCTAAGATTTAGGAGAAAATCCTTCTGCAAGTTTAAAGTTTTGTAGAGAAAATCATAAGAAATATAACATATAATGTAATCTAATATATTTTTATAAGCTATTAAATCCGCCAATAGGTATTGGGGCAGGGAAGCGAATACTTTCTGTCTTTAAAAAAAAACCCACTCAGAAAATATTAAAAGCCTGTGCCGTAGTAGAACTAGGACGGGTACATATTCAACGGTATAAGTTAAAACTTTTACTGTTATAAACTATATTTTATTAGTTACTAGCGATCTGCCCCGGCTTCACACGGGTGATATCTAGATTCTACAACAGCGCCACCTGCCAGTTCTAACTATGCCTATAACCTTCACGGAAGTGCAAGCGATAAGTATGACAGCGCATAAAATAGGAACTAACATACATTATTTGTTATAATATTAGATTATTATAATGTAAAAATGCCTAAAAAGCTCCCTGAAATAAATCCATAGAGTACTATAATACATACATAATAGAACGGGGTAGTGGGCGGAGGCCGTGTAGCTACTAAAATGCCACTAACACGTCAATTCACACGTATAAATGTCAACACGAGATGTGTTTTGACGTTACAATCATTTCCAAATTTCGCATGCAATTTATTTAGAAAATGCCAAATTGCACGCTATTTACAAACAAATAAGTATTAAAATCCGTCTGTCAACACAGCGAATCGGATTTGTAGTAGCGATTAACCGATAATACAACGTAATTGGTTATGTGTGTGCCCCGGCGACGCGTATCCTCGTACAAAATAAGGTTGGCAGGCATTCTATTGTGTATTATGGTATCCTATGATTAAATCCTACGGGCGGTACATAGTAATCAGGAGATACACTACTAATGCATTCCAGCAGGAAAAATCTTAGAAAAGCCTTTTTCCAGCTAAGACAATAATCGATTGATATGATTTGATGCTTATTACTTTGAAGAAAATAATGCTTATTTCCAACGCAAAGCAGAAAAACGTGTCCTGTTTAATTATAATCCATTATTACATCTCTAGGTAAATTCTGTAATTAAAGAAAAACAATAGCCGTCCTTGTCAATGGTCGCGTGTTAGGCCCTTAATAATGACGCATGACAGTGAAGGGAAAATTAGTCGGCAGATAATTATTAGACACACGACAGTGTGTCATCCAAATTTGGAAAACAGAGGACGCACTGGCAGTGCACAGGTTTATGATCAATCCTGGTTTTGATCAAAAACCTAGGCTTTTTATTAAGATCCGGATGAAGATAAAATTACTAAGTACTTTATGTTATCATCAACCTGAGAAAATCCATTTTTTGATTAAAAACCTAGATTTAAGATAAAATATGTCGATTGTTATTACTTTAAATAAATACTAATCGACATGTTTTATTTTAATAACCTAACCAAAGCTTAAATTTTACGAAAAACCTAAACAAGTATAGGTTTTTTAGAAAAACAGATTTTTTCAGGTTAATGATAAAATTAAGTAATAATTTTAGTAATTTATTTCTTGATCAAAAGCCTAGGTGTTTGATCAAAAACCTGATTTTCCCATAAACCTACGACATACATATTAACACAAAACATTTCGATCCTCCCATAACTCAAAAAGTATGAGACCTACACTTTGTGATTTGACATACGTAAGGACGTTTTGAATACCTGGAATCCAAAATTTCATGAATAAGTTCTTGAGTTACGAAGATCTGCTATTTTTAGCACTCTTTCTATGATACACTAACTCACTCATAAAAACGGGCAATACTTGGTGACTTAGAAACACGAAATTTGGCTTCCAGGTAGATGAAATGAAATTTGGCTGATCTTCATTAGTCGTATACAGTGACGGATCAACAAATGTCATTTGCGATGGGCTTGAACAAACTGAGATATTAAGGCCGAATACGAAGAGAACTGGCGAAAATTAATGTATTTCTCTTGACTGGAACTTTGACCTGAAGTAATTCTAAGCTTTAAAACATTTTTGTAGGTTTGTTCGCGTCCTTCACAAGGTCACCGTCATTTTAAAATTTTAAAATAAATGAATATACTAACAAGTAAAAAAATGTTAAGAAATGATATATAAAATTATTGTTCTTCCAAAGTCTGTGAATTTTAATTTAGTAAAAATTATTTTACATAAAAATGTTTGTATTGTGATTCCGAAGGTACCTGCTATCTTTATTTTCGATACAAAATATTATTTATTAACATAATTCGTTTTAATTAAAAACACCTAACAATAATATCGTATATTGCCAGATAAAAGTTTGCCGTAATAAATTACCAGGCGCTTCGACGTGTGACGTAAGGCAACAGTCGATGTGTCTGTAGCGAAAATCGTTAATTTATTGTTCTATACGCGTTTAAGTGTCTATAAATGTAAATATGGGTAGGAAAAGAAATAAATGTTACCTAAGTGGTAAAACAGAGTTTATCGCATGAACGCTGCTCGAATGTTGTATTTTGAGGTTAATACTTATATTTTTGTAAGGTAATTTTTTGTTTGAGGCTGCCTAATAGGTTGCATTTTTACTCATTTACATTAGCCAAACTGATCATTTATACTTTTCTAGTTTCAAGTGAGAAACACTAAAAATGTAAAATATCAAGACCCAGCCGGAAAAGAATGTACAGAGTAGTGCAAGCACAGAGACCGCAAATAATGTCAGTCAATGTATTGTCCGAAAGCATGGGGTAAAAGTACATAATTAAGAAAAACCGAAATACTTCGGATGTGAAGTGATTGACCAGTTGGAGTAGTCCTGTGAGAATTTACATACACAGTACCTATCCCCACTATGGGGCAATCACCGACTTTTTAGTTTTTTTTTCTTTATTATTTATACAATTTGCATTACGGCATCTTGTAAGACTCACAAGAACAAACATTTTCAGTTATATGAGGTTCTCTACGTACGATGCACCAATTAAGAAAAAAAATCGTTATCAATTCAATAACTTTTCGAACAATATTTTATAACGAATAAAGTACAGAATTTATAATCTATAGGAACTAATATTATAAATAAGAAAAATTTATTTAAGAAGTAAGCAATGCTCTCTGTGTTGTTCATTACTCTGCATCTGAGCTAGCTCCGTCAAATATAATCAAAGCCCGTACGGCTTTGATTATAGATATTATACATGTCTATATAAACAAAGCGTAGGTACTGGCGGCGCGTGGTTTGCTGCGAAACGAGCAAGGTCATTCGCGTCGTATTCGGCCTTAAGGAAACACGATAACACTAAGAAGCACACAAAATTTAATTTGCTCATTAAATTCATAGCCTCGGATATATTTTTGCGAATTCTTCCATGATTTGGGCAGGTTGTAGGCTGTCAGGTAATCCCTAAACGGAATTCCGTATATACATATGTGGTCGGCCTTATACTATAACCAAATCCACAAAGGTATACTAGTAGATGATTCTCTGTTGCATTAAGTCCGCCTTTCTGTACTTGGAGTATTAGTAATAAATAAATAAATAATAAGCTGTAAACTTGTATAAACCTTTACTATGGCATTCTAAATGTTGTCCCAAAAGTCTCATAATTATATATTTTAGTGATTTATAGACTAACGGCGTGTTATTTACCGGATATATTTTAGTGATTTATAGACTAACGGCGTGTTATTTTTTTTTTTTATAGAATAGGCTGACAAACGAGCACACAGTCCACCTGACGGTAAGTGGTTGCTGCGGCCCATAGACATCTACATCTATTTTCCATTACAAATCAAAATGCAGATGCGTTGTCACCCGTGAGGACTGAGATGGAATGCCTCATTTCCAATAAAAAGGGTCTCCGGTTCTCTACACTCACCATACGAAATACAGCAGCATTAAGCTACTATTTCACGCTGGTATTCTGTGAGAGCGTGGTCCTTCCCCGGTCGAGCCGACCCATTCGTGCTACAACTATACTACTAATATAACTGCAGCATGGCTCTACCACGTAAAATATATTTACCGGGACTTATGGTTGACCTTGTAAGTACTATACTGTGAATGGCAAAGCGCTGCGCGCTCTCTGTGAAAATCATCAGCTCTATGTCAAAAACGGTTAAGTGTTTAAAAAATGTCTGTAACGAAAGTTTTTATAATAAATTCAAATAGCATTAAAACCATAAGAAGCGAATATTTGCAAAAAAAAAACGATTTTTGTGACCTTGAATACGTTAAGGCGCGGACACGAGATTTTATGAGACTTTTGGGACAACATTTAGAATGCCGAAATAAAGATTGATGCATGTTCACCGCTTATTATCTCTCATTCCCAGGTTGAGCATCTTTTTTGGCTTAAATGACTGGACTAAAATATGTAGTCATCTCTTATAGATTATGTGGCACAAACTTGGTTACGGGACAAACTACCAGCACTTAACATGAAAGTCCGTGGAGCCCAAACCCGTTTCCTACCTTTGCCTATGCGCTAGGCTATAAGGACTGGCCCATAGTGATGGGCCACGAGGAACATCCGGGCAATGGGGGCATACCCCGAGGCCCGAAACCAGCATTGTCCCTCGGGACATTGTAGACGACATCACATAGCCTATGCGCAAGCTTTCCCCATCATGTAATGTCCCGAAATTACTTGATGGTAAGACGTGTAACCAGTGTCCTTAGTATCACCAACGAGAAGGCGGGCCTGATCTTGGTCACTATGGAAATTATGAAACAAATATTTCTGCACAATCTGTGCTAATGAGATATCCCACGTGTTTTTGTTGGTTAACTTCCAGTGGAACATTTTCACTAGGACTGAGCATTTCCCATGTCTAGCTTGCCTCCGTAGCAAACCACAGGTCATGTGATATTACATTATTTACATTAACCTCTCAATATGCATACGGTCGGATCCGACCAAGGCGATATTCCGTCAAATTCCAAGCGGCCGGATACGACCACACCCACCTACAGCACTTTAAACCATAAAACTTATATTTAGAGACTACTCGTCTATAAAGAAGTTTGGTATTATAGGCTCCATGGGAAATTTTCAATCCTCTAATGCAATAAAAACTCTATGGTATTTATCTACGTTCATTTCGTACGCCTGTTAGGTGTGGCGTGTTATTGTGTTGATTTTTGGATTGTTCTAGTTCTAGTGTGTTATTAGTGTTTAGTGTAGTGTTTTATTATAAAATTGTTATAAAAGTTTTTGTATGAAAATAATTTTATTTTTATTTATTACATAAATAATTCCGAGTAATATATAAAAATAATTGTGATATTCACGCTGCTGTCCTGCGCTGGGTACGGTCATTTTTTACTATGAAAATACAATCAAAATCTATTTGTAATGAAATAAAAGCAGTAACACAAGTAATATAGTATAATAATTAAACAGAAACAAGTATTATATTAAAATTTATAATGAATTTTATTGAAAATAAATGTACGACAAATTCCATGTTAGGTTATTCATCACACTGTCCTTGTAGGGCAAGTAGAGAGGATCGAGTGGCCAGAGTCCAGTGGTCCAGTGAACTGCTACTCACACAACGCCAACCGAGTCCTTTCCCCCACCAGACGGATATGCGTAGGCATTTTCTCATGTAAAAAAGGTGTAAGAAAGTAAGACAATATCAAGTTTAATTTGAGGTTTGTCAGGGGGTATCTGGGTTTTGAAGGGGGGGGGGGCTGAGCCCTTAGATCCGTTTAGCTCCCGTGGATCCGCTACTGGTCGTATATATCTTGGTATATACGTCTAGTAGCGGATCACAAGGATAAAATCTGAAAACTACAAACAATAAAATACTACAAATAGTTGATAACTACTGGTGTACTTGAACCTCATCATACCAATAACTTTGTCTACTTTTTGCCTTTTATTACCAGTCTATAAATATCAATCTATAAAAATAAATAAAATGGAAGTGTCTGTCTGTAATATTGAAATAACTAGCTTCTATTAAGCTTAGGGGGGTATTTGCATATTATTAAGACATAAATAACCCTTTTTAAAATGTTTGTTAGCCTGTCTGATTTTTTTTACGTTACCTCCACAATAGGATACTTCGCCTACGCGAATTCTAGATGTGAAGGGTCATGCAACTTCCCTGTTGGACCTTCCGGTGACGTCTTATCCGGACGGATATCAAGTTTCAGTCGACGCCCGACTTGTCTCTGAAGTCGAGACATTGTTGAACAAAGTCTTGGACTGGGAGCGACTACGTATACGACTATTTATACGTGGTAGAGCCATGCTGCAGTTATATTAGTAGTATAGTTTTAGCACGAATGGGTCGGCTCGACCGGGGAAGGACCACGCTCTCACAGAATACCGGCGTGAAATAGTAGCTTAATGCTGCTGTATTTCGTATGGTGAGTGTAGAGAACCGGAGACCCTTTTTACTGGAAACGAGGCATTCCATCTTAGTCCTCACGGGTGACAACGCATCTGCATTTTGATTCGTAATCGAGGATAGATGTAGATGTCTATGGGCCACAGCAACCACTTACCATCAGGTGGACTGTGTGCTCGTTTGTCTCCCTATCCTATAAAAAAAAAGACTAAATCTAGTCTAAATCTATCCCCAGAAGACACGAGTTTTCTCGTCCATCGCTAAATAGGATCCCTTTGTCGTATCTCCTCAGTTTCAAGGCACTCTCCTTGTTGCCTCAGTCAGTATCGGAATCCTCGGTGTCGATATGTCGAAGGATGTGCAGTTTTGTGAAGGTCAAATTGGCCTCTAAAAAGCTTGGGGTGCGCAGCAGAACGGAACAGTATTTCAGGCCGGTACACTGCCAACAACTGTTCCCATCTCTGGGCCGGGGCTCTCCAGTGCCAGCTCTTTCCATTTGAATGCATCCAGCGCATAGCGGCTCCAATCATCGACGACCGAGTCATAGTAAATACAGAATAGTAGGCCATCTTCTAAGAAATGTACCGAACATCGCTAATATGTGTGCGTGTCTGCCATGTTACTGTACAAACTCATACACACCAGCCACAGCACGTACACAGTGACACTTGCTAAGTCGGAAAGAGGCGGCCGAATCGGGGACGGTCACCGCCGCGCTCCGCAATCACCTTTGTTTGAGACTTTGTTGACTTTTAATAAAATTTTGCTAGCAGTCTTTTGTTTTTGTAAAATAAATTAATATATGAGTTTGTTTAAGTAAATTAGCTTTTTATTAATACGGTATATCACTATATCTATTTATAAAGGTAAAGCTGGATTTTTTTGACAAACATTGATTCTTTGAGAGGAAACTACAGAAATGATTAACAAATATGATGCATAGGTATGTATCCGTATGTATTATGTTTGTAAATATTATAACTACTTATAAAACTAAATGAGACTTAGCTGTTAAACAAAAAGACAGTGACAACCCTGCAACAGCATTTAAGTCTCGCGTGGCGCGGGAGTTATCCTACCATTCTGTTTTTACTATGACCGAGTCCTCTCCCTCTCGATATACTGGCGCTGCGAAGAGATATTGCATCCATTTGCATCTAATTTATATAGGATTAATTCTAGCCGCCAAATTTCACGCACATCGCGACAAAACTCAAGATACAATCCACACAATCAGGATGCTCGACGGTCACCACTGTGCGTTTTATTAGGAGTTTTCTACCTCGTACGATCCCTTTGTGGAATCGTTTACCACCGGTGATTTTTCCGGACCGATACGACTTGGGGATCTTCAAGAAGAACAGCTTAATCCTTTCTAGAAGGCCGACAACGCACCTGCGATTCCCCTCGTGTTGTAATTGTTCGTGGGCGGCGGTAGTCTTTTTTCATCAGGTGAGCCCATGCAGGGAGTTTTTTTTATAAAAGAGAGGACAACCCCCTCTTTAATAAAAAAAAGTATTTTCACCTTTATTGTGAGTGTAGTTTACCTAGGTAAATTTCACAAGTACAAACATCCAGACCTAGAAAAATTACTTGTAAGCCACGCAAATACTTGTTCCGTGCGGGATTCGAACCCGCAGCCCTTAGCGCTGTAACTCATTGCTAAACCACTGCTCTTCGGAGCCGTCAATTTATCATAAATAACGCCACATTAAAAGTTAAATAGCTTACACATTTTAACATGCCTTTATATGTTCAATATATTTATAGTCATTATTTAAACTTGTGATAATAATGTCATGTCTTAAAATAAGGAAATTGCCAAGATTTTTAAAATATAAAGATAAAGAACGCTAGACTGTCATTACCAGTGATTGTGTATTGGTTGTCTTGTCTCAGCGTTGTATAGATCTATTATATGTCAAAAGCGGGCAAGCATTATCAACAGTGCCGGTTAGCAAAGGACACATTAATTATTTCATCACCACGAACAACTTTCATTCGTTTACTTTCCGTTTAGAAAGGTACTCAATAATAATTTTAAACTTGAGCTTACGCAATACTAAAACAATTTACATGTGTACCTACACTATATATAATCCGTCATCGTGAGTTATAAATTCAAGATCTATTTTAGCTATACGTTTATATATATTTTTATTGACTTTATTTCAGTTTTCTGCATAACCTTATTACATGGCCATTAAAAATGATTGTGCTAAAATAGCCGTGTAGTGGCAGCATAAGAATATCCACTACCCCATATCGCACCGAGGGTGTCGTAAGAAGTGGCAGAGGGAAAATGAAACAGGAGATGGGCAGCAGCATCTTCCTGATAACAGCTTCAAATAATAAAAAAAACTGCAGTTGTCAACGCGCTTGCAACATTTTGATTTTGATGACAAAATCCCCCCGTGAGGCAATCTATGAGGGAAACCTAGGTTCGGCAGTGGAATTTTATAAGCTGTAATGGAAGCAGGAGAAGCTGGTTTTCTAATATACTACGGTGATACTACTCTTTTCCGCCTAGAAATCCGTCTAGATATGGGTAGGTAAGGAAACCTCTCTCTTACCAATTTCCATCCCCAAATGTGCCTGCACTGCCGTGTTCTACTCTGAAGAGTAAAGAGAGCCGGTGTAAAAGCAGGATATGAAGCATTCTATCTTAGTCCTCAATCTCAAATTAAGGTGACAGTGCCAAGTTTCATTGTAGTAACCGACTGTGCCTGACTGTATCTGACTGTACCTGACCGTGCCGCCCACTGCACCAACCGCGCTCACTACGCCACGGAGCGCTCGTTCGCACTGCGCGCGCTTGTCATACATAAAATTCAAAAATTTTATTAAGCTAAGTTTGTATAAAAAGGTAATTATAATATTAAGGAATTTATGGATGATAATAACCCCGGGGAAGGGTGATCGCTACCAAGCTATTTCCAATTTGTCTTGTGTTGTTAGGTAATTGTAAATAAGATTGTAAGCTACTATTTGAAAAAAAAAAATAGTCTCGCTGGGTTTCTAGCTGGTTCTTCCCAGGATAGAGGTTTTTTTTGCGAACCAGTGGTAAATGAAAAAATTGACTTTCAATAAGTATTGTTTATAATCTACATTAAATAAAAAAGTTTCTGTTTCTGTTCCCTACACTATGCCTACCGGTACGAGGCTGCCACTTGAGAACCTTTTTCCCCACCGGTTGTTGGTTCTTCGAGCTATATTGCCGGCCAATTGCCACTTAAGCTTACTAATTCATTGGGCTATGTCGGTCTGACCGGGGAAGGACCACACTCTCACAGAATACCTACGTAAAATATTAGCTTAATGCTGCTGTGTTTCGTGTGGTGAGTGTAGAGAACCGGAGTCCCTTTTTACTGGAAACGTGGTATTCTATCTTAGTCCTCACGGGTGAAAACGCATATGTTTTTTGATTTGTAATCGAGGATAGATGTAGATGTCGAAGGGCCACTTACCATCGGGTGGTGTGCTCGTTTGTCACCCTATCTTATAAAAAAATAATCATTGGAGCTTTTCAGATTCATAGTAAAATGGCGCTTTTCTGAGTCTGTCCAAAATCTAGCACTTTGTTTAAGATTATTTTTGTGAACTTCACGTACACGTGAAACTTCTTAAAAGAAGTTTTTCAAAACTGAAGTTAATAAATTTTTTTTAAGGTCCACAATCTTGACTTTCGGTCAAGACGGAGGTCGGAGTGAGCCCATTTTTAATAAAAAGAACCTTTCCATTTTTTCTATCGAAAAGGACAAGAAAGTGAATACGGATAATGTAATAGAATATTTTAGCAAAATAAAGGCCTGTTAGCATTTTTAGCATTTTTCGTTTGGGGTTGTTTGATACAAAACCGCACTGGGTGCGAACTCACGCTACGCCGCCACTGGTGTAATTGTAGGATTACAATTAATTAATTGTAGATAGGATGTAGGATCCTACAATCACAAATCTTCTATAAATAAAGCCTGAACATTCATATTATTCAAGATATATGCCATTCGGTCACGTATGGTGAACGCACGTAAGGCACAGGTAAAAAAGTGAAGAGTTGACGATATTGCTCCATCAGTTTAAGCTGACTACGAGTGTTCTCCAAAAATATTATTTAAATATAAATTATTTATTACTTAAACATGTCGGTTTCTATGTAATGTTTCCTTTTTTAAGGAAACACACGGTGAAATATGATTGTTTTAAAAATAAACTAAAAAATTTAAGTTTGCATAGATTAAGCCCGGCTAGTATGTATATGAAAGGATACCTACTTGTAGTTTAGTCAAAGTTCACCATCCAGAGTGTAGTTAGGTTGTCTAAATATTAGACACTAGACTATACTAGACTCATAAAAATAAACGTTAATTTAAGAAATGCTCAAAGTTGCTTTCTCTCTTCCCTAAATAAAAAAGAAAGGTACAGGTGTAGAGGTAATTATTTTAGGTACCTAAATGAGCGATGATCAATGATTATAAGGTCGCTAGTGTTTACGATTACGATTGTCTTATGCTGTCGCACTCTTTTGTCTGTGGTCACCTAGTTGGCTCAGTATTAACCAAGTTAGCCTTGTTTTATAAGGTGGAAAAATTCGGTCACGCTTGAATTTCAACAACTAACATTACTTAAAAATTAATAATTGAGTATTTGTTCGTCTAATGCGTTGCTATACTATTTATTCGATTATGTTTGTTCGTCTTCTATGCAGTGCGAGCGAGCGACGATCAGGTACAGTCAGGTACAGTCAGGAACAGTCAGGTATTGAACCACACGCGCAACTGCGCGGCAGCCAGGTGTCCGGCGGCGGCGGCAGCGCACAGTGCGACCGAGCGCTCCGTGGCGCAGTGGGCGGCACGGTCAGGTACAGTCAGGTACAGTCAGGTTCAGTCAGGTACAGTCAGGAACAGTCAGGTACTCACCCACACGAGCAGCTGCGCTGGTCAGGTGTCCGGCGGCGGCGGCAGCGCGCAGTGCGAACGAGCGCTCCGTGACGTAGTGAGCGCGGTTGGTGCAGTGGGCGGCACGGTCAGGTACAGTCAGGTACAGTCAGGAACAGTCAGGTATTCACCCACACGAATTTTGTATAATTTCTGGGATTTTGCAGCGTATACATCGCCGCAGGAATGAATTAGTGACTCGGTGGAAGGGCGACCCCCGCTTAGATGGAGTGACGACCTGATAAGACATGCAGGAAGTCGATGGATGCAGGTGGCTCAGAACCGTGCTTTGTGGCATTCCTTGGAGGAGGCCTATGTTCAGCAGTGATTTGTGATGGGATGTAACGATGATGATATCTTTGCAGATAATTCTTTCGTAAGTATTCTCTGGCTGTGCGAGTTGTCGTTGTCGCCCCTTGGTGCTTGGCACTTGGGCGGACCACCCCTACCGCCCCCTCCCCTTAATAGTAAATTACACCTCAAATTAAGTTTGTTTCTTGACTTTTCGAGAATGCGCCATTTAGCCCACATTTGGAAAATTGACTAAACTCACCACGCTGGGCAGGTGGATTAGTCAGGGTAGAGCCGATACTCTATACGTATCTATTTGATATATTACCCCTTACATCCTTTATATACATACATAAATACTCGCGCCTGTCACCCAGAGAGGTAGGCAGAGACACCTCTCTCGCCTCCTCCACATGCATATACCTACACGTACATGCTCGTCGGTTAAGGGTGCTCCTAATTTGACCCATTTTCAATATATCGCCAATTCGGTCGATAAACTTTCGCCTAAGACGTCAATTTCCGACTCTGCCGTTTACTTCTGCAACATAGCGTTATCACTCTTTATTCTTTCATTCTTTCTACAAGTCCAAACCACTGAAGCATTCCTTTCTTAATCCTTGTCACAACATCGCAAACCACAATCTTCTCTTATCACACAATTTCTCACCCTGTCACCCAGATTCAGCCCTAATATACTCCTACTCTCTACTGCCTTTTTTGACACATTCTGATTTTCCACAATAGAGAAAAGTATAGGGGGATATTTAAAGATGTTTTATTAATAAACAATTACTTAACGAAATAACGACATCTCTGTAAAATATTCATGCTAGATAATTTCGTAAAGTTATTTCACGTACGTAATTTTATTGTATTAATAGGTATTTTATACAAAGGACGGCAACAATAAGTAACTTAAAAAAATAACATAGCTATCGTTACCGTAAAACCGGCCACTCTAATTGACTTTATTTCAAAATGCGAAACTGTTTCATAATTTAGATACGAAAAATACCAATATATAGTAATAGAACAATTACCTGCCACACTTTATTGTAACATAAAGTAAGATTTAGCACGCTTCAATGAGGTCGGCCACGCGCGTGACGCACGACAAAGATCTTTTACATCGGTAGCCCCAAAACTTTAAAGCATTATTGGACGTGGCGTTTCTTAAAAAACAGACACGGTTATAACATACATACGTAATATAAAAAGGCGCAATGTTTTCAAAGTTATTTATCAAGCAATCAATAAGTACCCGTCGCACAAAGATTTTTACTCCCATGGCCATCTAATATTCTGAAAATCATTTTTCCTTTTTGATAAAAAAAGACTTTCTTTGCTGATATTATATTTATGGTGATCCTATCCGAGAAATATCACCATGTCCTTGAAGGTAAGGTTAGAGGAAAAGTTTGAGTTTATTGTCACTGTCATACTTGCTGATCTAATTATGTGATTTAGGGCCATTAAAAAAAACTAAATACGCAGTGGTAGTGTTAGATCTAATGACAATGAATTCATCGTGACAGTTTTATTTATGTTTATCTTAAGCGCCATACGCATTTAGTTTACTGATATCTCGGTCTACTTACAATTCATTTTCACGATTTCTATACAGTCCGAAACAATTACATGACACTTGAATTTTATTACAACATAATCGAATTTATTACATCGCGTGGCTACTTGTCGCCTAAGTTGCGGATTCTCATATGTGTGTGAGTGTGTTACGTGTGTACCCGTATCTCTAACACTGCGTCCAAACAAACCTCCAATGTTATCGCAACAAGTTACATCCAAAATATTTAACAAAATATACACCTCGCTTGGTTGTATAGTTTGATCGCAGCCCGATGGTTTAATCATCAAGTTAGTAAATAAAAAACAGACAGATGATCCGTAATATAAACGATAGCATTTAAATAAATGCATAACCTATTAGTTGAAATAAATTTATCATATAGTGACAGCTCTTCTGAACATTGAGACATTGGTCTCTTCTACACTAAGCTGTATTTGCCATAAGCGGCACACTTGGCAGATAAGCGATCGTAGTCTTACACATTCCGTACTTTTGAAATTGCCCCCAAATTGTTAAACGCCATTTAACTGCTTACATGGTAAACGTGCTCAGTGGCGAATGGAAACATTACATAATTTTATTTTATAGTATAAAGGTGACAAACGAGCACACAGTCCACCTGATGATAAGTGGATGCTGTGGGCCATGGATTATCCAAACTTAGTCTATAACCATCTACATTTATTCTCAAGAATCAAAGTGGTAGATGCGTTGTCACCCTGAGTACTAATATAGAATGTCTCGTTACCAGTAAAAAGGATTCTAAAACCTAAATGTCTGAAAATTAAAAATATTTCGTGAAACGAATTTGGAAACCAGAAATGAGAAAGAATCTGACAACATCTTGCATTTCAAAATCGCCTGAGCCTTTTAAGCTACAGCTGATATATCGCCTTAGTTGCCTTGAGAGGATTGTTTCTTTTATAGTCCTTTTGGACTATAAAAGAAACAATCCTCTTTTCATCAGCGGCGACTACCAGTCGCAGATGCAGTTTCTTCAGAAACTTCACCATGAATGAACCTTACAGACAGGTAGTCCCTACACAAAATGACACAAATATCATATTACAGTCATCTTTTAGAGATTCATATTTACACCATTTATTCAGTTCAATTGTCTCTGGTACTCCTCCTACCTTAAAGAGGTTCCCAATGAAATGAGGAGCCGTCAAATTGTGGTGGCGATAGATAGCTGGTGATAATCTATTATGATAACAACAACAATAGTAATGATAACAGAATAGTAAAATAATTAAAAATGTTTTATTATCCCATATAACTTTCTTTTCTTCCCTATCCTTATTCCTTACTTCCTCGTTGGTCTAGCGGTCGTAAACATGACTGCTGATCATGAGATCACGGATTCAAATCCCGGCTTGGGCCAAAAAAGCAGTTATTGACTATTTTGTCAAGAAATTCTCAGAAGCAGTCCTATGTCAGGAAGATGGTGGTGACCTGCACGTGATCTCTCTCTGGCCGTGTCGTATTTCCATCCCATCGGATTTTGAGGGTGAGCAAATGGAGAATGAACCTGTGCGCTTACACACGGGCACTATAATGTGTATTCTAGCTATTCTCCATTGGGACTAGCCATCTGCTCGAAATTCGGTCTGAAGGACATTATTGCTATTATTATTTTGGGGTATTTTAGTGTATTCTCATCTGGTTGGACTGAATAAATATATAAATGGAAATGATAAATATACATAAATATATATTTCATATACTAACATAAATAAATAAATAACACATGAATAAATAAAAGCCCAACCTGATTGAGGCCCTCGGCAGAGGAGACCAAACTATTATTATTATTATTGTGGGGTATCTATATAGTTTTCTCATCTGGTTGGGTTCTATAAATATATAATTATAAATGAAAATGAAAAGATAAATAAACATAAATATCAATAACATAAAATAAATATAAAAATACATAAATAAATAAAAGCCCAACCAGATGGAGGCCCTCGGCAGGGGAGACCAAACGGCCAAGGGTTAGGGGGAAAGGGAAAGAAACCGGCGGACGATGCGGGCGGTATCGATGAGCACCGCCTTCTGCATTTGAGCCCGGAGCGGTCCGCCACGTAGTCCCAGTCGCCTCAGATGACCCGAGAGGCTGACTGGGATTAGCCCGTTTGCAGAGACGACTACAGGAATAATTTCAGTAGGCAGACCACCCCACATGTCGGTCACCTCGTGAGCCAGGTCCAGATATTTTGTTTGCTTGTCTGTTTCGGCTTTCACGAGGTTCTCGTCATACGGAATGGTAATGTCGACCAAAAATATCCTTGACTGTGTGCGGTCCAACAGCACAATATCAGGCTTATTCGCAAGAATAGTCCTGTCTGTGATGACGGCTCGGTCCCAATAGAGCCTGGCGCGATCATTTTCGAGCACGGCTTCCGGCAAGTACTTGTAATACGGCAATTTCCTATCCACGAGACCGTATTTCAGAGCGAGCTCCTGGTGAAGAATTCTTTGGTTGTGCCTGTGCAAGTACTCAGAGTTAGAAAGCGCCGAACAACCGGAGATGACATGCCTAAGTGACTCACCGGGATGGCGACAAGCTCGACAGATGTCCACGGTGCCATCCTTTAGGATGTATCTCCGATAGTTGTTGGTCTTAATAACCTGATCCTGTATTGCACAGACAAAACCCTCGGTTTCCCCGAAGAGATCACCAAAGCGTAGCCAGTGGAGGGAGGTTACTGTATCTACGAAAGGCTCATGTAGAGCCTTGTAGAACCTCCCGTGGAGCTCCTTCTCCTTCCATACGGTCTCCCGGTCGGAAATTGTCTGCACTGCCGGGTCTTGCCATTGCTCGTTGGCTAAGGATAGAGGGGTAAGTCCTTTATCACAAGAAATGGCGTCCTTATAGAATGGATCATCCGATCTCGCCAGGAAGTAATTACGGAGGCTGCACACTTCGCGATTATGCATGGTGAGAGCGCTCAAGAAGCCACGCCCACCATGCTTTCGCGGCAAGTACAGCCTCATTACCGACGATCTCGGATGATGGATCCTGTGGGACGTCATGGTAGTGCGGACTTTTCTATCCAGGGCGTTAAGTTCACAGTCTGAGTCCACCTGAGTATGCCAAAGGTATACATGAGGACAGGCATGACCCAGCCGTTATATGCTTGTGTCTTATTCACACCGGACAAAAGGCTGTTAAGCACTTTGGTCAAGCGTTGGTCAAGCTTTGGTCAAGCGCATAAAACACGTTGCAAACTGACTGTTTCATACCAGCCTCACCGATACCGATGTTCTGTGACATACGCAGGTATCGGTATGTTTCAGATAGATAGATAGATAATTCTTTATTGTACACCAAATCAATACATAAACGAAAGAAGAAGAAAAAAAATAGTGTCACAATGGGCGGTCTTATCGCTAAAAGCGATTTCTTCCAGACAACCTTTGGATGGACAGGATCGCAAAAAATAGTAAATTGTGTGGTTTGGTGATGCAGAAACAATATTCCTAAAAATATCCATATTTTATATAATATAATTAGAAATAGACAACAAATAAATACAAAAAAAAAATACGAATTTATACTACATATATAAATGGCACGAACTCAAAGATTAAGATAGTGACTGCGTACAAGTTTCTGAAAAACAGGTAAAGACTGGGCGCGTCTCACTGACAGAGGTAGGGCATTTCATAGACGGACTGCTTGGATACTAAACGACCTGTCCATAAATTTGCTGTTATGGGCAGGCATTTTTAATGTAAAATTCTCTGATGATCTCAAAACTTTCGAATGGGAATAGTGAAGGAATTCAAAACGATCCTTAAGATAAGAAGGATAGGAAGGATTAAAGAGAACATTGTAAAGAAGTGACAGAATATGAGCATTCCGGCGAAGACGGATAGGAAGCGACTTGAGCTTATTACGAAAACAAGATACGTGATCATATTTGCGCAAACCAAATATGAATCTTATACAAAAGTTTTGAAGACGCTCAAGTTTATCAAGTTGCTTCTCAGTGAGATCAAGATAGCTGACATCTGCATAGTCCACAATTGGGAGAAGAAGAGATTGAGCAAGCGCAATTTTAGTGGCAGTAGGTAGAAAGTTCCTTAATCTGTTCAACGATCGGGCAGCTGCAAAGAGTTTACGACTAACCTCCTGTATTTGAGGACCCCATGATAGGTTACTGTCAATATAAATTCCCAAGTCCTTGACTTTTTCACTCACAGGAATAAAATTTCCATTAAAAACAACTTGAGGTGCTTGAGATATGTTAGATTTTCCAATCATATACGAACTTCCGATGATAATTACCTGAGTCTTTAGGGGGTTAATCTTCAAGCCATATGTTTTTGCCCAATCTGATATTTGCTCAAGATCACTGTTTATGTTGCTAATAGCTACATCTAATTCACTAGGAGAAACATGAGTATATATTTGAAGATCATCTGCGTAAAGGTGGTAGGACGAAGTAATCTTAGTGGCTATAGAATTAATAAAAATTGAGAAAAGTAAGGGAGATAATACGCCACCCTGCGGGACGCCAGCAATGGTATCACACCAAGAAGAAAATGTGTCATCAATGCGAATACATTGCCGGCGCCCAGACAGGTAACTTCGAAACCAATCAATCACTGTTGGAGATATGTTAAGAGAGCTAAGTATACCCAGTAAAATTTCAAAATCAACTGAGTTAAAGGCATTGCTAAAATCTAACAGAGAAAGGATAGTTAACTTGCCATTTTCCATTGCAGATCTAATATCTTCCGTAATATTGACTAAAGCTGTAGCAGTACTATGCCCAGGGCGAAAACCAGATTGTAGAGGATTTAGAAGGGAATGATTGTGGAGGAAAGCATTGAGCTGATTATATATCAAGCGTTCGAGAACTTTGGACAGGAATGGCAAAATAGATATAGGACGATATTCCGAAAAAGATGTAGGGTTAGGTTTTTTAGGCAACGGTATGATGTGAGGGTCTTTCCAAGTTGTTGGAAAAACACCACTAGAAATCGAGGTGTTTAGGATATGGCAAAGTATTGGGATGATTATGTCAAGAATCGGAAGGATCATATTACGGCTGATACAATCGCTGCCGATTGCATTCGAAGTAATGGATAGAGTACTCTTCTTAACATCACAAGCAGAAAATTGATTTAGGACAAAAGGTGGATGATCTGGAGTTGGAAGCGATGAAAGAAAATTTAATGTGTTAAATTTTGTAGTCCCATTTAAGTTGGACGAGGATGAGAAGAACTGATTTAGTAAATCAATATTTAAATCTTTGGAGAGTACATTATTACGAGACTTTCCAACCCCCATTGATCTAAGAAAACTCCAGACTTTAGCCGCATCACCAATTTGTACTGATTTATGGATATAGTGGCGCTGAGCATCCCTACATACCCTATTGCAGTGATTTCGAATAGTGACATATTTTTCCCAGTTTATAGATGTAGGCCTACATTTATATTTTGTCTTGGCTGCAGCTTTTTTATTTAAAATGGATTTTATTTCATCAGTCAGCCATGGTGAAGGGCGATGTCTCATTTTAATTACGCGAACTGGAGCATGTTTATCATAGAGACAGGTGAGGTAAGTCGTAAATATTGCAACTTTATCGTCAACTGATTCTGCATTTAAAACGGCTGACCAATCAATGTTGGAAGCATCTTCGCAAAGATTTTGTATATTCATACCACCAAAACTGCGTTGCAGAAGAAGCTTAGACTTAATTTTAGGTGGCCGGACATTATAAGAGAGAAATATAAGATCATGGTAAGAGAAGGCATCCGCTGAACACTGACCATGCTTAACAGCGAGTTCAGAAGAGGACACAAAGATAAGGTCGAGCAATGACGGAGTAGCATTAGGAAAGTGATGAGTGGAATTTAAAGGTAAAATAGAGAGATTAGTGGAATTTACTATAGATCGAAGAGAGGATGAACGTGAGTCTTGTTTAAGCAGACAAGTATTAAAGTCGCCCATAATGATCGTGTGCGAATAAGAAGATACATTTTCTAAAATATTTTCGAAGGAAGTGAAGAAGTCAATTCGAGATGAAGGACAGTAATATACCCCCAGCAAAATTTTCGTGTGACTAAGCTTCACCTCAATAAAAAGATGTTCACCTGCATTAAGCGGAGTTGGTTGAGATGACATATCAACAACAGAAAAGGGAATATACGCACGGAGATATATTGCCACACCTCCACCACCGCCAACAGTACGATCATTTCTTATGAGGTGAAAGCCAGGTAAAGAATAATTTGTGGAAGGAAGACAAGGCTTAAGCCATGACTCAGAAACTAGAATAGCATGAATATCCTTAGAATCAAAGGTAGCCAGCATATCTGAAAAGTGAGCCGGAATGCTTTGGGCATTAATGTGGACGACGTTGAAATTATTGGGAACATCAGAAAATTGTGAAGCTAGTATTTCAGAGAGAGGCTGTAAGCTAGGGATATTGCCATCATCACTATCTGCAGTTTCAGTATCACTACTAATGTCTAAGAATGACATTACAAAATAACTATTAATGTTTATATGAAAAAAATATAACGTACAATAAGTAAAATACAATTAAAAAATAAGGTAATAAATTTCCTAAAATTAAGAACAAACAAAAAAAAACGAATAAAAATAAAAAAAAATAAAAAAATTAGTGTCCACCTGCCAGTTGAGTGTTTTTATAAATACAGTTTAAGTACATTATCTTACAACACTTTACTACTAAATAGAAAATAAAAAAGAGGATTAATAATATCAAGGTTTAAGTAAAAGAAAGAAAAAAAAAATTCAATAAGTGCACAAATCAAACACCGTTATGGGAAACGCAACTGACAATGCGTTTGTTAACATTACGTTGTCGTTAAAGCGCGACATAACCTTATAATTGTGATATTAGTGTTAACATCATCTGTGGTATAACGTAGTATTCGCAACACAAACTAATAAGAGTACTATAATAACGTACACAACAATGGCTCAGAAGGGCTGGAATACCCAGAACCGTGAAGCCAGTTAAATAAAAATAAAAAAGTCACAACAATAATGTACAGAATACTTTTACTCCTAGCAGATTTAAGATAATGTTACACATTGTCAATAAGTAATGATAATGTTTAGCTTTGTCAGTTAGTAATGATAATGTTTCACATTGTCAATTTGTAAACATTTTTTTGGTATAATAAATGGAAAGTGGGGTTAATAATTATTATGCTTATTATATGTAGATTCAATGGTTAAAAAAAAATTGCACAAAACATAAGGTATAGTCTACATACGTCCCACTGCTGGGCACAGGCCTCCCTATATTGATGATGATGAGAGGGTTTTGCACTAGCTTATAACACATTCACAAAGAAATAAGTCTCACAAGATATTTATTGTAATTGTAAAGCATTAAAAAAATGGCATTTAGGTACGGCAAATCCTGTACACTTAACACTTAACACTTCTTCACAACGGCGTTTCGCTTGGGCCTCCCAGCTGTAGTTTTCGTTACTGGTTTTGGGCTTGTCTGGCAATCGATTTTGCTGATGTCGTTTAGATAGGTAACACGATGTCTGGTTCCATCAGGTTTCACAATGTATACAGATCCATCTTTGGTCCAGCATTTGGAGATACCAAATTTTTCACGGGCAGCTACAAAGAGATCATGCCGAAGCTTGGTGAGAAATTCGGATACTGTGGTACCAGAGCCTTTAAGTTGGGATTTTGCGTACCAGACTTTATCACGCAACCCTACATCTAGGAATTTCACTAAAATTGGTCGAGGCTTGTGAGGAGCTGTTGGTCTACCCAATCTGTGACAACGCTTAATATCACTGACAGAGACGTTGTCTAATTTCAACTGATTTTGGAGAACATTGGTGACAGCCAAAGCGGTGTCTTCTTTTGCAATCTCTGGTACACCATGAAGCAGTAACATTTTCCTTCGGCTTCGTATTTCTATGCTGTCAGCATTACGAGCAAGTAATTCCATCTGCTGCTGAAGACTGTTTAGTGCCTGCCCTACAAATATCTTGAAAGATGCAAACTCAGCTACCAAAGAAGTAGTACTGGTGGATGTGCTGGGCGTTTTCCGCAATTCTTCTTCAAAATCATTCATCCTTTTATGAAACACCTCCATCAAACTGGACATAGGGTTTTTAATTGTAGGGTCCATGGTATAATGAAGAATTGACAGAGGTTATAATAGTAAAAAGTGTTGTAATTGTGGTTGGATTAAGTAGTAAACACTCACGGACAGGTAGTTCAAGCTAATTTTTCATTACTAGCACTTGAAATATAATATTTTACGAATTATGTATTTATTTTAATTATAACTTGAGAGATTACAGTTTTACATGTTGCAATCACAACTACCCACATCAGAAAAAAGGTTTCAGCCTCGGAAAGGGTCCTTAAGTTGACGGGCATAGATAAGTCTATGCCCTCAGAGTTAACAACCCTTCCCCTTTCAACATGGAGGACCGCACACTTATCCGTTCCCAGCTCCATTCCAATAGAATTGCTAAATTCACAAGTGATGTTTAGCAATTCCATAAGATGGGAGCGACTGGAGGCGAATAACTTGAGGTCATCCATATAGAAAATGTGGGTCACTTTTGTACCTCCTTTCCGAAGCTGAAATCCCCTCCCGGAGCCCTCCAGTAAAGTACTGAGAGGGTTCAGGGAGAGGCAGAACCAGATTGGACTCAGACAATCGCCCTGGAAGATACCCCTTCTTATCCTTATGTGGTTCTCCGCAGTCATCATCCGCTCACCCAGATGACAAAGGATCGTACTCCACTGCCCCATACACTGCTCGAGGAAGTCTCTCACTGTACAGTCTATCTTGTACAGCTCAAGGATTCTCTTTAGCCATGTATGGGGCACCGAGTCGAATGCCTTTCTGTAGTCTATCCAGGCGGCGGAGAAATTCCGACGGTTGCGTTTCACCACTTTGCCAATGACCGCGTCAATGAGGAGTGGTTCCTTAGTTCCACGACCACCGCCTCGACATCCCTTTTGAGCGCGTGACATCACCTGATTTAGCTCCAGGTGACGAGTGATTCTCGCGCTCAAAATGGATGTCAGTGTCTTATATATGGTGGGTAAACACGTAATGGGGCGGTATTTGCTCGGGTCTGTGGTAACCTGGTCTTTAGGAACCAAATGAGTGATCCCAGTAGTGAAGAGGCTAGGGAGCGACTTCTGGTTGAGAGCCTCTTGAAACTGACGGGCGAGCACAGCGTGACACACCATGAACCCCTTCAGCCAGTAGTGATGCAGTCCGTCGAGTCCCGGGCTTTTCCAGTTCGGGGCTCTACGGACCGCCTCAGCTACGTGATCCGGCGTTATGATGACGGGGTCCATGGGCGTAATACTCGCACACTGACTCGCCACAACTTCCGTCCAAGGGCCCTCGCTGTGGTTTACGGGCTCTGACCACAGGCCACGCCAAAATGCGACAGTGTTAGCCTGATCCGGTCCTGGGCCCACTCCACATACCTCTGGTCGTTCCAATGATTTGTAGAGCCTCTTCTGATCACTCTGGAAGAGACGATTCTGGTTGAACCGCCTTGACCTCTCGGTAAATCGGCGAATCCGCTTCCCCCAAGCAGCAATCTTTTGCTCCAGACGCGCCCCGGCGACCCCCAGGCAGCGGCCCTATACGCTTTCTACTCATATCCATCATTCATTTTTGGGCGTCAATTGACGGGAGACGCCCAGGCCCGGCACCATTTCATTGTATCATTGTACGGCCGTAAGCACAAACGGGCCTTTGCACCCTGAGTACTGCCGAGGCACGGCGCTCACACCTCTTGGCAAGGCGCTGACTGACTGCACCGACGTAGCAGTTTTGTCACTTAACTGTTTCGTCAGCGGGCGATGGGGTCGTCACTTCCCTACGCCCTATTATTATTATTGTTATTATTCATTACATTATTATTATTATTATTATTATTATTATTATTATTATTATTATTATTATTATTATTATTATTATTATTATTATTATTATTATTATTATTATTATTATTATTATTATTATTATTATTATTATTATTATTATTATTATTATTATTATTATTATTATTATTATTATTATTATTATTCATTACAGTCCTTCACAAGTCCACTGCTGAACATAAGCATTAAGCCTTCATAAGCCGAGAGTCTTTCTACCCCATTAGTTGTCGGTTCTTCGAGCTATATGGCCGGCACATTGCCGCTTCAGCTTTCTAGTTCGTTGGCTTTGTTTTTTACTCTGGTTCTACTCCGGATATCCTCGTTTTTAAGTCTATCATGCAGAGAAACCCCGAACATAGCCCTCTCCATCCATTAATGTTATTACACCTATCTTATTACCCATATTTACACTGGCGCACTATACTAATATCGATATCAGTAATACAATATGAAACAATAATATTAGGTAAGCAAAATAAAATACCCGCCTGCGCCTGAGGATATCTTTGGTAGAGGCCTATATTCAGCATAAGACTTTTATAGGCTATAATGTGTGGATGAAATTAAAGAATATCTTTTATTTACCATCAAATGTAAGTCATTTATTTAGATATTTTCTATTTTGCAACTTGTAGAGTGTCTACCACTGGAGATAGGCTACTATGGGATTATGGCAAATCATGTACTAAATACCTCATACCCTAGAAGCTACTGCTTGTTTTTGCCCTGCAGTTTTTGAGATGAGTGGTTTATAACTCAAATTCAAATTCAGTCGATGCGGATATTATGTCAAAAAAATTAAAGTATCCATCTCGTTGGCAAACTTCTTCCGAATCTTATCATAGCTTAGTATTAGTATAGCATTCTTCGTAGCGTACAATGGCCAACACAAGGTTAATTTTGAATCAATAAAATCTAGCAAAGAAATAAAATAAAAATAAAACAAATGGCAAACAATAAAACATTGTAAAAAGTATCATGTTGTCTATGTAAATACTCTAAGTATCAAATAGTCATACTGGATGGAGTGATAAGACGCAGTGGCGTAGCAAAGGGGGGGGGGGCGCACTGGGTGTCACCTTTTTTGGGGTGACACCCATCCGGTCTCTCAACTTTAAGAACAATGTACAAACAAACAAATAAATAAATCGCAAGCACAAAAATTTCTTTTTCTTGTAATGTCGTGGGGGATTCCCCGTCCCATACTCGCGATCTTTGACGTCTCAGTTGCAAAATTTGTTGCTTTTTACTTTCGATGGGGTGACACCACCAACTTCCGCACCGGGTGCCACCCAAGGTAGCTACGCCACTGATAAGACGTTGCTACCCATATATATTGTGCAAGGAATAAGAAAATTCCATAGTGCAATATTTGCATAATTTTGAATTTAATCGTAGTTATTTTAGTAAATACAAAATTGTCTTCAACAACTGTTCTGTGATCGACTGCGGTGTCAATAATAGAAATAATCCGGATGATGGCACATGTTACAGGCGAATTATCATCACGTCATTACTGCTAAACTCATCAATCATAATTACTGTCATTACTCATCATTACTGTATTTAAAATATAGAATAACTAGCGGATACCCGCTCGCTTCGCTATATAGGTAATGGCCTGAACAACAGAACTGAGAGAGAACTGAGAACCTGAACACAGAATGAGATGAGGTGATATATTCTATTATGCCGTCACCACCAGTCTTCATACGTTCCACAGCCGGGCACAGGTCTCCCACATTTCTAAGTGGATTATGAGTGGACTTCACATGTCCAAATTTTACTTCTCAGTTATAGTATGTAGGTTCCATAACAATGTTTTACTTCACCGCCCACATAGTAAAACAGTAAGTACTCAAAAATGCAATCAACAATGCTGGCTGATGATGACAATGACACTGATTTTTGTCAGCGGGAATTGAACCCAGGTAGCTCTCGCTTACCGTGAAATTAAAGTCGAGGGCTTTGGCAATGAATTACCAGGCTTTCACAATTACGGCGCACTATAAGCGTATTTTATTGCGGAACCTAGGTGTAAAATATCAAGATTTTTTATGAGAATATTATAAAATCCGTTCTTAGAGAGCGTCTACATTGTGAAATGAGTAACAATAATAAATTTCAAGTCAATTGGGTGAATAGTTTTAGAGATATTGTGATGAGTCAGAATCAGAATTGTGATCAATCAGTGGTATTTCACTTGTAAATACATTTCATATTTAATTAGCTGTTAGTAGTTTTTATATTTTGCGAAGAAAAACGTCACGTTGATACATTTTTCATTTTTGTCGAAATAATAATTGTCGATATTTATCTCATATGTTTATAACTTCGATCAACAATACCAACTAGATATGGGGTCGGCGCACAAAATACGTCTCAGTAAATAAGAGTGCACATGAGGCGTGAGCTCTTATTTTGTTTAGTTCACTTGAAATACAGCCAATGTTTCACAGTGCCTCAATGTGTATTTAAAAGTTGGAAGAACAATGCCCGAAAAAGCAATATTAGTGTCTTACTTTCGTTAAGTACATGCATAATATGTTATATTTTAAGCCCAATGATATTATAAGTAAAAAGGTGTAGATAGGTTACCTACACAATATTCGATCTTCAAAAACGGCACACTAAGGCACACATAAATAACTAAATATTGCAATAGCACACTACATTACGGTTACACGTCAAAGTGGGAT